>CM053624.1:239245534-239337004 GCA_028646595.1 Phalanger gymnotis
ACTGGGCTTAAATCTTCAGCAGGCTCTTCACTCCTGCTCTGATCAGCCACTTAATTCCTCCCACCAGGTGGGCCTGGGGCCAGAAGCAACTGCAGCCTAGTTCTAAAGCTGCCCCACCTCCGCTGCCCCAGGGGCAAGTGGCCGGAACCGCAAACTCAGTCCCGCAGCTTTTCCCACTAACCTTCTCTGATGTCTTTGCTCTTTGTGGGTTGAGAGGTCTGGTACATGCTACAGCTCAGTATTTCAGGATGCCAGGGCACCCTCTGATCGTCTCCTGGTCCGGTAGGTCCACGTCTGGTCTGCTCGTGCCGTGCGCGCTGGGCTCAGCTCCGCTCCCCTCAGCTGGGGGCTGGGAGCTCCGTGTGGGACAGACCTTACCCAGAGACCATCCAGGCTGTCCTGGGCTGGGGCCCTGCTTCCCTCTGCCACTTTGTGGGTTCTGCAGCTCTAGAATTGGTTCAGAGCCATTGTTTTACAGGTTTTTGGAGGGACTTGGTGGGGAGCTCATGCCAGTCACTGCTTCCCAGCCGCCATCTTGGCTCCGCCCCTACTCTTCTCCTGGTCTATGCGTGACCACAGGCTCTCTTTCCTGCCTTGGAAATGTGAGGAAGATTCCCTCTCTATGGCTGCCACAAACTTCACCATGTCAGAACTCCTCCTCTCCCCAGGACCACAACCCAGGACTGCAACCCTAGAATAAAACAAGAGAATCCTGCCTCAGAGTCAGCAAAGAGATCCCTGAAAGCCTCCTCTGATCAGCCACTCGATTCTCCCCATTGTCTGTGGGCTGAGAGCTCCAGAAGTGGCTGCTGCTGCCGCCACCCTGGAGCTGGGGCCAGACTATGCTCTTCTCTCACCCAGGTCCAACGGACCTTTCCTACTGACCTTCTAAATTATCTTTGGCATTTGTGGGCTGAGAAGTCTGGAAACCACCACAGCTGCCAGTGATTTGTGCCCTGAGGCCTGCTCCAGGTTTGCTGAGTGTGTTGACAAGCAAAATGGTCTTTGTTTTCTTTGAGTAACTCAGTGCATTTCATTGAATCTTGATAACTGTTAAGTCCCAGGCCCAGAGCCCTGTTTGGTGTGGAACCTATGTGGATGTGAGCCTCCCAGGACCCTGGGGGGAGTGGCTAGAACTGGAGCCAATAGAAGCCTGTGGTGGGAGAAGCTTGTGGAACGGTTGGAGCAGAGCTAAGAGGCAGTTGGAAGCAGTAGAGAGGCAGTTGGTGACAGCAGTTAAGAGCTGAAGGAGAGAGGAAGCAGTCAGCTAGCTGGAACACAGCTAGGAGAGTGTGGCGGAAGCAGTGGTGACGGCGGCAAAGACAGCTACAGCCAAAGCTGAAGCAGGAGTTGCGGAAGCAGAGCTGACCTGCGTGTGGACCGAGGAGTGCCAAGCAAGAACATGAGGGCAGTTTGTGATCTTCTTACTGGTAACATGAATATGATTTGGTTTAATGCCATTATGCTTTTCTGTGGCCTCCTGGTTACTCTTGTGAGGCGGACTTATTGGGCCTGGAAGCTTGTGATCAAAGTGTCGAAATGGGGAGGCTGGTTTGTGGGTCTGTGGAGCCTAAATAAATGTTTTAATCCTTCTGCCTTCTACTTGGAGAACTCCTTATATCTAACGATTCCAAACCATTCAGACATATGTATGATTCACTTTGAGATCATAAATTTGGCCTTCCTACTACACTGAGGTGCCCATGTGGCCCATGCTGGACTGTATTCTTCTGTCAGACTGGTGCAATAGACATTTCCTGCCAACCTTCCAGGTTGAATTGGGCTGGAAATTTGTTTCACTCTGTCATTTGGTGGGTTCTGCTGCTCTAGAGTTTGTTCAAAGTCATTTTTACAGGTTTTTGAAGGGATTTGGGGGAGAGCTCAAGCAAGTCCCTGCTTTTACTCTGCTATCTTGGCTCTGCCCCTAAATCAATAGTTCTTGATATTATTCTCTCAAACATTTTTTTTAAAAGTTTATGATTTTTTTATCTTTTCCTCTCTTTCCTTCTTTTAAAGAAGTTGAGAATTATTTCCCTAAGTGCCACCCCACCCCACCTATGTTGCTTCCAAAAGAGGTCTATATACATGGTTGGGTCCAGCTGCTCTTTCTATCTTTGCCTTGTTTACTGTGAGTTCTACTTCTCCACACAGCATATCAGGGGCCATAATGACAGAATCCAAATGTGGTATGGTAGCTCTACTGTCAGTGAAGGATAGGGGAATTTGTTATTGAAATAGTTACAGATCGTTTCAATTTTTTGCCTTTTAAATTTTATGGCTTCCTTTGGGTTTCATTCTTAAATGATCTCAAGAAGATATGGCTTAATTGGGCCTTACATCAAGCTTTCTGCACACTCACCTTCCCCTTTGCTGTTTTTACTGTTTTGTGAGGTGATATTTTTCATAATTTTCCACTATTCATCTTTGTAAAATTTTACAAATAAGTATATAGTCTAAGTTGGTGTTGCACTTGGCTGCCATATCTATCTTCTTGGCAATGAGATGAAGTGTTTGTTGGCTGAGATGATGTCTAGGTTTTCTTGACATTCTTGTTGTACCCACTGCTTTACTTCAGTTAAATTTCTGTAAAAATGGTAATAATCCACATGGATGTCTGTTCCTTCAGCCATCTCCCATGTTTTCAGCAACAACAACTTGCTTAAATAGGCCAGGTTTGAATTGTTTTGATTGTATGCCACATCTTCTCATTTTTATTCTTTTTTTTAAATTAGCTGTTGATTTTGATCTCAACTCTAATATGTTGATGCCATGAGTTAGAGACATATAATTCAGAAAGTACTCCTGTATTTTTAACCAGTTATTTCCTGTCCATTAAGATTTGGTCATTTTCATTTTTGTAAACTTATATGGATGCCCCAAGGGCCTGCCATTCTTCTTGAAGAAAATATTAATAATACATAAGCTAGTGGCTTCTTTGAAGTTTACAAGCCTTTGGACTCTTGTTTCTTGGTTTTTAACTGTATTTTGCAACATCTCTTTTATCCATCGACACTATGCTCACATTTCAAATGAAGTGACCAAGCATCAAAATATATGTTGACTTAATTTGGAGGGTCTTACCTTAATAAGCCCTTTTAGAATTTCTCTACTTCTTCATTATCTGTAACTGATTACATAATTAACATACTTAATCTATATTTAGAAGATTACATAAGTTGCATTTCTCTTCATGTTGATCTTTTTGTTCATTCTCACCATAAACACATTCAAGATGACTAAGTTTTCTAGGAAATTATGTTCCTTTTTGCCTTTGGACATACAATAGAAACAACACTAATAACTCATTTATTTGCCTCTCTAAGGAAAACTTGTGACTCATCCATCTACTTAATGTCAACCTCCTTATGTCTTCTGGTTTCTGACAGAAGGTCAGACATGGAATCAGAAAGAACTGGGCTCAATCTCATTTCTGATACATACTAGCTGTATGTCCCTGGGGAAATCACTTCTCAGTGCTCAGGGCAACTCTCAGACTCTAAGTTTCAGAAAAAGTGCCAACTTGCATTGAATAAAAAAGGAATTTCTTCACTTGGGACCAGAAAGACTAATCTGAAAGGACTGTACAGGATGGATTGGAGAGAGCAGACTCTGGAAGTTGGAAGAGTAGTTACATTAATAATATCAATCACAGGTCCAGTCACTGTCATTCTTTTAGTGAGAATGTCAATACTGCTATGATTCAGTTCCCTGAGCAGTCAGATGACTTGTTGGTCATTATCCAAGGATCTCACATTTGGAGTACAAACAGTGAAGTTCATGTTTATAGCACCTTCTGCTCCCCCTTTCAGCCGGTCTGCCACCATGACTGTGGAAACAGAAGGTGGCTACATAAGACTGAGGGCCATTTTGTATTAGTCCTTGTTTCACAGGTTTCCAAAGCTGGGGGAAAAAATTCACTACCAAGAAGCCTGTCTATTTGTTATGAACCTTTCTATCCCTGATCAAGGCTGATCCCCAGAAAGCAGGTATGATCTGGTTCTAGCCCTATACTTAAAGCTTTTCTACAGCACATGGCAGACCCTGCCAAAGCTTGTGCTCTACCAGCATCACCTTTGAAAACTCAGGGTCCCCTCCATACCACCATGAGACACTGGAAAAAGACTTCTGTGGAATGCACAAAGGAATTTAATAAATAATTACTGGCTTGAATATGACTCGATAGCCTTAATGCAGACACAAAAAGCTTTCCCGTATCATTATGGCAATTCACTTTTAATCTAATACTAACCCTAAACTCCTCCTAACAGATCTGTTTAAATGTGAGTACACAGTCACATGTTCCCAGACATTCTAATGGAATAACATAAGTTACTTGAGCTGCACCTTAACAAAAGAAAAAAGACTGAAAAACATTTGTTAATTCAAATATGTACTATTTGAAGGAAAGCGAAATATGGGGATTGGCAGTTGTGAAACTCTAGCACAATGATTTTCTTTTAAAATACACCCTGCCATGAATGACAGAAATATGACATAGTTGATAATTCAACCAAAAACTCTAGATTCGAAGTCTGTGTTTATCTGTAAATGTCTCAAAAAGGAAGTAATAGATGGTACCAAGAACAGTACTAAGAGTCATAAATACTTGAATTTTTCTGTGTAACACTGAAAAGGCACTTACTTGCATTCCTCTGAATAAAGATGAAAAGTAATAGGTTCTGAATATCTAGGGTCTTAAATGCTGGTCTTTATCATGCTGACAATGGAAAGCCCTTGAAAGCTTTTCAACAGGGGTACAATGTGATAGGAATGATGTTTCAGAAAGATTAATCTGACAGGATTGTGCAGGATGAATTGAAGAAAGGAGAATCGCAAGTTGGAAAAGAACCACTAGAAAACAGTTACATAAATCTAGATATGAATAGATATGGGCACGAATTAGGATGTTAACTCAGTAGGAAAGGAAGAGAAGGGACAGATACTAGAGATATTTAGAAAATATCTCTTGGAAAGAAAGGACTTTTCTCCATCTCATTTTCACTCTGTTCCACAAATGAGATAAGGCCTAATAAATACCTTCAACCTGCTAAAGAAGAATCTTGGAATTTTACTGTACTGGCCAAGGACAAAGGTTATCGGGGGGGAGGGGAGTGAGTCAAAGACAAAACTTTTTAAAGCCTAAGTGACTGGAAGAATGATAATTGAGCTAGGCGGCGAAGATGATTTAGAAGAGAAATAACTAAGTTTAAGACACGGCATGACAGCTGAGACAGGAAGGTGAAAATGTAGAAGTGGAGCTCAGGAAAGAAGGCAGGCAATGAGACAAAGAGTCAAGTACCACTGACTGACACAGGTGACTCTTGAAGCTCTAGTTAGGTGCAGTAGCAGAAGAGTCAATGAAGATGGAAGAGGAGCAGTCAGAAAATGAGGAAATATAATAGGATGATGGCCTCTGAGAGGGGAGACTTTCAACAAGCAGGGAGCTGCTTAACAGTATTGACTTTGGCACAAAGGCTGAGGAAAAGCAACTGAATTCAAGCATTAGGAGATGGTTGGTGATTTCTGGGGAAAGTAGTTTTGGTGAGGTGGGGCTACAGGGCCCAGCCCCTGCAGCCGTAGTCCAGGGAAGCCACAGTTGTGGGGGTTTGACCCAGCGACTGCTTCTGCAGGTGCTATGTATCTCCTGCCTCCTCAGAAACCACAGCTATTGAAAATCTGGAAAAGAAAGTCCTCATCACTAATGAACTTGGCACTATCAAACGGTTCCATGTCAGAAACGCATATGGTTTTCTTCAGTGGAAATAACATCAAAGAACATGACTCATCACCATCCTCTTTGCCGATACAGACTAAGGACCATAGGGCTTTTCCGGCTGATCTGAGGCTGAAATCCCCCACATGGATGTATTGTCTCCCCCTGTGGGGATGAGAGCAGGGACTTGTCTTGCTTTTCAATCTGTATCCCCAGCACTTATCCCTGTGATTTGCACATAATACATAACTAAATAAATGCTCTTTTCATTCATTCAATAAGGAGCAAGTGGGTGGTGAGGTTGTAAAGGCGTCAAACAGAGGTACTCACTAGGCTTTCCAATGAAAAGAGGAAAAGGCATTGGATAGCTATTATAGGAAGAGCAGGGTCAAGGGAAGGAAGGCACTTTTCTTTTCACAAAGATTTCAGATACCCGTGGATGTGTGCAAACACAAGGGAAGCCAGTGAAGAAGCTCAATATAAAAGCATAATTGAGAGAGCAATGTCATTGAGGGTGACAGACATGACAGGGTACATCTCCAACAGTATTGCAAATGGCACCTGTTACAAGACAGCAGATAGTTTAGTAAATAGAAAGCACAGTCAAAATGCTTAGTAATATGAAGCTGAATAGATAGTACTCTGTTGACTTTGTAGGTTCATATTTATTAATTTTATGCTTTATGTATGTATATGTATACACACAAACACACACACGTGTGTGTGTTACTACATGTGTTTGTCTCCCCTATTAGATTATAAGATTTCTCTGAGCAGGGAAGGTTTTATTCTTGGTACTTGTATCCCCAGTGCCTGGCACATAGTAGGTGCTTAATAAATATTTGTTGACTGATTTACTTAAATAAAGGTAATCCAATTGGAAAGACTTTGTCTAATATCCCAAGAATTGGGCTTGTGGTATAAGGTGGGATGGCAACATGCAGAATATATGTCTTTTCTATGTGGATTACAGTATACAAAAGACTACTGGGGTAGGTGTGTGTTTGGAGTTTTCAGTGTTTGCCTGTGAGGAGTAAAGCAACTTCAGTGTTTTGGGGCTGTATCAGGTTGAAGGTTTTTATCAGGCTGTGTCTCATGTGTGGAGCAGAATGACAAGAAGATGGAGACAGGTGGCAGCTGTACTGAAAAGCAGGGGAAAATGCTAAGGGAACTGTATGATGGTAGAAGGGAAGAGAGAGAAGTGAAGGCCTTTCCCTTCTCATCTCATCTCTGCTGTTTGCGGCTTGGCTTTAAAGTAGCTGAGTTTTCAACATGATCCTCCTTTTGCAAAATCAGAGCTCTAGATTTGGAAGGGACTTAGCAGCTGTCATCGAGTCCAACCCCCTCATCTAACTGATGGATAACCTGTAGTCCAGGGTTGTGACTTACAAGCCAGTGGCAACACTGGAATTTGAACCTGGGTCCTGTGAGTGCCGATTCAGCATTCCATTTATTAAGCTTCCACTCAATACTAGCCATTATGCCAGGTACTGGAAATTCAAATATGAAAACAGACCCCTTCTCTGCTCTCAGAAAGTGAATGGGGGATTAAAGACCTATTCAAAATAAGGGAGAACATGAAGGAGGCTGCAAGTCACTCCTGAGAAAATCATGAATTCATCACGCTCTAAGTATCAGGCATTGAGCTAGGTGCTAGAAATTTAAAGCTAAGAGATGACATAATCTTTTCCCTTAGGGAGTGGGCACAGACTGAACATGATTAAATGTGCCACAAGGGAGAATGTGAATAAAATTTCAAGTGATTCCTGAAGGTATCAAGCAAGCACAGGCACCCTGAATCGTCACTGCTTTGGGTAAAAAAAAGTTCATACTAATAAGCATTTTAACTGCATTTTCTATTTGCTAACCTATTTGCTGTCGCCATTTGTAATACTGTTTGGGGATACAACCCATCATTTCTATTCCCCCCAAGGACTCTAAATTTATGCTTTGATCTCTTAGCATCTTCAATGGCTTCCCTTCTGTCTGCACACATCCACAGATGTCTGTAAGTCTTTGAAGGCATATACTACAGGGTGTTCCTAAAGTCTGGACACATAGGCAAAAATGCATATTTTCCAGAAATGAAATGAATGAAATTTTCAACCACATTTTATTTAACTGGAATATTAACAAATAACATCTTCAATACGATTTCCATCATTTGTGATGCAAAGGTTGATACGCTTTGCAAGATTCACATGAACTCTATGCAGTAACTGCACACTGCCATCAATTTCAGCACATTCACTCTTTATGCGTTCAATCAAGTGTGTCGCATCGGTGATTTTCATTGAGTACACCTCCTTTAGAATACCCCAGAAAAAGAAGTCAAGGGGGCTAAAGTCTGTTAATATTCCAAATATTTCAAAATATGCATTTTTGCCTATGTGCCCAGACTTTAGGGATGCCCTGTATAAAAGGGTCAAAGATAGAGGGAAAGGTCTCATATGTACAAAAAAATTTATACAGCACTTTCTGAGGTAGCAAAAAGTAGGTGTTCATTAATTGGAGAATGACTGAACAAATTATGGTATAGGAATTTAAAGGAATATTATTACAACCTAAGAAATGACAAAGATGAAAAATTCTGAGAACCATGGGAAGACTTATATGATCTGATGAAAAGTGAGATGAGTAGAAGCAGGGATACAATTCACACAACAATTACAGTAATGTAAAAGAAAACAACTCTGGTAGATCTCTGAACTCTAATCAAAGTAGTAACTTATCATGACTTCAGAAAACTGTGGAAGAAAATACAGAAGGAAAAAAAGGAGTTCGGAAAGGAACACAAATAGGGCAATTTTGTTAGTACCTTGTTAAACTTATTGAAAACAAAGAGAAATTCATGGTTTCATAACAAATACTCTTTTTTTTCTTTGTATATTGAAATATCCAAGCTTTTTAGCAAAGTTGAGGAATAGGGACAGAGGCTAGAACTGTGATTTCACTGATAACAAGGAATTTGAGCAAACTCCTTCTACCAATGTAGTTTAGAACAACTTAGAGACTTAGCATTAAGAGGTTAAATGATTTGCCAAAGAGTCACATAGCCAGTATGTGTCAGAAGCAAGACCTGAACACAGGTTTTTCTAGCTTCAAGGCCAGCTTTCTGTCCATGAGACCAGTGGTGCTGAACACAAATAGAAACCAATCCCTACATGTTGACTTAGAAAACCACAAATTAACATCATCTATGTTTTACTGTATTTTCATTTATTTTGTTAAATATTTCCGAATTACAATTTAATCTGGTCCTAGCCAGTCAGGAGTTTTTGTGGACTGGATGCTGCAGGCCAGAAATTTGACATTTCTGCACTATATCACACTATATTTCTAAAGGTATAAAAGCAGATATACATACATATACATATATGCGTGTAAATATATTATATGTGTGTACATACATATATGTGTGTATTAGACATGAACAATTGGTTGACTTTTCATTCCTTTTTTTGAGCAAGGAGTTAGTAGACAGTAAAAGATGCAAAAAAAAAAAAGTCAATGAAAGAATCTGGGATTTATTTTCCCACACCCATATTCAGTATCAGTATGGAAGAGTTGATGCACACTTAAAAATACTCTAGTAGGGAGGCGTGCATATACGTGTGGCATTCGGGACCCCAACACCCTTTCCTTTCTTGTGGTCATGCTTCTCTCCTTGGACATAGGCACCTCTGATGGGCAGGATGCTCAGCTGGGCTCTTAGTGCCTGTTTCTCCTCAGATCTCAACTCCTCATGACCAGGGATGGTCTCTTCTCAACTCACAAGCCCATTCCTCAGAGCTCTCTTCTCTCTACAGGGTACGTCTTGCTTTTTAAAGGGCTACCAGGGGCACGGCCACCAGGACCAATGGCTAGCCTCCCTCTAGGGCTGTTGCTTGAGCTGAAGAACTTTTTCACACCTCATAAAAAGGTAAGAGAGACTCTTCTTTGCCTCCTTTTTTAAGGCTTAAACACTTCTTTGGCTCTGTTGCCCGCCCTTTAATTTCTGTAATTTCATCAACTGGGCTGAAGGGAAATGACCTGATCAAAGCATGGTGGATATAGAATGCCGGATTTGGAGTCAGGAAGACATGAATTCAAA
Source organism: Phalanger gymnotis (assembly GCA_028646595.1). NCBI lineage: Eukaryota > Metazoa > Chordata > Mammalia > Diprotodontia > Phalangeridae > Phalanger > Phalanger gymnotis. The sequence continues at coordinate 239,255,341 of CM053624.1, forward strand.
TCATGCCTGAGATACTTACTAGTTGTGTGACTCTGGATAAGTCACTCAACCCCTCTGTGCCTCAGTTTTCTCATCTGTAAAATGAATATAATAATAGAACCTACCTCACAAAGTTGTGAGAATCAAATGAGATAAATTTACACAAATTTGCATAAATATACATATGTGTGTACATACATATGTCTATATAATGCTTTGCAAACTATATAAATGTTAGCTATTATCATTATTATCCCTGGTCCCCTATTCCAAAAGAAAAAAATTAATTTCTTTACACTCACTGCTGAATTTCTTTTGGGTCCTAGTCAAGTTGTACTGAGAGGTGGCAGATAGTCTAACATGATTTTCTATGGATTATCTTTTTTTCTAGACTTTGCCAAATCATGGCCTTAAGAATAATATTTATTCCACATAACTATTAACTCTTTTGAAAGAATTCCTGGAAGGAAAATGATGGGCATAATTCACACTGCCCTTAGAAACATACTTCTTTAGGAACAAGATGAAATAGCTATTTTTTTCCAGTTTCTATAAAAATAGAACAATTTGTTTATTCAGGGAGATTGTGGGCCAACCATAAAAAAAAACACTTCTGAAAACAAAATATAAAAATCATCACCACTACTAAAACCTTCTGATCAATAAAGAAATATTCAATACTATTCATGGAAAGGCCTCAATATTTCATGCTGTAGACCACTAATTCTCAAATATTTTTATCATTTGACTCCATACTCTCTTCTACCATATTTTCTCAAAAATGTTTCTGTGTCCTAAGGGAGGATTTCCTATAATCCAACTCCAATTAATGGCATCAAATCAAAAAAGTACTGTTAATAAACCATTCTCTATGCTGATTCTAAACTAAAGAGACTTTTTGCAATCTTTAAGCTCCCTCTTGGCATGTGGGCACCTTTGAAAGCTAAACATTCTCTTTTAAAGTCACCAGAATATGGAGGGGGCAGAATAGAACATATCCCAGAAAGTCTTAGTGCAGTTTAAACATTAAAACTGTACTAAGACTTTTGGCACACCCTATAGGCAACTATTAATGAAAAATTCAAATTATCCCCACAACCAAAAACTCTCTTGTGCTTCTGTTTTTGACAGTTCAGAAAAGGGTCTGAAGGAAGAGGACACAAACCCAGAAAAACATAATTCCTCTGGGGGTTTCTCATCAACTTTTCCATTCCTTGTCTTCTTAGCCTTCCTAGACGAAAATGTCTCATTCCCTCCCATCTCCCCATAGGACCATATTCCTCTTCTCAATATTCCTCGGTTCCTGGTAGAATATGAGCAGCGGGGCCAGAAGACCTAAACTCCAGGCAGTGAATCCTCCACAGGAGCTTTGAAATGGGAGTTAGCTTTTGGAATAGTGGCCTATTAGGCCAATAGGAGGAAAAGGATTAGAAACCTACAGAGGGAGTACAAATAAATCCAATAAAAAAACCAATGTTTTCTGGTACCTGAAAATTTGTGGTCAGCAAGTTTAATCGCTCTAGGTTTTTGTAAAAGAAGTACTTACTGAATGCTGAGTTCTCTCACGTCAACTGGTGTGAAGCTCCATTCTGTTGCCAGTTTTTCTTGCTGGGAAGAGTGTTCCAAAAACACTATCTTTAAGGAAAGAAAAAAAAAGTCACGAAGTTAATACACATATACGTGTGTGTGTGTGTGTGTGTGTGTCTAATATTAAAATGTACACACATTATATATATTTGCTATTTAATACATGTCTTTTGAAATTAGAATTTAGTTCAGCGGAACTAAATTAATAAGCTAGTGACAACTGTCTAGGTAGATTTTTTTAAATAAATAAAAATGTATTTCAATTAGTCAGCAAGTATATATTAAGCACTTACTGTGTTCCAGGCACTATACTAAATGCTGGGAACACAAATATGAGTACAAAAAAAACATACCAGTCCCTGTCCCCCAGGAGTTAACACTCTAGAGGGAAAGATAACATATAAAAGAAGATGAAAAGTGGGAGAGGGAAGGGATGGGCAGGGACAAAGGCACTGCAACATCCTGACATGACAGAGGGAGTCCCAAGGGCAGCCAGGAACCAGGAAAGACATGAGACATGGTTGGCCTGGATACCTGACTTAAATGGAGGTTCTGGAAAGAGTCAATCCATTGGTAAATATTTATTCAGTCATTTGTGCATCAAGCACTGCGCTGGGGGGACTAATAAACAAAAAATTGAAATATTCTCCACTCACAATGAATTTACTTTCTAATGGAGACAGTAAGTAAATGTGAATATACAAAAATAAAGTTAATACATACATTCACACACAGATGATACAATGGACAGACTGCCAGGCCTAGAGTCAGGAAGACTCAACTTCCTAAGTTCAAATCTGACCTCAGAGACTCACTAGCTGTGTGACCCTGGGCAAGGTTTGCCTCAGTTTCCTCATCTGTAAAATGATTTGGAAAAGGAAATGGCAAATCACTCCAGTGTCTTTCCCAACATCAAATGTGCTCAAGGAGAGTCGGACACGACTAAACAACAAAATGAGGGCCTGAACTAAGGCAGTAAGTATAGATAATTATATTTCTGATAGTTCTATCTCTGGCTTCCTAACTGGACTGTTAGCCATTAAATAATACCTGAAAATCACACTTCAAGTATTCTTTAGGAAAGACCAATCGAACATTAAACAAATATTTATTGAAACAACACCGCGCAGTGGAAGGAGGCCTGAGTTAGAAGCCAAAGGTCCTGGGTTCAAATCACAGCTCTGATTTATACAATCTTTGTGACCTTGGACAAATCATACATTCTCACTGGGCCTCAGTTTCCTCATCTGTAAAAAGAAAGATTGGACTATACAACCTCTGGGGTCTCTCCCAGTTCTAAATCTATTATGTAAGTCCTTGTGTTGGCTTTATAATTTTCAAGATACAAACTAGAATACATGGCCCCTGCGCTAACGGAATTTACAACGTTGTTGGAGAGGTAAAACACACACACACACACACACAAAGTGAACAATACAAAGCAGCAGATAATAAGTACCACTCAAGAGTATGAACTTATTGGAGTTCAGAACAGAGAGATTACTATGGGTTAAAGTAGTCAGGGAAAGATGCCTGGAGGCGGCATACCTTGGAAGGTGGCCGGGATTTGAATTTGTAGAGGTAGGGAGAGAAAACAGTGTTAGCAGAGGCGATTATACGCAACATGTCTGTGGTCCAGAGGTTCTGGAAGGCAGGGTTTTGGTGAGGCCTAACAATATTGGTTCACATCTATAGAATGTTTTAAGGATCGCAAAGATTCATCATCTCATTTCGTCCTCATAAGAACTCTTCAAGGTAAGAACTATCGTGTCCATTTTACAGATGAGGCTTGGAAAGGTTTCTTGCCTAGGATCACTCAGTTAATCTCTATCTGAGGTAGGATTTGATATGGAAGGGCAAGTGGCCTCTTCTTCATAGATTTTCTGCCATCAGAAAAATATTACATTTGGGAAACAACTAATAGTAATACAGAGAGAAGCAGCCAGCATGGCACTATAAATAAAAAGCTGGCTTCTAAACCAGGAAGATCCTGTATCTGACATCGCCCTGGCAAGTGATCTAGGCAATTCCCTAAGATGGTAAGTTACAGAGAAGGTACTGAGTAGCATTAGTAGAATGAGTTTCCTCTTTTTGAGAGTTCCCTACTTGATCCAATCAATCAAGTATCTATTGACCACCTACTATGTACCAGGTCTTGTACATGGGGATGCAAGAACAAATGAAATAATCCCTATTTGCAATGAGCCTACATTCTAATGGAGGAGACAAACAGATATAGAAATATATGTATATATTAATTTATTTGAATATATAGTTAATAAGCACAAATATATAGAGTAGTTAAATACAAAGAAGTGGTGAATGGCAGTTGGGGGGAAGGGAAACAGGAAAGGTTTGCGTAGAAGATGGTGCCTGAAGTGTTTCTCAAAGAAAGACAAGAGCTGAAGAAGTCATGCATCCGAGGCATGGGAGATGGCCAGGGGAAAGGTATAAAGAAGGAGGTTGCATGTTGGGTGCATACAAAACAGTGAGAAGACCAGACTGGCTAGATCAGAGTATGGAAAGAGGAGTAATGTATAGTAAACTTGCCATGACAGCAAGCTAACACCACAACGGGCCACATACAGCCCTAACCTTGGAGGCATAGCTCCTTCTTGGTCAGAGATGCATGAAGCACGTCTTTAGACAGTTAAGTTGTTCCTTTAGTCAAACACATCCATGTGTTCTAAAACCTGAAATTAAGGATACTTGGGATGAGCAATAGTGAAAATGTCAGAGATCCTAACGCCAAAAATGAATGAGTAATGGCTGTCAGCTAATGAACAGGATCTTTGGAAGACACAGCCTTGAAACACAGATGGAAGATCTGGGCAACCAGCTCGTTGCTATGGAACAGTGTAGAGAGCGCTCCTCAAACGATAGCTCTACTGCTGAAATAGTTCCACTGTCGAATCCATCCCAACAAAGCTACCAGAAGAGTCCAAGAAGGGAACTGCAGAAGGATTAGTGAGTGCTATACAAGAATGAGAAATGCCAGAGGACACCAGTTCACATCAAATAATTTAAGACAAAACTGATCGTAGACTTAGAGCTCAAAGAGACCTTGGAAATTATCAGTCTAATCCAAAGACAGTTTTGAGTAATTCAATCCAGTAATTTAATAAGGGTCAGTGTATGCTGAGGGTAAGCATTGACTATTACATTGTACCAGGTGCTGAGAATACAAGGACAAAAAAAGATCATTCCTGCCCTCAAGAAGCTTGCTCAACTAGGGTGGAACAACATATAACAGATAAGTAAATGCAAAAATATAAGTTTTTAAAATACAATGTAATTATTAGGGAAAGCAAGCACTAGGAAGTAGGGGAAACAGAAAGCACTTAATCTAAGCCTTGAAGACAGCTAGGTTTTAGAGAGGCAGAAGTGGGGAGGGACAACATTCCAAGCACAGCAAACAGTCTGTGCAAAGGCAGGAAATGAATTGGGAAATATCTAAGGAATACTAAGTGGGCTAGTTTGGATAGATCATGGAGTGTGTGAAAAGGAGTAACATATAAATACTCTGAATAGATAGCTTGGAGCTACCACTGAGAAGAAGGACTTTAAATTCTAAGCAGAGAAATTGGTATTTTATTCTAGAGATAATAGGGAACCATAGAAGTTTCTTGGGCAGATGAGCGACACGGTCACAACTATGTTTGTGATTTTGTGATTAATTCTAATTTGGCAGCTGTGTGGGGAATGGAGTGGAGAATACAGAAGCTAGAGATTAATGCAGCAGTATAGGGGAGAGATGTTGATTGTTGCAGTGTGGTAATGCGAGTAGAGAAAAGGAGGTGGAAGTGAGAGGGATGGAAGTAAAATTGATAAGACTTGGCTAATGATTGGATATGGAAGACAAGAAAGCGTAAAGAGTCTGACTTCAACATTGTAAATCTGGGTTATCAGAAGAATAGTGATACCCTGACAAAAACAGAAAAATTAGGAGGATGGGTAGATTTGGAGGGTTAAGGGGAAGGTATTGAGTTCTAGTTTTGACAAGTTGAGATTAAGATGTTTATGGAACAACCAGATGGAGATGCTGAGGATGAAGTTGATTATATGGGAAGAGAGAAAAATCAAGATTATCACAAAGCTAGAAAAATACAAACGAGATGGAGATACAACACACAACTAAAGTAACTGCAACAGGACCTATTGCTATTGATGCTAAAAATGAGAAATGGATGGAGGAAAGGACATTGACACCTGTTACGAAAATCCCACACACAAGTTTAGCAAATGTAAATCAACTGCTATTACAAAGAAACTAAAAATTTCTAAAGACTGCCTTGGCAAAATATAAAGAAAAGAGAACAAAACAAGAAATCATATACAATTGTACATATCTGAAAACTTTTAATTATTTGCTGCTAACTCCTGAATAAAAAATGTATATACTGATTCTGTCTAGCTCATGACCTGGAACTAAATCTTCCTTCTTGATTCTTTAACCTCTTTAGAATTTTGGGGAATTAATGTGATTTCTGTCTTTAAATATATAATTGTCAGTTTATATACTGTTCTTCTGGTTCCATTTTCTTCAATGAGTAGCACTTAAATGTGAGTTTTTTCTCATGCTTTTGAATTTCTCACATTTTTTGTTTATCATGGCAAAATAATATTTCATTTTGTTGATATGCCATAATTTGTCCAACCATTCCCTCAATTCTGAGGCACCTAGCTTGTTTTGAGTGTTTTGCGCCATTATAAGCAAGGCTGCTCAGAATATTTTTGCATAGATAGGCCTTCTTTACCCTGCCTCCTCCTTTTCATCCCCCAAGCTCAGCTTATATTTCTAGTAATAGAACTAGGTTAAAACATGTTACTATTAAACAAAAATTCTTACTCTACACATACTGTTTTTCTGAAAGGCTGAAGCAATCCACAACCTCACAATCAGTGTATTTTCATGGCTGTTTTACCACAACTTAACTGAATCATCTTTCATTATCTCTGAAAGAGGCAACAGGACACAGAATGGAAAACCAGGCTCAAAGCTGAGAAGATAGGGGTCCAAGTCCCACCCATAACACAAACTTGCTGTACTTCCCAGCACCCAAAGCAACTTGCTAAGAGCTGCTATTTTTCTGCACTGATAGAGGGAATTTCCTTCTATCAATGAAATTACAGGTACGGTGCCTAGTCCTTATCTTTGCCAATTTGATTGAAGGTAGAGTCATAATTAGGGGCAGCTAGGTGGTACAGTGGTTCTACCCACCAGTTGGACTTTGTTTCAAATTCTTTGTTATTCCCATAGTGCTTACTACAAATATTTGATTATATATGGAACTTTATTGTTTTTATCACTGTTACTGATATCATTATAGTTCACATGTACATATCATGTTATGATTTGTGATGCACTTTACATATATTATCTCATTTTATCCTCACAACTCTTGGGAGGTAGGGGATTTTATTATAATCTTCATTTTACAGATGAGATAATGAAAACATATTGAGATTAAGGACTAGCCCAGGCTTAGACAGTTAGTAAGTATATGATGCAGGATCTGAACTCTAAGCTTCCTGACTCTAGGTCTGGCACTCCATTCTAGATGCCACATCCCTCACCTTCTCCACACTGTTGGCCATCTTCTTTTCTTATCATACATGTCCCTGATAACATCTCCTATTCCTTTGAGTTCTTTGAGGTTCCTTCTTCTTCCTCCCACGTTCCAGTCTCCTCACCCAGACCATGCTCCACTAGGTGGTATTCATTTTCAATTCTCCAGAAACCTATTTTCTACTTCTCCAAGTCAAACAACTCAGGTAGAGTATTTGCCTTTAAAAGATGCATCTTTGTTTCCAAGAGAAACTGGGAGTCATTAAAGGAGCTTTGCAATTTCTGAAAGGCAAACCAGCCCACTCTCTTCCTCCTACTTAATTCTGGGCCCAACTCACTGTCCATTTGTACCATGGTATATGACATACAAATGAACGATTTTTGACATGGCTTTTTTGATTATTCTCATTCACAGTGAAGCTGTCTGCCACCTCAGAATTACATAGAGCTATTTCATCTTGCTGTTTAAGAAGAAAAGTCCTTTTTGTTTCTCAGAGCTAGAGGATGCATTCCACCCCCCCCAATTCTTTGTATTTTTAATGTTGAAATTGAGAGCATCTTCATTTCAATTTCTCTCTGTCACATTAATTACAAAGTCATTCCCAGTTTCCCCCCAGAAACCAAATGTTTGGCAGAATCTAATTCAAGGGTGTGCTCAACAGAGCCTATTTTGGGTCTTTCTTGACTATATTCAAGAAGCTGTGTGAGACGATAAAGGCAGACTCTCAGTCCTAAATTTGTGCATCTGCCAAACAAAACCAAAGCTTTATTTCTTTAGTCTGGAAGAACTTCATAAATAAACACAAGTGTGGTGAAAGTTTCCAGGTTAAATTTATGAAGTCTGCCTCTAATAATTTCATTCATTCAACAAGTATTTCCATACAAAATACCTATGTAAGTATATGTGCTCATATGTTTATGAGTGCCTGTGTGTGCATAACACATTCTTGCAGTGTTGGAATGCTTGAGTATAATCCTTTAAGTGTATATCTCATACCATAATAGGCTCCAAATGGTTCCATTATGTAAATATTTGTAAATCATGTGTGGGCACATACATACATACATATGTGTATGTATGTGTGCATGCATGTATGTATTCACACACAGAGGCAGTATAAAGTAGTGGATAGAGCTGACCATGAGGCCGAACATTTTTTAGTTTAAGCCCCACCTCCACTATGAACAATGTGACCCTGGGCAAGTCACCCAACCTCTTAGTGTTATATGTAATTTTCTAAGACTATAAGTTGCACGGAAGATGCCAGTCTACATTAGTAGAGGGAGTTTCCTTATTTGGGAATTCCTTATTCCAATGACATCACAGGTCCAGTCCCCAGTCCTCTATCCCTAAGTATACCTTCATTCTCATTCTCTCTGTGTCACTCTCATGCATGCGTGTTGCACTCATGCACACGCACGTGCACGCACACACACACACAACCATTAATACTTTGAGGTTACACTATTTCTACCACCACAGTTTATAATCCTTTTATGCCTAACCTCCCTGGGTCTCAGTTTTGCCATCTGTAAAACTGGACTAGATAGCCAATGAGGTCCCTTCCAGCTCTACATCTAAGATCTTATGAAGACAGACTTGGTGGACTGTTACCCTCAACCTTCTTAGGACAGAGCTCTCCCTACTTATCTAGGCTGGCCCCATTATAACAGGCACATAATCTAATAGCAGGCCAATTCTCAAAGTCTTTCTAGCTTGGGAAGACCCACAAGAGCTGGCATGGCTTTTCAGACCTATGGGTCACCTCCATGCAATGAGGCATCAGAAAAAGACGTCAGTAGACACTAGTACACATACACACATATACACACTGTATGTAGCATTACATGCATGTAATATGTACATACATGTAGTATACACACATATGTATGTATGTAGTATTACATACAGATACCATTTGAGCATTTCTGAAATAAACCAAATTAACAGGAATTCTATCCTTATTTCCAGAAGAGTATTTTTTTTTAAAAAAAAACTGAATATATAAATATGGTATGTTCTGGGTGACATAATACTCCTTCACTTTTCATTTGGCTCTGTTTTCTTATGTGGATCTAAAATAGCTATGACATTAAGCTTATATGATGAACATATTGTCAAGTTGGGTTGAATTCTGTTGAGTTATCCATCACTTCTGGCGCTTATGAGGAGAGTGGAATAATGCTATGAGATTACATGTCATCACAGATTTAAAGCTGGAAGGTAACCTAGTCAAACCTCTTTATTTTACAAATAAGGAAAATGAGGATCGGAGATGTAAAACTGTCTCAAGGTTGTTGTTCACTTGCTTTTAGTCATGTCTGACTCTGTGACTTTTGGGGTTTTCTTGGCAAAGAGTTTGGAATGCTTTACCATTTCCTTCTCCAGCTCATTTTATAGATGAGGAAATTGAGATAGACAGGGTTAAGTGACTTGCCCAGGGTCGCCCAGCTAGTAAGTGTCTGAGGGAGGATTTGAACTCAGGAAGATGAGTCTTCTGACTCCAGGACCAGCACTCTAACCACTGTGCTACCTAGCTGCCCTATGGTCATATATGTGTGCCCCCAGGAAATAGCAGAAGTTAGGTTCGAATTTCCAAATCTAGCTCTTTCCCATGACAACATGCTGTATGCAGAACGGTTCACGTGTGTGCTAGCCTACTTCTCTACCTCCCTAAAGACAGAACGCTCACTAGATCGGGATTCCTGAGAACTCAGGTGCACTCTGCCACTCAAACCCTTTTCAAATACAGAAAAACAGTAAGATCTAAAGAGAATGCTTCTCATGTTCACTCCTGATGTCTTGAAAACCCTTAAGAGCTCTGCTTCAGTGCCAGAGAAAAACAGCATGCACTAGGACATGGTATTTTCAATAATCATCAATTGCATACCACTACAAAAGCATACATTTTTAATGGCATTATCCTCCCAGTGACGCTCCAGGGCTGAAGCATGGAACATAATTCAGCACAAGAATCTTGGAAGAATTAAAATTTCGAAAAGTTCAAAAGGCAATGAATAGATGCACGGTGTCTGTGTGTAGGCTGCATGCTAACCATGACTTACACGTCAGAAGTAAACAGAAAAACACCTTTGAGGACCCATATAACTAGAAAAGAAGCCTGTGATCTCACATGGGTGGGGGTAATTCCCCCCCCCCAATGCAGAACATAACCCCTACTTGATCATCTGAGCTAAAATGTGATACAAGTACCATTTGTATTTTTATTAGTAAGCCAGATGACCCAGTAGACAGAGTACTGGCCCTGGAGTCAGGAAGACTCATCTTCCTGTGTTCAAATCTGGCCTCAGACACTTACTTGAAGTGAGGCCCTGGGAAAGTCCCTTGAGCCTGTTTGCCTCAGATTCTTCATCTATAAAACAAACTGGAAAAGGAAATGGCAAACCAAACCAGGATTTTTGCCAAGTAAATCCCAAATGGAGTCATTAAGAGTAAGACAGGACTGAAAAGTGTTGTGTAAATGCTAGTGGTGGCTGGTATTATTATCTCAAAGGCTCCTTTCATCTCTAAAATAGCTCATGATTTGGTAAAAAAAATAGTCTCTAGTTCTCTTCAGGAAGACTGTCTAAAGTAGACCTAATGCTATTATTCCAAGCATTAGGTTTTTCCTGTTTTGTTTAGAATATTTCAATGGTCCTACAATCTCATGTAGGTGGGGGTAAAAGCCCCACCAGTGCAGAACACAATCCCTCGATGTCATCTCATCCTGGGTGTTTCTTGTCCATTTTACTGGAAATAAATCTGACATTTCACTATCGGCATTTTCTCCTTCTTGCCACTAAACTGTCAGTACCTACAGAAAATTACTGAACAGAAGTCTATTCATATGAAAATTGTTGCAAGCTTAGCTTCTGTCAGCTAGAATAAATTTCCCTTGTACAGACAGATTATTCACCAAGGCAAGGTAGGTTTTTAGAAGAGTCTTAGGCAGAGCAATGGACAATCTAAGTATGCACTCTTTCTACAATATCACACTGTCGATCTACCTCCAAGAACAATCCATCTTTGTTCTTAGCAGCCTGACTTCATAGCAAAGATACTCATTTCACTGCTTGGCTGTCTATGGCACCATTACACCAAGAGGGCTTGCTGAGATTTCTAGAGAAAACTTCCCCAACGCAAATCAGAAGCTCGTTTTTAACATATAATCTCTAGAAAATTCCCTGAAGGCAATAAAAGTCTGACTTATCTATCATACCACAGTCAGGATGTGTTGAAGTCTGAGGCCTTCCTAACTCCAAGCCCAGCTTTATATCCACTACGAAATACTATGTCATTTTGGAGGAAAAGAAATTGAAATATCCATTAATTTTCTTTTGGAATTAAGTGACTTGCCCAGGGTCACACAGTATCAGAGGTGGAATTTGAACAGGAGTCCTCCTGACTCAATCTACTTCACCACCTGGCTCTCCCCCTTCCCCCCCCCCACCCACTAAAGTAATTTTAAATTTTGCCTTGGGGTCTATGTACTAAAATACAGAGACATCCTGTCATAGTGGAAGTCAGAAGACTTGAGTCCCAGTTCTGAGACTCAAAGCAAGTCAGTTAATCTCTCTACACTTGAGTTGCCTGTATCACAGGACTGTTGTGGAAAAATCACTTTATAAAGCAGTACATAAATGATGACTTGCTTTTGTTGTTACTAGCTTACTTAATTCATTTTTGGCATCAGGACAATTTTTATGTAACTTCTAAGAGGCACTAACCAGATAAAATCACAGAACTTTGCAGAAACTGAAGAACTCTGCATTAGGAATGAAAGTATCAGATGAATGTATGAATATGAATTCACGTGAATATGAAAATTGAACTTGAGGTCGGCAGAACTTTAACAAGCATTATATATTGAGTTTATGTACTTCTAAGTAGTCTCCAACTTAAAGATTCATAAGAGTGTATTTTTCTAAGAGATTCAGCACATTCACTGAAAAGCAGTCGACGACTTGAGCTCCATGATCTTCAGCATTCACATGTGGTTATATAAAGCACTTAAAAATAATAAAAGTATAGGAAAAAATGGTCTGTAGCTTCTCAGTATTGTGTTACAACCAGTGCTGCTGCTGTTGCTGTGCAGATGTTTCAGTTGTGTCTCATTGTTTATGATCTCATTTGGGGTTTTCTTGGCAAAGATCCTGGTGTGGTTGGGAGAAGGACATAGCCAACCACACCCAAAATCACACAGATAGTAAGTGTCTGTGACTGCATTTGAACTCAGGAAGATGAGCATTTCTGACCTCAGGCCCAACTGGCCACCTAGCTGCCCCTATACCAGTGCTAGACACCCTGAGATATCCCCATCTCATTCTCTAATATGAAAAAATAGAAGCTTTGATCTTTGTGTGTGAAAATGCCATCGTTTGTATTGTCTCTGACTGTCTGAATAGAACAGTACACAGTACCCGCTGGGTCAACAATCCTCTATTTTGAGAACGACAGTACATCAATTCCATCAAGCTATTAGAATTTTATTTAACCACCTACTTCCAAGAAGGAATTGAAATGTCTTTGAAAACGATCACATACAAATAAAAATACAACAAAATCTAGTTCAAATGATGTAAGGAAATAAATGGTGCCAGGTTTCTGGGATAGAAATAGCTCCCATGTACCTAACATTTAAAGCTTTAGGAGTACTTAAAACAATCCTGTATGACAGAGTAATTATTATGACCTCCAATTTAAGGATGAGGAAATAAAGACTCTAAGAAGGTAAGTCACTTGCCCATGCTTCCACAGCTAAGAGTCAGAGATAGGATTTGAACTCAGGGCTCTCCTGGCTCTGGGTCCAGTGCTCTAACTATTAATCCAGAGGTGTCAAACTCCCCAGTGGGGGCAAATCTCCCAAGTGCAGCCTAAAGTGGATTAAAATATACTTGGGAAATGCTTAACAAAATAAATAAAAATATAATATGACACAGATAATGCTAACTTGTAGTTTTCTGAGTCAACAGGCTGCCCACAGCAATCTATTTCTACATGATTTTGACACCCCTCCATTAGACTAGGCTGCCTTTACTTTCCTTGCATTCTCTTTATCATCTTCTGCTTCCCTCTCTTTTGTCACCTGTATCCCAGCCATTTCTCTATGGATGTTACAATTAAGTCCTGAATTTAGCTGAAGCAAAAAGGAAAACATAAATCCTAAATCAAAGCTTCCTGTCTCAGGGTAGAGATTTGTTTATCACCTCCCTATAACAAAATATAGCCTGTATCTAACATCTGAATTAGTTTGGAAAACAACAATAAATTTTTTAAATTCAAACAGCTAGTTACTTTGAAAAAAAATGTTCTTAAGGGTAACAGTTTGGCTGGAATTTTTGTGAATTTTTAGAAATTATTCTTCATGTGTAAGAAATGCCATGAACCGAGTTTACAGCTAAAATGGGGGGGGGGGGTAGAGGGGTAAGGGCTGGCCCAATAAAAGATTAAAACAACAACAAAAAGGTAAAACTCCATCAAATTAACCCCAATTATGTTGTAAGAGATCCCAAAGTTTAACATTTTCACAATGCTTCTCTGGAATTCAATTTCTTCCTCTGTAGAATGAGTGAGATTGAGCTGACCTCTGAAGTGCCTTTCAACTTTAAAACTGGGTAACTTGATGACCCAGGTCTGCTTTCATTAAAGGATCTGGCCATTCACACAGAAATCCCATTACAGCCTATTACAGCGCTTACATCCTGATGAAATTGGAGGGGGGTGATGCAAAGAGGAGGGAGGGGCTGGTTTAGAATTCTGTGTTTTAGAGAAAGAATTCTGAAGCAGGGAAACATCCATCAACTTGGTGGAAACATCCCTCAACTTGGTCAAAACATAAATGGCCATGACCAAGGATAAGTGATCTCAGAACTATATGTGGATAACCAACTGAAAGCCAAGATGTCTTGAGCCATGCCATGACTTAAAATAATCTTAACAAAGTTTCTACCTTGACTTCCATCATAAACTCTGAACTGTGAGTAGTTTTTTCTATGACAGTCATAAAAGTACAAGAGGCCAGGCAATTGAAGATTTTGAGTGACACACAAAGGAATCTGGACTTCATTTTTCTGAAGTCTAAGAATAGCACATATCAGGTGCTCTAGCTGTTTTCTGAAAAAGAACTACTTGTCACTTCCTGGAAGCTGGATTAACTAAAGGGAATGGAGGAGATATTGCCAGGAATGTCTGTAAGTAAAGGAGGGCAGCAGGTACTGCTGAATGCCTTACTCTTCCCCCGATGGAAATCCTGACAAACTCTGGAGAAGGGACAATGGTGTTGACAACAAACTTGGAGAACTACTAGTTAAAGCTTCAAGAACTACAGGTGAATCCCAATTTACTAGTCATGGACCCCTATAAAGGGTGTCCCAAAAGTCTTAGTGAAGTTTTAAGCATATCTATTAAAGTTTAAAACTGTTTTAAGACTTTTGGGACACCCTGTATTCTAGGTTTTCAGTGAGGAGATGGTCGCCCAGTGTCTTCTATCTGCCCTAACCCAAGTCAATCCTATTGAATACTTTCGTCATACTCTGCCTTGGTCTGATCACATCTGGACTGTTGTGTTCAGTTCTGGGTGCAACAGTCTGACAGAATCACAGGATCTGAGAGTTGGAAGAGATATAAATAGTTATTTTATTCAAACCATATCCCAAATGAATTCCCACTGTAACATACCTGTCAAATTGTTATCTAGCTTTTACTATCCCCTCCAAAGAAGGGAAACCCACTACTATCTCCTCCCACTTTGATGAAGCTCTAATCATTAGAGAGTTGGTTGTTTTTTTGTTGTTTTTTTTTCTGACATCAAGATTAAATCAGCTTCCTAGTAATGTCTACCCATTTTCCTAGTTCTGCTATCTTGGACCAAAGAGAAGTCTAATCACTCTCCCACATGACAGCTCTGGAGAATGGCCAGAGGTGGATAATCAAGATGCTGAATGGACCTCAAAATCATGCCATACAACTACTGTTATATGAAAAGAATGAAAAGAAAGAACATTTCAAAGGAGACACGACAATTCTCTTCAAGTACACGGTAGGCTGTCCCATGAAAGGGGCAATGGCTTGTTCCATATGGTCAGAGGGAAGAACTGAGGTCAGCAGGTGAAAAACTTCCTAGAGTTGTGCAAAAGTAGGATAGGCTGCCCCAAGAGGTAAATGAATTTCTCCTTAATGGGGGCCTTCAAGAAAAAGCTAGATGATCAGTTGGTACAATGTAGAGAGGATTCTTGTTCAGGCGTGAGTTGGACTGTAGATGATCTCTAACCCTCCAACTCAGAAATTGTGACAAATCCTTCTGAGATTATCTCCACTTTAACCTGTATTTATCTTGTTTGTGCATAGCTGTTTGCATCTTCTTTCCCTTACCTCTCATTTAGATTTTTGAGTTCCTTGAGGACAGGAACTGTTTCTGCCTTTCTCTGTATCACTAACACTTAGCACAGTACCTGGCACATAGCAGATGCTTAATAATCTCTAATTGTTTACTTGAAATTCTGATATTTTATGATTCTTTTATTCCATCAAGATGGAAATGAGGCTAAAGTCAAAACAAACAGTACTCTACGAAATGTGAAGTAGATCATTAGGCTGTCTTCTACCAAAGCTTTGTCTCTAGAGCTGACAATACCCATACCAGGTAATGACTACATACACACATACACAAACACACACATATATATACACACATGCACATATACATACACACATATTATAAGTGTATGTATACCTGCATCTACATTATGAGTATGTTTATATACTTATATATAATGTATACACATACGTGTGTGTGTGTGTGTGTGTGTATCATCACATACTTATTTGTCAAGACTGATCAAATTCAGTTTTACTCTTGCACTGGGTAAAAGGTGGCTTTAAGAGACCTAAACTTTTGAAGAACAGCTTTAAAAAATATCAGTCTGGATTTAAGCTGAGGTGGTAAATGTCTTTTTGTAGGTATGTGTGATCTCTCCACATGGAAGGAGCTCATAACCGTTCTATAACTTAGTACATACCCTTCAAGAGATTCTATGGCCAAAAAAATTCATGACCCTGCTAAATCTCTAAAATGAACTAAACTGTCTTCAGACTAGTTATACAGTTTGTTATGAGGCCCATATTCAGGGTATTTCCACCTTGGCAGAATCTGGCAGACATTCTGTTCCATCAATTTAACTTTCAGGAACTTGGGGTCACTTTCATGTGACTATGAGGTGACACAGTGTCAGGGTAAGCTACACATTGAAAAACAATGTCATTAAAGCTCTGCATGCAAAGGGTAATCCTTTACAAATTTGAATATTCAGCTTGCACAGAATTTTTAATACACACGTGGCTAGAATGAAGTTCCCAACAAGTTCACCCCTTGACCCCATTCTAAAGCGTGTTGTTTCAACTCAATGAAGCTCTGTGTGGAGGGGAAAAAAAATCATTAACAAGAGCTGTCACCAAAGAATTGCTGAACTTTCTCTGTCCACTCTCTATCCTCATTTCTTCTCAGACAAAAATGCCCTTCTCTGTCCACCATTCCCTTATGCATGTTATCTCTCCTATTCGAACATAAATTTCTTGAGGGTAGGGACTGTCTCAAATTTTGTTTTTTAGTACAGTGCCTAGAATATATCAAATGCTTAATAAAGACTTTTCCACTGATTCATTCAAATATTTTTAAGTGCCTACAATGGTGACAAGTACTATGTTAGATGCTGAAGGTGCAGACAAAGCAATCCTGCCCTCGAAGAGCTTCTCTCTCTCTGTATGTGCATGTGTGTGTGTATACACATACATACATATTACGTATATATGTTTATATATACACACACACATATTATGTATATATATGTATATATATACACACATACATGTATAGCATTAACACAGTGGGCATATGTAATAGCAATTTAGATTTGAAGCTCTTTCCCACCCATTAATAGGTCATGTGGCCTGCTTATATCATAGGAAGCCTAAGTCACATATGGTGGGAGGAGCTTCCTGACAGGTAAAGGAAGTTATGTCACAGGAAATGCTGAGAGAGAGCTGTTATGGCTGCTAATGGCCCTTGAGACTGTTAGAGCTGAGGTAACGAAAGTTGACCTCTGATAGCTGAACAGACTGTGACACCTGTACTGTGAGTCTCTTTGTGGGAAGACCCCAGCAGGGGGTCTGAGAGGCTTTGGGATGGCAAGGCTCCATGTTGTGATATTGTGTATTGAATGCTTTGCTGCTGTGGTAGACTGGATAAATGCTTGTGGGATCTGGTCCTCAGTAGTCTGAATAAATGGTTTACTTCTTCTACCTTCCATGTGGAGAGTCTCGTATACTCTGCGATACAGAACCACATAGGCATTTTGACAAATTTATCATCTACATTATTATCGCCTTACTGACAAGGCAGATAACATGCAACATGTAGCCTCAGCTGAGAACTTTTGTGTACTAAAGAACTGTAGAGGGAGAAATGATCCCCAGGGATGTAGGAATCCCAAACCAAAGTTCCCAGGTCACCTGGAATGAGTTGGCGGACCCAAGCATTCTTTAAGTCAAGGAGGCAAAGATTTATTACGCTTTACATAAATAAAGCAGGCAAGAGTTCTTAGGGAACCTGCAACCATACAGGGCTACAGGGAAAGTTTATGTACAAGACTTAGGGATGAAAACTGTCAATAAGGTGTTTTGGGGTGGGATTAGGGAGTGGTTAAGGCATGTTTAAGGAGTGGTCAGTTCTTGAAGAACATGCACTTTTTGTATCTACTGTGCAGGTATGTTACCCAGAGTTCGCTGGGAAATAGCCCAAGGTGGGGGCTAGGAGGAAGTGTGGTTTTTGCTGTGAAATGTCACTAAATCACCAAAAGTTCAGGGCTAGCTGGAGATACTAAGTTCCATCAAGTCTCTTGTTAGTCAAGATTAATGTAAGGGAGTATACATTTGACTATGTCTAGGATGTGTGTTAGACTTAGTGTATCATCTGGAAATCAATCTATAATTGGGCATAGCTGCTTACTGAGGAAGAAGCAGAGATAATTTTGGGGCACATTGCCCTTTAGCTAGAGAGACATTGCTAGGGCCAATGCTTTGAAGCTAGGGAGAGATATGTTTTTAGAACTGGAGTTCAGGCACAGGCACTCAAGCAGAGGCTAAGGGGAAATGTGATGTTAGATTTAGGGTCCAAGCACAAGCACCCCATCAGAATCATCAAAAAAGAACAGGAAACAGAAGAAGGTTCCTAGAAACTGGTGAAATGTTAGAAAGAGAGGGACACACACACACACACACACACACACACACACACACACACAAAAGTAAGGAGGACACAGCCAATCTGGTAATTCCAACCTTCTCCATTCAAATCATACATGCCAAGCTAATGGATGTGGCATTATTTACCAGGTAGAGATCAACCAATTAATACTGACATATTAGAGAGTCATATACACATGGAGAGCTGACAGGGCAAGAAAGGAAAGAAGGCAGCTGTCTTCCTGATGTACTCACACCACTAACTAAAGGGCAATGCAGCTGAGTAGTGTTGAGATAGAGTTAAGATACTTATTCTAACAAAAATAAACCAGGACATAGAAACTGACAGGCAAAACAGGACTTTAATTAGATTCAAGACAATTCAACAGGCATCTCAGTACCCGCTATGCCCAAAATAGTGTGAACAAGTTCTCAATAAATGCAAACACAAAAACAAAAAGTAATGGTCCTTGAGGACCTTATATTCTGTCACATGTAATATGTTGCTTACTACCAATGTGAATCTTGGGCAAGTCAGTCATCCTCCCTAGACCTCAGTCACCCATAAAATGAGGGTTTAGAATCAGTAGCCTTTGAGGTCCTTAAATCTGTGAGCCTATATACACACACACACAGATAAGTCAGTCCAAATTAATTTGAAGAGGGAGAGAATACTTAACAACTTGAGTATCAGGAAGCTGAGACTTGAAGGAAGATGGGGGATTCTAGGAACCAGAAATGAAGGAAGCCATTCCAGGCTTGGGACAGAGCCTGTACAAAAGCACAGAGATAAAAGATGGAATGCTGAATTAGGGAAACATCAAGGAGGAAAGGATGGCTAGAAGGGGAGGAAAGTGAACTAAGTCTGGCAAGGTGGGTGGGAGTCAGATCAAGGAGTCCTTGAAATATCAACCTGAGGAGCTCATTGTGAAATGCAGTGGTTGGGGGGGGGGAGGGGTAAGATAATTTGTAAAATGGGATAAGGTAACAGCACTCAGGAGGCAACTAGGTGACTCGGTAGATAGGGCACCAGGCCTGGAATCAGGAAAACATGAATTCAAATCTGGCCTCAGACACTTACTAGCTGTGTGACCCTGGACAAGCCATTTAACCTCTGTTTGTCTTAATCCGCAAGACAAAGAAATGGAAAACCACTTCACTGTCTTTGCCAAGAAAACCCCATAGACAGCACTGGTATGCTATGGCCCACAGAACCAGGAAGAGTGAGATGTGACTGAACTGAACAACGTAAGCAATGATAGTTCATATTGGCCCTGCATAAGCAAGAAACACAAAATTTGGTGATTCACCTTCTACTCAAACATTGCTTATGTAGCTCTAGGAAGGAGGAAAAGATTTAAAGTTGGTGTAGTTATGTCACTTCTCTGTTCAAAAGTCTTCAATGGCACCTATTAACAATCAGACTCCGTTGGTTAATGTGAGGCTGCACCTTGATACCACCTCCCTATCTTTCTAGCCTTATCTCATATTATTCTGTCTATATATTCTACACCCCGGGCAAACAGGACCAATTGGTATCCTTAGAACTCATCCTGCATTTCCCTACCATAACTTTTATCATGCTGTTTCCTATGGCTATCTCCCTCTCTTTGTTTATTGAGACTTTAAGGCCCAATTCAAATGCTGAGAGCTAAGACCAGTTGTCTTGACTTAAAAGTCTTGCTACTGGAGGCAGCTAGGTGACACAGTAAGTAGAACACCAGCCCTGGAGTTAGGAGGACCTGAGTTCAAATTTGACCTCAGACACTTGACACACTTACTAGCTGTGTGACCTTGGGCAAGTCACTTAACCCCAATTGCCCTGCCTTCCCCACCTCCAAAAAAACCAGAAGTCTTGCTACTGGACTCCAAAGACTCTGAAGCAGCTCTGCCTCACTTAAATCCAACTGATGCTCCAGTCAAGGCATCACCCTTGTAATGTCATTGGTCCTCTTCGAGGATAAAGGATGAACTATTCAAATGCCACCATCTTTCATGCCTTCCTCTACCCTCCTTATCAGTCAGGACCTATTTCTCTTAAAACCTATCACTTTATTTTGTTCTTTTCTGATATAGTTACCATGTATTATTCTATAGTACAGTTAGCTTTGCTCATTCATCCTAAGCTCCATGAGGGCAAACTCTTACTCTGTGACATTCCCAAAGTCTAACACAGAGACCTAAACCTAACAAGTGCCTAATAACTATTTGTTGGAATTAACGTGGGTCATCATATTTACAATTTTTTTTGGATGTAATTAGGCCTTGTAGATGTAGTACAGTTTAGTGGATAGAGTAGGCCTGGAAGTCAAGAAACCCATGGGCTTTTTTTTCCCCTGAAGCAGGCCAGTAGCAAGCGCTCTCATGCTCTCAGCCTCAGTCTCTATCATACACACAGGCTGTATGACCCTGGGGAAATCACTTAAAAGGTGGTGACCTGGACTAATGGAAGAAACATCCCCTCAGGGAACACTCTAGACCAATAAAGTCACTAGTCTGGTCTCTGTCTCTCCCAATCCCCACCCCGCACTTTAGAGTTACTGTCTTACATATTTCACATCAATAGAGAGTCTAAAGGCCGCAAGGAAGAAGGGAAAGGTGAATTCATGCAGGAAGAGACAAAACCATGTCAAAAAGATACTGTTGTGTCTTGCTCAGTTGGGAAGAATGTCAAATCATGCACCTAACTTTTAATTTTAACTTCAAAGAACATTCTGTAACTAACTATATAAGTGAGGAAAAATAGATGATTAAATCTAGCAGTCCTGTGGAACTTATCTAGTATCCCCAAGCCCCCAAAAGCAGGTGGCAAATACATTAAGGGAATAAAAATGCATGCAATTTACAGCTGATTAATGTTTATTATAGGACAACGTTTAGCTACAAAATCTCAATAATAAAGGGCCTCAAAGGTCAGCCAGTCCAAGTACACAGCGAACCCGGGGGCCCCTATGATATCCCAACAAATGGTTAGCTGGAAAACCTCCATGAATAAATAACTCCTTGCTTCCCAAGAAAGCTCATTACATTTCTTGATAGTTCTCACTGTAAAGAAGCTTTTCCTTATATTAAACCAAAACTGTCCTCTCTGCTTCCAAACACTACTCCTAATTTTGTGTCCAGGCATCTTGTGCATTCCAACTCTTCAAATACTTGAAGAAATCTATTATGAACCCCAAAAGTCTTCTCTTCTTCAATAAGAGAAAATATAAGGATTGCCATATAACACTGAGGGTCTAGTTAAGCTTAAATATCATAAATGTTTAGTGAAGCCAATTTTCATTAATTTTGCGACACATGCAACTTTCTCCTAAATGCAGAGAAGCCACATGGCAGAAGGGCAGCTAGGTGGTTCAATGGATAGAGCACCAGGCCTGGAGTCAGGAAGACCTGAGTTCAAATTCAAACTCAGACAATAGCTGTGTGACCCTGGGCAAGTCGCCTAACCCTTTTTGCCTCAGTTTCCTCATCTATAAAATGAGCTGGAGAAGGAAACGGCAAACAACTCCAGTGTCTTCGTTAAGAAAACCTCAAAAGGGGTCTCAAAGAGACCAAACCACAACAAAGGGAGTAACCCAAGGTTGGATTCTCATAACGTGTGAGCAACAATATAACAATTTCAAAGTGCTAGATCATGGAAGTAACAGTTACGTGTAATGATGAGATCAAGAGGTTGATCATCCCTATGGGTGGCTGAGGCAGAATGAAGATACAGCTCAAGGAAACTGGAGTTAAATGAACTGGAAGATCAAAGTGTTGGGGGTGGGCATCAATGTATAAACTGAAGATCTTAAATAGGTCAGGGGTTGGCCCCTTGAAAAAGAAGGGATAACAGATAGGAGGTTGGCAGATGGTTGCACAAAGGATCTGAGCCAGGTGATAGAGAGGGATGGACAGTTTGATAAGTGATAGCAACACAAAGACAAGAGGTAAAATCAAAGATGAATCTGGCTTTAGAAAATGTGTTGTCTATATAGCAGCCTTACTCCCATTCCAGCCCCGCCACCAAACTCCTCCCCTCACTCTCCCCACTACTCCACCCCACAACGAACACACCAGCGCCTGACAGGGTCTGAAGGGAGGAAGCCCATCCACAATGGCAGCCAAGATGTTGAGGAGGAAGGTCAATCCTGTGGATGGGAAAGTAAAGAGAGGTCTAAGAGCAGATGAGGGAGAGGGTGAGTTAAACAAGTGCCTGCAAAAATTGAACCTAAGCTCCCAAAACAGCAGCAAGCAATAAACCAGTTCACGCAAGGAAGAAAAAAAAAGGAAAACAAATAAATACAAGTGACTAACCAACAGAATAATGATGCAGAACATAGAGAAACTAAAAAACAATGAAGTCCCAGCCTCAAGTTCAGCTGAACAGAAATCAAATCTAATTAACATCTTACACCAAAGTCCTGTTACTGCTGTGGCTCTCTTGAATAATTTTTTAACAACAATTTTATAAATGCAAATTTTTAGTGTAACTTTAGGAAGGAGGGAGTCTCACCTCATCTTTTTTTTTAATGTTTAGATACTTGTAAATGCTTTTTAAAAGAGCTTAAGTCATATAGTGATTGCTTATTTTCCTATAAAAACAGAAATTAATGGAATGTTGATTAAGGTAGGTATTATCAGGCTTGTGCATAGATTTAACATTCCATAGGCATTTTAAAAATATTACGTTAAATAAAACTAACAGGGATCGTGATTTGGAGTCATGGTTGTGAATTTTAAAATTCTTAATATTTTAACCACTATCTTCTGTATCCTCCATCTTTTCTTTCAGTAGGACTGTTTACTAAATAAAATGGCTCCCTGGTGTTGGATCTCCATCTCAGAATCAAGTGCTATAACACTGTCATCCTTGGGAATGCAGGTATAATTGCTCTTAGAAACTTGGCTAATAGGTTCTAAAAGACTGGAGAATGTATGTAGTGTTTGATTTTTATTAATCATATAATTTGGGGAACTTTTCTTTGTAAAATGCTTATGTTGACTGGTAGAAAGTGGTTTGACTGGTATGGCCTCAATTCCCCATTTCAGCCTTTTGCTAGAATGATATATTGCTTGGCTTAAGATTTCTATTTCCCCACTCCCCATTTAGGAAAATCACCTTAGCATTTTAAAAATGTACAATTGTTCATAGTGTCTGTGTGGTCTGTGATTTGACTGGCTGTCAAACAAGAACCCCTAAAATCTTGGTTATAAAAGAAAAAAAAGGGGGGTGGTTCAAAGGGCACTATGGGATTAGAGGACAGAAGAAGTCATAGATTAGAGAGAAGTAGGGTTAAGGTGGACAAAGATAAACACAGGGTAGGGGAAGTAGTAGAGGGAAATTTTTTTTAGTCAGCTGATGTAGACTCTGAACCAGAGAGGCAAAGGGGCAGGACTAGGGAATTGGCCTGCTATATACAGCAAGAGAATTCGTTCATCATTGCCCCCACCCTTGAGGATCTTATGATGACTAAGAATTGTGTCAGTCAAAGGAGGGCCTCAGGGTTTGGAAAGCCAGAGTTTAAAGTGATAGGGGAGTTGTGTCCAGGCTACTGGGTGGGTAAATAACTGGTGCTCCAAACTTGGGGTTAATCCCACAGCCTCATCTCAAAAGCTGGAGGAACGAAGGTGATAAAAGAAATACTTGAATATGGATCAAGAACTCAACAGCCAGTCTCTGAGATCTTGGAAGCCCAGGCCCTCTAATACTTTTGGCATCATAAGGCTCAACACATCTGGCAATTCAGGCATCACCTCCTACAGGAATATCTCTTTTGTATTATACTTATCTGAGTAAATTTTATATTTCCCCCACTCCTAGTCATCTCCTTGAGGGAAGCTCCTTGGGGTCAGAAGTGGTGTGACTTTTTCATTTTTGTATGTTCAGGCCCTAGCACAATGCTTTGTATAGAGTAAGTGCTTAATAAATATTTGTTGAATTTCTGTCTTCTTGCAAGTCATTGATAAAAATATTGAAGAGCAAGAAAATGACAGACCTTTGGTGCTCTACCACAGTGTTCTTGCTAGGCTTACAAAAATCCATTAATGACTCTCCCTTCTATTCCCTTGAAACCATCATCTAGAAAATTAATCCTTGAGAAGATGGGACCTGGCAACTGTTTCTTCAGCAGCTACAGCTACTGAAGATCTGTCAGTCAATAAAACTTATTAAGTGCTTACTATGTGTCAGGCATACTGCTAAGCACTGGGGATACAAAGAAAGACAAAAAATGGTCCCTGCCCTCAAGAAGCTCACAATCTAAAGGAATAACTGATGGAAGTTAGATCCGGAAATGCAAGTTCTCACCACCACATACTTTGGCACCATCAAATGTTTCAACATCAGAAATGGTTATGATTTTACGAGTAGAAATAACATTATAGAATTTGCATTACCATCTGCCTTGCCACTGAACCCTACAGACCAGGAGGCCTTTCCATATTACTTATAGCTGAAATTTAATACATATGTTTTCTCTTATTAGAATGGGAGCCCCTTAAAAGAAGGCACTGTCTTGCTTTTCTTTTGGTAACCCCAGCACAGTACTTTGAACAAGAAAGGTGATTAATAAATACTTCTTCATTAATTCGTTCATCCATTCACTTATAAGATCCAGTCATTCAAAATTATAAATCCATATAATATACTAACACCAAGCTCACGTCTTTTTGTTTTGCCCATAACACAACCCTGAGATACTGTTGTCCAATACCTTGTTGAAATCTAGAGATATTATCCCAGCACTCCCCCGATCTATCAGTCTAGGAACTCCATCAAATAAAAAAAAAAAAGAAAAAGAAATGCAATTATCCTAGCATAGTTTGTTTGCTTTTTCTTTTTTGCTGCACTATCTTTTTTGGAGGGAAAGCGGAGAAACAGAGGAGAGAGAAGAAAGGAAAAAAATGAAAGAAAAGGAGAGAATAGGAGAGAGAGAGGGAAGAAAGAAGGTTGGAAGGAAGTACGGAAGGAAGGAAGTATGGAAGGAAGGATCGCTATATTCAAAGAGTTTATATCAGTGTGACCTGGCGCAAATCCCTTCCATGAGCCTCAGTTTCCTCATCTAAAAAAATAAAGGCATTTGATTAGGTATTCTAAGGTCCCTTGCAACTGTAATATATTATGACTCTAGGACTGAGTACTGAAGTGATGGGCCCATCTCAATGCTGCTAAGTCTTGAATTGTTTTGTGAAAACAAGTCCAATTCAACAGAGATAGCCATGAGCTTCCCAGAAGAAATAAAACATACTGCACGTAAGTGGCACCTAGCAAGCTACCTTGACAGTCACCTCTATATCATGATGGGTACAATAGTTCAAAGAATTGAGAAGCTCTGTTCCATCTGAGAGGCTGAATGCCTTTTCATTCCACTTCTCTTATGGACAATTATAAGTCTTTGGAAAAAAAACAATCTGAAAGAGCAATCTGACCTAAGAAATAGACATTTCTGAAAATCCACTTTTGGCGCTTAGATGCAGAGGCAAGGACATCTTAGCCAGCTAAAATAAAACTCTATTTTAGAGGTAAGAAAAGGCTACTCAGTTCAATTCTACTCTTCAGGCTGAAGAGTTCATTATATTGTCACTTTTTAAAATTAGAGGCAAGATGAGTCCTGATATCCTGTATTTCTCAGAGGGGATCTCTCCTCCTCAAATAGGGCCCCTAGAGTGTCTGGCTTCTTCTTCACCCTCTTCACTCCAGCTACTACATTTCTTCCATCTTGTAACCGTCTGCTTCTGGGTGTTTAAGCTAAGGTGCAATTTTACATTTATCCCTATTTAAGTTTGTATTGTACTTATCTGACTACTATATATGACTACAAGTTTTATATCTATATCTATCTATATATGTGTGTGTGTATGCATATATATACACACACATATAACTATCATATATATGTACATATACATATAACTACCTGTGTGTGTATACATATATACACACACATACATATAAAACCCTGCCCATTATAAATGTCTTGAGAGCAGAGATTAAATATTAGTCTTTGATATCCTTAGTTCCAGGGCCTTGCATACAGGAGGCATTTAAAAAATGTTTGTTGAAGTGCCCATCTGAGGCAGGATTGTGTCCAAAAGGAGAGAATGGACAAAAGGCAAACGATGGCAGTCAGTGACTCACATGTAATAACTCACAGTGGAGAAGAAAGGAAACATCAAGTATAACTGTCCTCCCCCTACTGATATACAGGGAACGTGGTGTGCACAAAATCATGCAAAGTTAAGAGTTTTGTTGTTCAGAAGCATGTGACTCTTTGTGAACCCCTGGACCAGAGCACACCAGACAGGATTTTTCTAGTTGAGTTCCCTTTAGTTGACTTTTACAACATTTCTGAGAAGTGGACCACCCCCACTTGAACACCAGAGGGAC
The DNA here is from genome assembly GCA_028646595.1 of Phalanger gymnotis. Classification (NCBI taxonomy): domain Eukaryota; kingdom Metazoa; phylum Chordata; class Mammalia; order Diprotodontia; family Phalangeridae; genus Phalanger; species Phalanger gymnotis. Next base: position 239,282,083 of record CM053624.1, read on the forward strand.
ACTGATAAGGAACTCAATGCTATATAAAACAGCCCGTTTCAATTCTGTAAGGCAAGAGAGGCAACAAGGAAAGAAAAGTGCTCAAAAAGTAAGAAAGGAAGTAGAAAGCCAGCCTCAAAGCCAGAAAGATCTGGGTTCAAGTTCTGCCTCTTACACATACTATCTCTGGTTTTTGTTGTTATTTTAATTTTTTAAAATGTTTTAATTTTTTTATTTTAATTTTATCTATGTGATCATAGGCAATACCTCAGTGTTCTAGGCCAGATGTGTCAAATGTGAGAAGGGCATATGTGACCTATTAACAGTCTCAATTATGATCTGAACTAGATTAAAACATACTTGGGAAATATTTGACAAAATAAAGAACAATACAATAAAACATAGATGTTCTTAATATATGTTTTCTATGTCAATATGTAGCTCACAAAGATGTTTATTTAAGGTTCAGTGACTCCCATTTCTATTTGAGTTTGACACCACTGCTTAAATTCTGTAGATAGATAGATGGATAGATAGATGGATGGATGGATAGATAGCTCCTAAGGCTATGAATTACAGAAAAGTGCTGACCTTGATAGAAGTTGTTTCCTCACATAGAAGTTCCCTCTACCAATGAAATCATAAGTCTAGGCCCTGTTCTCAGCCCACTTAAAAGCAAGAAAATTCTGACTTAAACTGAGTTGAAATTTGCATGCCTATAAATTCCACCCATTGAGTCTCCCTAGTTCTGTCCTCTGCAGGCACAAAGGATCAGGCCAATCATTTCTCCACATGGTCCTTCAAATCCTTAAAGACTCCTTTCCAAGGGAGAAGATTCTGGGAAGATGGTGGAGGTCAGAAAACTTTCAGCTCTCCAAATTTCCTCCACAAAAAAAGACAGAACACCCTGAAGCAGCAGAAATAAACAGAGAGTAAAGCAGCTGTCCTCCTAAGACAATCTGACAAGACCCTAGGAAAGACTCAACCCTCCAGGGGCAGAGGTTCTGCCTGAGTGAAGTGCAAACACCTCGAGGCCCACTGCAGAATCAATAAGCAACAAGCTCTGGGGGCAGCTGAGTTGAGAGGCAGCCTCAGCCTTAGAAACTTCAATTTTGCAGACAGTGGGGGGGGGGGGGGGTCCTGATGGCTGAGAAGACTGAAGAATCTTCCACTTTTGAGGGAGGCCAAGCACAGCTATGCTGACCAGACGTGTCCTGGGCTGTGGCTGCAGGGAGAAGGAGATAGTACATACCCGACGAGTGCTGTAGCAAGGGGTGGAGACCCTTTTGGCTGTGGGCACTTACAGGAGAGCAGATTGCCTGGTTTCTATTTCAGGGCAGAGAGGACAGCCATTAGTTTGTATGAGCTATGACTTATTTGGGGGACAGTGTGGCTAGGGGCCCTAGCTATGGCTTAGGAGCAGAGCCCAAGTTGGGGCCCTGAGGCAGACCTCAGAAAATAACAGCAAGAAGGAGCCGAGACTTGGGGTGTCATTCCCCATACCTTGGGACTACAATTTGATTACACTAATATCAGCTAAAAACAAAATAAAACAAAAAATAAATAAATAAAAATGAATAAGCAAAGGAGAAAGAACCCGACCATAGAAAGTTTACTATGGGGGATAGAGAAGATTTGGGTTCATATTCAGAGAAAGATAGTCAAATGGTCCCAAGCACAAAAAGAAGTCTTGGAAGAACTTAAAAAGGATTTTAAAAATCAGATAAGAGAGATTAAGGAAAAATTAGGAAAAAAAAAAGAGCAATCCCAGAAAATCAAGAAAATTATGAAAAAGAAGTCAACTAACTCAAATTGGAGAATCAAAAACTTAAGGAAGAAAGTAATTCCTTGAAAACTAGAATTGGGCAAGGGGAAGCTAAGACACCAAGAAATCATAAAACAAAATCTAAAGAATGAAAAAAAAAAAAAGAAGAGAAAGTGAAACATCTAATCAAAAAAAAAAAACAACTGATCTGGAGAACAGAACAAGGAAAATAATGTAAGAATAGTCAGACTACTTGAAAATTGATGAAAAAAGAATCTGGATACAATATTACGAGAAATTATCAAGGAAAATTTCCTTGAAGTTCTAGAATAAGAAGGCAACACATAGAAAAAAATCCACTGATCACCACCTGAAAGAGATCCCAGTAGGAAAACTTACAGGAATATCATAGCCGAGTTTCAAAGGTTAAGGGGAAAATACTGGAAGCAAGAAGAAAAAAATGTAAATATCATGGAACTACAATAAGAATTACACAAGACTTAGCAGCTACTACACTGAAGGACTATAGGTCCTGGTATACTATATTTTGTAGAGTAAAAGAGCTGGGGTTACAATCAAAGGTAACTTACCCAGCAAAGTATAATCCTGAATGGAAAAAAAATGGATATTTAATAAAATGAAAGACTTTCAGGTTTCTGTGACAAAAAACCCCAGAACTTAAGGGAAAATCTGCCATATAACATGTCCACGAGAAATATAAGGTAAGCATTAGAGACCAATTATCAGGGACTCAATAAGGTCAAATTGTTTACTTCATATATATGTGAAAATATTCACAGTACTATTATGATTGTCATCATTATTTGAGTAGTCTGAAAGACTTGGGCTGAGCTGAGTGTGATGGGGTGAGTCTAAAAAAATAAAACTGTATATAGGGAGAGACGATATTATAAGTTGACATGTTTCCCAACAAGAGAAATATCTTCCTCTACTCCCATTTCTCATTTTAATCACTACAACCGTTCATTTACCATCAGCGGCTCTGCTTGGTTTGGGCTCCAGGAACATCAGGCCTCCTGTAGGATGAGCCATCACCTGAAATCCCACCATCTTGGAGAATGATGCAGCTTTGATACTCAACACCCTCAGTTTCCACTCCCTTCTGATTGGACGGCTGGAAGGTGGAATAGTAAACCCCTCCCGAGGCCTTTCTTTATGGAAGGCTCAGACTGCTCTGCTTGGCTCAACTCCACAAATATCATGTCCCCAGATACCCTCTGGTGGCCTCCCCCATCCCTTTGCCCCCTAACTCTTTGTGTACTGTCTTCACCTATTAGACTATAAGCACCTTGAGGGCAGGGACTGTCTTTTTCTTATTTGTATCCACCAGCACTTAGCACACTATAAACATGTAACACAAGTAGACACTTAATAAATGTTTACTGACTACTAATTGAGAGGGGCCTCCACTTTAGAATCAGGATCTGCAGAGCTACTGTGCATACCACTCTAATGGGTTTTGTTTGTTTGTTTTGGTGTACTTAAGATCTTAGAACTGATTTAGCTTCTCGGTACTTGATACTCAGGTGGCTTGGAGGTGCAGTGGATAGAATACAAGGTCTGGAGGCAAGAAGACTCAAGTTCCTGAGTTCAAATCTGGCCTTGAACACTTACTAGCTGTGTGACCCTTAACTCTGTTTGCCTCGGTTTCTTCATCTGTAAAATAAGCTGGAGAAGGAAACTGCAAACGATATCAGTATCTTTGCTAAGAAAACCCAAATGAGATCTTGAAGAGTTGGACACAACTGAAATGACTGAACAAAACAACTTAGCACTCCTCATATAGCAGAGTTAGGAAATTCCTGTCCCCTGATTCAGAATCTCTTTTTTGCCTAGGTGAAAATCTCTTTTCTTGTTCCACCCCCTTACTCTCCTTCTCTATCCTCCTAGCTCTTCCTGTTATACTCTGCTCTTCAGAACTACTATCTATTGTTAACAAAATCAAATTCCACTTCTAACATCTTCCTTTGGGACCTTTAACTTCTGGGACTCAATTCCCCTATCTGTAAAATGAAGGAGTCGGACTAGACAGCATCAGGAGTCTCTTCTCTGGCTCTAGATGTACGATCATCTTATTCAAATTTAGCTTTCTACTGAAGACACCAGTCACCTTTCAGCACCTCCTTCAAAGCCGCCTGTTCTTTTGCTCTTTCTGCCCCCTCCCCTCCCCACATGGCTAGGAGGAGGTGACATACTCTCCCTACTGCAACTCCCTAATCAGACTTCTGATCTACCACCATCACTCATTTTATATATCAGGAAAACTTTGGTTCGGGCCAGTTGGGTGAGCTCCCTAATTTCATTCGGGTGGTAATCAGCATTGAGGAATCATCACAATCATGATGACTGGTGACTAATTTTTAAAATTCAGTTATTTTTATTTTCCTCCTACGTTCTCCCCATTGGGGGGAATGACAAAGGAAAACAAAACCTCTGATAAAAATATATACAGTAGAGCAAAACAAATTTCCATATTGTCAATGGTCAGAAAACATGCCTCGTGCATCTTGAATCTACCACCTCTGTCAGGAAGGAGGCGGAGAGCATGTTTTATCAAATGCTTGGTCATGGTATCAAATGGAGTTCTTAAGTCTTTCAAAGTTGTCTTTATAATGCTCTTGTTATATAGCATATTATAAATTCACCTCACCCAATTTCAACTGAGCCCTTATGACAAGGTAATCCTTTTACTGTTCCTTAATTGATTTCCTTATCTCACATCTTTTCCTTTCAAAAGCTATCTACACTCTCCCTTCCCCATCTCTCTCACAAAAGGACCTCACCTCTTTACAGAGAAAAGTGAAGTCATTCAACATCAATTCTCTCTTCTTCTCAAAACCCCTTGATATCAAACCTAATTTCTCCTTCTATCTCTCCATCTCTGATGAGATGACCCTTCTCTACATATGCCTTTGATCCTATCCCCTACTGTCACCCCCAGCCTTCTCCAGCGGAATTCAACCCCAGTCATACTCTCTCTCTCCAACCTTCAACCTCTCCCTATCTATTGGTTCCTTTTCAAAGTCTCTTGAAACATGTCCAAGTCTGGGTTCCCATTCTCAGTAAATCTTCATTAGGTCCTATTACAGCCTCAAACTCTCTCTCCTCTTTCTCAGCCAAACTCCTAGAAAAAGTTGTCTCCATCTTGTTGCCTTCACTCTTTGCATCTACGTCTCTCTCATCCAACCCCTTCTCTCTACTCACAGTGCCACCACTTTCATCCACCTGGATGACTGCAACAGTCTGCTAATTGGGCTCCATGCTTTAAGTTTTTCTCTACTCCAGACCATCCTCCATACTATTGTCAAGATTATTTTCTTTAAGTGTAAAATTTACTATCTTACTCCCCTACTCAACAAATGCTAATGGCTATCCATTGCCTCTTAGATAAAAATAAACTCCTTTGATTGTCTTCTCAAGACCTCCACAACCTGGGCCCCAATTTATCTTTCCAGTCTCACTGTACCTTCCCATATTCCAGATCCAGCCAAATTGTCTTCTTTTTGTTCCTCATGTACAACACTCCATCCCCATCTCTATATTCAATACCCGTATGAACTCATGCCTCACCCCTACATCATAGCACCCCACTCTTCTATCAAGACTCAGTTCATGCACCATTTTCTACATAAAGTCTATAAGGTCCCCCTTCCCAACTCCTCTTTTCCCAAACTACCTCCTACATAATTTCTTTGCATTTATTTGTATTCTCATTGCATTTATTCTGTATATGCTTACATACATACTTATTGTTTCCCTCACCTAGGCAGCTAGGTAGTTCAATGCATACAGTACCAGCCCTGTAGTCAGGATCTGAGTTCCAATCTGACCTCAGACACTTACTAGCTCTGAGAACCTGAGCAAGTCACTTAGCCTTTGTCTGCCACAGCACCATCATCTGTAAAATGGAGGTAAGGGCACCCACCTCCCAAGATTGTTGTGAGGATCAGATGAGATAATAAAAAAAGTGCTTAGCACAGTGCTTGGCATATAGTAGGTGCTTAATAAACGGCAGTTTCCTTTCTTCCTCATTGGATTAGAAACTCTTTGAGGGTAGGGCTTGTTTTAGTCTTTGTATTTTAGTCCTCTGGGCATAACACAGTGCTTGGCACACAGTAGATGCTTAATAAATGCTCACTGATTGACTAGAATAAGATTTGAGCTCAGATCTTCTGAGTGCAGTCAGTCATTTCAGTACTTTTAGACCACTCTGGATACTAAGTTAGTCTCCATCACAATCCTTGTTCCTGCTAAACACTCTGGCCTCCCAATTCTTCATTAGCCTCAGCAAGCTCAACTCCTGTTACCTGTCTCCAGGCTGTTCCAACCACAAGCAGCAGCCATCCAATCAAATTTGCTCCAACTACTAAACATACACTGAAAGCACTGAATCTGGAGTCTAAGGGCCTTGGTTACAATTCCACCCCTCATGCTCACTGCCTGTGTGACCCTGGACAAGTCACTTAGCCTCCTTGAGCCTCTACTTCTTCCTACATAAAATGTAGGGATAGGACTAGGCCTCCAAGGTCCCTTTCAACTTTCAGTCTTTGAGTCTATGATTGTTTAGTTGTTTTTTTTTTCAGTGGTCCATCTCTTTGTGACCCTTTTGGGGGGGGGGGGGGTTGCTTGGCAAAGATACTAGAGCGGTTTGCCATTTCCTTCTCCAGCTCATTTTACATGAGGAAACTGAGGCAAACAAGGTTAAGTGACTTGCCCAGGGTCACACAGCTAGAAAGTGTCTGAGGCTGGATTTGAACTCAGAAAGATGGGTCTTCCTGACTCCAGGCCCAGCCCTCGCCACATAGCTGCCCTACTATTTAAGCACTGACTATGAGCAAGATATTATGCTCATAGCTTCAAGGTGCCACATCATATGCATGTATGTGGTAGACATATATATCATACATATATGTGCCATACATATATTACATATTGATGTATTATATACATATACACACACATATAATCTATCTTAGTTCTAGAAAAACCTTCAGTACACACACACACACCAGGCAGCTATAAAATCTGTTTCTGGCTTAGTCAAATATATAGGTTACAAGTATGAAATGTAAAATTTTTTAAATTAGCTTATACTGCTTTGATTTAGCTTTCTGATGCATTCGTTGTGACTGACCTTTAATTACTATAGTGAGTCATTCTTTGGGCCTGAAAATCTCCCTGCATATACTCTTGCTTTGGCTTTCTCCATGGCTAGGGGTCGGAGGTAGGGTCATACTGCGCTTTCTTCCTACCCTAAAAGCAATGTAAAGCCCGGCCTAAGACTGAAGAGAAGAAAGTCATATGGGAGTGGGAGGTGAGCATAGGAGAGTTCTTTTACTCCAGGTACCTATCGTCCTCTTTGGTTTAAAGAGAACCGAGCTCACAATCAACACACAAACCTAGCACCTGTTCAGTAATACTTGCACACCCTCTTGGGGCTCATTAAAGGATTAGTAGCTGATGTGATTCAGAGTATTCCTGTGTTCACATGGGAAGACATTTTCTAGCCCCCAGAGCTCCATGCATTTAAAAAATTAATAAATAATTCATCATAGCAATGCTATGGAAGCAAAGGCACCCAGCAACTTATAACTGAGGAAAAATAGTAAAGACACATAAAGCACCAAACATTGTACAGAAATTCCTTAGCAAGAGCTACAATTAGAGCTGTGCCTTGTACCTAATAGAAGCTCGTTAAACATTTGATCCATCGATCGACTATTTTCATGTGCCAATCAACCTGACCAACTCATCCTTATATTCATTCAATTCCTATTTAGCTTGATATAACACTGTAAGCTATGAAATGCTATCTAAATATTGCTTTGAATTTTAACTGGTAATTACTTGCAGTGCTACTTAATCCCTATCTTCGAATTCTTCTCTAGAACCTAGAAAAAAGGTGACAAATTTCTGAAGATGATTAAATCTCTCTTCTCTATCCTTCTCAGTCATCACTCATCACACTGGGCCTGCCCCATGTTTCGCTCAAATTCTGAAAAAAAAAAAAAAAGGAAAGAGCTAAACAGCTAAAAGGGATGGAATTAGTATAGAAACCACAGCTCTAGAGCTAGAAAAGGCCTTCAGAGATAAACTAGTCCAACTCGAAGGAACTGAGGTCCAAGGTAAGGTATCTTTGAAACCAGTTCCTTTAGCTTCAAATCCAACACCATGCTGCCTCTGGCCCAGTAAATTAACAGTTTTCACAGTAAGCTCTCACATCTTTCTAGAGCTTAAAGGTTTATAAAGACTTCCCACACAGCATGTGAGGTACGTAAGACAAGTGTAATTATCATTTTTATTTTGCAGGCAAGGGAATTAAGGCCCAGAGGTGTTAAGTGACTTGTCCAAGGTCATAGAAGCTACTAAATATCAAAGGAGGGATTTTAATCCAAATCTTGTTCTTATATTTTTCAGTGAAAACCTCAGCTACCTCGTCTAAACTGGCTTAGTGCCAAACCTTCCCTGAGAGCTTCAGGTGGAAGTCCAGTGTAATTAACCATAGCACAGTTTCAGGGCGTAATTCAACTCAATCATTAATTTAAAAAAAATGGGGGTTACTACCCGTGATAAGCAAGGTGTTGTACTAGAGCACAAAAAATTTTTTTTTTCTTCAGCAAATAAGCAACCAACCAGTCCAGAGAGAGTGCACTTTATCTTTAAGTTTCTGGAAGCTGTGCTCCATCACCTAGGTAACACAATAGCAGATCTCCTAGAAATCCACAGTCAGGATGCTTTTTTTTTTTAAAATCATGTTTAAATCATCTAAAAGGGATGAATATTTTGGCTAATCATTAGATTTCAGAAGCCAGATTCAAAACTGAAAATACCCTTGTTAGCATTTTTAGATAGATACAGTTCTTAGGTTTTACAAGTCATCAAGGTGTAGCTCTATTTTTGCTTGCAACACTAGAGATCAGGGATGAGCTTGGGGTAGTCCCAGATTCATCCCTATTCTCTATGGCAGTAGGGAGGTCTTCACCTGTAAACTCGGTGTGAGGCTATAATATTTCATATCCCATCCTAATTCTATATTGCATTGTAAAGCATGGGCTGCTTTTTAAAAACGTAACTTCAAAACAGGCACAAAGAGCCTTAAAGTAGAAGTGCAGTACAGATGAAAACAGTTATTGTTATAAAAGAATTTCTTTCCTGGAATCTTTCTACCTGCCCCGCCCCCCCCACTCTTTTTTTTTTTTTAATATTGCAAGTTGTTTGCTGTACACAGGAAACATCAGTTCACTTGGATGCAGCCAGAGCTGGTAACACAAGTAATTAGTCATTTAGTCGCCTCTACTAATTCGGCCCAACACTCTCTCTTCCCCTAGGTTTATACGTTTCTTCTTAAGCAATGATTAGGTAGCAGGTTTCCTTTTCTTTTTCAGCTTCCGCCACTGCTACCTGTTTGCCAGCTTGGAGAAAAAGGGGCCTTGGGAAAGTGGCAGGTCTTAAACCAAACTGTGAGGGAAGCCCTTCTTTTACAAGCTAGCAAAATCCGGGGCTAAACCTGATGCCAGGGCAATCGCGGTGCATTTTAGCCAGCCGTGGCAAAGAGGCAGGCTCGATCACGTTCAACTCCCATGTTGCTCTCAATTCTTTCCTTTCTCTGAACCCTGGAGTTCACTCTCCTCCTACTGCCACGGACCAGGAGCGAAGTCCTAGCCCTGGCCCCCCGCCCCACCCCCACCCCTTCCTGGGTATTTGCTTGTTCCACACCACCTTCTCCCGGGCGCCCAGCCCAGACGCTTACTTTGCCAGCTTCGCACACGCCGAGGATGTGGTCGTGCAGTACCTCCATGGGAGAGGTCCAGGTGGAATGGACGAAAGTCCCTTTGAAGATGTGCGCCAGGGGCGTCATGTGGGCAGCGCACATGCCAGAGGCTCTGGCTGGCCAGGAGACTGAGGATGCCGGGTGGAGGAGCGAAGTTAGTGCGCGCTGACAGAGCGCAAGGGCTGCTAGCGCCGCAGGGAAGACTGGAGAGGCTGGGCACTAGGGTAGACGCTGCAGAAGCAACACGGGTTTTTCTTGCACCCAGCTGCAAGTCTCTAGGCCTGCCCCCCGGAGGCCTCGCCCAGCGATACTCGATTCCAATAGGCGTTCTTCGAGGCGCTAGGGCTTCCCCCCCCCCCCCCACGCCTCTTTTCCCTTTGGGGAGTGGCCAACGCGGCGGAAAAGCCCTTTTCTCCGCCCTTCTTTTCTTCGCGACTTAACCCTTAGGGCACCCCCCCCCATCAAAAAAAAAAAAACCAGCTTAACTTCTGCAGTTTAGTTTGGAGGCAGAGGATTCTGAGTCACTCTTTCAGGTAAGGGACGTGGGTGAATGCAAAGGGTGGAAGACGGGTTTCCTGCCTTGGTCTTTTTTTTTTTAACTTGAGAACAAAACAAGGTTTTATGAGCGCTTTCCTCTTGTTCCTTCCTTTTAAAAAGATCATGCATGGAGAGATGAGAAAGAGTACTTGGAGTTGAGTCCAAGGTGTAGGATTTGACTCCTATGTGTGCGACCAAAGGCAACTGCCTGAATTCTTGCTAGTTCTAAATCTATGATCTGTAAAATAAAGGGTCGGACAGTATTATTTCTAAGGACTCTTCTTGCCCCAGATTCTATGACAGGGGTCCAACCCCATAGATTCATTCAGTAGTTACTGTTAGTCCCTCTTGTTTCTAAGACAGTTAGAAGTTCTGAACTTTTGCCAAGAGTTGATGCTTGAGGGCTCGTGATTTAGTTTCACTTTCATTTAGCTTTGAGGGTTGTTTTTATGTTTTGTAAAACTTCTAGTCATAATCGTCATATCCAAGGCCATGATGAGTTTACCCAGGATATCAGAAAAAGCCCAAAAGATTCATGTTTCCTTTGTCACTTTGGTCCAGTCTTTGCTTCTATTTTGGCTTTCCAAAGCAAATGTCCAGCCCAATCACTCTCTGATATCTTTATGGTATTGCCAGGACTTGAAGGTCAGTTATGCCATGTTCTTACTCTTCCCTTTCACAACTCATAGCCCTTGGTTTACATTTCCTATTTAAAAGAATTTTAGAGTTTCAGATACTCTTCTAGGAAACTTAGAACCGAATATACCCCATACCTCTACTTACCTCTACATACATACTCTTTGAGAAGAGGGCTAAGCCAGTGTCAGGATATCCTGGTGTGAATCAATGTTTCAGTTACTACTTAAAGAGTCATTTTCAAAACCGTGTATGCACAGGCATTCTCTGCATCGCTGTGTTTATGCTACTAACTCATGTGAAGGAGTCTCTTTTGAGTCTCTATTTTCAGGAGCACAAAATGGAGAATTCAAAGAAACTAAACTGACTATTTGATGAACCAAAATCCTAGACTTGAGGTCTCACAAAGAATATTCTTTTTGTGAAGGCTCCTTAAAAGACACACTTCCTGATTAAAAGTGTCCATACTCTTTGATCTCTGTGCTAGACATATGTCCTTAGGAGGTAGACAGAGGGAAGGAGGGAGGGAGGGAGGAAGGAAAGAAGGAAGAGAGGAAGGAAGGAGGGAGGGAGAAATTTCTAGCAGCACTTTTTCTAATAGCAAAGAATAAGGGCAAAACGTAGATGCCTATTGACTCGGGACTGACTAAACAAGTTATGATACACGAATGCAATGGAATATTCTAGAACTGTAAGAAACAATGACTATAAAAAGAGAACCATGAGAAGACTCATATGAACAGATGGAGAGTGAAGATAGAAAACCAGGAAAACAACATGCACAAGGATTGGAGCAATGTAAGGAACAATAAAGAAAATTGAAACTAAGTATGGTGTAATTGTAATGACCTAGTCTGGCCCCATAGTAAGGGTATGGTAATACATCCACCTTTCTCCTTTCTTTGCAGAGAGCAAGAGGCTGTGGGTGTGGAGCACTACATATAATGCCTAGTTTGGTTGCTACATTGGTTAGTTTTCTTAGTTATTTTTTCCATCTCTTTCCTTTTTTATACTTGTTTTAAGTTCTAGTTCTCTGGGTGGGGATGGAGAGAGGGAAATACAGGAAATGATGACATTAATATATATATATGTATATACACATGTATCTCAGTATATATAAATATATAACAATTTCAAGAATAGGAAATGTGACATAGCATATATAATATACTTATATGTGTATGTGTGTATATATGTTCTTGAAAGTGGGACTGTTTTATGAAAAAAGGCAAATGAACCATGCTGAACTTATAACTAAGGTGACCATCTTTGCCTCATGGAAAGTAGGAAATGTTACCATTACCTAGAGCTAAGCTTTAAAGGATTCAGAGCTGAAAGGGAGGACCTTAGGGGTCACCTAGGTCAATTGACTCACTATAGATGAGAAAACTGAGGCCCAGAAAGATGAAGTAACACTTGTCCCCCTCTCTGCCTTTTGTCCAGACTTCACCACCTGCCCTACCTCTTCCACCCAGCCAAAATCCTGAGGAGATTCTCCTAGTAGGTACAGAGACCATAAAAGAAAGGTAGAAATTTGCTTTTTCTATCCATATACTTCAAAATAGAAGATGATCTCCTGTTCCCATAACATTTCTTGGTGCCCTGAGAAAAATATTAAAAATAAAAACAGGCTCTTGGAGAGTGTGGGGGGAAGGTGGGGAGCTGTAGAATCTGCTCTTCGTGGCCTTTTGTAAGGTCAATGGGTAATAAGATCTTCCCCACCCATCAATAGGCCCCATGTGGAGCCCATTAAGGAAAGCTTGCTTGCTTGTAGGAAGGCTTACCCACCTTTTGTTAATTTCTAATTAGGCACTGAGCTTAAAGAGTATATATTCTGAAAGGTGACCTTTTGCTTTGGGGGCTCGCTTATGAGAAAGATGTTGTGATTCCCTGGTCGAGATTCTGAATGGCCATTCATTCAGAACCCCACAACTGCTCAGAGGTAAAAGCTCTCTCAATTCTGCGGTGGATGTAAAGCTTTGATTCAGGCAGTAGAGCCCTGTCTGTTGGTCTTTTATTTCTCTTCTTCGTATTTCCTATCTGTATTTTATGTGATTAAAAAGATTATTGACCCCTGAAATAGCTGTCTCTCCTTAGCAACGCAGATCTAAGAACTTGCACTAGCAGCCATCCTGGATATGCCAGTGTGGTTGCCATTTGTGGATCTCCCCACATACACATTTCCCTCTCAGATGGCTCACCTGTAGGAAAGGACCACAGTTCTGTTTCCATTCCCACTCAGGCTGTCGCAAAGCATAAGCACCCAAGAACCCATATCTCCTGGTGCTATTGTACTTTCTAGCCCAGGTCCCACACCACTGACTATGAACTTCAATAGTCTGGCTCCTTTCTTCAGCTTGTTTTGTCTACTCATCCTCAGATCATGTGTCTCCTTTAGACTGAAAGGCATCATTCTCTTCCAGGAATTCCCTCCTATCCTCAGTGAGATTTTCAGATAATAGTAATACCTGACATTTACATAACACTTTACATTTTCCAGACCCCTTGTCACATATTATCTCACTTGATCCTTGGAAACTAAGTACTACAAGTATTATTATTTCCATTTCATAGAAGAAGAAACTGAGGCTGAAAGAGGTCAAGCAATTTATCCCCAGTAACACAGCTAGTCAAAGGTAGAATTCAAACCCAGATCTTCTGGTTCCAAGGCCAGAACCCTATCCATTCCGCTACAATTGTTTTTATTTAATATTTTAGTTTTCAACATTGATTTCCACAAGATTTTGAGTTACAAATTTTCTCCCCATTTCTACCCTCCCCCCCATTCCTAGATGGCATATCTTCTGATTGCTTTGTTCCCAAGTCAGCCCTCCCCTCTTTCACCCCACTATCCCCCATCCTCTTTCCCCTTACTTTCTTGTAGGGCAGGATAGATTTCTATGCTCCATTCCCTATATATCTTGTTTCCCAGCTGCATGCAAAAAATAACTTTTTTTTAAATTTTTTTAAGCATCTGCTTTTAAAAATTTGAGTTCCAAATTCTCTCCCCTCTTCCTTTCCCACCCACCCTCTCTAGGAAGGCAAGCAATTCAACATAGATCACACATGTATCATTATGTAAAACACTTCCACAATGCTCATGTTGTGAAAGGCTAGTTATATTTCCTTTCATCCTATCCTGTCCCCCTTTATTCAATTTTCTCCCTTGACCCTGTCCCCTTTCAAAGGTGTTTGCTTTTGAGTATTTCCTCCCCCTATCTGACCTCCCTTCTATCATTCCCCCCTTTTTTATCCTCTTCCCCTTATTTCCCCTTGGAGTAAGATACCCAATTGAGTGTGTATGTTATTTCCTCCTCAAGTTGGATCTGATGAGAGTCTGATTCACTCATTCCCCCTCACCTGCCCCGTCTTCCCTTCCAACAGAACTGCTTTTTCTTGCCACTTTTATGTGAGATAATTTACCCCATTCTATCTCTCCCTTTCTCCCTCTCTTAATATATTTCTCTCTCACCTCTTAAATTTATTTCATTTTTTTAGATATCATCCCTTCACATTCAACCCATCCTGTGCCCTCTGTCTATATTCCCTTCAACTCTCCTAATACTGAGAAAGGTCTCATGAATTACACACATCATCTTTCCATGTAGGAATATAAACATAACAGTTCAACTTTAGTACGTCCCTTATGGATTATCTTTCTTGTTTACCTTTTCATGTTTCTCTTGATTCTTGTATTTGAAAGTCAAATTTTCTATTCAGCTCTGGTCTTTTCATTGAGAAAGCTTGAAAGTCCTCTATTTTATTGAAAATCCATATTTCACCTTGGAGCATTATACTCAGTTTTGCTGGGTAGGTGATTCTGGGTTTTAATCCTAGCTCCTTTGACCTACAGAATATCATATTCCAAGCCCTTCGATCCCTTATGTAGAAGCTGCTAGAACTTGTGTTATCCTGATTGTGCTTCCACAATACTTAAATTGTGTCTTTCTGGCTGCTTGTAGTATTTTCTCCTTGACCTGGAAACTCTGGAATTTGGTGACAATATTCCTAGGAGTTTTCTTTTCGGGATCTTTTTGAGGAGGTGATCTGTGGATTCTTTCAATTTCTATTTTACCCTCTGGTTCTAGAATATCAAGGCAGTTTTCCTTGATAATTTCTTGAAAGATGATGTCTAGGCTCTTTTTTTGATCATGGCTTTCAGGTAGTCCAATAATTTTCAGATTATCTCTCCTAGATCTATTTCCCAGGTCAGTGGTTTTTCCAATGAGATACTTCACATTGTCTTCCATTTTTTCATTTCTTTGGTTCTGTTTTATAATATCTCATAAAGTCACTAGCTTCCACTTGCTTCAATCTAATTTTTAAGGTATTATTTTCTTCAGTGGTCCTTTGGACCTCCTTTTCCGTTTGGCTAATTCTGACTTTCAAGGTATTCTTTTCCTCATTGGCTTTCTGCAGCTCTTTTGCCATTTGAGTTAGTCTATTCTTTAAGGTGTTATTTTCTTCAGTATTTTTTGGGTCTCCTTTACAAAGTCTTTGCCTTTTTATGGTTTTCTTGCATCACTCTCATTTCTCATCCCAATTTTTCCTCTACTTCTCTTACTTGCTTTTCCAACTGCTTTTTGAGCTCTTCCATGGCCAGAGCTCAATTCATATTTTTCTTGGAGGCTTTTGATGCAGCCTCTTTGACTTTGTTGACTTCTTTGGGCTGTATTTTTGCTCTTCTTTGTCACCCAAAAAGGAATCTAGAGTTTGAGTTTGAGTCTGAGTTCGTTTTCACTGCCTGTTCATGTTCCCAGCCAACTTGACCCTTGAGCTTTTTGTCAGGATATGACTGCTTATAGAATAGAGAGTACTTTGTCCCAAGCTTTAGGGTCCAAAGCACTGCTGTTTTTAGAGCTATTTCTACTCCTCTGTCACCCCAGGCTCTGTCCCAGCAGTGCTCCTCCTCCCACAAGGACCACCAACCAAGACCGCAATACAGATCCAAGCAGGGCACAGCAAGAGAATGTCCCTTTGTGCCCACAAACCGCTCCTTGCACTCCCACTGTGATCCACTGCTAGATTCCTCCCACAGTATGAGCCAGGGACTCGGGAAGCAGCTGATGCTGGAGTTCTGGAAGCAGCCTCAGGAGCTTCCTGCTGCTGCCACTGCCACTGCAGCACCACCTCTGCCACCGCCAGGGCTGGTGGCTGGACCTCTGTGAACTCAATCCCGCGGTTTCCCACTAACCTGCTCTTTGGCATTTGTGCGTTGAGAGGTCTGGTAACTGCCACATCTCAATGATTCATGGCCGTAAGGCCTATTCCAGCTGGCTGATTCTGGGTCTGGTCTGTCCCAGTATCGCCCACGCTGGGCTGCGCTCCACTCCCAGCACAGTGCGATAGACCCTTCCCGGCCACCATCCAGGCTCCCCTGGGCTGGAGATCTGTTTCCCTCTGCTATTTCGTGGGTTCTGCAGCTCTAGAATTTGTTCAGAGCCATTTTTTTACAGGTGTTTGGAGGGATTTGGGGGAAAGGTTAAGCAAGTCCCAGCTTTCCAGCTGCCATCTTGGTTCCGCCCCCCCCCCCCCCCAGTGAATAATCCATTCTGCTACAATTTAAAAACATAAAGTCCATTAGTAACCACCAAGAGGTTGCTTGGCCTAATAGAGTTCTAGGCTTGGTATCAGGAAGATCCGTATTTGAATCCCAATCTGATGCCAAGTCCCATCCTTTCTACCTTCACAGCATCTCTCATGTATGTCCCCCCTCTCTCCACTCACACATCCATCAGCCTGGTTCAGGGTCATGCCTGAACTATTGCAATAGCCTGCTGCTTAGTCTCCCTGCTTCCAGTCTCTCCTGACTCCAGTCCATCCTCTACTCCACAATCTACTCCACAATTAGACCCTCCTAAAATGCAGGTCTGCCTACATCACTCCCCTGCTCAATAAATTCTAGTAGCTCCCTATTACCTCCAGGATTAAATAAAAATAAAATCCTTTTTGGCTTCTAAAGCCTTTCACGACCTGGCGTCTTCCTACCTTTCCAGTCTTCTTACATTTTTGTGATCCAGTGACAATTGCCCTTTTTGCTTTTCCTTAAAAGAAACTCAAATCTTCTAAATCAATGCCTTTTCCCTGGCTGTCTCTCAGGCCTAATGCTTTCTCTTCTTGTCTCTGCCTCCCAGCTTCTTACTTTCTAGAAAACTTTGCTCAGATCTCATCTTTTGCAAGATGCCCTTCCATCCCTGTCCTCAGCACCCTCCCTACTACTAGGACCTTCATTCTAAGATTATCTCTCCTTACAGTTTGGAACTATGCCCAAAGGGCTACAAAACTGTGCCTACCCTTTGATCCAGCAATACTACTACTAGGTCTGTATCCCAAAGAGATAATAAGAAAGAGGAAAGGGCCCACATGTACAAAAATATTTATAGCAGCTCTTTTTGTGATAGTAAAGAATTGTAAATTGAGGGGATGCCCATCAGCTGGAAAATGGCTGAACAAGTTATAGTATATGAATAAGATGGAATAATATTGTGCTATAAGAAATGATGAGCAGGTGGATTTCAGAAAAACCTGGAAAGACTTACATGAACTGACACTGAGTGGAGTGAGCAGAACCGGGAGAGCATTTTACACAATAACATCAACACTGTCCAATGAAGAAGTGTGAATCACTTAGATCTTCTCAGCAATACAACGATCCAAGACAATTCCAAAAGGTTCATGATGGAAAATGCTATCGGCATCCAGAGAAATAACTATGGAGTCGGAATGCAGATTGAAGCATACTATTTTTACTTTGTTTTTGTTTTTCCTTTCTCGTATTTTTTCCCTTTTGTTCTGATTCTTCTTTTACAACATGACTAATGTGGAAATATGGTGAATATGATTTATCCTTTCTACATCATGTATGTACATAGTTCAATTCAATAGATGTTTATTAAGTGCCTACTACATATCAGGAACTGTATTAAGTGCTGAGGATACAAAAAGAGGCAAAAAGTCTCTTCCTTCAAGGAGCTTACAATCTAATGTGGGGGGCGGGCAGGGAGCAGAGCTTAACAATCTTATGTAGTCTTTGATAGAATGTGAGCTCCTTGAGGTCAAGAACCATCTTTCTTGATATTTCCAGCACTCAGCAAAGTGCCTGGCACATAGTAAACACAATAAAATGCTTGATGACCGATTGACTAAGTCTCAAAAATCATATAATTTCTCTTTTTTTTACACAAAACATTTAACTGTTTGTTAAATAGTTTCTGAGGAGATAAAAGGATGAAGAGTGGAGAGGCCAAGGATCTACTTTTGTCACGCCACTTCCCCTCAATAAATACAATATACATAAACCTCTTCAGGAAGACAAGGCTTAGTGGGAAGAGGGAGGAGAAGGTAGGATGCAGAGGTAGTGTGCCTTTTAGTAATGGCCCTACACCCAGGGAAGGTCCAAAACGTGGATGAGGGCCAATCACTCTGAGATGTTATATAGCTTAGAGATTAGGTCCTGGGCTTCAGGAAACTTCAGGTCCACCTTGATGATCAGTCTTACTGGGAGAAACTGTGAAAAGGAGGATTTCCCACCAGTAGTTAACAGCATATCACTCCTATGTATCACAGAGCCACCTTCTCATCATTTGTCTGTCCTTCAGTCATCTTGGGGGAAGGTGGTTCAAGGCCCTACACAACATCTTTCTCCTAAGTAAGGGTGAGCAACATAGAATTTTCCATTGGAAGGAAGCTCAGCAACTGTTTAGTCCAACCCAGAACTGGAAAAGAATAAAATTTCTGTTTGGAGACCTCTAACAGGAAGAGATGCTACCTTCCAAGTCAGCTCTTCTGCTTGTGGAAAAATCCTAATTCTTAGGAAGCTTTTACGATTTTTTTTCCTGTGACATCACACCTAAATTGTCTTTGTAACTTCTACCCATCAGTCCTAGTTCTGCTTTTCTAGAACAAGTGTACTTCTTCTACCATATGACAGCTGTTCACATAAAGACATCTGTCCTGTCTTCCCCCAAGTCTTCTCTTCTCCAGCCAAAATATTCCCAGTCCCCTACCACAGATCATTTTAAGACATGACTCTTCACCATTCTGGTCTCCTTCATTTGGATATTCTGTAGCTTAAGACAGTGACACCCTGAACAATACTCCAAATATTGTCTGACCAGGGTGAGTAAAGTAGGACTCTTGATTCCTGGATCCCTCTCAGTGCAGCCCAAGATTCTATTGGCTTTTTTGGCAGCCATACATATATATTACAGTTGACAAATAATGAATTTGCAGCACAATATAAAACTCATGGATCTTTTTGAGACAAACTGCTATTTAACCACACATATCTTTAAGTGATCAGAGATGGTAGGAAAGGGAACAGGCATTTATTCAACACCTACTATGTGCTAAGCACTTTACAAATATGATTTCATTTGATCCTCACAATAACCCTGTAAAGTAAGTGCATCCTCATTTTACAATTGAGTCAAACAGAGCTTAAGTGATTGCCCAGAGTCACAAAGATCATAAGAAAGTGTCTGAGAAAGGATATGAACTTGATGTTTCCTGACTACAGGCCCAGAGCCCTATCCACTGAACCATCTAGTGCCCTATCCATTGTCATTTATCTTCTAGGTGCACCCAAAACTCCCTAGGCCTCATGTACTAAGCATAAACGGGTAGTAGATCCTACATCCTAAGGAATGCACAAAATGTCGTCATGTTATTAAGCAAGAAGGCCCTACTGGTACAACGAATGCAAACTATTGGTCAAGAATCTAGTCTTGCTCCATTAGTTCCCAAAAGTGAGTGGCTAAATACCACAGAGGGCACAGGATACAAATGAAACAAATGGTCGTGTCCCAAACTGTCATAAAATGACAACTCTTCTGGTACAGTTTAATCTATAATAAACACTTGCTTATCCCAGCTACAGATGTCAAGCCAGACTAAGTCAGTGAAGCCGTTCATTAATAATCAGCTGCTTTGTGCGATTTTCTGGTTGTGAGTCAATGATAACCATTTGGACAGATGTACCCAAATCATGCTTAGGCCTTCTAAGAAGTGAGGAGATTTGCACAGTCGATAGCACACCCCTATCTTGAAACCAGTTAAACCGAAGCTCTTCTTTTCTTCAGATCTATTGGGTTTCTATTCCTTAAAGTCTTAAGCCAAAGTGCTTAAGCAAATTGTGTTGCACCATTTTTTAAGATAGGCAAATGAAAAAGAACCAAAGACATTTGTCATACACTTCCCTTGTTGCATACCTTCTGCTATTAAATAGGGAAATAGTCCTCTTAAGCCAATGTGATATGGGAAAGAATATACCAGGAAGGACCTGCTACTAATGAGTTATTTGATTTTAGACAATTGATTGGTCAATAATAAGCATTTTTTTAAAAAATACGAAGTGTTTTCAAAATATAAAGTGATTGCAAACTACTACAATAATGTCACTGAAGCAAACTACAGGCATGCTAATGGCGGCAGAGAAAAGGACAAGGAATGAGAGGAGTAGGAAGTTTCTAAGTGTTAGAACTAGTCAGTTGGTGGGAGTGGGAATCTGACACAGCTCTCTCCTTTTCCTCAGACAAACTATGTGTGGAGTTTGCTTCTAGTGGGGTGGCAGTGGTATCTGTGCAGACACTAACCACTACAACTGAAAATATATTGGAAAAAAGCAAAGAGCTAAAAACAGATGAGGGGTGGAATGGATGCTAGCTGGTATAGCCAATGTAGACTGCGCCTTCATGTCGGTGGCCCCATTTGATCAGGTTTCATGGCCTTTTCAAATGTTCCCAGCAGACCAAGTCAACTGGCCACCCGCTTGGGCTTGAAGGGAAGCATATTCCCCATCACACCCTATCCTTGTCCGCTTTTACTCTCTACCCCCACAGCCAAGGGCCTGCAGATCTAAGAAACAATGGGGCATTTGAGACTTTGTCCACTGTGAGAGCTCCACTCCCCATTCTCCTGGCAGGCCTGATCTGGAACAAGCAGCGAAGTCAAGCTTCTTTCAAAGATGGCATTTTGTTCCATCCTTGTCTTCGAGGGGGTGGGGGAAAGGTGGGAAAGGAGAAGGGAGAAGGTGGGAGACAAGGGAGAAGAAAAAAAAAGAAAAATCAAGATAGAAAATGGATAACCTTTGCATTTTTAGTGTTCATGAAAAACAGCTGTTCCTCCTCTTTTCCAACAAGGCTTCTTTTCCCATTTCTCACAAGGGATAGAGCAAGCCTTCATGCCCTAGCACTCAAGGTCCACAGTAAAGCCTTTCTCAAGGACAACCACTGTCCTTCTTATGCTATAAAAATGAGACTGGACAAGGCAGTCTTTTGAACGTCAAAGTTATACTAAACACTATTTCAAAAAGCAGCATACCCATGGATAGCACTTAGGGTACACAATTATGTTAGAAGGCACAATGGAGGGCCCCCTCCCGTCTGCCCCTAGATTCCAGTTCAAAATGACAGGTAACAAGTTGACTGTATCCCTATATCTGTTGTAGTCTCACTCTTTCGAAGAAAGGGCAAAACCATCAGAGAGCAACAGAGATGAGTATATTTTTATGTAATCAAACCACAAGATGCCATGCTTGGCCCCCTCAGGCGGCAGTATCTTAAGAGAAGGCACTGGAATGAAGCAGATAATGATAAAGCAATGATTAGCATAGCAATAGATAGGAATAAATGACCTAAAAAGGTATTAATAAGCACCTGGCATTGTATTACATAAAGACAAAAATAAAACACAGCCCCTGCTCTCAAGGGGAGAGATTTCTATTAGGGAGAAAATATGTATATATGCATATATATATGTACATATATATATATATATACACACACACACACACACACATAATAGAAAACAAATACTCAGCAGTTAAATGTGAAGTAGTAAGAAAAGGAGGGTACCAGAAGTTGGGGGATCAAGAAAAGCTTTGTGTACTATTTTACCATTTTTACCCATCTCAAAGTCCTGTGGTGACAGGCAAGTGATGAAGCATCAGGTGTGGATACACTGGGAGCTGTAGTCACAATCCTACATACAGGTGGCCCAGGCCATAGGGTCATTTCTCATTGGAAGCAGCAGTGGGATTCGGCAGGCCCCTGGGTATCTGAGCAGCCTTTTAAGGATCACACTGCTTACCTCCTGGTAAGGAAGGGGCTAGAAAAGGTGCCCTAAAAATTGTCTGCTTACCCAACCCTGGCTTGATTACTGTGGCAGGCAGGGAATCCCACTCTGTGGTTGAAACATCCACTACATCTTGAGCCATCACCAGGTGTCTTGATTCTGTCCTGCTACTGGACTGTAATGACTCTGGAGGAGAGAGTGAGGCTGATGACTTCGTGCAACTCTGCCTCACTTAAATCCTATTCACGCATGAATCAAAAATCATGTATATAAGGCAGTACTTGTGCTAAGTTTTGAAGGAAGTCAGAAATTGAATGACAATAATACTAATGTTCATATAGAGTTTTAAGATTTGCAAAACACCTTATATATTGAAAGAAATTATTATTTTTCTCTTGTATTTAAGAACTAATTATTTAATTAGGACCAAGGTGTTTTTTTTTTCCTCTTTCTACCTCCTCTTCCAGGAATTAACCACAGTGGCTTGTGTTTGTCCTCCATTCTCAAAGAGGACTATAACATTAGGGAGATGATAACATGACTTGCAGTTGACTTTGATTAAAGTGAGAAAGGGCTGGACAAAGTCACCAGCCTCACTTTCTCCTCCAAAGCCATCTGGATCCAGTGGCCAGATATTCATCAGGATGATTGGAAATGGCCCAGGATGCAATGGGAGATCTTGGCCCTTTTAAGCTAAGGTCTTTTCAGGTTCTCAGTTTGAGGGAGGTAATGACCATTCAGTGAATAGGCCTCTTTAAGAGATGAGTCAAGGGATGGCCCCTTTAATTAAAAAAAAAAAGACAATTCAAACTGGGAAGGGAAGACCCTCAGGGTTACTGGTCAAAAGAGAAACAGTTACTATTTACAACCCAAAAAATAGCCATTAAGTGGTGCTTGGTCGGGGACCTGATGTATCCACACTGGGAAATCTTGGACAGACTTACCCAGTCAGGAAGGCTAAAGATCTAATCCAAGACAGTAAAGCAATTCTAATTTTAGGCAAATGGGTGGATTTCTGCTCATTGTGTTTACCCAGAGAGGTCTGGGAAAATGTGAATTTTCCCTGTTGTCAGACTGGTAATATGGACATTGATGTCTCTTTGACCAAGATTTGGATGCTTAGTGACGTATCTCAAGCCCCTCATTGGAATAAGCCCACCTCTCATTATAATATTCATTCTTTCATTGTTAACCAATCAGAATTGATAGCCACCCTTGGGAACACTCACTCTTCTAAGGGCATATGAATTGTGAGCTCATTGCTATGATTTGTCTTTGGAATTCGAGAGCATCACTGACCCATTTTATTGGTAAGATGCTAGCATTATTAATAAAATGATTAATTACCCAGGAACTGTGTCTCTTATCCTTGCAACAATCTTGTGATGGATTAGCCCGAGTTTGCAGATGAAGAAACTGAGGCTGAGAGACATCAGGTGATTTACCCAAAGTCACATCCTTAACATGTGCCTGAGGCAGGATTCAAACTCAGATTTAACTCTAGCACTCTGCTCACCATGCAAGTAAGCAGCCAATAAATTCTATAAGGTAGAGGTTATGAAGGCCACCATTCTAGGCTTGGGAGACAGCCAGTGCAAAAGGACAAAGATAGAAGATGCAGGGCCATGTGTGAGGAGCATCCAGAAAGCCAGTTTAGTTGGACCACAGGTTATGGGAATGGGAATAATCCATAATGGAGTTAGAAAGATAGTCTGGGGCCAAGTTGTGAAGGACATTAAGTTTTTATTTGATTCTAGTAGAAAGTGGGAGCCACTGAAGTTTCTTGAGTAGGACAAGGACTAGGTCAGACCTATCTGTAAAGAAAAGCACTATTGTAACAATGATCAACTGTGAAAGACTTAGTTGCTCTGATCAATACAATGATCCAAGACAATTCCAAAGGCCTCATGAAAAATGATCTCCACCTTCAGAAAGAGACCCGATGAATTCTGAGTGCAAATTAAAGTACAATTTTTTCACTTTCTTAATTTTTCTTGCTTTTTTCCTCCCTCAACATAGCTAATGTGGAAATTTGCATGATTTCACATGTATAATTGATATCTTACTGCTTGCCTTCTCAATAAGAAGAGGGAGGAAGGAGGAGAAGGAAGAAGGAAAACTTGGAACCAAAAAAAAAGCTTTTTAATGTTAAAAATAAATAATACTCTTTTTAAAAATCACTTTGAAAGCTGTTTGGGAAATGGATTGGAGTAGAAGAAAAACTTAAGGATAGCAATTGGGGGTTATTGTGAAAGTATGGCATAGAGATCATAAGGGCCTAAGCTGGGGTGGTAGCTGTGTGAGTACAGAAAAGGGGACATGACAGGTTTCTGAGATAGAAATGGCAAGATTTGGTAACTCATTAGACATGGGTAGTGAGTGAGAATGGGGAATTGAAAATAATCCTCATGTTAGAAACCTGGGAAATTGGAAGATTAGTGGTACTCGGAACATAAATTGAAAAATAGAGGGATAAGCTTGGAGGCAAAGATAAAAAGTTCTGTTTTTGACATGTT
Organism: Phalanger gymnotis; assembly: GCA_028646595.1. Classification (NCBI taxonomy): domain Eukaryota; kingdom Metazoa; phylum Chordata; class Mammalia; order Diprotodontia; family Phalangeridae; genus Phalanger; species Phalanger gymnotis. The sequence goes on from CM053624.1 coordinate 239,306,381, forward strand.
GAATTTGGGATGTCTCTGGAACATCCGGTTTGAAATGTGCAAGTGATACATAACTAAGATTCCGGAGAGAGACTAGGGTTGGATTATATATAACTGGTAGTTATCTATGTAGAGGTGGCCTCATCAGCTCCCATGGGTTTATCAGTTGTGGGAAACCTACAGCCTTAAGGCCATTTGTGGCCCTCTAGGTCCTCAAGTGCAGCCCTTTGACTGAATCCAAGCTTCACAGAACAAATCCCTTAATAGAAGGATTTGTTCTGTAAAACTTGGACTCAGTCAAAAGGCCACACCTGAGGACCTAGAAAGCCACATGTGGCCTCAAGGCAGCAAGTTCCCCACTCCTGGTTTAAAAACTCTCTTCATAGATGCCTCCCAGACATATAAACCCATGGAAGTTGATAAGGCCACGAAATGCGAGAGAAGAGAAGAGGGTTTAGGACAAGGTTATGGTATACACCCACAGTTAGTAGGTCTGGTATGAATAGTAAGCCGGAAAAGGAGACTGGAAAACAGTCAGACAGGTAGGAGGAGAACCAGGAGAGAGCAATATCCCTGAAACTTAAAGAAGAGAGAGTATACAGGAAGAGAGTTTCGTCAACGCTACCAAATGTTACAGAAATGTTGAGGAGGATGAGGACTTAGGAAAGACCATCAAATTTGACAATTAAGAGATTTCTGGTAACTAGGGAAAGAACAGCTTCATTCAAGTGAGGAAGTAGGAAGCCAGATTACAAAAGGTTGAGAAATCAATGGAAGGAAAAGAAGTGGAGCCACCAAATAGTGCAAGATTCTTCACCTCTCGGAGTCCCAGTTTAATCATCTGTAAAATAAAGAAGTTGGCCTACATGCTCTTTGCTATACCTTCCAGCTCTTAGAGGCTAATTCCAAATGAAGATTCATTTGTTTATTCATTCAGAGCCATTTTCTGACGTAAAGCCAGTACAAAACCACTAAACACCAAAACCAACAGGTATTTCATCTGTCTGAATTACTAGAACATAGACTCATCCCATTGATTTTCTGATTTCCCAATCCACCATTCGTGAACATACTTTGGTCTAAACTTCCATGCTGTTAAACAAGTAGAGACTGACATAGCTAGTTAGGGATGAGTGATACGAGTAATTGTAGGATTTGACTTCTAAATTTTTCTTTCCCCTTTTGACCTGTAATTTCATTGACACAAAGAACTCCAAGTAAGGAAACTCCCTTGACCAGCATAGGTCAGCAGCTATTGTGCAACTTGTAGTCTCAGGGGCAATAAGAAATTAAGCAGCTTATCCAAGGTCACAGAAGCAGTAGGTATCAGAGGTTGGATCTGAACCCAGAATGTCCTGACTCTATCCATTGTACTGCAGCTGCCCTTCTAATGTGTAGGTATAACAATTAAAAAAAGGTAAGGCTTTAATAGAAAGCGTGAAGGGTGGATACTTTTTGAAAATTATTTGTAAGGCTCGCCAGAGATATGTAGCAATTTCCTCCAAGGAGCTCCAAATACTTTACAAATAAATATGTATTATCACTATTCCTCATTAACATTATAATTGGTATGACTGGGGAGGGTATTATTATCTGCATTTTAAAAATGAGAAAATGAGGTTCTAAGGGCAAGTGTGTTACCTCGGGTGGCAACTGATAGCAGTAGAGGAACTAGGGTTGAACTTCAGGAAATGTGTCCATTGGTCAATTTTCCAGACACCGATTTCCCTCTTGGTATTATGCCAAATTGTTTCAAGTTACCTCCTAATAGGTGGGGTCTGTACCCTTTGGCTCTGTAACTGTCCATTCAAATGACTGAAACATAGCATAATCCATGGGTTTGTTTCATTGATCTTTCTAAGGGAACTGGACTTCCATGGCATAAATTCCAGCTAGAGTTAAACAATGATGATGCCTAAGAGGCAGTAGCAGAATAGAGCACCAAATGTGGCTTCAGGAAGATCTGCTTGGGGTTTGAAGTCAGAGGACCAGGGTTCAAACCCCATGCCTATCACCAAATACCTAAGACCTTGGGCAAATCACTTAACCTGTCTGAGCTCCTGTTTCCTCATATATAAAATGAAGAGATTGGACTAGATAACCTCTCTGGTCCCTTTCAGCTCAAAATCTTGATTTATTTGTGGATTCAGATCCTCCCCTGGCAAGTGGTAGCTGTGTGACCTTGGACGATTTATTTAATTTCTATGTGTTTCAGGGAATTCCTCAGGACTTACCAGGGTGCAGAAGACCTGTATTATTAAAGAAAGTTAGGGGGAGTTGGGGAAAGATTGGAAAAATCTTTACAGTGTAAAAAAAAATCACAGATCCTTTGAATATTCATATATTATTTTGAAATTAACTGTAAAAGTATATGAAAATGCTAGATTGTTTGAGTGGCTGCTTTGGCCACTGAATTTTCACATGGACTATTTCTCAGCAAGACTGTTTCTATATTACACACATTTAATTGCTGCCTGTGATATACATACATAAACAATACTGGTTTTGTATTTTGGATTGGTTTTGGGTTTGTTTTTTTTTTGGCAGCAAACCACTTTCCAGTTAGTACAGGACTAAGGCAAATACTATACCAGGAATAACCAATGTTTACATGCCTAAGAGTGGACCAGGGAAAATGAATATAATACAAACTTGCTTTTCCTTTACTGGTGATGTGAAAGGTTGTCATTGCACTGTAAAATAAATGCCTGCCTATCTTATTTATTCTTTTATGTAGCTAAATCTATCAGTTTCCATGGTGCTCCATGTTTCACCATGGAAACTGACAAACTCGTTATGCTAAAAAAACACATACACACACACCATAAAATCTGAGGCGATGAGAAAAACTTATTTCCTGCAAAACCATGTTCTTTTAAGTGGGAAGCATTGAAAGAAAACAACTCCATAATAAGTCTGATTTTTCAGTTTATATGTTGGAGGTCAGGTTTGCATAAATCCAGAGAAGGCTGTCTGCCACGGCTTGATAGGAAGAAGCTTACTTATTCTGGGCAGAAATTAACCAATACATGATTGATCCATATCCATATCCATGTTTCCTGAGAATATAGTTGGGCATCCATTATTAGGCATTGTTTAGAGTGTTTTGTGTTCTCATTAACCTTGCAGGTATAAACACCATGTCCTTTCATAGCTGAGAAATGAGGTATTCTGGTTAACAAGATGTTGCCATATAACCCACACATGGATTACCAATTTTCTATGAATTAGAAGGACAATAAAACGCATTCAACACTGAACCTGATGAAAATGATAAAGTAGCACATTACAATGATACAGAAATAATTTAGAAATAATACAGGATGGTTTGAATACTGGAAAACTAAAAAAGAGACTAAGAAAGACTAAGAAGAATTTGGCTTGGAGATGAATTCATCTCAACAAATATCTGTTCTAGAGCATATTGAATGAATGCAATCATGCATACATGAACACATAAATGAATGAATTAAAAAGTATCTATTAAGCATGTAGTATGTACAAACAGAAAAACAAGACAGTTCAAGGAGCTCAGATTCTATTCGAGTGAGTCAACAAGTATAATTTTGTTTTGTTTCCTGTAAGTCAGATGGAAAGACCCTACCATCCTTAGGGAAGAGTAGTGGAATAGATGATGATGCATCATCTTTCATATTAATTTAGCTGATAAATCCATATCCATTCTGATTCTGGACCTTTTGACAATGCCAAGGACTTTGGTAGAAGGAACTTTCTTTTTCTGTCTTTCAGTAGCTGTGGCTGCTAGGAGATGGGGCCTACAGCACCTGTAAAAGCAAAGGTCCATCTTCACAAGGGTTGAGTCTCTAGGCCTTGGCTTTGGGGGCTTGGCTGGAAGCAGAGTCATTGGCCTGGGGAGTAGGGTGAGAGGTTTATGGAGAGAATATTTCTATTCCCAGGACTCTTGGGTTCTATATTCAGAGTCTTCTCCATCAGGGTCTGTTGAGAGGTGGTGGTGGAAGTGACTTGCCTGTCCTGTGGGTGAGATGATTAAAGCGGTTGAGCTGAAAGTAGGGCCAGCGGTCTGGTTGTGTTACTGACTCTCTGAACTTTGCCACCATGCCTTAGCTGCCTTCTAACCCTGCAACTTCTCTCACCTCCTGAGGCTCCTTGGCCTGGAACATCCTTCCAACAAGCTGGCTCCCTTCTCCCATTGGCAAGTCCCTTCCAGGGCCTCCATTTTGGGGAAAAGCCCAGGGCAGCTGTGCTTCATTAGCTTCCTGACTGTGTTTCTGATTCTGGACTTTACCACTATGTTCCTGGGTAGGTACCTTCTTAGCTCCCTTTTGTCTTCTCCCGTTAGAACATAAGCTCCTTGAGGTTTACCCCATTGCTTAGTGTAGTGCATGGCACATAGAAAGAGCTTAACAAATATCTATTGTCTTATCTTCTCTTGCTAGTCCTATGCTTATGATTGGCAGTTGAGCAGAAATTGGTACTGATGGCATCAAGGATGGTGGTTCCATTCTTCATAGGCGTTGTTCTTCTCAATCTTGACTCTCTTTCAAGGAGCTTTGTTGTTTTGGCCAGTAATATTATTATTTTTTTTTTGGAGGAGAGAAGGCAGGGCAATTGGGGCCAAGTGACTTGCCCAAGGTCACACAGCTAGTAAGTATGTCAAATGTCTGAGGCTAGATTTGAACTCAGATCCTCCTGACTCCAAGACCAGTGCTCTACTCACTTCACCGCCTAGCTGCCCTGGATAGTAATATTATTAAATAATACTCAAAGGATTACCTGGGAGCATTCAGAGAGGTGGGCAGTGATCACTAAAAACCATTAAGGACAGTCAGGACAAATTATCTTGTTCCAAATCCTCAGTGAAAAGTGACAGACTTCAGAGACAAGACCCTGAGGGAGCAATGCTAGAGAGGCTTCTGCCAATCACAGGCTGAGCATCTCTGACCTTCCTGAAAAAACAGTATACCAGGGAGGGTTAAAACTGAGCCTGAAGCTGGATTGTCTGTAGCAAGCCCAGGAAGCCCTGAAGATTGACTTGCCCAGCAGAAGCACCCTGCCCTGTGAAGAGTAAATCCAACCATTGATCAGTTAACTTCCTAAAGATTCTGAAGAGGGAAAGGATACTGGGACCCTGCTCTTCCAGAGTTCCTTGAGAACTCATCCCCTGAAGGTTGTAACCTTGTCATCTGGAACTTATAACCTGCACCTTTCCCTTGTCCCCCTCTACTGGCAACTGCTTCACTTGGTCCACTCTTTCAAGTTGGCTCCAACCATTCACCAATCTCTTATTCCCAGCCAAGCTTAGCCTAGTGAGTGTCCTTATAGCCTGCCATCCCTGCTCCATGTCCCCTCTACCTCCACCCCCAGTCTAATTATTCATGAACAAAGCAACTCTGCCATTATTCCTGGAAGGAATGGGTCAATCTACTCACCCATAATCACACCTACCATTCATCAGTGCCCTTCCCTGAAAACCACTCCAGCATGCATGTTTTCTCTTCTATTAAAATGTAAGGTTCTAGAGGGCAGGGGCAATTTTCGCTTCTATATTTGTATAACCAGCACTTAGCATAATGCTTAGAATGTAGTAAGCAGTTAACAAATGTTCATCTATTCATTCATTCATGATCTTATGACTTATGACCTGTTAGGAAGCTATTGCAATAATCCAGCCAAGAGGTAATGAGAATTTATGCTAGGATCTTGGCTTTAAGAATACAGAGTAAAGACTAGATTAAAAAAATGTTGCATATACAGAATTGGCAGGATTTAGCAATTGCTTCCATATTACAAGTAAGGGAGAAGGAAAGGTCAAAGATAGGACCAAGGTTTTGAAAGTGGGTGACTAGAAGAATGATTGTGCCACTGACAGTAACAGTGAAATCAGAATGACTTGAGAAAAGGTTGCCTCAGTTTTTGATAAAATAATTAAATTTGCAAAAAGGCCTCATTTTATATTGTCTAGTGATATATTCTAGAGCTGTCTGCAATCAGTCAATCAACAAGCAATTATTAAGTATCTACTATATGCCAGTCATTGTACTAAGCAATAGAATAGAAAGAAAGGCAAAAGCAGTCCCTACCCTCCAAGAGCTTAGTCTAAAGGGAAGACAACAGGCAAACCATTATGTAGAAACAAGATACATACAGGATCAATTGGAGATAATCAATAGAAAGAAGTCATTAGCATTGGGGGTGATGGGGAAAGTCTTCTTGTAGAAGGTAAGGATTTTTTTTTTATCTGAGAGGCCAGAAGAGTCGAGAGACGGAGATATGGAGGGAGAGAATTCCATACATGAGTAGTCAGTGAAAATGTCCAGTCTGTAAACAGACTGAGGTAGCAAGGAGGTCAGTGGCACTGGATTGGAGAGTATGTAGGTGGTGAGGGTAAGGCGTAAGAAGATTGAGAAGATGGTGGGGGGACAGGTTGTGAAGGGCTTCTAATGCTAAATAGAGTTGAATAATGGGTGACATGGTCAGATCTGAGCTTTAGGAAGGTCATTTTAACATCTTTTCATTAGGAGGCTCTTGGACTGAAAGGCACTCAAAACGCAAAGGAAAGCATTTTAATGGTGAAATTTGAGGCACCAATAACTAGTAAGGCAGGGGAAATTTTACAACACTTTTTAAATCTTACTATTTAAGGGGCTGCTTATTCCATATACTTAGGAGGTTGGTCCTAGCCTATGTGACCTAAGCTAGAACAAATAAATCATCAGCAAAGATAAATTAATCAGCTCAGTTTCCACCCTGATGATAAATAAATGAAAATGGGCATTATCTTGCCTTGTTTTAGCTAGACAGCTCTTCTCCTAATTGGTGAGCATTGTAGACAGATGACCACAGATTGCCCTATTATTGTAGAAAACCCTGAATCAGAAGACAGAAGACCTGAATGCCTCTGCCACTAACTTGACAGACCCTTTCCATTTTAAAATTTTATGTACTTTTGCTAGACCAATACTCATGTATTTTAAACATTTCCGTGGGTTTTATAATAGCTTATTTGACTTGCTACTTCCCTTATTATTATCCCTTAGGGCAGTATGCAAAAATTATGCAGTAAAGGGACTCCAGAAACAGTTATGTAGGACATGAAAATGTAAATAAGTGGTAAGGGCTGTGCAGGGGGAAGGAACTCTAGCTAGGGTCTACAAATCCCCAAATGAGAAGACAGTTCCCCTAAATGTCTTACTATAATCATCATCATCAATGAAAAAGCACGTATCAAGTGCCCAAGGATACATGACGTTTAACTAAATCTTTTATGTTTTAATTAGCTACTTGTAATCCTTGCTCCTTGGAAATTTATTAGCTAAATTTAACAGTGGTTTGAGACCTCACTGTCATTCTGGGATTTGTGGTTTAGATAGATGAACATTTTCTCCCAGCCCTAAGAGAAACTAAACTATCTCAATCTTTGAGCCAGGAAGTAGATTTTGGTTGCATCCATGAGTTTTGAAAAGAGAGACAGAAGTCTACAACTGGCCGATAAGACAGAGAACAGAGATCTAACACATAATTAGTCAACTGGCGTGCAAGAACACATTGGAGAACAATGGCACAATTTTCAGTAAATAGAAGAGGAAGCCAGACTGAGGCTGTTGGGTATAACTATGATGTGATAGAATCAGTGTTTCCCTAATGCAGCTTTTTTCTTCCCCACTCACAACATAGGGAGGCTTTTTCTTAAAAAAAGACAGACCTTTGGGACCCTATTAGATCTAGCTTCCCTGATTCATCTCCCAGGTTATCTAGAGGCATGAGAAGACCCAGCTACACAGAATCTAGGCCATTCAGACTTGGTAGATAGTTAAAAGCATATGATTCAAGTGACATGTTGACAAAGTTTACGTGAGGAAGCAAGAGAGGCTGTGTAGGAAGTGCCAGGGCTTGGTGCATATCCTTGCTGTATTAGGACAAAGTAAACTTCCTTTTTTTTAATGTTCAGTGACTTCTAAGTGCCTCCTTTTGATCCCTAATAAAACCTGAACTATGAGAGTGCTGACATCACCCTCTGACCCTTCACAAGGGCTGAGAGATGCTCAGAAAAGTTGCTCACCCCAATATTAAACTAGCACTTAAACATACTAGCATGGATTAGCATTTTTGTAATACTTTAAGGTTTGCAAAGATGCTATTATTATTATCTTTGTTTTGCAGATAGGCTGATTGAGGTTAAGGGATTTGCCTGCAGTTGAAGAGCTGCTAGTAAGTATCTGAGACAGGATTTAAAAACTCAGGCCTTCCTGACTGCAGTCCAATGCTGTAGTGTTGTTGTTGTTGTTGGAGTGTTTAAATCTGCTTCTTTATCCTAACTTTTACTTTACATAAAAATCCATGGTTAATTATGAAAGCTTATATGGCATGTCTGTATACGAAGTCTGTGCTAAGAAAAGAGAAGCGGAGAAAGCCAGAGTTTAAATGGAAATACAAAGAATTTAAATAGAGCAGAAATCTAAAGTCTGTCTTAAAGTTAGGACTTTTTCTGACATGGTACTCTGTGCTGTGGTGATTTTGTTAACAACTTTTTGTCTTTTATAAAGTCCTTGGTCTAGTACGGAAAGATAGCCACCAGAATCAAGGGGCCATCTTGGCCTCCTAGGCTAATGCAAGTTCAATTTCTTTGACCAGATGAGATTACTAGCGTTTGGGGAGGAGCCTTCCTTCCATAGGCAAAATCCAGTCTTAGAAGCAAAGAAGAGAGGTCTTGAATGGAGGGAGTGGTATATTATGAAGGCAGAATTTATGATTTCAAAGAGAATCATATATATATATGTCTGAATGGTTCAGAACCACAGGATATAAGGAATTCTCTAAGTAGAAGGCAGAAGAATTAAAGCATTTATTCAGGCTCCAAAGTAACAGACCCACTAACTAGCCTCCCCATTTTGATATTTTGATCAAAAGTTTCCAGGCCCAAAAGTCCACCTCACAAGAGTAACCAGGAGGCCACAGAAAAACATGATGGTATTAAACCAAATCATATTCATGGTTCCCCTCTCCAGTAAGAAGATTACCCACTGGCCTCAAGTCCTTGCTTGGCACTCCTCGGTCCACACACGGGTCGGCTTTGCTTCCGGATTGGCTCTGCTTCCGCAGCTCCTGCTTTGGCTTCGGCCTTATCTTCAGCTTCAGCTGTAGCTGTCTCTGGCTCCAACAGAAAATCAATCCCCAAGCTATCCTCTCTCCTCCCATCCAGCGCCTGGCATCTTCAAGCACCGCCTGAATGACCAGAGCTTATTGGTTCTTGAGTTGGCCCCTCCCCTTAGGACTCTGGGAGGTTCACATCCACATAGATTAGGTTAACATCTAATAGGGCATGGCTCTGGATTTAATGCCTCCCCTTAGCCAGCCCCACCTTGAGCCCCACTTCAGTCATCAATCCACACCCACATAGGTTTTACACCTAATAGGGCTTTGGGCCTGGAGCTTAGCACCTAGTAAGGCTTAATGAAATACACTGAGTTACTCAAAGAAAACAAAGGCTATTTTGCTTACCAACACAGGTGGTCAAAGGAAAAGGTTACACCCCTGAATTCGCCCAGTGGGAGGAGAAAGGAGTGGTCTGAATGAATTTAGCACCTCTCCTTTCTTCAGTTGGTAGGGAGAGTAAAAGACAAAAAAATCACCAATTCACTTCGTTCTCTAGTGGTACCCACTGGTGCCATTAGCTTAGAGTCACAGAAACTGTACACATCCTGTGTGTGTATGTGTGTGTGTGTGTAGGGAGAGGTGTAGTGAATCTCTGCTCAATTTCCTTTTCTCCTGCAATTGATGTTGTCACAAAAATTATTAGACAGATAAGAGATAATAAATTATTTGCATGCTAACGAAATGAGGAGACCAGTTAACACCTTGTTATCTCTTTGAATTGTGGAAACTTTCTCCTTAGTTGAACTGGAAGTAGCAATACCACTGGCTAGGAAAATATTGGGTCCTTACAAGGCTGAATGGGCAGCTAAGTGATGCAGTAGATAGGGCACCATCTCTAAAGTTAGGAAGATCTGAGTTCAAATCCAGTTTCCCATCCTTATTAGCTGTGTGATCCTGGACAAGGCACATCTTAACCCTGTTTGCCTCAGTTACTCATCTGTAGGATGATTGAGAAGGAAATGACAAACTACTCCATCTTTGCCAAGAAAACACTAAATGGGGTCACAAAGAGTTGCACACAACTGAAAAATCACAACCACAACCACAACAATGTAAGCTTCAGGAAGTAGGAAAGGACTAGAGATATAAAGATAAAAAGGATAAACAGCCTGCCCTGGAAGAGCTTATGTTCTGTTGGGGGTTAAAATACAATAGGTAAACAGATAAGTAGTTATGAGCCTTACAGTCCAAAGTGTACCCATCAATATGCATCTACATGAAATTTACAAAAAAAAATAGTTAATAGAAGCATATTTTATTTCTCTTGAGACTTACTACCTAAACATATGTTAATTAAATCATGGATAATTGCTTATATGGAGGTTATATATCACTGTACACTTTCATCTATAAAAAGGTCAGAGAAATTTAATTTATAAATATGAAGAGACTACCTCAGGCTATTAGATCCCCATCTCTTGTGTTCTTATCACTTCCCATAGCCAAACTTGCCTTCTCATTGTTAAAAGATTTTCTACTGAAGAGGCATGAACCCAGCCTTGGGAGTCCTAACTAGAGTCTTCTTCCCTAGAAGATCACAGCCTGGGGCAGGACCAAAGCTCCATGCTCATCTAAGCTGTTAGTAATTTAGACATTTGAAACATCTAGCCCATTAGCAGAAAGTATTGCTGTAATTCCTTTCTTAGCTCATCAGATTTCTCCATCTGGTTATTTATTTACTCTGAGGTCTAATTTTCTTGGTTGCTAGTAAATCATGAGACAAATTTCCATGGCCAGAGGTCAAATTTTCAATTGACTGTTTCTTTTTACTAATAGATCTGTTAGGGGTGTGTAGAAAGAGGCTATGCGTGTACAGGTCAGATGTCTTCTCCTTTTCCCAGTGCTGATTCATGGATGCAGCCAGGGATGTGCTGGGTCCCACCAGTTCACACAAAAACTGATTGTTAAATCTTCCGGGTGAGCATTTGTACCATTGAAACTGGCAAACACTAGCGATAAGGGTTTGTTTTATTTTGTCAATTATATAGACTTCAGAAATTGATAGAGAAATTGCCAATGCATCATGCAGATTAAACTTAAAAGTGTGTTGTGAACATATCCCTCTGACCCCAGTCAGTTATTAAACATTTATCTAGCACACCTCTGATGCCAACCCATGAGCAGCAGTCAGCTGATTTACTTGGAGCCACAATTTCAACTATGCTGTGATGTGAAGTGACAGTCAGGTAAGTAGTAGAACAAAGCCTAATTCAGACCCCCAGATCTCAAGACTCAGAAGTTTTGCAGATTTGGTGCAAGACCTCAGACCCAGATCCTACACAAGGCTTTGCTACTTGAGACTGTGCTAAAGTTTGTAAGATACTGCCTAATTCTCCAAGCCCATTCCAGTCTATGACTGAGAACTGAAGTTTGGGCAATTAATCAGTCAACACTTATTAAGCATCTACTGTGTGTTACGCACTGTGCTAAGCACAAAAAGAGTTCCTACCCTCAAGGAACTCACGATCTAATGAAGGAGACAACGCGCAAAAAAAAAAAATACATGCAAAGCAAACTACATACAGGATAAATAGGGAATAATTAACAGAGGGAAGGCACTAGAATTAAGAGAGGTTGAGGAAGGCACCCAGTAAAAATAAGACTTTGCTTGAGACTTAAAGGAAACAAAGGAGGTCAGTAGTCAGAGTGTTCCAGGTATGGGGTCAGCCAGAGAAAATGCCCAGAGACAAGAGATGGATTGTTTTGTTTGTGTAAGAACAAAGAGACGAGTGTCACTAGACTGAAGAGTATATGTTAGAGAGTAAGCTGTAAGAACACTGGAAAGGTAGGAGGGCGAAGACTCCAAACTGCTCTCAAAGACCAGGCTTGGCTTGAACTCTGCCCAAGCTCCAAGCCAAACTTGGTGGTGATCAAAAGGAATGAATGATCATGAATTTGGAGACCCTATGAATAAGTAGCTATTTCACAATGAAAATGGGAACCAGGGCAGCTAGGTGGCTCAGTGAATAGAGCATCAGCCCTGGAATCAGGAGGACCTGAGTTCAAATCTGACACTTGACACATAGCTGTGTGACCTTGGGCAAGTCACTTAACCCCACTTAACCCCAATTGGCTTGCCTTCCAAAAAGAAAAAAAAAATGGAAGCCAATTAAAACTGAGTTACATAATAAGGACCTAAGAAACAAATGCTCCTGAGAAACTTTCTCAATATTGACTTCATATGTCAAATTAAATTATATCTGGAAATATAAAATGGCAAAAATCCTTCTTCGTGTTTATGCAAAAATGGAAGCATTACACACGACGTGTAGCAGTTGTTAATTAGTACCGCAGTGATTAGTAACATTCATCATGGTCATCAAACAAATCTTTAAGAAACAGAATTGTCTCCTTTGCTCTAAGAAAGGCAGCTGGCCCCTGTCCTTTCCAGAGAAAAGAGGAGAGAAAGGGTGAGGAGGGAAAAGAAGGATCAAAAGCTTTCATTTTTGGAGTCTTGACTGGTTCTGGCGATGTAGCAACCGTCCCATGTATCACGTATCTTACGTATGGTTCAGTCACACATCCTGAACTCAAGAGTCCCAGGCATGACTCATAGTGGCTGCTACTTCTCCTTCACTTTTCCTTCCCACTTAGTATCCACATTCTCTGCTTCCCCTCTCCATTCTCCCTAAGCACTGGAGAGGGTAGTTTGCCAGACTATCTTGCTCCACAAGTCACAGGATCAGGGCAAACTGCCCTGGGGATACAGGACGGGGGAGTACTTAGCAGAGCTCCCACCCCAAACTATCAAATATCCTGATCTTCTAAATGTCAAAATGGTGCTATACAAAGTAATACTGGTAAAGAAGGCATAGGGAGCTGACAAAATCAGTAACGGCCTTCCCGTAGAACGTAGTAGATGACTGAGTCTTGAGAACAAGACATTCTTATAGATGGAGGTAAGAAAGGGGTGCATGCCAAGTATGAGACACAGCCTGTGCAAAGACACAGAGGCAGGAGATAAAGAATGTGAGGAACCACAAGAAAGTCATTTTGACTAAGTCATAGAGTTCAGGAAGGGAAGTAATGTATGATAAGCCTGGAATAGTCATTTGCTTCTAAAATCTAAAAGGCATCAGCAAAAAAAATGCTAAACAAAGAAATACAGTGGCAAACGAGTTGATGGCAAAAAAAAAAAAAAAGCTAAAATAAGGTAAATTTGGATTCTGAAGTTTGGCTTTAGTTCCCAATACCTTCTACTTCCCCAATTCCTTTTCTTAGCAGAAGAACAAAATATAAACTCATCACATTTTTTCCTCAAGGATTAAAATTCTCATCATTTATATTTCAGTACCAATATGCATTACTGAACATGCAAAGTATAATCTCTAAGTGAGGCCTGATCAGTTATAGATACCTTTGTTCAAAGCACAATTTACTGACTTCTTAGCAGGGACAATAAATCCAGATATAATGGGATGTAGCATGAGCATCAATACTGAGGCAATATGATGAAATATATGGTAGATGAGGAATATTTTGATAACAAGAAATAGAATAAAAACATTCACATACAAACTCACCCTTTGAAACTCCAGGGCAGTAGAGTAGAAAAGCCTTAATTGAGCCACCTTCCCTCTTTGGGCTTCAATTTCCTCATAGTAAAATTATTGAGGTTCAGGGTGCTAGGGGCCCCAAAATACTGAAATACCCTTCTTTCAACCAAAGAGAGAAACAAAGTTTATTAAAGATTCACCATATTGGGTAGACTCTTAAGGAGCCTGAACATTTGTTGCCGCTAATGCCAGCTAAGCAGATTGAATCTGAGCACCTTCATGGAGGCAAGAGGGATCTTATATACAGAAAGGCTATGTAGGGGTGGTTCTGGGGCGATGGGAGGAAGGGTTTAGGGATGATCTTGATGGGCTGGGGTGACTGGGGTGAGGTTGGACTCCAGCAATGGAATTAGGGGTGGGAAATAGTTGAAGGCTACCTGGAGATGACAGACAATGGAGGGCTAGGTTAGTTTAAGGGTAACAGATATGGGTATAGCTATTTTGATAGGATCAAGGGTAGGAAGTGGCCAGAGGCAATCCAGAGGTAACCAGATTTGGGCCTAGTGTAAATGAAAGCCTTGTGGCCTCAGGTAGACATCATACCAAGTGAGAAGATTCAGAGTAGGGTTCAAGGAGGTTCCCAGAATCATCAAAATGAGGCAGCTGGACTAAAGCTTCTCTAAGATTCTAAACAGCACTTACATTCCATGATATCAGGAAATCAATCTACATATTTATACACAGAAATACACAAAGACATACTCCTCCCTTCATCTTTGTATACCCATCCCACATTCCCACCAGGAATAACCAAGTGAAAAGGTTCTTACTGACTCATGGCTTAGCCGAGCATGAAGCAGCAAGATCTGAGGTCATAGCCTTAGATATACTGTTGCCAAATGATGTATTACAACCTTCCGGTAGCTTTGGTCTTTGACTGCTGAGTGGCTGGGGCCAGTAGAGGCAGACTCTCAGAAACACAGGATCTTGGATTAATAAGGGACTTAAAGATCTTCATATCTAACTTCTTTCTGAGGAAAGAATCCTTTCTTTAAAGCATCTCTAACACTTGATCAGCCTCTTCTAGAGTGCTTTCAGGGTTCAAGGGGCAGTTAGGCAGTACAGTGGACAGAGTACTGTAAGGAAGACATGCATTCAAATCAAACCTTATATACTTATTAGTATATGTCTTTATGTCACTTAACTGATGTCTGCCTCAGTTTCCTCACCTGTAAAATGGGGATAATAATAGCACCCCTCCACCTCCCAGGATTGCTGGGATGAGCAAATGAGGCAATGTTTGCAAAGTGCCTAGCACATAGTAGGCTCTTAATAAATGCTTGTTCTCTTCCCCTTCTCCTTTCTAGTGATGAGGAATTGCCTACAGGGAGGCAGCCCATTTCATTGTGCGAAAGGTCTAATTGATAAAAAATTCTTTTTTCTGAAGAATTGAAATATGCCTCCCTATTATTTACAAACACGTGTCCTAATTCTGACTTCTAGAAAAAGAAGATTGTGTCCTTCCTCTTCCCCCAATACATGAAAAATGATATTATGGGCTACATGGCCTCTACTAGCCCTAAATCTGTGATCCTGTGTTCTAGGCCCTCACCCCCAGGCCAAGTCTTAAATACTCTGGTGGTTTTTCAATAACTTTTCGTGTGGTATGGTTTCAGACTCCTCATCAACTTCTTTATGAATTACTTTAGTCTCTATAGAAATACATACGTAATTAAATACATAGATTTATAGGTCTGCAGTTAGGTGATGCAGTGGATAGAATGATGGGCCTAGAGTCAGGAAAACATGAGTTCAAACCTGGCCTCAGACACTTACTAGCTGTAGGACCCTAGGCAAGTCACTTACCCATAGATTGGGCTGGAGAAGGAAACAGCCAACCACTCCAATATCTTTGCCAAAAAATAAAAATAAAAAAAAATCCCAAAACCCAAAAGGAGTAATGAAGAATAGGCTACCTCTGAAAACCAAAAGAGTAGGTTTAGAACCCTTTCAAGTTTGTCAATATTCTTCTTAAAATTTGTTGCCAAAAGACTCAACACAATAAAATACTCCAGGGTTAATTCAATAAAATACACAGTACAATGGGACGATTACTTGTCTTAATTCACCCCAATTTACCCATCATTTATACTTACTATGATTGAATTAGCATTAACCTGGAGGTGGCGGGGAGGTGGGAGGGTGCAGATAACTAAAAGTAGATTTAGCTAGCATTTATATACACTTTAAGGTTTGCCACGTGCTTTACATATGTTATCTCATTTTGGGACAGCCAGTTGGAAGGCACAGAGAATTTGGCTGGATTATAGACTACAGAAAATGAAGTAATACAAGGAGAAGCTTGGAGTCAAGGTTGGAGCCAAGTTGTGAAGGGTTTTAGAAGCCAAAATTAGGAGTTTATATTTGATCCTTGATGCAGCGGAGAACCATTGACATTTATTGAGTAGGGTGGTGACCTGGTCAGATCTTTCATTAAAGATTTTTCTTTGGCAGCAGTGTGGAGAATGGACTGGAGCAGAGAGAGACTTGGGGCAAGGAGATCTTGTTTTAGAGAAAAGATAATGAGCACCTAAACTAGGGTGGTGGCAATGGGAGGAAGGAAGAAAAGAAATAAAACATTTATGATACACCAACTATGGAACAGGCGCTGCCCCGAGTGCTTTTTACAAATATCACCTCACTTAATCCTCACAACAACCCTGGGAGGTAGGTGCTATTAGCATCTCCATTTTATGGTTGAGGAAACTGGGTCAGCAGGGGGTAAGTGATTTGCCCAGGGTCACTTAGCTAGTAAGTACTGAGACCAGATTTGAACTCAGATCTTTCTGACCTTACTGAGTTTGTGACCCCGGAAAAGTGATCAGACTTCTCACTGCCTCAGTTCCCAAATCTATAGAATGAGGGAGTTGGCCTCAATGGCCTCTTAGGCTCCTTCCAGTTCTAAATAGATAATCCTACAAAAGTTTTCCAGGCACCACATCTTCTTCCTTTCACTATATGTCCCTGCCCCCCCTTTCAGTACTTTTGTAAAAATATATTTTATAAGCTTTAGAAGTAATAGTCAACAAACTACATTAATGGCAGCAATTTCTCCCACAAAGCAACAAGTCCTCACTTGTGCCCCAGAGATGACTGCCAACTTTGTAATTAAATTTAATTCTGTGTTTCTATTAAATTATACTAAAATACTCACAGACATATTAATGCCACTTTTATGGACCTTATTAAGCTCCCAAGGGGTGTTTTTTTAAGTACTTCTTGGCTTAAGAAGATGTACGTTTCTCCTATACTCACCATTTCTTATGCCAAAATCCCTTAATTTCAGCTCCTCTGAACAATTGTACCAACCTGATAGAACTATATAGTGTGTTAACATTGTAAAGAACCTTAGATCCCCATCTATTATTTTTTTAAAAAAGAAAACTTTATTTTTTATTTATGGAATGAAACAAGCATTCCCATAACAAAGTACAATAAAAAATGATTGCATGTGAAATTGCAAATCTATTATGCCCAACTTGTCATTCCTTTCGAATGTACAACAAAATTATCAAAAAACTTGCTTTTTTCTTCCCTTCCCATGCATTCTAATGCTTATTCCTCCTTACTTTCCTTATTTCTCACCCTAGTTCTGGCCTCATTTCTCTTCCTTTAGGGTCCTGACAATATGGCAGCCATGTCAGAGGTGTACTTTCCTTCAGACATGTATTCCTCACCACCAGTCCCATAATGGTAATTCCTGATCCTAGATAATTCTCACCATCCACCTTCTCTTCTACTCCAAAGCTTCTCAGTTCTGCCAGAGGGAGTCAATCATATGGTTATGCTATTCAGCCTCATAGGACCATAGATTTAGATCTGAAAGAGAACTTAGAAGGCATCTAGCCCAACCCTTTCATTTTACAGATGAGGACACTGAGGCCCAAGGAGGTTAAGTGACTTGCTTAAGGGCACAAAAGTAGTATTACCAGCTTCTTTGCTGTTGCACCCCAAGGATCATGGAGCCTTTCCATCGGACCTGTAGCTGAAATCTCCTATGTGTTGTCTCCCTCCATTAGGATGTGAGTCTTTGAGAAGAGAGACTACCTCGTTTTTCTATTTGATCTCTAGCATGTGCTTAATAAATGCTTTACATTCACTCATTCCTTGGTTCATTCATTTATTCCTTTCCAAAGCCCTTCACATGAGTCCTTGATCCTATCCCCTGCTATTTCCTCTGGCAACTTGCTGCATTGACCTCCCTCTCATCTTCAGTCTGTTCCCTTCATTGGCATACTCTCTGTCTAAGAGCATGTTCAAGTCTTCTTTACTCCAAAAAGTCTTTTGGAGATCCTTCTATGCCTTTAGGCTATCGTTCTATGTTTCTCCTTCCTTTCACTACCTGCCTTCTAGAAAGAATAGTCTACACCATGACTTCTACTTCCTTTCCTTATTACCCCTGCAATCTGTGTTCTGATTCTTTCACTCTACAAAAGTCATTCTTTCCAAGTCCACAATGAATCTTCCATCGGCCTCTTCTTTGTCTTATTTCTGCTTGTTCTTTCTGTAGCATTTAATTGTATTGACCCTCACTTATTTTCTGAAGCTTTCTCCTCTCTTGGATTCTTTAACTCTACTCTTGGTGGTTCTCATCCATCCTTTTTGATTGCTCCATTCTGGCTCTAACTGGCTTTTCTTCCTCTTCATTCTAAGCATAGAATACCTGAGTGTGAGAATCTGCCAAGTTGGCCATCTTATCTCTGCATATATTCTCTTCCTTCATTAATATCCTTGACTTCATTTATCAGCTTTATTCAGATGACTCCTAAGTCTATCTCTTCAGTCCTGAACTCTCACCTGAACTCTTTTCCTACATTTCCAGCTGTTTACATGACAGCTTCACTTTAACGTCCTCTTGGTCCCTTGATATTAGAATGTCCCAGATTGAATCCATAACCTTCCTATAAAAATTCACTTTTCCTAGCTTCCCTATTTCTATTGTCTCTACCACCAATCTCCAAGGCTCAAAAATTCAATTCAGAATTTTCCTTTCATTTTTCTGCTCTTCCTTTTCTTTTAATCTGTCTAATCAATTACAAGGTCATGTCAATTTTATTCCTTTATTACTTTTCACAATCTATCCCTAACCTTAATCGTCAGTTGAATAATAGCCTCTTAATTGGTCTTTCTATGTCTAGACCCTTTCTTCCCTAATCCAGCCTTAACACCCCTACCAACATAATCTTCCTAATTTAAAGGTCAGATCATTTTAATTCTCTTGCTCAAAAACTCTCAATATCTCACCTTTGCCAAAGGGGTGAAATACAAATTTAAATTTCTTAGACTGAAATTCAAGACTTTCCATAATCTGGCTCCTACCTACCTTTCCAGTCATTTTTCATACCTTTCATGTTCTGTAATCTGATCCTGACCTATTCTCTGCACTTTTCTGCTCTCTGTCCCCTAGTCATAGAACACATTCCTCCTTCTTCTCTGTTCCCCTTTCAGAATGCATCCCTCCCTTCAAAACCCAGTTCAAATGCCACCTTCTCCATGAAGCTGTCCCTGATTCATAGGATCATAGGCTTCGGAGGGACCTTAGAGATAATCTATTCCAATGGTCTTAGTTTATAAATGAGTAAACTGAGGCTTTAACAGTTGAGATAACTTGTCTAACCTCACATGGCAGTAGAGTCAAGACTAAACCTCAGGTCTTCTAGATGAGTCTTCTTTCCACTATGCTACGTTTTCATTCATTCATTCATTCATTCCAGTCTCCTTCTGCAATTTATATGTGATCTTTCTCTTCCTGAATTTATCTCTGACTCACTGTTTGACCTCTCCCTTGACTTATCTCTTGGTATTTGTATTATAGTTATTCATATACAAGTTGTGTTCCTCTACTGATCAATAAGCTCTTTGAAGGCAGGGAAATGTTTTTCATCTTTATTTTTCAGAGCTTGTACATAGCAGGGGCTAAATTGAATTAAAAAGTTTCAAGTTCCTTTTTAATTCAAGCATAATAAATAATAATTAGTGTTTTATGATGTTTGTTTTTGTTTCATAGGCTGAAAAGCCATTTCTGAATCAGCTGTTTGTGTGTAGTCAGACTACAAACTAGTTGTCAAAACCAATTAATACCAGTCTAAATGAAAGAATAAAGATGAAAAGAATACACTGAAAGTTATTATAAAAGCTCCAACCTAACTTATTCAAAGAAGCTAGTGATGGCAAAAAATGAGAAATTATATAGAAAAAGACATTAACACTGATGATCATCTTTTCCTGGAGAAGTTTAACTAATATAACCACCACAATGTGAAATGCTAAGAAACACCTAATTCATTTGGGTTCCTGGGCCAGGCAAGGCATAGCAATCTGTCTTTATTGAAAGTAGTCACCTTTGTGAGAGAAAGCAGATCCTGCAAAGGGCTGTGACAGAAACAAGTCTCTCAGGTACAGTGTAGTTGGGCAAAGGTGGAGGTATATTTCTTCCCCCTAAGACACTGACGTATGAGGTGCCCATACAAATATGTCTGTCTAGCCCTGTAGCTACACTTCAAACAAATACTTAGTATAATCAGTTTATAGCTAGATGAGACCTCAGGGGTCATCTGCATTAACCCTTTTATTTTATGGATGAGGAAAATGACTTGCCCAAGATCATGAAGTGTTAGAATACTGCTGGGGATTTCTTTCTTCTAAACCATGCTGCCTCCACATATATAAGCATATATTATGTAAGTATATATACTTACACAATTCATATCCAGTTAAATCAAGAGGCACTGTGGACAGAAGACTCGACTTTGAGACAGAAGAGTTGACTTCTAATCTGGCCTCAGACACTAAATAGCTGTATTTTTTGTTGTTGTATTGTTTTTTCAGCTATGTCTGACTCCTTGTGACCCCATTTGGGGTTTTCTTGGCAAAGATACTGGAATAGTTTGCTATTTGCTTTCCAAGCCTATTTTACAGATGAGGAAACTAAGGCAAACCAGGTTAAGTGACTTGTCCAGGGTCACACAATTAATAAATTTCTGAGGCCACATTTGAACTCAGGGAGATGAGTGTTCTTGACTCCAGGCCCAGAGCTCTATCCACTGAACCACCTAGTTTCCCTATTAGCTGTGCGACACTGGGCAAGTCACTTAACCTCTCTCAGCCTCAGTTTCCTCTTCTGTAAAATGGGCATAGTAATAACATCTACCTCACAGGGCAATTGTGAGGATCAAATAACGTAACATAAAGAAAGTGCTTTGCCAACCTTAAAGCACTATGTAAATGCTCTTTTCAACTTTGTTTTTAACATTTAATTTATATTTCATTTTTTTTGCAATTACCATGTAAACAAGAATTTTTAACATTTGTTTTTTTTAATTTTTGGATTCTAAATTCTCTCTCTTTTTTCTCCATTCTTGAGAAGGTAAGCAATTTAATATAGATTATATATGTGCAGTCATGCAAAACATTTCCATATTACTCATGTTACAAAAGAAAATGCATGCCAAAAATAAGGATAATAAAGTAAAAGTGTGTTTCCATCTGTATTGAGACACCAAAATTTTCATTGGAAGTGAATAGCATTTTTTTATCTTAAGTTCTTTGAAACTGTCTTGGGTCATTGCATTGCTGAGAATAGCTAAGCGATTATACAATATTGCTGTTATTGTGTACAATATTCTCCTGGTTCTGCTCATTTCACTTTGTATCAGTTCATGTAAGTCTTCCCAGGTTTTTCTGAAATCATCTTGCTTGCCACTTCTTATAGAACAACAGTATTCCATAACAATCATATACTATGACTTGTTCAACCATTCTGCAGTTGATGGGCATCTCCTCAGTTTCTAATTCTTTGACACCACAAAAAGAGCTGCTATAAATATTTTTGTACATATGGGTCCTTTTCCTTTTTCTTTGATCTCTTTGTTGCATAGACCTAGTAATGGCATTGCTGGATCAAGGGGTGTGCATAGTTTTATCGTCCTTTGGGCATACTTCCAAATTGCTCTCCAGAATGGTCGGATCAGTTCACAACTGCACCAATAGTATATTTGTGTCTCAGTTTTTCCACAACCCTCCAACATTTGTCATTTTCCTTTTCTGTCATTTTAACCAATCTGAAAAGTGTGAGGTGATATCTCAGAGTTGTTTTAATTTGCATTTTTCTAATCAATAGAAGCACTATATAAACGTCAGCTATTATTATTAGGTGGAGTAGGTGATATAAAGGGTGCCAGGAGTCTTTTCTTCTACCACAATCACCCCAAACTAGTAATAAGTAGATATGTATGTACATACATGTGTGTATATATGTATATACATATGTGTGTACATACATACATATATGCATACGCACGCATTTATATATACATATATATATATTTATATATATGTCTACACGCTTATGTACAATGGCATTTTGTAATGGAAAGATTACTGCCAAGAAACCTTTAGTTCTAGCACTGGCTCTGCTGCTTACTAGTAGTGTGACTTTGGACAAATTGCTTTCCTTTTCTGGGTCTCAGTTTCCTCATCTGCAAAATGAAAACCTTGAAGGTCTTTTTTGTCGCATAATTTTCTGAGTCTGTAACAATACAAATAGATTGAAGAACTGTCAGTGAATAAAGAGTGTTCTGGACTAAGGTTTCCCGGTTGACCTGAGACATATTTTCTCAGTCCTACCCCTTCTGCCTCATGCAATCCTCAAAGGATAGGTAGAGAAACTCTAACTTGTCAGTACTTTAACCACTGATGATTTCGAAATATGGAATAAGCTTAGTGGGAGGAAGGGGGGAGAATGATGTCAGAGCTTGAAAATTACCAAATAATGTTGATAAAGATAAAATATAAGAAAGCCAATAGTAGACTGCCTTCCAAACAAAAATAATTTCTTGTTACCAGAGACAGACACCGTTCTTCAAAGATAGCTTATCACTTATGAAGCATCCAGTTGCAAACTACTCTTTGCCTTTGGCACTTTCTCTTAGGAAATAGATAATGCTGCACAGAATACCTGCAGCATAGCATCAAATGTTCAGTAATGCATTTAGGGAATCTCAATCCAGAACCCTAAGCTCTAGATAGTTCTGCATCGGGGACATCAGAGGATAACTGCCATAAAGGTGGACCCTAGTCCCATTGTAAATTCTATTGTATATGTGGAGGTGAGGGACAATTTTAAAGTCTTCTATGTTTTCAGGTCGTTTCTGGGAGTTCTCAGAGGCCTGATTCTAAACCAACTCCTCTCCTCAAGTCCTTTGGAGTGATCTGGGCACCTTTCGGGGGAATTTAGAATCCTCTTATTCCCCAGTGGTCCTGTGGCTCTCCTAGCTTGGATTGTACTGAAACAGGAAAGTAAGGATGATACTAATAGTGATGATAATAACCATGTCATTTACATAGAACCTGCAGGTTTGCAAAGTGCCTCATAAGTATTATCATTTTTCGTTTAAAAAACTATTATTATCCCTTTTTTACAGATGAGGACCAACTAAGGATGAGAAGTTTAGTGACTTGCCCTGGGACACAAAACCAGGAAGTGTCTGAAGCAGGATTTCATCTCAGGTCTTCCTGACTCCATTACATGTCACCTAACTGCCTCCTGCAGACTAAAGTGAGTTTCTAATTAGCGCTCCAAGACTAACTCGTATCCTAGAATGTGCCAAGGGCCCCCAAATTTCTTAGGGCTTAGAGATAACCCATGGCCTGCCTAAGCCCTTTGAAATCACAAGATGCCACAAGATACCTGAATTGCTTTCCCCATAGGATACCCAAATTGTTAATACTTCTTTGGTATGATTATTGATTTATGCTGTAGAATTTTACTTCTTGCAAGAAGGGATCATATTATTCATTATATTTGTATCCCCAACACCTAGCATAGTATAGGGTACCTGAAAAATGCTCGTTGACCTGACTTCCTATTTCTTAGTGGGCCCCCAACTCTACTGTAACCTAAATATCAAGATCATCATCCACATACCATTCTGACCAGCAAAGCCTCAGTCCTTGTAGCTCATAGGTCCCATATCTAAGGTGCTGAAAAAGAGAGACCTTGGGGTAGATGTCACAGGATTCTGAGAAGGTAGAATTAATCTTTGGTTTATAGAGTTTAAGAAGTAAAAGTTTTTTTGTGGTAATAAATACTTGCTCAGGACTAGTACTATTCTATGGATCACTGGCAGGTAGTAGAGAGGACTGAGTATTGAACTTAAGAGCCAAGTTCAGATCCTGCCTCAAACACTGTGTGACCCAGGGCAAGTCACTTAACCTCTGGCTGTCTCAGTTTCTGAAGAAGAGAGTCATAATAAACTTGGTCAAAATGTGATTAGATTAGTAAGTGGCGTATGGCATAGATAAAATCTTTAATGGGTGAGGACAACAAGTATTAGTTAAGTGCTACCTGTGTGCCAAGCACTGTGTCCATCATCACAGAGGATATTAAAGAAGACAAAAAAAACTTGAGGAACTTAGAAATGAAGAAAATGTGGCTTAGAGAAAAAGTATTGAGAATTAGGAGAAGTGAGTTTTAATCCCAGCTCTGCTACTCATTATCAGTACATCAATTAAAGTCTCTGGGCATCAGTTCTCCTGCTGCAAATGAAGAAGTCCGACAACATGAACTCCAAAGTCCATTCCCATTTGAAAATGCCCTCTCAAGTGTAGACTGCGTCATTAATCTGGAAAATTGGAGGCACGATCTCTCCTTCAAAAATGAAATAAGAATTATGTGTTTGATAATACCAGGTGCTTCAAAGGAAAATGTTATATGAATCATAATAACCCTTAAAGACACCTAATGCCTATAATTGAAGCAACTTTGAAAGACACCTGCCATCTCTAGCTTGTAATAGACAAATAAAGCCATATTTGTTTGAATAAGTTCTCATTAACTCAAACATTATGTCACATTTCTTCTTAAATTTCTTCTTAAATACTTAATATAGTAATCTTATTCTTTTTCTAAAAATACCCTGTAAAAGGGCCCATAAAGCAATGTTATCTTGAATCATAACAGGTGAGGGCCAGAGGTTCCTTAGCGATTGTCTAGCATGCTTCCTTGTTTACAAATGAGTAATCAGAGAGAGGAAAAGGGACTTGTCTTCTTATAGACTTAAGAAGTCATGGAACCAGAACTCAAACCCAGGTCTCTGACTCAGATCTGGGACTCTTTTCTCTGTACCATACTGCTTCTCTTTTTTTTTTTGGTAACGATACCATCAGCAATCTTTTCAATTCTTCTGGAATTTTCTTCTTTTGAGAAATTTCAAAAATATATGCCTGAATCTTTTTTTGACTCCCTCAAAGTTTTCTTCTGTATTTCTTCTGTAGGCAGGTCCAACTCTTTTTCCTTCATTTTATTGAGTGCCATTTCCATATCTTCATGCAGTGTATCAGGTTCTGCTGTGCTGAGTCTAAATGTGGTATTTTCACTGTCATTGGTGATAAGAATAGGTTGCTATAGAAATGTTGGCAGATCTGTTCCATTTTGCATCTATTTCTTACCCCTCCCAGGTTAAGCTTTATCACTTCTACTATCATTACCATGCTGTTAACTCAAGCTTTGATTGACACCAACCATCTCCCTCAGCCTCCTCTCCTCTCTGATTAGAGGGTTAAAGAGTGAAGTACCAAATTTCTCCCAATGCTTTCCTTTATTGGACAGAAACTGGACTCAGCACAGTCCACTTTGTATCTGTTGCTCTTCCTGGTTCCCACTCCACAGAACAAAATGCCCTTGTGCAAGACACCTACCCCCTCGTATAGTCCCCTTGCCTTTCCTTGCTTTCTTGCCTCCTTCGTGTTGTTTCCCTCCATTAAATTGTAAAGACTGCTTCTTTTTGTTAATTGTATCCTCTGTACTTTGTACAGTGTCTGGCCCATAGTAGGCAGTTAATAAACGTTTATTGGATTGGATTGTCTTCCTTTCACTTTCATCATCTTAGGATGATAAGGCTTAGTTAGATTTCCCATTAAACTTTACACAGGCTCGTTTTCCTTTCAACTGGTTTCCAGTGCGGGAAGAAAAGTAGGGAATAAGCATTTATACAGCACCTATTGTGTGCCAGGCACTGTGTGGAGTGCTTTTTATAAATATCTCATTTGATCCTCACTACAACCCTGTGAGGTAGGTGCTATTATTATCATCACTGCTTTGTCGTTGAAGAAACTGAGGCAAAGAGAGTTTAAGTGACTTGCCAAGAGTCACATAGTAAATGCCTGATGCCACATTCGAACTCGGATCTTTCTGATTCCAGGCCCAACACTCATCCATGGTGCCACCAGCTGCCTCTATGTTTTGTGATGTGGTACCTTTTGCTCATAGTCTTCTATAATTTCTATGACTGTAACTCTTCTTTCTTCTATGATGTTTTTCAAATGAATTTGAGCTCTAAAATAAGTGTAGCCCTTGCCTAACATGTCTTACTTCTTGGCAAGGCGGTTAAGTGTTTTCTGGCTGAGGTAGTGTTTGAATTATTTTGATCTCCTTACTGTGACAATTATTGTGGTAACAAGTTGTCCCTCTAAAAAATTTGATGGTTGGAGTAAATGTCTTTTATCTACTTCCAACTATTCAAAGCCAATGGGTTGTTTAAACAGACCAGTTTAAACACTTTCATACTTGAATACAGTATCACTTCATCTTTATGCTTCCGGTGTGGGGTTAATTTAAACTTATTCTGATCTTTGTTCTTTTTAATCTTTGTTCTAATCAGCTAACAGACTAGTTGCATACAGACAGCGTATTCTGAAGTGAAAACTACTACCTACCCTCAATGAAAAGACCAGTGTATTTTGAGTGAGATCGTTTCACAAACAAATCTGAGGGAACAAATAGCCTGTTAAGTTGTAATTTCATCTCATAATTTCAGCTAATTTTAAAAGATTTTCTTCTGAGCACAATCATAGACTTATAAAATCTCAGTGTTGGAAAGGATCTCAGAGACTGAATCCCACCGAGAACCGGGACAAGTTCCTTAGCTTCTCCTAACCCTCATTGGTCCTTAGCATCAGGGTTCTTAGTTCTGGGGCCCAACCAGAATCCTCTATCTGATTTACCTCTGACAAACCAGGTGTCCACCAAACCTCATTTCCAAACTTGTGAAGTAGAACAATGTCATAAAAAACAAGTTATTCCCTTCTTTTCCCCTTTCAATCACCCATTTCTTCCCTTTACATTTTCCAAAACTCCAGAACCCTCATAGCTGCTGGAAAGAGAACCACTATCTCTATTGTACGAATTTGGTTTCTAAGACACTCCTCCCTGGACTATTATTTGCATTTTAAAAGAGAACCTGGAGGCAATGACTAAAGGTTTGATTTCAGATACTGTGGCACGTGAATGAGAGGTATTTGTGGGAAGGGAGGCCTCCTCAAATGACACCACTCATACCCATTAGCATGGTTTTGAGGAGCCGTAGGTGATATCAAATCCCTATTTGCCTCACCTATCCTAGGTCCTGAATCTCATCAAGCATCTACCAGAAAAAGAAACATGGTTCAAGTTATATTTTGAGGAAGGAGGGAAGGAAGGAAGGGAGAGAGAGAAAGAAGAAAGGAAGGAAGGGAGAGAGAGAAAGAAGAAAGAAAGGAAGGAAGAAAAAAAGGAAGGAAGAAAGGAAAGAAGAAAGGAAGGAAAGAAAGAAGGAAGGAAGGAAGGAAGAAAAAAAGGAAGGAAGAAAGGAAAGAAGAAAGGAAGGAAAGAAAGAAGGAAGGAAGGAAGGAAGGAAGGAAGGAAGGAAGGAAGGAAGGAAGGAAGGAAGGAAGGAAAGGAAGAAATAAAGAGTTTTAAAAATACACAGAAGACAGCAGAAGGAAGCTTAGAAAGATACACAGACAAGAAAGGCTGTGTTGGTACTACCATGCTGAATTTGTTGCACACTTTTTTTTAAGCTGTGCATGGTAGAACCACAATCTCACATGCAATCTCCTTTTTCTGTCTTTCGTATATGGAAATACATGTTCATATTTATTGATTACTGTCAAATTCATAATAAAAATATTTTTAAAAGAACCAAAATAATTTATATTTGGTGACACTGATTCTTTCCCAGTAGGTCTACACTTAAAAATTAGGCTGACCTTGCAGAGTCCGCAGAAGTCTTAGTTTCTTTCAGCCCTGTTTTGATCTCAGACACAGTTTTCAGTTTAGAATAACTGATTCATGTACAGTTATTTCATGCTAATTTAAAGTATAATAGTCAGGCCTGTGGTGAACCAAATGGCAACTAACTCTTTTAAGGGAAGGGAAAAAAAAGTTGAAGTCATCAAGAAAATCCTAGTACCAACTTTATAAGAATGCTTTCTCAATCTTTGCTACTATGCTAGGTAGCACAGGAGATAGAATACTGGACCTGGAGTCAGGAAGATCTGAGTTCAAATTCTGCCTCAGACACTTGCTAATTGTGTGACCTTGGACAAGTCACTTAAGTTTGCATCAGTTTCCTTATTTTTGAAATGTGGATAATAATAAACCTACCTCCAGGAAGGTACTACCTTGAAGACTATTGTGAAAAATCAAATGAGAGAATAATTATAAAGTATTTAGTGCAGTTCTTAGCACACAGTAAGCACTATATAAATGTTTGCTATTGCTTTCATTTTTGTTATTATTCCCATTCACTTCCAGGGACTGAGTAAATATTCAGATGTGCCACTTGAAAAACTTCAGTTAGCAGTCTCCTGCCCTCCCCATTCCCCTTTGTTTTTGGTGAGTTGTTCATTCTTCAGCAAGAACTCCATCCAGAATAACTTTGAACATTATTTCTGTCTTCTAACTCAGTGAGTTAGTTATAGTAGAAATGTATGGGTAGGAGAAAAGTTCATGACCCAGCAATGAATAGAGAGGCTCACGGAAGACAAAACGGATACTTTTAACTACATAAAAAAATTTTTAAATTGCTCAAACAAATCTAATAAATAAGATCAAAAGGGAAACAATTAATTGGGGGAAAATCTTTGCAGCAAGTTTCTTTGATAAAGATTTCATTTCTAAGAACCGATTCAAAATTATAAGAAAAGGAGTCATTTCCCAATTGATAAGTGGTCTAAGGATATGAACAGATAGATCTTGGAGGAAGAAACCTAGACTATCTATATCCATTTGAAAAAATGCTCCAAATCACTGATAATTAGAGAAATGCAAATTAAAGCAATTCTGAGATTCCAACTCATACTTCTCAGAGTGGCAAAGATGACAAAAAGGGAAAATAATAAATGTTGCAGTGGTTTTGGGAAAACAGTCACTGTTGGTAGACTTTTTTTTAATGTGTATAATCATTTTGGAAAGAAATTTAGAGTTATACACAAAAAGTTAGTAAACAATGTATGCTCTTTGACTTAACTATATCACTGCTAGGCCCATACCCAAAAGTGATCAAAGAAAGAGGGAAAGGTACTTTATACACAAAAATATTTATAGCAGCTGTTTTTATGGTGACAAAAAAAAAAACAAAAAAAAACCAACCCAGAAAATAAGGGAATCCCATCAGTTGAGTACTGCCTGAATAGGCTATAGAATTTGAATAGGAGATAATATTATTGTATATAAGAAATGAGGAAATAAGCGATGATAATGACAAGACATAAAAAGACTTCTATGACCCAATACAAAATAAAATAAACAGAATCCAAAGAATAATTGATACTACAATATTAATATTATAAAAAAGAATGATTTTGAAGACTTTTATAAACTGATAAAGAATTAAATCAGCAGAACCAGGAGAAGAATTTATACAAAAACAATACTGTAAAAGCAAATGACTTTGAAAGGTGTAACAAGTATGATCAATACAATGACCATTTATGATTCCAGGGGGACCAATGGTAAAACCTGCTATCCATTCCAGGTAGAAGACAGCTTTAGGGAGAAGAATGAGATATATGTTGGTTTTAAAAAAAGAAAGAAGAAAACCAAATTATCTGTACCAAAAAAATAAAAGAGTGATGCACAACCAGGAAGATGAAGTGAAGGCAATTATTAGGAGCTATTTTGCCTAACTATATGCCAATAAAACTGACAATCCAAATGAAATTGATGAATATTTATAAAACTAGAAATTACCCAGATTAATAGAAAAGGAAATAGAATATTTAAATAACCCTAGTTTAGAAAAAGAAATTGAACAAGCCATAAATGAGCTCCCTAAGGAAAAAGAAATCCCAGGAGTAGATGGACTTATAAGTGAATTCTACCAAAAATATAAAGAACAACTGGGGGGCGGAGCCAGGGTGGCGGCTGGAAAGCAGGGACTAGCGTGAGCTCTCCACCAAGTCCCTCCAAAACCTATAAAAAATGGCTCTGAACCAATTCTAGAACTGCAGAACCCACAAAGTGGCGGAGGGAAGCAGGGCTCTAGCCCAGGACAGCTTGGATGGTCTCTGGGTAAGGTCTATCCAGCATGGAGCTGGGAGCGGAGCAGAATGGAGCAGAACCCAGTGAGAGGGGTGAGGACCAAACAGACCAGGACCTGGGCAGAGCATGCCCTAGCACCCTGAATCAGTGAGCTGCAGCAGTTACCAGACCTCTCAACCCACAAACGCCAAAGACAACAGAGAAGGTTAGTGGGAAAAGCTGCTGGGGACAGGGCGTTTGTGGTTCAGCCACTGCCCCTGGGGCAGCAGAGGTAGGGCAGCTACAGAACTACATGTGCAGTTACTTCTGGCCCCAGGCCCACCTGGTGGGAGGAATTACGTGGCAGATCAGAGCAGGAGTGAAGAGCCTGCTGAAGATCTAAGTCCAGTCCAGGTTGGGGGTTCTTGGGGAAGGAGGAGTGCTGGTGTGGCAGAGCTGGCTCATCCCCCCAAGCTTGGAACATAGAACTCTTTAGTCTACAAGCAGTCATACCCCACTGAAAAACTCAAGGGTCAAGTAAGTTAGCTGGGAACATGGCCAGGCAGTGAAAACACACCCAGATTCAGTCTCAGACTCTGGAATCCTTTGGTGACAAAGAAGACCAAAACATACAGCCAGAAGAAGTCAACAAAGTCAAAGAGCCTACAACAAAAA
>CM053624.1:239337504-239353485 GCA_028646595.1 Phalanger gymnotis
ACCAAATGTGGTCTTACCAGGGCAGAATACTCTCTCTTCTCTTGTTCTGGATGTTGTATGCCTTTGAATGAAATAGGATAACATTAGCTTTTTTGGCTGCCTCATCATACTGTTAACTCATACCGATCTTGTCCATTAAAATCTCTGGATCTTTTTCAGATGATCTCTACCGTCTAGACACATTCTTCCCATCTTTTATTTCTTTGGAACCTAAAGTTAAGACTTTACATTTATCTTAACTAAATGTAGTAGATTTGCCCCAACATTTTCAGCTATACTGAATCCATATTAGCAAGCTCTTCTCTCTGCAAAAAGGCATTTCAATGTTATCTGCAATAACAATATGAAATTTGTTTTTAAGAATATAATGTTGCAAGTATGTTATCTCAAGGATTGGGTAGAGAGGCCCAGATTATTTCTGGCTGAGAACAGGGCAGAGGCCTAGATTGTTCCCATGTGAATGGAAGGGAGCAATACTGTTAGTGGAGAAAGAAAAGATAAGTGCAAAGGAATTTTGTTTATTATGGACATTGGGGAAAAGGACTATGCTAATGAATGCTAATAGGAATTATAATGAGAGTAAACATCAACAAAGGTAGGGTTTGTGGAACTGATGACTAAGTGATAATTGGGGAAGGATAGTGTAGGAGTGATGTTGGTTTGCCACAGGGAAAAAGAATTTGAATTACTAAATATAAAGTAGTTCATGATGTAATGCATAGAGTTGTGCCAGGAGCCAAGAAGAACAGAGTTCAAATACTGCCTCAGACACTGTGAGACCCTAGGCAAGTCATTAAAGTCTGCCTCAGCTTCTAAATATGTTGCTTGTCCTTAGTTCTCGAAGAGGACCATGATATCAGGAAGATGATGCCATGACTTGCAAGTGAATTGGATTTAAGTGAAGGAGGGTTGTGCAAAGTCACCAGCTTCATGTTCTCCTCCAGAGCCATCTGGGTTCAGTGGCAAGACATAGATCAGGACAAGTGGAGAGGGCCCCCTTCTAAATATGTAAAATGAGGATCAAATGGAATAAAAATTATAAAGTACATAAATCAATGCCAGGTACGCAGTAGGCTCTTCATAAAAGCTTGTTTCCTTCCTTCCTTCCTTCCTTCCTTCCTTCCTTCCTTCCTTCCTTCCTTCCTTCCTTCCTTCCTTCCTTCCTTCCTTCCTCCCTCCCTCCCTCCCTCCCTCTCTCTCTTCCTTCCTTCCTTCCTTCCTTCCTTCCTTCCTTCCTTCTTTCTTTCCTTTCTTCCTTCCTCTTTCCCTCCTTCCTTATTAGGATATGAGCTCCTTGAGAGTAGGACTTGTTTCATTCCTTGTATTTTATTCTTAAGGCCTAGCACAGTGCCTGGCACAAAGTAGATGCTTAATAAATACTTCCTGATTGATTGAGACAGGAGTTGAGCCTCCAGAGCCTCTGAGCAGAATCAGTCATCTAAGTACCTTAATTCCTCCCTACCCAGAAGGGAGGCTAGACTGGGCTTACATGTGTACAATGAATATATTCTCTGAGTACCATTCAGACTCAGATGCATCTTAAAAAGTCTCTGTTGTCCTGTTGTTTACGATCATTTTGTTCATATTGGAGGGGAGTGCTAGGATGCTGACAATGAATAAAAAAAATCACATTGAAGTGTCCCATTTTATGCTTTATTGCTCAGAGATCAAGGAGACACAATGGATCGATATGATTGCTCCTCCACTTATAATGTATAATTACTATAGGCGGCTACGGCTTCTGACTAGTCTAAGTCCACTTGGTAGAGCTCACATTAAATCATTCAATCAAAATGCCATTTTTTCATAATACAGAATTCACAGCACAGTTGTTAAGGCAATTGCTGCTGCTCATAATTATTGATATGACTCATAAGCCTTATTGATAGATATACTCTCTTTAAATAGCACTGGCAAGCAAACCAGAGCAGACAAAGCCATGTTTTCTTGCTGCAGTTGCTGTTCTTGCCCCTAGGATGCCCAGGTTTAGTGTCCAAGGTCAATGACAGTATTTGGTGCCCTCTTGGTCAAGGTGCTGCTCCAAGCAGAATTAGCAATAACACATCTGAGATTGTCTTTTCCCAGCCTTTTTTGGGGAAGGTGAGAGAAAGAACCAGAAAGACAATTGTTCAGGGGCAGATTAGGGTTATAGAGAACATTGGGTGATCTGTTCTATGACTCACTATAATCTTTCCCCAGGAAGCACAAGGGCTAAGTTGATTTGCTTAAAGGGAGTAGAATCAAGGCTTTCTGCACCCATGGCTGGTTTTGTCTACCCTGCTGGTGGAGCAGTGAAGGATGGGCATGGGGTCGATAATGTAGCATAGTAAAGAGTATAGAATTTAGAGTCAGAAATTCTGGTTCTGTCGTTTGTGTGTGTTTCAACAATCCAGCTAGCAGCTGTGGTGGGGGTGAAAGACCAACAGAACCCCAACAACAAGCATGCTACCAGCACTCTGCAAAAGCACAGGTTCTTTTGATCTGCTTTAATAAGGAAAGCAACATTAAGGGGTTGACAAGCTTACTTTAATTCAGCATACAAATATCACTCACTTAGCTCAGGGGAAAAAGCTCATTTGCATTAATCAGTCAGTCAATGAGTGTTTCTAAAGTACCTACTAAGTGCCAGACACTATGCTAAGTACTGGAGAGGCAAAGAAAGGCCAAAAAACAGTCCCTACACTCAAAGAATTCACAGTCTAATGGGGTTGAGGGGGACAACATCCAAACAACTATGTACAAGGGTAAATTGGAAATAATTGAGAGAGGGAAGGCACTGACATTAAGGGGAATCAGGAAAAGCTTCTGACAGAAGTTGGACTTTTAGCTGGCACTTGAAGGTAGACAGGGAAGCTAGGTGACAAAGATGAAGAGGGAGAGAAATCCATGTATGAGGCACAGTTAAAATGCCTGGAGGTGGGAGATGGAGTATCTTAGGTGATGAACAGTAAGACCAGTGTCACTTAGTTGCAAAGCATGTGGAAGGGAGTAAAGATTTAGAAGGTTAGAAAAACAGATTGTGGCAGAACCTGAAGGACTTTGAATGCCAAACAGAATATTTTATATTCGATGCTGGAGGTGATAGGAAGCTAGTGGTCAGACCTCTACTTTAGGAAGATTGATTTGACAGCTGAAGGGAGGATGGACTGGAGTGGGTGGAGACTTGAAGCAAAGAGACCAACCAAAAGGCCATTACAATACTACATTATGAAGTAACAAGAGCCTGTATCAGAGGCAGTGTCTGAGGAGAGAAGGGGGCATATATGAAAGATGTTACAAGGAGATTAATAATCAAAAAGCCTAGAAAGGTAAAATGGAGACAGGTTGTGAAGAGCTTTAAATGCCAAAGAAAGAAATTTATATTTGATCCTGGAGGTAGCAATTTGTTGGCATTTATGTAGTAGGTGGGTGACATGGTCAGATCCATGCTTCAGAAAAATTGTGTCAGTATCTGTGAAAAGGATGTCAAGTAGGAGACAATTCTAATAGTACAAGTGAGAGCTAATAAGGACCTGAGCTAGAGTGACAGTTGTATAAAGAGACAGGGACGGATCCAAAGGATGTTATAGAGGCAGAAATACTAAGATGTGGCAACTGGTTGGACATGTGGGATGATTGAGAGAGAGGAGTCAAAGATGACGCTGAGCTTGGAAACCTGGCTGGCTCAAAGTATAATGGTGCTCTTAAAAGACATATGGAAACTGAGAAGAGAGGAG
The DNA here is from genome assembly GCA_028646595.1 of Phalanger gymnotis. Taxonomy (NCBI): domain Eukaryota; kingdom Metazoa; phylum Chordata; class Mammalia; order Diprotodontia; family Phalangeridae; genus Phalanger; species Phalanger gymnotis. The sequence goes on from CM053624.1 coordinate 239,341,221, forward strand.
AGTCTGGCAGGAAAGAGAATGAGTTCTATTTTGTTCACATTGACTTTGATTTGCCTTTGGGACCCTGGTACAAAATGTCCACCAGGCAATTGGTGATACAAGACTGGAGTTCATGAGAAAGATGAGGATTGTATATACAGATTTGGGGGTAATTTGCATAGAAATGATCGTTAAACTCTTAGGAGCTAATAAGATTACCAAGAGTGACAGTGTTTAAGAAAAGAGAAGAGGGCCCTAGACAGAGTTCTGGGATGTACCTCACAGGTAGTCAGTGAGGCACGGATTTTGAGCCAGTATAGGAGATTGAGTGACTGAGTCAACCAGGTAGGAGGAGAACAAAGAAAGAGCAGGATTATGGAAATCCAGAGAGGAGAGACTATCCAGGAAAAGCTGGTGGTCAACAATGTCAAATGGTACAGAAGGCAAGAGGCTGGACTAAATATCCTCTGAAGTCCCTCCCAGGCCACGGTCTTTTGTGATTCTGCAAACATAGTCTTCACAATAAACTAAAGCACTTCTTCAGAATCTCTGTCCTTAATACAGAAATCACACTGGTGAAGCAGGTCAGAAATATCCCTCAGATAGAGTCAGCTGTGGATTGGCTCGGTTTATTTGACAAAACAGCATATGCCAATTGCAGAGTCTCCATGAATGACCAAAATGGAAAATATCATTTAATGAGTAAAATCAAATGGAGAAAGATTTTTTTAAAAAAAGATTGACTTTTTTGGAAGAATCTTGTTTTCAAATGTCTGCAGGTGTTCAGCTTTTCTATGCAGCTGATTTTTCTTTTACGTTTTTTTTTTACAATCTCTTTAAGATAGTCTTGATCATTTAAAAATGTGCTCACAGAATGCTTTTCTTAGGGAAGTGTGTCATGTTTTCTATATAATCTATATAATACTGTGTTAGGATGGGAAGGAGTTATTATTAACACCACATTTCTGATATAATAATAACAGTTCACATTTATGCAGTTTCTAAACCACTTTCCTCACAACAACTCTATGAAGTAAGTAGTCTAAATAGTATTGTTACCATCTTTTTACAAATGAGGAAACTGAGTGGTGAAGTGATTTGCTCAAAGTCACATGACTAGTAATGGCAGCTTGTACTAGAACCCAAATCAACTACAAGTTTAGTATGCACACTGCCTCTTATAAAAAATATTTATCATTGTGTTTTGCGTGGCATTTTGATTGTTCTTAAGAAAAAAAAAGCAACAACTTGCTTTCCATCAACAATCTATTTTACATTTTCTAAATCTTTATCCATTGTCAATAAAAATGACTGACTAATATAAATATCGTTTATAATTCATTAGTTTCATTAGTTCATTGATCCAGCATTCATACAGTGCCTACTAAATTAGGCTCCATTTTTTAAGAGACTTTCTTTGGTAGAGCTCAGAGCAAGAGGCTACATGCAGTAGTGGAGAAAGTCATAGATTCCTATCAGAGGGCTCAGGTTCTAGTCAAAGTCCCTATTAGCTGTGTGTGTGACACTGAGCAATCATTTAACCTTTCTGGCTTAAGCTCCTTCACTGTTAATAGTAATAGCCAGCATTTACATAATGCTTTAAGGTTTGCAAAATACCTTACATATCTCATCTCATTTGATCCTCATCACAACACTATATGGATAGGTGTTATTATTTCCCCCACTTTAAAGATAAGGAAACTGAGGCTAAGAAAGGTTAAAAGTTAAGTGATTTGTCTAGGGTCACACAGCCAGTAAGTGTCTGAAATAAGATTTGAATTCAAGTCTTCCTGATTCCAAGGCCAACACCCTTCTACTGGGCACCTATCTGTGCAAACTTAAGGAGGTGGCCTGAAGTCCCTTTCCAGTTCAACAATCTGTGGTCCCATAAATATTCAAGGACTGTCAAATAGAAAGGAGCTTGGGTTCATCAGCTTGGCCCCAGAAAACAGAAATAAGAGAAATGAGCAGAAGCTCCAAGAAAGTAGATTTTAGCTTAACGTAAAGGACAACAAATTTATAATTAGAGCTGCCCAAAAGCATAATGTACTGCTTTGGGAGGTAGTAGATTTTATGATATTGGAGACCTTTATGCAGAGGAGATTTCCGCTAACGTATGGGCTGGATTAAGTCACATTCTGGCCCCAAGATTTCATGCCTGCATGAATTAAAAATCTATGGCAACACAGTAATATGGAATAAAACTTTCTGGTTGGCAGGTCAGAATGTTCAAAGTCTTATTTGACAAAATGGCTACTTTGGGGAAGAGGAAAGTTTCTTTAGGAGACTGCTGCAATCATTTCAGTGTCTGAGGTGTTTGTTTATACATCAATGAATCAGGAAGACAAGACAACATGTGTGATGGGACAGGATGTCTCCTAGGGACTGACTTTTCCTGAATATCAAAATTGGGAGAACTTGTGGTTGTAGAAGCAAGGGGAAAGAAATAGGAAGTAACTGAGAAAAATAAGGACACTTACATACCACCTACAGGTTGCTTAGGCCTAGCTAGCTTCTACAGTTGGTTCACTCCATCCTGGGCACTGAAAAGTAGAGCTTCTTAGGATTACTAAAGAAAAATGAAGCAACTGGTGGTTACAAAGGCAAAGGAGAGAAATTGTAGCATGTGTTACCTTATTTCAAGGACAATTTTCAAAACAGAAGAATTTAGCTAAGCTGGTTTCTACAATAGTTTATGGGTCCATTTTTCCTCTATTCCAATTACGTATGAAGATGTGGCCTTTATCCTGGTCAAGACCAGTCCTTAACCTTTGAGGCTTTCTCCTGTCCTCTACTATTTCCTCCAGCAGATTCCTCCTCTACTTATTCTTATCTTTCCCTCACTCGTATTTCCTGGCTCCTTCTTAGTCACCTGGTGGCACACAAACCCAGGTAGGGAAGGAGGGAAGAAAAGGGAACATTAAGCTCCTCCTTTGTGCCGGGCACCATTCTAAGTACTTCACAAATATTATCCCCTTTGATTTTCACAACGATTCCATGAGGTGGGCACCAACATCATCACCGTTTTCCAACCGAGGAAATAGAAGCATACAGAAGTTAAGAGACTTGCCCAGAGTCACAGAACAAACAGTTGGGTGGCACATTAGAGCTGTGATCTTCCTGACTCCAGGCCCAAATGCTCTATGCACTGTGCTGCTCAAGCTCCTAAGTATCTCCCATCCTAAAAAACAAAAACAAAACAAAATACCTTTACTTGACTGTGACATTCCCTTAGCAGAGGTAGGGAACTTGGGGCCCGCAGGTTCTCCACCTCTGCCTGAGGCTATCATCCTATACTGTTCGCAGCCAAACTCCTAAAAATTGCCTCCATTTCCCAGCTTCCCACACACTTCTAAAACACTTGGAACTTGGCTCCAAACTCCAGAACTACCATGATACTGCTTTCTCCCTAGGTTACCAAGGATCTCTTAAATACAATTGCCTTCCTTTCCCTAGTCTTCATGTGGCTTGACCTCTTTGCAGCTTTTGGCACTGACAACTACCTCCCCTCTCTTTCTGCACATCCTAGCTTTCCTTGGCGTTCATGGTTCCCCTCCCCGACAGCTCCTCACATTTCTCAGCTAGATCATCTTCCTCTTTCCATCCATTATGTACCTGCCCCTCAAAGCTATGTTTTGGGCCCCTTTCTCTTCTCTTTCTCTTCTCTTTCCTTCGGCGATCTCATCAGATTCCCTGAGTTAAATTATCATCCCTACACAGGCAATCCCCATATCTGAAGCTCCATCTTTAGTTTGTCTTCTGAATTCTAGTCTTACACTACTAAGTACCTACTAGATTTAATGTTTCATAGCCACCTCAAACTCAGTATGTCTGATATAAAATACAAATGTATCCTTCCTTCAAACTTACCCATTTTCATTGAGGGTGACTAGGTTCACAGTTATGGAATAACCCTAGACCCCTTCCTTTCCTTCAACCCCCCCAAAAACCATTTACTATGTTTTTCTCAATTCTGCTTCCACGACATATTTCACACCTGTCTCCTTTTCACTCACACAGAATCTACTCTAGTGTTCTCAATATCTCTTCTTTGGATTATGCAATAGCCTCCAAATTGGTTGCTTTGCTTCAGTCTCTCCTCTCTCTAATTCTAAATGGGAATTTTTTTTAAGACATTCCAAATAAGGAGTCATTTAGCTTCTGCTTGGAGAACTTCACTAACAGAAAATATACCTCCCTAAAGAGCCCACTCCATTTTGAGATAGCTCTACTCATTAGGAAATTTTTACTTATATTAAACCTAGTCCTGCCTTTCTGAAACTTCAGTTCACTTTAACAATGATTCATTAAAAGTGTACTGTGCGAAAGGGACTGTGGTAAGCCTTGAAGATACTGTTGCAGTCTAGGGGTGCTAGGAGCCCCAAAATTCAAGGGTACCGGGCAAGGGTCTGTCTCAAAAGAACTCTACCAGGTAGCGAGTTTACTGTAATACCAGTAGAAGTGGGCCAGACTCCTAGAGCGTCTGTGCATTTGATAAGGACAAGACAGATATTTTTATAGCGAAAAGACTGTGGGAAGATCTGGAGGTGATCTAGGAGTGGCAAGTAGCCTAGGGTGGTCCAGAGGTAACAGAGGAGGGTCTGAATGGGATTAAAGAGTGGCAAGTAGCCTGGGGTGGTCTAGAGGTAACAGAGAATGAAAGGCTGGGCTGGGTCAGGGCCACAGTGAAAGGACAGTTGAAACAATTATACTGGGATGAGCCTGATGCTTTAGGCAAATGCCAGGGATCTGGGTTCCTTAAATTTGTGGGAGAGTTCAAGGACTGAAGGTCTTTTCTTTTTTGGGGGGGTCCAACAGCCCCATCAATACAGAAACAAAAAAGGAATAGAACCTTACATTCTTGCAGGGGGTGGGGAGGGGACATCATATAAAAGATGCAAGAAAATTTGAGACATGAAACAGTCTGAAACAGAAAACAGAGCAACTGAGAGGATTAAAGGTTTTCACCAATTGGCTTCTATCCTCTGTTGTCAAGCAGAAGAGCTCAAACCCTTCTTCCATTTTACAGCTTTCAAACACCTGAAGATAGCTATGATGCATCCCTAAGTCTTCTCTTCTAAAAACTAAACACCTATTCTTCCACTTCTGCCATCTTCATCTGCCATGGCCAGCCCTCTCATCATCCTGGTTGCCTCCTCCTGAATGTGCTCCAGAGACTTTTACCATTTTTCCCAAGACTGGTACTCAGAACTGAACACAATACTCTAGCTGTGGTCTGACCAGAGCGGTGTGCTGGGAGGCAACAGTAGTTCTGTAACTTTTCTTGTTCTGGACGTTTTTCTCTATACGTGTAGCCTAAGACTGAATTAGCTTTTGTTGGCTGTCATACCCACATGGTTGACTCATATAGAGCTTGCTTCTTCTGTGTCCCCCAGCCGGCTTATCTTATGGATTTTTCTCTGACTTTGTGATTCATAATACACAGAGCAAAGATCAAAGTTAATATCAAAATAGAAGAAAAGATTAAAGGGAAGTTATTGCTGTAATTATAAGAACTCCAACCCAACCCACTTAAACTACTTAAACGATCTGTTCCCTGAAAAATTAGAAGTGTACAGAAAAAAAAAAAGACACTCTTCTGCCAGGCTTCTTCAAACCTGAAGAAAGCTTAGCATAAGAAACAATGAAACTCTGCTCTCCCAAGGACATTTGTAGATAAAACTGAAAGGAGGAAGATAAATGGAAGTGAAATGTGCTTCTCTAGTGACACATTTTTTGGTCAATGGCAATAGGGTCCTCAAATTTGTACTCCTGATATATGCTATATGAGAAAGTAGAAATGGCACTCAAGAAAATTAAGTTGAGAAGAGTAACTGCTCTGACATAATTAATACAGAAAGTATCCATGTCGGAAGTGACACAGGAGACTTAGGGTTCATTTTTTTAAAAAATATAATAAATAATAAAAAGTCTCAAAGGAATGGGAAAAAAAGTTTGGGACCAGTGTTAATGCCAAAAAGATAACCAATAAAATAGCTGCAACTACCAACGACATACCAACATTTCCATCTCTATGAAATTTTTCTGATTGTGGTCTATGCAAGCATTGAAGGTGTATTTGTGGTAGGGCCAAAGAACTTTAACTTCTGCACTGCTTTCCATAGATGTCTGGTTGTTGTAGTTCTAAAACATTTCTTATTTGGACAATGATATATTTTGCTTCTTAGAATTTTGTAACTTCAAGTGTTAGCCTTCCTCACTCTGAGGAACACAAATGAATCCATATTGCTCACTATAGACTTAATACATGCATACACACATTTAAATAAGGTTTGTAACCATTTGTTAGGAACTTTGTGTACTGGAAGTTTATTCTTCTTTCTCTGAGAAATATGAGTTAGCATTTCACATGTAGAATCTTGGGGGGAAGGAGGTGGAGAGAAAATCACAAATACCTGGAAGTCCCCTAAAAAGTGGAAGTGTTTTTAATACATGTCAGAGGTAGAATTTTTTCCCTATCGAAAAAAAAGAAAATTAGGAAACCATATTTGAAGCTGTCATACCTCCCAAATCTTGGGAACTGCCACACCTGTTTTGGTGGAATAGAAACCCAGTTAAATCCAGACAACTATTTATTTAGCAATGTATGCAGTGGCAGAAACAAATTGGGTGCAAGGCTTTTGGTAGCCAAGTACCCTGACTCTTGATTTCTATGGTTATTATAGGTTGAAGGGAGTAAAACAAACAGAATGTTGGGAATAGGTCACCTCATTTCTTATCGATAGAGAAGATTGGGACTTTCCTCAAAATCAGGTGCTAGTGGGGAGAAGAAAATAGTTTTATGATCACCCCAGAGCTGGATGGCTCATAAGAAATAAAAATTTAACTTCACAAAATGGTGGATAAAGGGCAAATGGAGTCATTAATGCTTTTTCTCTTTTAAAAAATTTTAACACCATTATTGCTCCATTCTGGATGTAAATTTGGAGGACTATAGCACCCAACTCCCATCTCTAGGTAGCTTTAAAAAGTGGCCTTTAAAAAATTTCCTTTGAGCACATAAGACTTATGTGTAGGTTTTCTTTTCCCTTCCTGTTGCCAAGTGAAGAAATTGAAATGATTTGAAGATATTGATCGTCTCCTTGTTTTAAAATTCTTTAAACCCAGGAGGTAGCTCTCATTCCAACTGCTACAGTGGGTGGCTCTAATTTGCTCTTTCATTAAACCTTTCACAAAAAGCCTTTCCTGATCCCCATTAATGATAGTGATTTCTCCCTAAGATTACTTCCAATTTATTCTTTATATATATCTTGTTGTACAAAATTGTTATAGTGTGTTGAATGCCCCATTAGATTGTGCATTCCTTGATAGCAGGGACTGTTTTTGCCTTTCTTTATATTCCCAGAATTTAGCACGACGCCTGGCACGTAGTATTTAATAGATGATTATTGGATTAGTGACTTGAAATTATAAGAATGGAAAAGGAAAACTTTCCCAAACAATTGTCTGCAGAAGATCATGTCTTCGTAGTCAAATGATAAACTGATGGGTGCAGAGAATACATGATCTCACAGTGTTTACTGTTTGTTGGTTACCAGGAAAAAACATTTGACCTGTAGAGCAAAATACAACTTTGAGGGCTCTCCTTCAATGAGGCATCTTCCATGCAAATGCTAAAATCATACTATATTTATTTTTTACTTATTTTATTTATTTATTTTTCATACTATATTTATTTTTTACTTATTTTATTTATTTATTTTTCATACTATATTTATTTTTTGAGCGTATATACTATACATACTTTTTCATACTATACTTTAAAGTATGCCAGATTTAATTTAGAAATCCTGCACAGCAGTGTTGTTGACACACTTGATCTGGCACAACAGCATCCTTTCTGCCTCATTGGACACATTTGCAGCTATACAGGACCTAGATGCCTCCACGAACAGATACTTTTTTTTTCTTTTGGTCCCCAGATAGTTGAAAGTATGGTACAGTAGAATATGGAAAGAGCCCAGAAATGGGAAACAAAAACTCAACTTCTGGGAGCTGGATCTGCCTATCAATCAATCCCTGTATGGCATTGGAAGAGTCAGTTACTCTCTGTGGAACCTCAGGTTTCCCATATATAAAACCGAGAGAATAGCCGAAATGACACAGGTCATGAAATTGTATCAATGATTTAGAACTGAAAAGGGCAGTATATATATCACCTTTTCTAACCTCTTCCCTTTAGAGATGAGGAAACTGAGAAGTCATGACTTGACCAAGGTCATACAATCAACTAGTTGACAGGTATTTATTAAGTGCCTACTCTGTGCTAAACACTATGCTAGGCACTGGGGCAGAATTCAAACAGTTCTTGCCCTTGGGAAGCTTATATTCTGTCTTAGAATAGAATCCTTCTCTTTCTTCAAGAGTTAACTCGAGCAACACCTTCTCTAGGAAGCCTTTGTTCATCACCCCAAATTTTATTGCCCTCCTTCCCAAACATGTAGTCTTCATCTACTTTATATTTATTTATATTTACCCTTTTTCTATTTATTCTACATATACGTTATCTATGTATACATTGTCTACATTACATTATACATATGCATATACATTATCTACACATAGATTATCTATGTATATATGTATATCAAATGAGATAATATTTGTAAAATGTTCAGCACAGTGCCTAACATATAAGGAAGGGTTTAATAAATGCTTATTTCCTTTATCTCCTTTCCCTATGTACTTGTTTTCTCCCCTCCTTGAGAAGAGGGATCCTTCTGTTCCTCATATTTGTAGCACAGTGCCTGACACACAGTAGGTACTTAGTAAAGGATTAATTGTAGATTGTAAATGCTTAGTGGGGTAGCTAAGTGGCAGAGTGGATAGAGCAGTAGGCCTGGAGTCAGGAAGACCTGAGTTCAAACATAGCCTCAGATATTTGCTAGCTGTGTGACCCTGGGCACGTCACTTAACCCTGTTTGCCTCAGTTTCCTCACTTGTAAAATAAGCTGGAGAAAGAAATGGCAAACCCCTCCAGGATCTTTGCCAAGAAAACCTCAAATGGGATCATGAAGAGTAGGACACAACCGAAAGGAATGAACAATAAAGCACTTAGTAGACATTGATTCAATAAAACCTGGCTCCCATGTAGGTAATAAGTAGCAGATGTCTTCAGCTCTAAAATTCTGTAAATCTCAATGATCTTTTGTCTCCACCTAAGAAAACCCACTTTTTTGCATACTGGCAACCTGATTTTTTAATCTGATCCTCTGGGCAATTTAAATTCAATACCCAAATTAAATAAATGTTTGTGCTATAACTGTGAGCCTGAGTCTGTTTTCTCTGGCCCTTTTCAGTGAAAGTAAGAGCTGGGCATGCCAATCATTCAGCAAATCTGCAAAGTTCCTCTTGTCCTCTGTGCTAGAAACTATCCCCTCCTCCACAGATGACTCACCTGATAAATTGCTCTCCAAATATCGCAGTTACACAAAGCAAGAAGTCACTAAAAAGTACCTGCCCGAAAAATGAACTCTTTTTAACATTCAGTTCCATATGTCTAGACATCTAATACATGCCAAACACTGAAGTGGGTGCTGGGGATAAAAAGATTAAAAACAATCTCGGCCCTCAAGAAGTTTCTAGGGAACAACTTGGTTGGATACGGCATGTACAGAAGTAAACAGAGAGTGATTTGAGGAGAGGGACAAGGAAAGGATTTTCCTGAAAGCTGGCATCTGAGCTAAGCCTTGAAAGGAAACGAGGGATCCTCAGAGGCAAAGGGCAGAAGGGAGACGACTCCTGGCTGGAGGTAGGCAGTCTGAGGCAGAAAGGGGGGGAATGAATTGCTAGATTCAAGGACCAGTTTGTAAGTGGGTCACTTTGCTTGGAACATAGAATGTGAAGGAGAATTTATGAAAAGATCCTGGAAAGGCAAGTGGCAGCCAGATCATAGAGGGCTTTAACTGATTTGTTTTATCCTAGAGTTAAATGAAGAATGGATATAATTTCATATCTCATGTATGGATTTCAGTGATGACTTTATTGTCCAAGAACATGGAGATGGCATAAAAGAGTGTTGGAAGATTTGGATTTCAATTCCACTTTTGGCATTTACTAGCTGTGTAATCTTGGACAAATCCCTTAAATTCCCTGGGCCTCAATTTCCTCATCTGTAATATGAGGACAAGTTGGCTACTGAGGGGCATTACAACTCTAGAAATTGTGTGACCTTTGGTAAATCACTTAACCACACTGGGCCTCTATTTCTTCATCTTTAAGATAGACACATTGCAGTAGGTCCCTTCCCATGCTAATTCTATAATCCTAATATAAAAATAATAGGTACAGAGACATATTATTGTGAATAGTAACTCAAAATTATATAATTTTATAGTATATTTGCTACATATACACACATGTATATGTGTGTATATGGATATACATAAATATGTATGTATATGTGTGTATATATGTAAATAGAAAATAAATCTCTTTAAGGTTTCCAAACTGCTCTCTTCACACTTCTCTCTTAGGTAAACAGTATCTTTGTATTGTCCTCATTTTATACTTAATTTATTTAACATATTTAGTTTTCAGCATTGATTTTCACATAAGTTTGAATTACAAATTTTCTCCCCATTTCTACCCTCCCCCCCACTCCAAGATGGCATATATTCTGGCTGTCCTGTTCCCCAGTCAGCCCTCCCATCTGTCACCCCACTTCCCCTCCAATCTCCCTTTCCCTTTTTCTCTTGTAGGGCAAGATAAATTTCTATGCCCCATTGCCTGCATATCGTATTTCCTAGTTGCATGCAAAAACTTTTTTTGTTGCTGTTTTTGAACGTCTATTTTTAAAACTTTGAGTTCCAAATTCTCTCCCCTCTTCCCTCCCCACCCACCCTCCCTAAGAAGGCAAGCAATTCAACATAGACCACATGTGTATCATTATGTAAAGCCCTTCCACAATACTCACGTTGTGAAAGATTAACTATGTTTTGCTCCTTCCTAACCTATCTCCCTTTATTGAATTTTCTCCCTTGACCCTGTCCCTTTTCGAAAGTGTTTGTTTTTGATTACCTCCTCCTCATGTCTGCCCTCCCTTCTATCATCTCCCCTTTTTTATCTTCTTCCTCCTTCTTTCCTGTGGGGTAAGATACCCAATTGAGTGTAGGTGGTATTCTCTCCTCAGGTCAAATCCCATGAGAACAAGATTCACTCATTCCCCCTCACCTGCCCCCTCTTCCCTTCCTACAGAACCGCTTTTTCTTGCCACTTTTATGTGAGATAATTTACCCCATTCTATCTCTCCCTTTCTCCCTCTCTCAATATATTCTTCTCTTATCCCTTAATGATTTTATTTTTTTTAGATATCATCCCTTTATATTCAACTCACCTTGTGCCCTCTATCTATCTATCTATCTATCTATCCATCTACACACCTACATATATACATACATAGACACACGTATATGTATATATATGCATACACATATATATGCATATTCCTTTCAGCTACTATGATACTGAGGTCTCATGAATCATACACATCATCTTTCCATGTAGGAATGTAAACAAAACAGTTCAACTTTAGTAAGTTCTTTATGATTTCTCTTTCTTGTTTACCTTTTCATGCTTCTCTTGATTCTTGTGTTTGAAAGTCAAATTTTCTATTCAGCTCTGGTCTTTTCACTGAGAAAGCTTGAAAGTCCTCTACTTTCTTGAAAATCCATATTTTGCCTTGGAGCATGATACTCAGTTTTGCTGGGTAGGTGATTCTTGGTTTTAATCCTAGCTCCATTGACCTCCAGAGTATCGTATTCCAAGCCCTTAGGTCTCTTAATGTGGAAGCTGCTAGATCCTGTGTTATCCTGATTGTTTTTCCACGATACTAAAATTGTTTCTTTCTGGCTTCTATTTTCTCCTTGACCTGGTAGCTCTGGAATTTGGTGACAATGTTCCTAGGAGTTTTCTTTTTGGGATCTTTTTGAGGAGATGACCTGTGGATTCTTTCAATTTCTGTTTTACCCACCTGGTTCTACAATATCAGGGCAGTTCTTGATAATTTCTTGAAAGATGATCTCTAGGCTCTTTTTTTGATCATGGCTTTCAGGTAGTCCAATCATTTTTAAATTATCTCTCCTGGATCTATTTTCCAGGTCAGTGGTTTTTCCAATGAGATATTTCACATTGTCTTCCATTTTTTCATTCCTTTGGTTCTGTTTTATAATATCTTGATTTCTCATCAAGTCACTAGCTTCCACTTGCTCCAATCTAATTTTGAAGGTAGTATTTTCTTCAGTGGTCTTTTGGAACTCCTTTTCCA
>CM053624.1:239353985-239380039 GCA_028646595.1 Phalanger gymnotis
AGAGATCGAAGGGCAAAGGAATACGATATTCTGGAGATCAATGGAGCTAGGATTAAAACCAAGAATCACCTACCCAGCAAAGCTGAGTATCATGCTCCACGGCAAAATATGGATTTTCAATAAAATAGAGGACTTTCAAGCTTTCTCAGTGAAAAGACCAGAGCTGAATAGAAAATTTGACTTTCAAACACAAGAATTAGGAGAAGCATGAAAAGGTAATCAAGAAAAAGAACAAGAAAAAGAAATTACATGGGACTTACTCATGTTGAACTCTTTACATTCCTACATGGAAAGATGATGTGTATGATGCATGAGACCTCAGTATTAGGGTAGATGAAGGGAATATGCAAATATATATGTTTATGTATATATATGTATATGTTAGTGTGTATGTATGTATATATATATATATATATATATATATATATACAGAGAGAGAGAGAGAGAGAGAGAGAGAGAGAGAGAGAGAGGGAGAGAGAGAGAGAGAGCAGGCACAGGGTGAGTTGAAGAGGAAGGGAAGATATCTAAAAGAAATAAAATGAAATTAAGGGACAAGAGAGGAATATATTGGGAGAAGGAGATAGGGACAGATAGAATGGGGCAAATTATCTGGCCTAAAAGTGGCAAGAAATAGCAGATCTGTAGGAACAGAAGAGAAGGCAGATGAAGGGGAATGAGTGAATCTTGCTCTCATCAGATTTGACCTGAGGAGGGAATACCATACATACCCAATTGGGTATCTTACCCCACGGGAAAGGAGGAGGAAGAAGATAAAAAGGGGGGGGTGATAGAAGGGAGGGCAGATGGGGATGGAGGTAATCAAAAACAAACACTTTGGAAAAGGGACAGGGTCAAGGGAGAAAATTCAATAAAGGGGGATTGGTTAGGAAGAAGCAAAATATACTTAGTCTTTCACATCATGAGTATTGTGGAAAGGTTATACATAATGATACACATGTAGAGCATGTTGAATTGCTTGACTTCTTAGGGAGGGAAGGTGGGTGGGAAAGGAAGAGGGGAGAGAATTTGGAGCTCAAAGTTTTAAAAACAGATGTTCCAAAAAAAAAGTTTTTTGCATGCGGCTAGAAAAAATAAGATACACAGGCAACGGGGCATTGAAATTTATATTGCGTTAAAGAAAGGAAGGGAAAAGGGGATGTGAGGGGAGTGGGGTGACAGAAGGGAGGGCAGACTGGGGAACAGGGAAACCAGAATATACGCCATCTTGGAGTGGGGGAGAGGGTAGAAATGGGGAGAAAATTTGTAATTCAAACTCTTGTGAAAATCAATGCTGATAACTAAATATATTAAAAAATAAAAAAAAAAGAGAGTAGTTCTCTGAGAAGAAAACCAACTTCCCTCCCTCTGTGTGGAAACATAATTTTTTATATCTCACAATTTGAACCTAAATCTTTCTGACCCTAAATCCAGCACTCTAGCTACACACATACTAACTCTTTGAAGTGGATATAATCTGTCAAATAGAATATAAAATGACTGAACTAGCTGAAGGGACTACAAAGCTATTGGACTAGGTGTTAATGTGGTTTAAAAAATACTGACTTGCATAATTATTTTAACCACATGGTTAGGTTTCCTAGAACAAAAATAATAATAATTGAAATTTGTATATTAATTTAAGTTTCCAACGTACCTTGTAGACACTGTCTCATTGGATCCTCATAACAGTCCTCTAAAGCAGTTCATATAGGCATTATTATCCCCACTTTACAGATAAGAAAATTGAGGTTCAGAGAATTTAATTGACCAACTCTACAGCCATAACGTAAATATCAGAGGCAGGATTTGAACCCAGGTCTTTTTGAGTCTAAGACGAGCCTTATCTCTTTATAAACCTATAAAACAACTAGTCTTTACTTTTTACAGTAAAAGTTCACATATGCCATATGCCAGAGTTCATTCAGTCTTCACCACAAAACCATATGACTCATTCTATGGGATGTTCCAAAACTTTTAGGGCAATTTTAAGCTATGACACTAAGACTTTTGGAATACCTTGTACTTACTACAAAGTTTTTACTTTTCTTTATTTTCTTTCTCAATGGATATTGGGGATGGAGGAGAGAGAGAAAATAAATATTTGTTCATTTAAAAAATCAAAAGAAAAAATAAAGGAAGAGGGAGAAGCAAAATAATGTGATAAAATCTGTCAAAATTTATCTTTTCAGATGAGTATTGTCCACTCTGAACCAGCTCCCCTGCGAGGTTCCACACTGATTGCTTTGATACCGCCATTATTCAGGCCGACCATTTTTGGCATTCTTCTTCTGGAGAATTGTCTTTGGAGCTTGCAATGCATTCAGCAAATGCATTATGTTCTTGGCAACCATCCCCTTGCCAAAATACTGCTTTCAAGTTTTTAAAACACAGTTTCCCCACATCTGCATAAGTCAATTACTGTTGCCTGTATAAGATAATTAACCAAGCCATTGAAAATTAGTTCACATTTCTTGTCACAATCATCTCCCACTGTCCACCTCCCTCCCTGATTGTCCCCCTTCCCTTGCCCCATGTAACAACTAAGGGTCTGGAAAAGTGAATTCCTGAAAACCGAGGATTCTACCCTCAACTCCATGAAGTCTAGGCTCATCTGAATAGCGACTCCACATTACTCTTTGCCCTTTGATCTCCTTGCCTAATGCTGAAATGTCTGCTCTAAGAATCTAGTAGAATAGGCATCCCTAGGCAAGACCCGCTCCTTCAAGAACGAAGCAATATTTCTTGCTGCTATGGACTGCTCCTTAAAGATACTGTGTCAACCTGATGACCAAGCTGATCATGTTTGAAATACAAGGTGCTAGAAATGAGTACATTAAAAAAAATCAAAACCTTATGAGGCTAGAAGTACATACTTACAAGATACTTCTTTTAAGCTTTTTAAATTTATTTTTGTTTTCACCTTTCGCTTCCACAAGATTTTGAGTTCCATATTTTCTCCCCATCCCTCCCCTCTCCCCACCCCAAGACAGCACACATTCTGATTACTCCTTCCCCCAATCTGCCCTCCTTTCCATCACCACACCTTTTCTTATCCCCTTCCCTTTCTATTTTCCTGTAGGGCAAGATAGATTTCTATACCCCATTGCCTATATATCTTGTTTCCCAGTTGCATGTAAAAAGAATTTTTAACATTCCTTTTCAAAACTTTGAGTTCCAAATTCTCTCTCTTCTTCCCTCCCCTCCAACCTCATTGAGAAGACAAGCAATTCAATATAGGTTATACATGTGTCGTTATGCAAAACACTTCCATAATAGTCATGTTGTGAAAGACTAACTATATTTGCCTCCATCCTATCCCACCCTATTCTCTCTTTTGACCTTGTCCCTTCTCAAAAGTGCTTCTGACAACCCTCTCCCCCAATCTGCCCTCCCTTCTATCGTCACCCTCCTTATCGCCTTCCCTCCTACTTTGCTGTAGGGCAAGATACCCAATTGAGTGTGTATGTTATTCCCTCCTTAAGCCAAATCTGATGAGAGTAAGATTTGTTCATTTCCTTTCACCTACACCCTCTTCCCTTCCATTATAACAGATTTTTCTTGCCTCTTTTATGTGAGATAATTTACCCCATTCTACCTATCCCTTTTCCCTTCCCCAGTACATTCCTCTCTGACAACTTAATTTTATTTTTTATATATCATCCTTTTATATTCAACTCACCCTCTGCCCTCTGTCTGTACATACATATATATATATATATATGTATATATATATATATATACACACATATATACACACACTCATATATATATGTCTATATATGTATGTATATATATAATATATATAAATATATATATATATACATGTATATATGTATATATATTCCCTCCAACTACCCTAATACTGAGAAAGATCTCATGAGTTACATCTTTCCATGTAGAAATGTAGACAGTTCAACTTTAATAAGTCCCTTATGATTTCTCTTTCCTGTTTATCTTTTCATGTTTCTCTTGAGTGTTGTATTTGAAAGTCACATTTTCTATTCAGCTCCGGTCTTTTCGTCAAGAATGCTTAATGCTCTATTTCACTGAATACTCATTTTTTCTCCTGAAGGATTATACTTTTGTATAATCAGTTTTGTTGGGTAGGTGATTCTTGGTTTTAATCCTAGCTCCTTTAACCTCCAGAATATTATATTCCAAGACTCCTAATCTCTTAATGTATAAGCTGCTAAATCTTGTGTTATCCTGACTGTGGCTCCACCATACCTGAATTGTTTCTTTCTGGCTGCTTGCAACATTTTCTTCTTGACCTGAGAACTCTGGAATTTGGCTACAATGTCCCAGTACTTTTCCTTTTGGGATCTCTTTTAGGAGGTGAAGGGTGGAATCCCGCAATTCTGTTTCACCCTGTGGCTCTAGAATATCTAGAATATCAGGGCAGTTCTCCTTGAGAATTTCTTGAACGATGGCATCTAGGCTCTTTTTTTGATCATGACTTCAGGTAATCCAATAATTTTTAAATTATCTCTCCTGGATCTATTTTCCAGGTCAGTGGTTTTTCCAATGAGATATTTCACATTGTCTTCTGTTTTTTCATTCTTTTGGTTGTGTTTTATAATTTCTTGATTTCTCATAGAGTCATTAGCTTCCATTTTTCTTCATTCTAATTTTTAAGGAATCCTTTTCTTCAGTGAGCTTTTGGACCTCTTTTTCCATTTGGCTAATTCTATTTTCTAAGGCATTATTCTCACTGGCTTTTTGGACCTCTTCTGCCTTTTTGGCTTAGTCCGTTTTTTTAAACTGTTGCCTTCTTCAGTGTTTTGGTTGGGGGGGGGTCTTCTTTGGCAAGCTGTTGACTTGTTTTTCATTATTTTCTTGCATCACTCTAATTTCTCTTCCTAATTTTTCCTCTCCTTCTCTTACTTGTTTTTCAAAATCCTTTTGAACTCTTCCATGTCTTGCAACCAATTCATATTTTTCCTGGAGGCTTTGGATGTAGGAGCTTTGACTTTGTCTTCTTCTGGTTGTATGTTTTGATCTTCTTTGTCACCAAAGTAAGATTCTATAGTCTGAGATTTTTTCCACTGTTTGCTCATTTTCCTAGCCAATTACCTGACTTTTTAACTCATTATTAAGGTAGGGCTGTGCTTCTAATGTGGAGGGTGTACTGTCCCAAGTTTCAGGGGTTTTGTGCAGTTATTTTCAGAGATATTTCTAGCAACCTGTAAATGTTCAGTTCTTCCAAGGTAGTATGATCAAAAGGGAGGTGTTTACTCCTCTCCTGGCCTGTGCTCTTTTCTTTGAGTGAACCCAAGCACTCTTTTCTGTCTTAGAACTGTGAGAAGGATTTCTTCTCCACAGCTGCCACAAGTTCCACCATGTCAGTGCTCCTCCTCAATGCAGGACTTCAACCCATATCCAAGTATGAGCAAAGCAACAGAGTCCTGCCTCAGCACCAGCAAAGAGATCCTTGTAATCTTCCTGTGAATCTCCCTCCATTCCCCTCACCATCTGTGGGCCGAGGGCTCTGGAAGTAGCTGCTGCTACCCCTGCTCTGGGCTGTGACTGGACTTTGCTTCTGTCTTACCCAGGTGTAACAGCAATTTAGATTTGAAGATCTTTCTCACCCATTAATAGGCCATGTGACCTGCTAACATCACAGGAAGCCTAAGTCACATGTGGTAGGGGGAGCTTCCTGACAGGAAAAGGAAGTTGTATCCCAGGAAATGCTAAAAGAGAGCCATTATGGCTGTTAATGGCCATCATGATAGTTAGAGCTGAGGTAAAGACAGTTGACCTGTGATAGCTGTGCTGTGAGCTTTTGGCAAGGCCCCAGCAGGGGGTCAGAGAGGTTTGGCGATGGCAAGGCTCCATGTTGTGATATTCTATTTTAAGCTTCTTACTGTTATGATAAAGTAGTTATGGGATATATTTATCTGGTGTCTGAATAAATGTTTTACTTCTTCTACCTTCTATGTGGAGAGTCTCTCATACTTTGCAATAGAGAACTACATAAGCATATTCATAATTATCATCGATGCTGTGTTTATTGCCTTGTTGTTATACCAGGTCGAGTAATTTTTAGCAAAGGAGGCAGTGTGGTATAGTAAGATGACCTCAATGTCAGGAAGAACTGAGATTTAGTTCCACTTCTGACACCTACTGTGTATGGGACAATGGGCACATCCCTTAACTCCTTGGTGCCCTGGGCCAATGCTTCTTAAATTGTGGGTTGTGACCCCCTATAAGGTCGCATAACTGAATGTGGGGGTCACAAAAAAATGGCAACACTAACAGTTTTCTGAACACACAACAACCAAAAATTAACTCAAAATCAAACACATAAAGAATCCAAGGTTTTTCCGGCTGTACTTGCCCATGTTGTGTCATTCGAATTCACTATATCCTTGATTCTGAGCATACAACATGCACACTTTGCACTGCACATGCCATCATCCCATGCACAGCTAGCAAACATTGCCAGAAACTCCTCATCTCAGATTTGGGACTAGTATATATTATGAATTGCAGTGTTTTTGCTGTACATAAGCATAAAGTTTTCTGCTCTTACAGAAACATAATAGTTTAATTATGGAAAATAAAGACTTTTAGTATTTTCCTATTTTTATTCTTTACTATGTAAGTATCAAATTAGTATATCTTTGGATTGCATTGTGTTAGAATGTTTTATTTTAAAAATTGCATTATCTCCTTCTTTTACAGAAACGTAAGTGTTTAATTGCAGCAAGTGAAGACAAAAGCCCTTTGATAATATTTCTCCACCATCACTGCTGGAATGTATGTAAGTGTGAACATAAATTTTTAAAAATTAAGCACAAACAAATATAATTTCATACCCTGAAGGTAGTATTTATTTGAGAAATTATTAGCTATATTTATATTTTAGGACAAAAACATTTTTTGGTTATGGATAAGTTGCTAAATTTAGACAGAAGAGGAAAAAATACTGATGACAATGCAGCAGAGTCTTCACTACCAGGTTATAGTACACCTACAGTGACAAGAAAAAGAAAATATGTCGAATCATTTTGCAGCATGGATTTACTTTAATAATTATGATAGTGTGGAAAAACCTCTTTGCTTAATTTATAATGAAGTTTTGGCTGTAGAGAGCATGAAACCAGCCAAACAAAAATGACATCTTAATACCAAGCATGCAGGACACTACAATATATCAAAGGAATTTTGAATGACTTTTAAAATCCTCAAATAAAGAAAAATGATGTTTTGAGAAATTTGTTACTGTTGACAATGCATCTTATAAAATTTGTTATTTAATTGCAAAACCTAAAAAGCCCTATGCAATAGGAGAAGATATCATGTTACCTCCTAATATTAAAACATCAGAAATAGTTCATGGGGAAAAGTATGTGGATGAAATTCATAAAATTACTTTATCGAATGATACTGTTTCTTATCTGAAATTACCGATTCCAGCAGCTTATTACCAGGCTTGATGGCAGCCCAAAGTTTGCAACTCAGTTAAATGAAATAACTGATATTTCTAACATGGCACAGTTGTTACTTTATGTAAGATATGTTTATGAAGGAAGCATACATGAGAAATTGTGGGGTTTTTTGCCCTTTGGAAGGGCACATAAAAGGGAAAGATATATATCTTGTAGTTGATGAATTTTTCACAAATGAAGGTTTATAGTGGAAAATAGTGGAAAAAAAAAGTCTGTATAGATAGTGCTGGAGCAATGATGGGCAAGAATGTTGGATTTGTAGCAAAAGTTAAAGCTGGTGATCCATCTGGAGGCACTCATAAGTCAAGGTCACATAACAGAGCCTAGATTTGAACCCAGATATTTTGGCTCTGAAAGAAGGAAGTGAGATGAGAGCAAGGGTGATGGACTGGAAAAAGAGGGAGGGAACAGTGGGTGTGTCACAAGGAAGTTCACTTAAAGCTTAGCTTTAGGAGGAGTGAGGAAGAAGGATCACAGAATCATAAACAGAACATCCAAGAGTTTCTGTTTCAGGCCTGGCCCAGCTGGATCCAGCCTGGAGCTTCAGATTCTGAATGGGAAACTTGTAGTCTATCTAACAGTTAAGGAAAGGAAGTCTGCTTATCAAGGAAATGATATTCAGCAAAGATGCATCACTGATTCACTTGAGCAATGCTTCCCTGCCCCCATATCAGCCAGGCTGGTCTGCCAGCTGAACAGATAACAGAAAAGTTTTATTAAGAGGAAAATCAGACTCTAGCATAGAGGCACCCCAGTACAAAGGAGCCCATGGCCTAGGACAGGTAGGGGCAATTTATGCCTGACAACCATAAAGGGGAGGTTCAGGGAGGGTTTAAGGTAAAGAATGGACACTCTTTCCCAGGAACAGGTGGGACACAGAAGCAGGAGGTTTTGCAGGAATAATTGACCACAAGTCTGCTTTAAGCCAGTTTTGGGGGGAGGAGGGGCAGGAGGAAGGCACAGTTCAGTAAGGTCAGCCAGCGAACACCAGCAAAGGCATCTGGGAGTGAGCAAGACATTGGCTCACTACAAGCTCCCAACTAGCTCCTTTCAGCAAACAGGCTGCCTCTGTGTCCAGTGCACCTGACTGGTAAGGTAACTCATAGAAAACAGACATTAATCTGAGGGGGGGGGGGCGGTAATCACACCCCTAAATCAAGTTGCTTATTGTAAAGTAACTAGTCACCGATAAACTTGAACCCTATCTAGGTAACGCCTGAGACCAGGAAATTTCGAATTTGGCCCTGAGGTTTCTCTCTTTTAATTCTTTGTAAACTTAACACTACTGAATTCCATCTTGAGGCATCATACTTCAGACTTTCACTGGTCCCTGGATTGAGATATCTGGCATATTGGGTTCTAATCACACTTTCCCCTCCCCCTCTTAAATCAGTAGCTGTCATGGTAACTAGGTAGCCCAACCATAGATAGACAGCCACTGTAGATCATGAAAATGTGCTTTCCTTGGTTTATTTACAAAGAAAAAGACAACATACAAAATGAGAAATAACGCAATAGGATAGAGGGGTAACATGATGTAGTGGGGAGAAAGACGGCATCAGAACTAGGAAGAGCTAGGTTTAAGCTTCTGATACATACGGGCAGTGTGACCTTGAGAAAGTCATTTAACCTGACAGGGTGGTCTAAGATTATAAATTTTTGAGAAAGCACTAACTTGCACTGGTAGAAGAAATTTCCTTATCTAGGAGTTCCCTATGTCTAAAAAAAAAAATCACAAGTCTATATGGCGCAGTGGTTAGAGAGCTAGACCTAGAGTCAGGAAGACCTGAGTTCCAATCCAGCCTTAGACATTTACTAGTTGTGTAACCCTGGGCAAGTCACTTAAGTACCTGCCTCAGTTTCCTCAACTGTAAAATGGTGATGGTAATACCACTTACCTCACAGATCAAATGAGATCTCATTTGTAAAGCACTTAGTACAATGCCTGCACACAGTAGGTAAGCACTTAATAAATTCTTTTCCCTTCCCCCATCTCCATTTCCCCTACTCCCAGCCTGCTATACCTACCATAACAGGGGCTGACACTCACCAGTCCTAAATTAGAATGAATTTAATTTCTTTTTTTCAAACTGGCTCCCTAGCATGGCCCACTCTGGATCTGCCTTTTATCTGGTACATGGTCCCAGGCAATTATAATATCTTTCCCACCAGAAAACTGCCAAGTTAAACTTTTTAACATTCAGAATCATTTTCATTCAGGTTATCAGTGGTGGAGTTTAGGAATTCAACTTATGTTAATTAACTACAATGAATTCATTTACGTTACTTAACCACTTAAGCCATAAGTTCTTACCCTGGGGTTTGTGAATGTAAAAAAACATTTTTTTTGATAATTATATTTCAATATATTAGGTTTCCTTTGTAATCTCATGTAATTTATTTTATCATTTAAAAACATTGTTCTCAGGAGTCCAAAGATTTCACCAGACTGCCAAAAGGGGTCCATGGCATAGAAAAGGTTAAGAACCCCTGACTTAATCTAATTATATAGTTCCCTCCCTCCAGTTAAGGGGTGGAGAAGGAAACGACACCTGGATAGTTTTCACATCTTAAAAACCATAATAATTCAGCCTCAAATATGGGAGCACTCTCCTAGGTCACAAAAGAGAACCATTTCCTTTGTTTGATAACCTCAAAGAATCCAGGGAAAGAGTAAGTGTATGAGGAAAAGGGGTGGGGGGAAATGTGTGAGCCATTATCCACAACCTCCTGATTTGCCTCTTTCTCACCCTGGATGACCGACCCCCTTGCACCATTGGTACTGACCCAAGTTCCATGGGCCCTGTGATGCGACCTGGCATTCTGCCAAGGGTGGGGCATTCTCAGTGTTCAAGATGTCTTGGTGGAGACCGGACATTGCACAGGGTGTAAGCCAATCCCCTCATCCTGAGGGATCTTGGAATGACCTAGAATTTGATAGAACTGCTAGAGACGCAGCTTTGGACAGGATGGAAGCCTGTCCCCATCTCAGGATGACCTGGAATATGGTAGAACCACTGCTGGGTCCCATCCTGAATGTCCAGGGAATTGTCTCTGGCTTCTACTTTCTGGGCAGTGTGTTGCTATTTTTGCTGATGTATCATTTCAATAAGTCTGGCTATCAACTTCAATTCAAGAGGAACAAACATTTCTCTAAGGTAATGGGAACCAGTCAGATGCCCTAAAGAGATGCCCCCTCCACCTATCCTTCCACTCTCCTTCCTGGTCCTTCATGGTGACTGATTCTTCTTATTCTCTTCCTTTGTTCTATGTCATTCTATATCCTACAACACTTTTTCCCCTTCAATTCACACAGGGGTTCTTGAGGAACTTAGGAAAAAGTAAGGGGACAGAGAAGAGGGGGGCTTGTTTTCTTGTCGTTGAGTCATTTCAGTTCTGTCTGACTCTTTGTGAACCCATTTGGGGTTTTCTTGGCAAAGATACTGGAGTGGTTTGTCATTTTCCTTCTCCAACTCATTTTACCCATGAGGAAACTGAGGCAAACAAGGTTAAGTGACTTGCCCAGGGTCACAGAGCTAGTATGTGTCTGGGGCCACATTTGAACTCAGAAACATGAAGTCTTCACGCCTGGTGCTTTATCCCCTGAGCTACCCAGCTGACGTAAGCACTATAAGACTAGAGACCTGTATTGATATGGAAAGTGGGACTCACTGGAAGGTGAGAGCTTGCCTATTTAGTGTTTTCCTTCTAGAGGGAGTGCAAACCTTTAAGGCAATGCTATAAAGATGGGAAAGGATATAGATTCCTGGGGTAGAAGGTGGGAATCACAGAAAGGGAAGGTTTCTAGCTACTGTTTATGAAGTGCTGAATCTTTTATATTGTGTGGCATTTTCGGTGGGGTAAAATAAAAGCTGTCCTATGTTCAATCTAATTCTTTAGAATACTTTCTTGGGAACTGGGGACTCTTTTACGTGTATCAGTGGAGCCTGATCTTCTGGGGCTTCCAGAGGAAAATCTTGGTGAGGACAAAATGAGACAGAAATAGGATTTGGGTACAACCCTCCCGTCTTTCCCAAGACTGAACCTGGTCTATGTAAACCTAGAGCTGTGGGGCTACAACTGTATTATGATTGGGGCAGCTCATTGCCACAGTGATGGAGCACTGGCCTTGAAGTCAGGAGGACTTGAGTTCAAATTCAGCCTCAGGCACTTACCAACTGTGTGACCCTGGGCAAGTCACTCAACCCCAATTACCTCAAAAACAAAGGCATTATGATTACAGGAGCACAGTGATTTATACGAGGACATTGAAGGGACACAGAGGGTTTTTTTTCTGGTTAGATGGAAAATGGAAGAAAATAATCAGGGAAAACTCCTTGGAGGAGGTAGCTTGGAGGTAAGATCAGTACAGTGGCTACTTAAGGAAGGCCCAGAGCCCAGAAAGAGAGTGAAGAGGAAAGGGAAAAGACAGGGAGGTGCTGTGATGGACAATGGGGGGAGAAGCTGTTGTCCACCTTCTGATCTCCCCCCTCCACCTTGAGACTTTCCTTTATGACACTCTCCATGACCAACGTTCCAGGGCTCTATGATGCCAAGTTGGAACCCTACCTAGAATGGGACATTCTTAATGCTACAATCATTTGTTGGTGTTGTACTTCAGAGGAGATGGATGCCAGCAACCTTTTCCTAAGCGACTTTAGGGAGATCTGGGATATGCTGCAGGTGCTGATGAAACAAATACCGACTGTCAGTGGTATTGGCTCAGTCCTCTATTTCTGCAGCCTCATTCTCTTCTTTGTGGGCCTCTATCACTTTTCAAAGTCTCGATTTCTACCCCCTGTTAGGAGGAACAGACATATCAGTGAGGTAGGTCTCCTATGGAGACCAGCTCTTCTTTTTCCCCTCTCTTTCCACTCTTCTCCCTGATCTTCTCTATTGACTCTGACTCATGTTAACATCTTTATTTTTCTCAGCATCACCTTGTAAAACTCTTTTGCTCTATCATACAGACTCTCCTGGGTAACTTAGAGAGAATTGAAGGGCCATGATCCTTTTACAGTCAGAGGATGTGTCTGGTCATCTGCCAGTAAAATCCTGGAGTCGAGCGACCTAGCATCCATTGAGAGGGTCCCTAAGTGAAGGCACAGAGTCCCTTGTAGACCCATTCCCCCTAAGTTATTCTTCAAGGCTCAATTAGATCTTGTATTGGTTGTTATAGGAAATGTCCTTGGGAAGGTCTGCATTTATCTGATGAGGGAGACTTTGATTTTGAAAATCTATTGGTCTGACAGGCACCCATAGTCTTATAGGTCTGAGACTAAGAACCTTCTTTCTTTGGGGGAGTTAACTTTGAATTTTACTTATTATTAAGTGTCAGAAATGTCTTTTTTGTGTTTTTGAATATACTTGGCTCCTCCATAGTGAGCCTTCCCTTGTAACAAAAATTAAAACACACACACACATACACACACACACACACACACAAACACACACATGGGTACGTACACAGGATATCAGCAAAACCTACAGATTGTGTCTGACAGTATATACAATATTGCACACTCATACGCTTCTACCTCTACTGTCTTCTCATCTCTTCCTCAGGGGCCAAGCTTGGTCATTATAACGGTTCAACATTATGCTTTGTTTTATTATTGAGAGACTTCTCTCTGATGCCCAAGAAGCAAGTTGAAGGAAAAAATAAAGAAGAAAACAGAGAAAAAAGGTCACTATACTCTTGTTTAAGTGAGAAGGAAATATTCTTTAACAACTCTTTTCAAATAAAGGCAGAGACAGAACATAAAACTGTTGAAGAAATTACAACAAATAATAAATGAGTTCTACCAGAAGAAATCGATAGAGGAACAGAGAAACACCAAAGACAAAGACGATCTCAGAGAGAGAAAAGAATTATGTTTTCTCAAGTAACATCCCCATCTTTTGGTCTTTTTGGAGATTCATGCTAAGAACTTTTAAAGCCTTTTAAAACTATACACAAAATATAAAGGGAGATTTCCTCTTGGTATTTGCTCTGAAACAGATGTGACAGATGCAGTAGGAATGGATGTGGTAGTTGGTCTTTGGCAAGCAGAGTAATGAAATTAAACTAAGGGCTTGATGTGACTCACGAAGCAGAAGTTTTCCATTCCTTAGTGACAGGTGGGCAGTAGAGAACTATCTTGCTCCAGAGATGGATATGGCTGAAGATGAGTTGGCAGTTAGCCCCGTAAAGGACGGGCTAAGGAAAGGATAGAACCACGTGAAAATATGTTCCAAATCACTAATATTAAGAGAAATATAAATTTAAACACCCAAGATTCCATTTTATATCATACAAATTGGCAAAGCTGACCAAAAAAATGGGAAGTCAGTGTTGGAGGGAAGGGTTTTGGTTCTATGTGAGACTTCTATAACTCTCCAGACACATCAGATTTCCAACACCTTCTTCATTTCTGTCTTTCAGCGTTTTAGACCAGAGAGCAGAGAATCTACAGAGAGTGGTAAGGTCCTATGCTTTCTATCCTGAACTTCTCTGGGATTGGGTCATCAAGCCTTGTGCTCCATCCCCTTGAGGTTCTACCCCCAATCCCACCTCATCCCCTATCTCATTCCCAGGTCCACTCCATCCTTCCTCTACCCCTACCCCATTCCCATCCCCAAACCCATTCTCATTTTCCTTCCTTTTGTCATCCTCACCCCCATCTCAATCTTCATTCCCATATCCATCCCCAGTCACAGACTCTGAGAGTGAGAATGGGTATCGGAGGCTATCTAGTTCAACCTAGTCCTGAACAAGAATCCCCCTACCACATATGCCATGAACAGTTATGCAGGTTTTACATGAGACCCGGTGAAGGGAAATCTCAGATTCCAAGGCCATCAGTTCCAGTTTTGGGCAGCTCTAATTGTTAGGAAGTCTATCTCATATCAAGCCTAAATCTGCTTCAGTTCATCTATCTACCCATTGCTCCTGGCTCTGTCCTCTGGGACCAGACAAAGGCTTAATTCTTCTTTCACGTGAAAGCCTTTTAGATAAGACAGCTACCAAGTTCTCTGAAAATAGCCTCTCCTCCAGACTGTGTCAGTCTGTCAATAAGCATTTATTGAGTGCTTACCAGGTGCCAGGCACTGTGCTAAAGCCCTGGTGATGCAAAGAAAGGGAAAAGACAGTCCATGCTTTCAAGGAGCTCTCAGACTAATGGGAGAGATAACATAATAAATAACTATGTACAAATAAGATATATAGAGGATAAATTGGAAGGAATGTCAGAGCGAAGGCACTAAGACTGATCCCCTATCCCCCACACAGCACGGTCTTGAGGCTCTTCCTCAGCTTATTATCAGTGACCCTCCAAAAATGTAGCCCCTGGAACTGAAGACCATGGCATGGCACAAACGGGTCTAATCACCTACTTGGTTCTGGACAACATGCCTCTCTTTATGGGACCCAAGTTTGGAATGACTTCTTTGGCAGCTATATCCTACCATTGAGTTATCTTTTCTCCTCTTCCTCTTCCATCTCCTCCTTCCTCCTCCTCCTGCTCCTTCTCCTCCTCCTCCTCCTCCTCCTCCTCTTCCTCCTCCTCCTTTTTCTTCTTCTTCTTCTTCTTTTTCTTCTTCTTCTTCTTTTTCTTCTTCTTCTTTTTCTTCTTCTTCTTCTTCTTCTTCTTCTCTTCCTCCTCCTCCTCCTCCTCTTCCTCCTTCTCCTCCTCCTCCTCCTCCTCTTCTTAATCCTCCTCCACCTCCTTGTCATCATCATTATCATCATCTTTCTTTTTTGGGGGGAATGCAGGAAAAATCAGCCATGAATGAAATATTTATTGAATGAATAAATCCATCAAAAGTAGGGGGTTTCCATTTTCAAAAAAATGTTCTGACTTGCAGAAATGAATTTACCCCATAGTGTTTTGCATGTCCATTGTGTTATCTATCACCTGCTATAATCCATCCCTACTTCCGTATCTTCTCCCCTTCTACTTTCTATAACTATAGTTGGGTAAACTTTGATTTCATCTAGGTTTGTGAGGCTGGATGACATGTTTGGCTGGGTTTGCCCTTCACCAATATACCACCACTAAGTCAGAGCTGATACATTTAGACATCTTTGGGTTCCAAATGTTTCTGAGAGGTCAACCATGGTCTTGTAGCTTTGGAGCTAAAAAGAAATGGGGACCATCTTTGAATAAAGCAGAAAGCTATTTTCAGAAAGAAGAAGTGGAGGGGAACACATGTCTTATCCTGAACCTCTAAACCACTTGCCTCACTGCTCCATTATAAAAGAGTCTCATGGGATCATGGAATTTCAGAGGTTGATGGAACCTCAATGATCATCTATTCCAACCCCTTTGTTTCATGGATGAGGAAACTGAGGCCCAGAAAGGTAAGGGGATCAGCCCAAGGTCACACAGCTAGCCACTGGTAAAACTGAAACTAGAGCCCAGATTTCGCAACTCAGTTCCATTGTACCAAGGGGAATGTTTCTCCCATAGCACTCCTATTTTCCTCTCTGTTGAATATCTGCCATTTCTCTCACGTCTTTTTCAAATGAACTTCCATGTAGTCATACATCTCTCATGTTGTGTTTATGAAATTTATTATTTGAACCCATGTATAAGACTTTGCAGTTATTCTTATTAAATTTCCCTTTATTGTTTTTGGTCCAGCATTCTAGTCTGTTGAGAGCCTTTTGGATTCCAACTTGACCATACAATGTATCAGTGATCCCTCCTAGCTTTGTGTCATCTGTAAAGTATAATACACATGCTTTCCATGACTTTATCTAAGTCATTGATAAAATTATTAACCAGAACAGGACCAAGGAATCACTGGGGCACTCCATGAGACTTCCCAGAGTCACTTAGGTGGTATAGAGGATACAGTGACAGAGCAGGAAGACCTGAGTTCAGCCTTAGACACTTACTAGCTATGTGACCTTGGGCAAGTCTCTTAACCCTGTTTGCCTCAGTTTCCTCAAATGTAAAATGGAGATAATAACAGCACCTACCTCTCAGGGTTGTTGTAGAAACTTGTAAAGTGTATAGCGCAGTGCTTGGCACATAGTAGGCACTTAATTAATGCTTATTCTCTTCTCCCTTTCCCCTCTTCTCCTTCCTCTTGAGATGACTACTCTTTGGGTCCAGCCAAACCACAAAACAACTTTTCATCTTGCCTGCCAGAACAGCATTAGCACTGTTCAACTGCTTTGCTAAAGTTGAAGTATACCTTATATACAACTTTCTTCTTTTTAAAAAAGGAAATCAACTTAATCTGGAATAATCTATTCTTGGTCAAGCCATTCTCACTTGTTGCAATCCCTGTTTCCTATTTTCTATGTCTGTTAACCATTCTTTTAATGATATGTTCTAGAATTTTGCCAGGAATTTAAAACAAGCTCACTGGTTGATAGCTTGCGGACTCCATTCTATTTATTCCCTTTTGAGAAAGTCAGGACATTTGCCTTTTTCCATTTCCTTGGTAACTATTCCATTTTCCATGTTTATTCTTTAAAAGAAAATATGTCCATTTTTTACCTCACTATCACTTCCCCATGACTCCCCTCTCTTACCACGGAACCATTCGTGTAACAAAGTATAGCTAAGCAAAATAAACCAACACATGAGTTTGTCTGACAGTATATGTCTTATTCCTCACTGATAGTCCATCAAAAGTAGGTGGGTACCCTTTCCCATCAGGTCTGGGAAGTTACCATTAGTCATTACATTGATCAGGGTTCTGCTGCCTTTCAGTGCTGCTTTCCTTTGTCCTAGCGTAGTGCTCATGTAACTCGTTATGGTTCTGCTTACTTTGATCTGCATCATTTCATATGAATCTTCCCCAATTTCCTTGAATTTTTCCTATTCATTATCCCTTATGGGACAATAATATTTCATTACATATTATCACAAATTTGTTCAGCCCTTCCCCAATGGATGGACGCCTAGGAGGCATGGTAGGCTACTAAAGGGCATGGTGGGTAGAACACTGCAATTAGAGTCAAAAAGACCTGAATTTGAATCCCACTTCAGTCACTAACTAACTGTGTGACCATGGGCAAGTCACTTCACCTTGTTTGCCCTGGTTTCGTCATCTGCAAAATACAGAAGTTAGATTCAATGGCCTCTAAGGTCACATCCAGATCTAAATCTACAATCTTATGAAAAATACTGTCATAAATATTTTGGTAAAAATGGGGCCTTTTCTTTTCCCTTGAATTTCTTGTGTTATTTGCCAAGTAAGTGATCTATGTGGGTCAAACTGTCTGTGATCTTTCAAAGATCACAGACAGTTGTCCAGCAATAGTATTGGTTAGTTCTCTCAGTACTGTCGGATGTATTTAGTCTGAGTCTGGTGACCTGCATTTATTTAGGCATCTAGGAACTCTCATATTAGTTCTTGTTTGGGGGGCACAATAGATAGAGCACTGGACCTAAAATTCAGAAAGATATAAGATCAAATCTAGCTTCAAACACTTACTAGCTGTGTTACCCTGGGTCACCTAACTCCTTTCTGTGACAGCCCCCTCATCTATAAAATGGGGTTACCAGTAGCACTTACCTACTGTAACAACAATGCTACTTGCAGCTGCTCTGGCTATGCAAGGTCAATAACGCCAGTGCACAGAAGGGCTGCTAGCACAGATTCTTTGATCTGCTTTTCTAAGGAAAGCAACTTTAAGGGGTTTTACAGTCTCACTTTAATCAAACATACATATATCATTCACTTATTTCAGGGGGAAAAGCCAGCACCCTGAACTTGAGAGCAAATACAAAGAGAAATTACAAACAGAGACCATATAAACAGAGCAAACACACACAAATCAATACACAGGCTTCTAGCTTTCCATCCAGGATCTCAGTACATAGTTACCAGGGAAGCACCAACATCTGGGTTTTCAAGCTGGGGGGCTCCTTAACAATGGCTACCCAGAGTCTCCATACCAACATTCTTCCAATGAGTGAGCCCCAAACAAGATGCTAACTTCTGAGTTTATATACCCTTCTTAGGGCCTGAAGGCTTCAAACCTAGTCAGCAAAAGGGTGTGGGCCTGGGGCTTAGCACCTAGGAAGACTTAATCAAAGGCACATGATTATTTTAGCATTCTGAAAGAGAAAATAGTAAAAAAAAATCCCACCTTAATTACCATTACACCTACCCAGAGTTATTGTGAGGATAAAATGAGGTAATATTTGTAAAGCATTTTCCAAATCTTAAAATGCTCTCTAAATATTAGCTACTAAATTATTTTCATTAGCCACTTTTAAAATTCTGTACTTTTTCTGACCAAAGACTAGAATAGAAAATGTTGCTGGTGTGGACAAGTACAGGGAATTTTCCTAGCTTTTTAGCCTCATGAACCTCTTGGACAGTCTGGTGAAATCTATAGATTCCATCTTAGAATGATGAATTTAAATTAAATGAAATAAAAATACATAGGATTACAAAGTAAGCCAAAGTTGGTGAAAATAAAGATATTATTTTTCCTCATTGACCTTCACGGGCTCCCTGAAATCTATCCATATACCCCTTGGGTTAGATCTCTGTTTTATGCAGAAATACCTGTTCCTTAGAGTAGAAAGACGAGTGCGTGAGCACCAATATCTGGGCGCTAGCCTGAATGGATCACAGTCTCCTAGTGCTTTAGCTCACGTTTCTATCGCATTTTGAACCTGGGTTAAAAAATGTAAAACCATTGTCACATAACATTTTATAATTTAATCACAATTGACTTCTGATTGCCTCTACTTCTAATTGAGATGCTTATCTCTTTCTCAACTTAACCATGGACCCAAAAGGAAAGCCCAACACAGTAAAGATTAGACTGCATTTATTACAGGAAATCAAGATGGAAGAGAGAACAGTATGAAAACTTCAATGGGCTGAGTGCCATTCTGGTTTAAAAAGAAAAAAAGGTCTGCAGTCTTCACTCCCAGGGTAGCCTTTGAATAAGGTTGAACTTCTCAATTTCATGTTTGCCCAGAGAACAGCTGCACCCAGGGGCCATTTATGGAGAAGAGTCATCTGGCATTCCCTTCCCCTCTCCATTATTAAGCATTCCTTGACTCACCTGCCCCCCCCCAAGTATTTCTGGTCATAAATAGACAGGAAAAGATGGCCTCATTCCATGGTGAGTGGCAGCCCCACTCCAACTTCTCTCAAAACAGTCCCTTCTTCCTGAACAATTGTCCTGTGATATCATCCAAAGATCATTGGGATGTCTCAGACCTTGCCTGCATTGCCTTGTATTTATTTGGCCTTGGGCTAAACAAACTATTGCTGTGGGCTCACTAGCCCTATTGCATCTTTGGGGTGTGACTCCTTGGTGATGCTACTTCCATCTCCATAGTAATGCTATCTGTGAGCAGAGCCCAGGAAGTAGGAGTTACCCAAAGACATTGGATTAGATGACCTTCAAGGTTCCCTAAAGTTCTAAATAATCTGTGGTCCTATGTCTCCTTTTTTGAACGTTTTGAAATTGCATACTCTCTAAAATTCTAAAGCATGTGTCAAATTATGCCCAGCCTTTCCTATTCTCTACTATACATTCTAAGATGTCAGTTGCTGCTATTTCTACTTCAGCAACCAAAACTCCTTTTTGGTGAAAAATAGGTCCAGAATAGCAGTTTTCTTTATGGATTCTTCCACTCTGGAAGGATGAAATTATTAAGGTGCCAAGAAATTAAAAGGTGCTTTGCTTTTGACAGACAGAGAGAGTGCTTAGTCTTCTTGAGAGTTCTTGAGAGTTCATGAGCTCAAACACACACACACACATACACACACACACACACACACACACACA
Organism: Phalanger gymnotis; assembly: GCA_028646595.1. Taxonomy (NCBI): domain Eukaryota; kingdom Metazoa; phylum Chordata; class Mammalia; order Diprotodontia; family Phalangeridae; genus Phalanger; species Phalanger gymnotis. The sequence continues at coordinate 239,374,194 of CM053624.1, forward strand.
CGCACGCACTCTTCCTAGGGGAAGAAAATGAAATCAATATCAGAATTGGAGTCCAGGGCAAAGTTCTTATCATTGATAAGAGAGGGTAAGTCAACCATACCTCAAACTCCCATAATCAGGGGTTTCCTTCTCACAGCTCATCTTTGGGGACAAATTTGGTCACTTTAAGTTTGGAGTATTCTGTTTTGATTGCTTTGTTGTTGTTTCCATTTTCAATTTCATTGTTGTCACTGTGTATATTGTTTTCCTGGTTCTGCTTATTTTACTTTCTATCAGTTCATATAAGTCTTCCCAGGCTTCTCTGTATTCGCCATATCAATTATTTCTTACAGCAGAGCAATACCCCATCACACGTATGTCCTAAAGAGTTTGTCGAACCATTCTCTAGTCAATGGTCATTTATTTTGTTTCTAGTTCTTTACTACTACCAAAAGTTCTGCTAGAAAGATTTTGGTGCATATTAGATCTGTCTGCATTTGAACATCTCAAAGTATATGCCTAGCAGTGGGATATTTGGGTCAAAGGGGTGTGGACATTTCAGCCCCCACCCATTTTTCAAAGCACAATTCCAAATTTCTTTCCAGAATGGTTGGACCAATTCACAATTCTACCACATTCGTGTGTGTGTGTGTATGTGTGTGTGCCTACCATAACCCTTCTAGCATTGACTACTCTCTTATTTTGTCATCTCTGTCAGTGTAGTAAAACCTCAAAGTTCTTTTGTTGTGTTTCTTTTATTATTAGTTATTTGGATAGCAATCTTTTATGGAGAACTCTTTGATCTTATCCTTTGATCATGTATCCATTAAGAAAGTCTTTTGGTATTTTTAATTCTCTCTCTCCATACATATATATATATATATATATATATATGTATGTATATACATATACATATATATATATATATACGTGTGTGTGTGTATCTTAAATATCAGATGCTCGTCACAGATATTAATGTAAAGATTTTTCCCCCCTCAAACACCAACTCCTCTTCTTATCCTGTTGTGTTGATTTTGTTAGGGTAAAGCTTTTCAATTTCATGTAATTACAATGATCTATGTTATTTTTTGGAGTCACCTGAGTGCCTTATTTTGTTGAGTTCTCTTCCTTATCCATATGGGAGCCATGTGGGGAGCAATACAAATATAGCTTTAACTCCTACATCCCAGGTCCCAAGCACATTGAGTGGCTCCCTGAAGGATACCCTTGCAATCCAACATGGCTTCTGGTGGTCAGACAGATTTCTGACAAACTGTGGTGAAAGAGGCAGAGCTCAAGAGAGACAGGGTGAGAGAGAGAAGCCTTGAACTTTGCAATGGCTAATGGAAGTCCATGGAGTTGCAAATATGTGGGGAAAGCTTTCCCTTCCCCATATGGCCCTTGATTCCCAGTACTTGCACCCCAAGGGACAGATAAATGAATCATTTACTAAGTACTTAACTATACTTGTCACCTTTCCCATTAGAGTATAAGCTCCTGTTGAGAAGGGATACCTTCTAACATCTCCCATGGTGCCTGACCTGCAGTAGAAGAGTGGCACACACTCAGGAGAATGACAAGGGTTTTATATCTAGGTCTGAAAATCATCTGTGTAATGATATCCTTAACAAATGCTTCTTGATTGATTTGAGGGCAAGGGAAAGTAGATGGACAGCTGACATTTTCCAGTGTTACCCTCATCAGGTAAAATTGAAGAGGGCCTCTAGCCCATTGGGTAAACCTCGTATTGTGAATTTATGATAGGGCATGGACAGGTGCTGGAGGACTGCTTGTAATCTGAATTATTGGAGAGAACAACCAAATTGATGAGATCCCAGACCCATTCCAGTGATTAAGTACATTCCATTGATGCCTTTTGTTTTCATACCACAATCAGTTTTGAAAAAGAAAATCTTCCATCAAGACTGAATTCTCCTTTACAACAAAAAATGATTAACAAAAACTTTTGACCCAGTAGGTGCAGCTGACTATATATCTATATATCTATATCTACAGATTTAGATATATCTATATCTATCTATATCCATCTATATCTATCTATCTATCTATCTATCTATCTATCTATCTATCTATCTATCTATCTATCTATAAATCTATCTAAAATCTTCATTCCTGGAAGTCCTCCAGGGTCATCTCTGGCTTTTTACTTACTCAGCATCTAACTTGTTTTTAAGGACCTTTTCATGTATAGTGTTTTGGTTCATCATATCTGTCTCTATCTATCTATCTATCTATCTATCTCTATCTTCTGTTTATTTCACATTGCTTCAGTTCTTACAACTCTTCTCAATTCTGGTTTTTTTCATATTCATCATTTTTATTGCATAATAACATTCTACTATGTTCTCATATACCATTTTGTTTTCAGTTCTTTACTTTTGCAAAGAACATTGCTGTGAATATTTGGATAAATACTGGACTTTCATCTTAGTATTTTTCATTTCCTTGGGTATATGCCCAATGGCAGTCATTGAGTTTGGTAATCTCGACTGAGTCTAGTAGTCTTTTCTCAATCCTCATTCTTCTTGAGCTTTCTGAAGTGTCTGGCACTGCTGGCCACTCCTTCTTCCTTGGTACTCTCTCCTCTCTGTTTTTTCATGATTCTGTCCTTTCCTAGTTCTGCTTCTCCCTGCTGACTTTTCCTCCTTAGTCACCTTTGATGAATCATCATTCTTGTCTACCTCCTATTCATGTATGTTCCCAAGATTCTGTCCTAGAATTCCTTCTCTTTTCTTTCTACTTGCTTTTGAAGCTCTTATATTAGTTCCCATTAGTTTAATTTTTATCTTTATTCCTAGGATTTCCAAAACTAGATATCCAGTCCCCAACCTTCTCCTGAACTCCAATATCACATCTCCACATCCATATCCGTATGCATGTCCACTGGGTATCTCCATCTATATGGATGTTCCATAAGTATCTCAAACTTAACATGGCCAAAATGAACTAATTACCTTTTCTTAACACCTTTCCTTCCACCAACCTAAAGGCTGATATCTTCCAGTCACTCAACTTTTGCAACCTTGGAGTCTCTCTCAACTAATTCTGACTCTCCCTTACCCCTGCCCGCATAGTCAACCAGTTGTCCAGTTGCCAAAACATTCCCTTCATCATTGCCTCTCCTCTGGACCATTATAATAGTATCCTAATCAACTGGTTTCCCTTCTATTTCCTTTCCAAGCCATCTTTCAAACAGCTGTGAAACTGGTATTCCTAAAGCATGGGCCTGACTGTCAATCAAGCAATCAATTAATTAACAAGCACCAAGGACCAACTCTGTGCCAGGCTCTGCAGCTGCAAAAAACAAAACAAAGAAAAACCCATATAGTCTTTGTTTTCTGTTTCTATAGTTTATTGAAAAAATATGCAAATATTTAAGAAAATACATATACATAAGTATATACCAAGTAAATTTTGGGGTGGTGGTGGTGGGAAGACGAGGCACTAGCAGCTGGGCAGATGAGAAGAGACCTCATGTAGGAGGTAGCAATGGAGCCAGGGATCAAAGAAAACTAAGGATTCCTAGAGATAGCAGTGAGGAAGAAGTGCATTCCAGACATGGGGGACAGACTGTACAAAGGTACAGAAGTTAATGGAACAACAGAATTAGGGAGTTGGAAGGGATGTTAGAAGAGGGATGGAATTGTCTGTGCGAGAAACAGTACATAGGCTGGTTTGGCTGGACCATGGCACGTGAAGGTGAGTCATATCTAAATTTGAAAAATTAGATTGGACAGAGGTTGTGAACGGCTTTAAATGCTGAACAGAGGAATGGATATTTTTATCTGAAAGGTAAGGGAACCATTGGAGCTTTGGACCATGGTGGTGACATGGTCAGATCTGTGCTTCAGGAATATAAGTCTGGAATCTATGTGGAGGATGGATCAGAGAGTGGACACAGGAGGGTCTATTGCAATAGTCCAGGTGAGAGGTGAGACGGATGGATGTGAGGCATGTTATGAGTAGGCGTAAGAAGACTTGGCAGCTTATTGGACATGGGGGTGAGAGAGAGTGAAGACTTGAAAAGGATAGAGGCATCTAGCAGTACAGTCTCTAAAGTTCTGGGCCTAGAGTCGTCAGGAAGACCTGAGTTCAAATATGATTTCAGACTCTTAGTATCTGTGTGACCTTGAGCCCAGGTCATTTAGCTTCTGTTTGCCTCAGTTTCTTCCACTGTAAAAATGGGCATAATAGTAGCACCTACCTCACAGGGTTATTTGAGGATCAAATGAAATAATATTTGCTTTGTTAAATTTATTTTTAGTTTTCAACATTCACTTCCACAAGATTTTGAGTTACAAATTTTGTCCCCAACTCTACCCTCCCCCACATCTCAAGATGTCATGTAATCTGATTGCTCCTTTCCTTAGGCTACCCTCCCTTCTATCACCTCACTCCATGCCCCCCATCCTTTTCCCCTTACTTTCTTGTAGGGCAAGATAGATTCCTATACTGCATTGCCTGTATATCTTATTTCCCAGTTGCATGCAAAACAATTTTTAAACATTTGTTTTTTGAACTTTGAGTTCCAAATTCTCTCCCTTCTTCCCTGCCCACCCACCCTCCTTGAGAAGACAAACAAATGAAATAATATTTGTAAAAAAAAAGTGCTTAATTTTAACAGCCATTGTCTCTGATAAAGGCTTCATTTCTAAAATATATAGAGAATTGAGACAAATTTATAGGAATGCAAGTCATTGTGCAACTGATAGATGGTCAAATGATAGATGAAGAAATTAAAGTTATCTACAGTCATATGAAAAAATGCTCTAAATCACTATTGATTAGAGAAATGCAAATTAAAACAACTCTGAGGTGCGACCTTACACCTATTAGGTTGGCTAATATGACAAAAAGATAATGATAAATGTTGGAGAAGATGTGGAAAATTGGAACACTAATGAATTGTTGGTGGAGTTGTGAACTGATCCACCCATTCTGGAGAGTAATTTGGAACTGTGCCCAAAAGGCTATAAAACTGTGCATACCCTTTGATCTGGCAATAACACTACTAGGTCTGTATTCCAAAGAGATCTTCAACAAGGGAAAAGGATCCACATGTGCAAAAAAATTTATAGCAGCTCTTTTGGTGGAAATTGAGGAGATGCCCATGAATTGGGGAATGGCTGCACAAGCTGTGGTACATGAATGTAATGGAATACTATTGTGCCATAAGAAATGATGAGCAGGTAGATTTCAGAAAAACCTGAAAAGACTTATATGTATTTATGCTGAGTGAAGTGAGCAGAACCAGGAAAACACTGTGCACAGTTAGCAGCAACAGTGTGCAATGACCAACTTTGATAGACATTGCTCTTCTCAGCAATACAATGATTTAAGACAATCCCAAAATACTCATGATGGAAAATGCCATCCACATCCAGAGAAAGAGCTATGGAGTCTGAATTCAGAGAGAAGAATTCGATTTTCTCTTCTTTTTTCTTTCTCATGGTTTGTTCTAATTCTTCTTTCACATCATGACTAATGTGAAAATATATTTCATATGATTGTACACCTAAAACATATATCAGATTGCATGCTGTCCTGGGGAAGGGTGAGGGGATGGAGGGAGAAAAAATTTGGAATTCAAAATCTTATAAAAGTGAATGTTGAAAACTAAAAAAAAAAAATTAAAAATAAAAAAGTGCTTGGCACGTGGTAAGTGCTATATAAATGCTTGTTCTCTAACTCTTATCTTTCAAACCTAGATGACTGGGAGAATGGAGGTGCCCTAAATAGAGTAATTAGGAAGAAGGGTGATCACTAAGCCTGCTCAAGAAGCTTCCATGGTTTCCCATTTCCTCTAGAATAAAATGTCAGCTCCTGTTTGACATTTAAAGCCCTTT
>CM053624.1:239388222-239402951 GCA_028646595.1 Phalanger gymnotis
AGATAGTATTTAGCCAAATCATTTTCACTGGCCTCACGTTCCTGCTCGCACTCGGGAAAGCCCTGCTTCCGCAGCTTCTGGCTTCCGCAGCTTTCTGCTTCTGCAGCTTCCCGCTTCCACACCTTCCGCCGCCGCCGAAGTTGTCTCCCGGCTCACCCCTCCTCGCAGCCCAGCTTCCAGCTTCTCAAGCCCCGCCTCAATGACCAGAGACCATTGGTTCCTGAGCTGGCCCCTCCTAAGTCACCAATCCACACCCACACAGGTTTCACGCCTGACAGGGCCCTGGGCCTGGGGCTTAGCACTTAACAGCTGAAAGTACTTCCACTCAAAAGAAACAAAAGCCATGCTAATGAGACAATTTTGCTTAACAACACACCTGGGAGCTTAATCACTGCATATAATATTGTTTTTCATAAGTTCATTCTGAGTTCTAAACAATGGACTAGTAAATAACTTTTAGGATATAAAATTCTATATTGGGGTTTACCACTTAAATTTCTCACAGGATCAGAATATAATGCTTTTTGATTCCATCAAATTAAAAAGTTTATGCATAAGCAAAACTAATTCAGCTAAATTTAGAAAAGAAGCAGGCCATTTGAGGAAAAAAATCTTTGCAGCAAGTTTGTCCAATAAACATCACACTTCCAAGATATATAAAGAACTGATTAAAATTTAGAAGCCATCTCTTGAATGATAAATGGTCAAAGGATATGAATAAGCTGTTTTCAGAGGAAGAAGTCCAAGTTATCAATAGCCATAAAAAAATGCACTAAAATCACTAACAAAGAAATGCAAATTGAAATAACACTGGGGGTATTACCCAGACTGGCAAAGTTGACAAAAAAGGAAAATGACAATGCTGGGTAAGGGCTACAGGAAACAGGTATATGAACTATGAACTAACTTAACAATTATCACCCCTGAATTTGAACCTTGAATTGGTTGAATTTTTCCACAGAATGGAAGAAGGTTGTAGAACGTATAAGAAAGTAAAACAGAAATTTCCTGCATTAAAACAACAACAACTATAACTATACTTAAAGCATAAAGATTCCTATAAAGTTAAAATGAAGGGCTGGAGCAGAATTTATTATGTATCAACTAAGTGCAAAACAAAAACAAAATCCAGTGAGATTAACAAACATGATTTTGGTAAAGTGACAGTAAGAAGTGGCATCACAGTTTCAAGAAAGACAAGCAGTGAAATAGCATTATGTTTAAAGGTACCACAGACACTAAAATAGTATCAATATAAAACATAAGATATCTGGGAGCTTGGAAGAAAAATTAATTGAACTGCAAAAGGACTTGGATAGTATGATAAAAATTTTAGGTTACTTTAACAAGCCTCTCTGAGACCTAGATAAGTCAAACAGAAATAGAAATTAAAAAGGATGTTATAGATCTGAACAAAATGTTGGGAAAAAAACATATGCAATAGACCTTTCATAATTATTGAATGTGAATGTACAAAAACATACTTAGTTTTTAGGATTACACACAAAAACACAGTTTTTAGGATTATACAGAATCTTTATAAAGACTGGTCACATAATAAAGCAAAAAGACCTCAGAAACGAATGCAAAAAGGCAGAAATAGTAAATAGAATTTTTATAGAATACAATGTAATAAAATGTGTCATCAATAAGGCAAATATCAATAGACTTAAATGGATACTAAGTAATGAATGATCAAAGGACACATCATAGAAACAACAAAAAATACATTTTGAAAATGATTACAACAATGAGACAACAATCCCAAAACTTAAGGCACTCAACTAAAGTAGTCCTTAGAGAAAAAAATGTTCAAACCTTGTATTAAACCTTTGAATGTTTACTTTAACAAAAGCAAGGAAGAGAAAAAAAGTGAATTCAATAAACAATTTTTAAAAAGAATCAACAAATCAATACAGGAAATTCTCACTTAATGAAAATGGACCATTCCACAGACCTCCCTCCCTCATCACTGGGCTTCCCATGGCCCTGTGGCCCTTGAGCGGTAGTGGCTTTAGTGCTTGGGGCCTCTGTAGCCAGAGTGGCTTCAGTGCCTAGAGTGGAGGACCCCTTGGCACGTAGCTGTATCAGCATTGCTACTGCTACCCTGCAGCAGCCATCAGAACCTCAGTTGGGGCTGGGTAGTCTGCATAATGTGAATTTATATAAAGCAAGAATTGTCTGTAATGTCAAAATAAGAAAAACAGAAATGTTGAAAATCAAAGAAAAGATATACAAAATAGAAGATACAAAGCTAACTGAGTTGGTAAAGAAGAAAAAAGTGCTGTGTTTTATAAGCAATAAAACTGTTAAGCCCTTAGATGGTATTTTAAGAGGCATAATATGATCATAAATGAAAATGAGGAATTCTGTTTGCCAGCAAAGTTAAAACTTAAGTGAAATGGAAATACGTATATTAACAAAACAGGAAACAGAGAATCTAAGTAATTTGATCTGAGAAAGAATTGAGAAAACTATAAAGTCTCACAAAAAATTAATATTGGTTCAGATGGATTTACAAATGAATTCTATCAGATGTCTTAAAAACTAATAATCCTATGTTGTTTCAACTATTTGCAAAAATAGAGATACATATACCTTACCCAATATAAGACACAAGACAAAAATATAGTCTTGGTACTCAAACCAGGGAGAAAGAAAACTGCTGACCAATATCACTAGTAAATATTGCACAATAGTATTAAATAAAATGATTGAAAGGAGATTATGCAAAAATATTTTTAAAACTATTCTCTATTAACTGATTTCTATATTTATCAAGGATTCTACAAGAACATTTTAACACTAGGAAAAGTACAAGCATAATCAATCATATTAATTATAAGAGTAATACAATTATAGGAATAGACTCCAAAAAAGCCTTTGAAAAAATATAGCACTTATGTTAAACATCATAAAAAGAAAAAAGATCTTTTCTTAATAATAACAATATAAAACCAAGAGTTAACATTATGTGTAATGGAGAAACATAGGAAGCTTTTCATTAGGATCAATGATGATGCAGATGCCTACTATCACCAATATTATTTAAAATAGTCTAAGAAATGCTAGTTATGACAATAAGATAAGAAAAAGATATTAAGAATACAAAATACGGGCAAAGTTAACTCTATTTGAATGCTCACTCAGCGATTCCTAGAGAACCAACACCCCCAAAGTGAGACAATATTTTTAGTAAAAACAAGCAAGATACAAAAATAAATCTATAAAAGTCATCACAATGTCAGCAACAAAATCCAGGAAGGAATAACAGGAAGATAAATTCCACTGAAAATAGAAACAAAATTTATCAAGTATTTGGCTATTAATCTACCAACATACACTCAGGACCTACATAAATAAAACTACAAATCAACTTTTACAGAAATAGAGGAACAACTAAAATTTAATGAGACATTCACTACTCATAGCTTGGTCATACCAATAAAATCAAAATGATGATATCAACCAATTAACTATTCAGATTTAGTACTATGTAAAACAAATTAATATAGAGATTATTAGAAAAAATAAAAACAAAATTCACTTAAAGAAATACAAGGTTAAATATATCAAAGGAGATAATAAAAAAGTAGGAAGGAGTGGGGCTTGACAGTATGGAATCTCAAACTATAAATTAGTAATTATCAAAATTATGTAGTATTGGATTTAAAAAGTGGAAAAGGTGGTCATTAGACTATTGAGATAGGGAAGATTTAGTGTTTGATATACCCAAGAACAAAAACTGTAGAATAGGGATCTCTTTATTCAACAGTAACAACTGAGAAAACTGGAAAGCAGTATTGTGGAAAAAGAGGTTTAATCCAACATCTTACCTATCGTATACCACAATAAATTTAAAATGCATAAATAAGGTAAATAATAATCCATAATCATATATGGAGGTGTGTCTGGGAGGGATGTATTATAAATGGCATAGCAGACAATCTTGATTAGATGAAATTAAAAATGTTTTCTACAAATAAAATCAATGCAACTGGAATTGGAAGAAAAGATATAGTAAAAAACTCTGCATTAAATAACTTACGAAAAAGTCTGGCATCTAAAATTTATAGAGAATTAAAATATTAATAATGATTCTCCAACAGAGAAATGGTCAAATGATGTGAACAGTTTTCAAAAGAACAAATACAAATCATCCAAAAAATATCTGAAGACTGTTCAAAATGACTAACAATCAGAGAAATGCAAATTAGATCAACCCTGAGGTATCACTTTACAATTTTTAAATTGACTATGATGATAAAAGTTGGAAAGCTCACTGTTGGAGGAACTGTGGATAAAAAAGAATGCACTAATTCCCCGTGAGCTGACCTAGGGATTCAGTTCAACATTCTGCAAAACAATTTAGAATGATTCAAGAAATCTGACTAATATGATCATACCCTTCGACTCAGAGATCTACAATTGGACTATACCCTCAATGACCTTACTGACATCAAGAAAAGCCTGATAGGAACAAAAATATTCATGACACTATCACTTGTAACAATAAAAAACTAGAAATAGTACAAGTGCCCAACAAGTGGGGAATGGATATAATGTATGAATTTGATGGAATACTACTATTTTGTAAGGAGTGATTAATCTAAAAAATTCAGGGAAACATGGGAAGGCATATGACATGACGCAGAGTAAAGAGAGGCAAGGGAAGGGACTAAGCCTTTATATAATTATAGATGCTTAATATTTTAGTATAAATTAAGTTTAGGTTAAATAAATTAAGTTCTTAATTAAATTAAAATTATACTAAATAAAAAAGTTTATATTAAATAAATTAAATTCTTAATTAAATTAAAATTATACTAAATAAAATAAGAGATTAGCTTAAAAGCTTTGTATTTTAATTCACATTTATAATTAGCACAGTGCCTACCAGGTGCTAAGACACTGTGCTGAACATTTTACAAATATTATCTAATTTGATCCTCACAATATCCCTGTGAGGTAGGTGCTGTCGTCACCCCCATTTTGCAGTTGAGGAATCTGAGGCAATGAGAGATTAAGTGACTTGCTCAGGGTCATACAGCTAGTAAGTGTCTGAGGTTGGATTTGAACTCAGATCTTCCTGACTACAGGCCCAGTGCTACTCTCTGAACCTGGATATCTTGCCAATACACACAATGGCTACAACAATGTAAATAAATTCAACATTTAATGCTAGGGGAGGTGGCCTAGCCATAGTAGACATTAAACTGTACTATAAAGCAGCAGTCATCAAAACTATCTGGTCCTGGCTAAGAAACAGAGTCATGGGTCAGTGGAATAGGATAGGTACCCAAGATGGAGAAGTCAACGACTATAGCAATCTACTCTTTGATAAACCCAAAGAATCCAGCTTCTGGGCTAAGAATTCACTATTTCGCAAAAACTGCTGGGAAAATTGGAAAATGGTAGGGCAGAAACTGGGCATAGACCAATATCTTACACCATATACCAAAATAAAGTCAAAGTGGGTTCATGATTTAGGAATAAAGGCTGATACTATGAGCAATTTGGGAGAGCAAGGACTCACGATGGAGAACGCTATCTACATCCAGAGAAAGAACTATGAAGTATGAATACAGATTGAAGCATACTTTACACCTGCCTTTTTTCCTCTCTTTTGTTTTCGGGGTTTTTTTTTTGTTCTGTTTCTTCTTTCTCATGATTCATTCCATTGGTCAGAATTCTTCTCCACAACTTGACTAGCGTGTAAATTAGTTCAGCGCGAAGTTATACGTAGAAGATATATCGGATTCCATGCCGTCTTGGGGAGGGAGGGGGAGGGAAGGGAAGAAAATCTGGAACTCAAAATTATGTAGAACCGAGTGTCGTAAACTAAAAATAAAAAAAAAAAATTAAAATTAAAAAAAATGAAGACAAAAAAATTTTTAACATTTAAGAGGCAACAAAACTCAGGCCAAAGATAATGAACACTCTTGGTACCACACTATAAAAACTAAAACATATGACCTTCCTCTACTAACAATACATAAAATACAAAAATGGAAAGTGGCATGGGCTTTGTTACAAAAACACTCCCTTAAGTGGTTTTTGCTAAACTGTCAGCAGGGAAGGTATTCTGCAGTGGAGAGTAGGTTTTTTGGTGGCTTATTAGGAAATGCCTTATCTTTAAAAATATATAATATTATATTAAAATTTTTAAATTAAAAATTAGGTTTGGAGTTTTGGAGAAGCTTGGGATTTTATTTATGGCTACCTATTCACTGTACTAAATACCTGCTATGTACAAGATGCTGTATTAAGATGAAGATGAATGAGACATAATCTCTGTGCTCTTGGGACTTACTATGTAGTAATGGAGATAAGATGCATACAAATAACTGTAATCCAATGTAGTGGATGGGAAGAATAGAAGAGGTTCAAAGTGCCATGAAAAATTTAATGTGGCAGAGATTACTTTTGGGTTGGAGCTGGGGTTAGGGGTGGCGAGTGGAATCAGGGAAGTCTTCACAGAGGAGATGACCCTTGATCTGTGTATTCCAAGTGGGGAAGATTTCAAGAGGCAGGTCTAGGATCTGGAAAAGTTCACTCTAGGTTTTGGAATTTTGTGAGGTAGAAAAAGATGGAATGAATTTTGGGAAAAGTGATTAGTCCAATTTGTGTGGAATGTAAAGCATATGAAAAAGGATTCACCATAAGCAGCTGAAAAGAGTTGGCAGTAGAAGGCAAGAATGTAGGGGTTCCTAAATGAGTAACATGGTGATGAGGGGGAAGACCTACTAAAACTGGAGCATGTGAAGGGAGGGAAGCAAGCATGACAGAAGGCAGCCCCTGAAAAACAGCAAAAGATAAAGGAGTGTGAACTTTTGCTGTAATGAAAGAACGTAATTGAGGAGACATTTGTGCATAGATGGTAGAAGAACATCAGAAGGGCAAGGGCTCTCTGATGAGGAGCAGTATAGCAAATCAATTGATAAGACTCCTATATAAAGAGACACACTGGAGGAGAGAAAACAGGGCTCAGCTACCACAGTGGCTGGTCAGCCATCAAAATCTTGCCTCATTTGACCCACCTGGGAATACGATATCACTGTTATTCCCATTTTATAGTGGGGAAAACTGAGAGAAATAATGGTTAAGTGGCTTGCCCATGGTCATACAATTAGTGAGTGTCTAAGGGTGGATTTGAGCTTAGGTCTTCCCGACTCCTGAGCTAGCACTCTAAACACAGAGACACCTAGCTGCCCTGCTGCTGGGGAACGCTTGATTGGTAAATTTGTTCTTAAGCAACAAGGGCAACTAGATTGTCCCTTAGGAGAGGACCATTTCAACCATATAGCAAAGTCCTCTGAAAAAGGTCAATCATATCATTGGGGGGAATTTTAAAAAATGTTCGATATGAAAAGGTTCAATTTTTTTTTTACTTTTTCATTTCTATTAACTTTTGGCAAAGGAACTTTACAAATTTTCTCAGCAGGTTCTCCATCAACATCAGTGGCCCAACCAAAGACGAGATGAGAAAATGTGCCACCTTTGCTCCTTTGTAAAGGTGGGGGGCCAGGGTTCATGAATGCAGAACTTCATACGTGCTAGATTCATTTATTGTGTGGTTAGTTTTACAGAACTCCTTTTGTCCTCTCTTATTCTTTGTTATAGGCAAGGACTCTTTCCTATGATTAGGGGAAGTGGATGTCCAACCTCTACTTCAGCAGTACTCATCAAAACTATATGATTCTCTCTTCTGCCTGTATGCCAAACTATTTCCTTTTCTGTAGGCCATCTAGAAATTAGGCTGGTATTATGTTACCATCATCATATGAGTTGAAAGTAACATATATCAGTGTTATTACATGTGCCCTCAGGACAGTTAAAATTTTATAGATTCAAAATTCCTCCTTCTGTCCTCAGCCATACTCCCCCATTCTGCAAGAAGCCTTTCCTGATCCCCTTTAATGCCAGTGCCTTCCCTCTGAGATTATCTTCAATTTATCCTGTATCTTATTTGTACAAATTTGTCTTTCCCATTAGACTGTGAGCTCCTTGACAGTAAGAACTGTGTTCACCTTTCTCTGTATCCCTAGTGTTTAGCATGGTGTCTAGCACACAATAGGCACTTAATAAATGCTTGTTTACTTGACTTGAAATGACTTGCCCAAGGTGATTCAAACCAGTATACATCAGAGATGGGACTTGAACGCTGGCCTTCTGCACTTCGAGGTCAGATCTCTATCATGATACTAGGCCATACTGCCATCGCCAAAGAATCATTCTGCAGTAATGACATCCGTGATCTACTGCTTTATCCTACTCCAGAAACTTTAAGCAGAACCAATCAAACAGTTGCTAAAACTTGAGAGTCTGAGAATTAAATACTTCAAATTCCTGATGGTCCTAAGAATTGAGAACTAAGAACTGAAATTTCAGCAAAATGACCTAGGTACTCACAAGAACTTATGCTTTAGAGAAGGAAGAGTTCTAGCCTACCCCCTCCCACCCAATGATTTCACAGGAGAGGAAACTGAGGCTAAGATACACATAGATAACATGTACCCAAGAGTTACTATTTACACACATTCACAATACACATTTTGTTTTTGGAGACACGAGGGACTTTTTGATAAAATAAGAAACCCATGAATCTGCTTTAATAACCGTAAGCAAAATAATTTTCAGCATGCTTTGTGGCAGAGAGCATATGCATCTAAAAGAGCAGTGAATATAATGGGCCTCTAGTGCTCTTCTCATTAAGGTTAACAAGGTTATATGACTCTGCCAGCAATGCCAGGGATTCAAGAGCTGCCACTGAAATCGGCGGCTGCTGGGATCACTATGGTTACCTGTTGCAGCTCCTCAAGGGAGAGAGACCAGCAGCTACACTGTGAGTAGAAATTGGTATAGGTCTGCCCGAGGCTCATTGTCCTTATCATTGTAACTACTATCATAATCATAACCATAATCATAAATAACATTTACATAGAGCTTACTATGTACCAGCCACTAACCATGCTAAATGCTTCACAGCTATTATCTCATTTGATCATCAGAACAACCCTGAAAGGTACGTGCTATTATCATCACCATTTTACAGATGAGGAATCTGAGGCAAACAGAGGTTAAGTGACTTGCCCAGGGTCATACAGCCAGTAAATGTCTGAGGCTAGATTTGAACTCAGAACTTCCTGACTCCAGGCTGAGTGTTCTATCCACTGTTGTCATTACATGTAACGGGGATACACTACCCCACTGCAAGCTTCTTTCATGTATCTTCATATCACATGTAGCTGGTTATATACCTCCATTATAAAGGGCAACTAAACGACAACTTTGAATTCAATGTCCAGTTTTATGTCATTTCTCTCCCCTCCAATTCTAACTATACAGAAGCTTTCTTCCTGGTAAAGGAGTCACAGTAATAGGCAGAACCTTTTGTGGCTGTCATTTCCCTATTTTCCTATCCACTGAGAGACAAAATAAAGTGGAGTCAGGACCACCTAGATTCAAATCCTGACTCTGACACTTAGCTGTATGACCCTGGGTAAGTCACTTAGTTTTTCTGAATTCTCATCTCCAAAATGAGGTGGTTGGACTAGATAAGCTATAATGTCTCAGCTCTAAAATGTATTTTCTTGAGATCTATAATCACCAGCAGACTTTTTTTTTTGGCTGCTCTTCCCCCTACCCCACCCACCTGTACAAATGGGCTGACATTTGGGTGAGCCAACAGGCACAGGTAACTGGTAGGTTATACAAAGGTTCAATCCATTCAGGATTAAGATCCTATAGGAATCACTGTGCCATAAGAAATGATGGATATGATGAATACAGAAAAGCATGGAAAGTTTTATATGAACTGATGAAAAGTAGAAAAAATAGAATCAGGAAAATAATATATACAATGACTACAACAGCAAAAATGCAGAGCAACAAAATAGAAAACTCTGAAAAATTATATTGATCAAGCTTGGCCCCAGAGAAGCTACTGGAGAATGCTTATCTTGTGTTATCTCTGTTAAGTTGCTGTGTAAAGTTCTGTTGACACCAGTTATCCCAGAATTCCCATTGCCCTATGTAATGGATAAAAAAAGATCTTGGGGCCGAATGTAATAGCAACTTAGATTTGAAGATCTTTTCCACCCATTAATAGGCCACGTGACCTGCTTACATCACAGGAAGCTGTAGTAGGAAGGCCGAATTTATGATCTCAAAAAGGATCATATATATATATCTGAATGGTTCGAAATCACAAGGCATAAAGAACTCTCCAAGTAGAAGGCATCAAAGCATTTATTTAGGGCCCACAGGGACACATTAGCGAACCAACCTCCCCATTCCAGTATTGTGAACACAAGCCTCCAGGCCCAGTAGGCCCGCCTCACAAGAGTAGCCAGGAGGCCACAGAAAAATAAGATGGCATAAATCATATTCACTGGCCTCAAGTCCTCGCTCGAACTCCTGGGTCCACACACGGGTGGGCTCTGCTTTGGCTTCAGCTGTAGTTTGTTGCCTCTCCTCGCAGCCAAGCCTCTGGCATTCTCAAGCCCCACCTCAATGACCAGAGACCATTGGTTCCCGAGTTGGCCCCTCTTAAGTCATCAATCTACGCCTACACAAGTTTCACACCTGATAGGGCTTTGGGCCTAGGGCTTAGCACTTAACAGCTGAACGTACTTTCAAGGTATACAAAAGCCAAACTCCTCAAGGGCACCCCTACGCCCATTTTGCCTTACTGGCACAGAAGCCTAAGTTACATGTGGTGGGAAGAGCTTCCTGAAAGGAAAAGGAAGCTATATCACAGGAAATGAAGAGAGAGACAGAGACACAGAGAGAGCTGTTATGGCCGTCAATGAGCATTGTGACTGTTAGAGCTGAGGTAACGAAAGTTGACCTCTGACAGCTGAAGAGACTGAGTCTGTTTTTGGGAAGACCCTAGCGAAGGGTCTGAGAGGCTTTGGGATGGCGAGGCTCCATGTTGTAATATTATGTATTGGATTCTTTGCTGCTGTGACGGGTTGGGCAGATGGCTTGTGGGATATGGTTCTCTAGTGTCTGAATAAATGGTTTACTTCTACTTTCTATGTGGAGGGTCTCGTATACTCTGCAATACAGAACCGTATAGGCATTTTGACAATTATCATCTACATTGTTATTATTGCCTTACTGATACACCCTGATGTGGAATATTGCATATTAGATTTTTTTGGAATTTTTTTTATGTGTTGGTTAATTTTGCAGAACTTTTCCCCTTTTTTATGGTTTTTGGGGTAGGAGACCTGGAAACAATGAGAAATGTAGGTTGTATAAAAACAAAAGATCAATAAAATCTATTTTAGGGAGTAGGGTTATATAGTCCCTCAGATAGAAACTTCTGGCTATGTTGATATGGCACACTACTGCATAACTTCTTTTCTCTTTGGATTTGTGATTTCATCTAGGCGGAGCATGCCTATGCTGGAATTGTGTATACAGGAACTCTGCTGATTGATAAAGATGAGTAATCCACATGTAATTAGCATTAGCTCAAGTGACTTGCCCCAGGTTGAAAAGCTAAGTATGTGTGTACTATGCTGGACTTCTTGACTCCAAAGGCAGCCTCTTTTGTGATGTCGCACTGCCTCTTAGCGCTTTTCTTCTTTGTTGTTGTTCAGTCATTTCAGTTGTGCCCAACTCTTTGTGACTCCATTTGGGGCTTTCTCAGCAAAGATACTAGAATGGTTTGCCATTTCCTTCTCCAGCTCATTTTTATAGATGAGGAAATTGAGGCAAATGGAGCTAAGTGACTTACCCAGGGTCACACAGCTAGTAAGTGTTTGAGCCTGGATTTGAGCTCAAGTATTCCTGGCTCTAGGCCTGGTGCTCTATCTACAAGGCCACCTAGCTGCCCTTTGACTTTTCTTCTGACCTTTGATTAAAGCACAAAAGCTGGCATGGGCACTGACCAGTGTATTGGGAATCAAGATAGGCTCTTAGCAGTTATTCAACCAAGTGCCCTTGAAGAGTTTGGCCTTTGTTTCCTTAATTAAATTAGGAGTCCTTGATGACCTCCTTGCCTCAACGGAAAGCCTAGTTTACATGGGTTTGAGTGACATGTTTGTGGCACCAGAGGCTTTTAGACCACGTGGGTTTAAGTTGCATTTTTGTGATGATTTTAGGTCACATTGGTGAGTACCATGTGTGACTCACCTTTGACCCTGAACAAGATATATAAACCCAGAGGTTGGCTTTCTGTTTGGGAGCTCTGAGCCAGCCTTGTTGAGTTCCCAGCTGAACTCAGATGTTGGTAACTATGAATTGTATTTGGTCTGGTCATAAATGTATGTTTGTACTTTGTTTGTATTTGCTCTGAAGTTCAGGGTACTGGCTTTTCCCCCTGAACTAAGTGAATGACATTTGTATGCTGGATTAAAGTAAGATTGTTAACCCCTTAACATTGCTTTCCTTAATAAAATGGATCAAAAGAAGCTGAGCTTGCAGCATTCTTGTTGTTGGGCTACTGTTGGTTTTTCACACCCACAGCAGCTGCTAGCTGAATTGTTGAAACAACCAGGCACACTGACCCCTAGTTAAGCCCTTCTTACAATGATAATGGATTTATTTTCTAAAACAAAGCAGTAAGTTAGAAGTAGTCAAATGATAGGGTAGGGTTTTTTCTCCTCCTGATTTAACTAATTGTATAAAGCAGGCTTCATTTCCCAAATTCTTCACTTTGAGATCATGTACTCAAAGGGCAAAAATTGGTCCTAAAAAACCATGATGGCTGAGGCTGAATGAAGCTGCAGAACCCTCCAATCCCACTACCCTAAGGCCAGGGTCCAGGTAGAGTTTGGGGTCAAGCTCTCCAGGGCCCCTGGGGAGATATATGGAGGAGGAAGCTCTCCTCATCCAGGTCCTACCTTCTTTCCTCTAAGGAAACCTGCCCAGGGAGGGTTAGCCACAGTGACCATCAGTCAGTCATTTAATCCACCAGCACTGATCAAGTGCCTACTGTGTGTCATGCTTCCTCTACTAACAAGAGAGACACCAGGCTAAGAACTTGTGGAAGGTTGAAGGCCTGTTGAGTCCATTAATGACTTCACCCCACCTCTGGCCTAGACTGAAGTGCCCTATACTATAACTAGGTGAGAACTCATGTTTATAAGAGTTCAACTAAAGACATTCCAATTAAGTGATGCAAACATCCTTAAAAGCCATTGGGTGAGCCTGGGTGACATCATGCATGAGAAGTATGTTGGGAATGGTTAGAGACATCTGGTCATTCCTTGTGGATTTTGCATAAAAGAGCAAATCAGCTTGGAGTACAAGGATCAAGAGTGTCTGGCAGTAGAGAGAGGAAAGTGCTAACCCCTGAGAAAGAGTGCCTTGAGGGGAAAAGAAGAACACTGGCTTTGGCCTTCATCTCAGGATCCTCTACTGATCCCCTTGGCCCTGGTGACTTGGAAGGATTCAAAGGATCTGAACTTTTCATCAGAGTCCTAGTAACATCCCTTGCACAGCAAAGCTTGGTGGCAGTGGATGCATAGGGGCCAAAGACAGACTACACACACTGACAAAAGTCATCTTCAGGACACTACAAGGGGCTAAGTAACATACGGGGAAACAGCATAGAAACAACTATGTACAAACAAGCTATATACAGAAAAATCAGAGATAATCATAGAAGGAAGGTACTAGCATTAAGGTAGACTGGGAAAGGCTGCTTACAGAGGGTAGAATTTTAGATGAGACTTTAGGGAAGCTAGGAGGCAGAGATGGGGAGGGAGTGGATTCCAAGCATGGGGAAATATGCTGTATGTACGGATGTGAAGGAGTACGAATGTGATGAAAGAAATACGGGAAAACATTTCAAAAAGCTATGGAAAGGTTTCTATGAACTGGTGCAAAGCAAGTAAGCAGAACCAGAGGAAAAATTTTCACTATAGAATCAATATTATAGAAATGAACAGGTGGGTGGAGCCAAGATGGCAGCTTGAAAGCAGGGACTAGCGTGAGCTCCCCGCCAAGTCCCTCCAAAAACCTATAAAAAATGGCTCTGAACGAATTCTAGAACTGCAGAACCCACAACATAGCAGAGGGAAGCAGGGCTCCAGCCCAGGACAGCCTGGATACTCTCTGGGTAAGATCTATCCCGCATAGAGCTGGGATCAGAGAGGAGCGGAGGGGAGCGGAGCTGAGCAGAGCTAAGCGGAGCAGAGCCAAGCGTGGGCGGCGTGGACCAACCAGACCAAGAGCCAGGAGGAGTGTGCCCTAGCACCCTGAATTAGTGTGCTGTAGCAGTTACCAGACTTCTCAACCCACAAACACCAAAGAGAGTAGAGTAGGTAAGTGGGGAAAGCTGCTGGGGACTAAGATAGAGTTTGAGGTTCAGCCACACCCCGGGGGCAGCAGAGGTAGGGCAGCTACAGAATTACAGCTACAGTTGCTTCTGGCCCCAGGCCCACCTGGTGGGAGGAATTAAGTGGCAGATCAGAGCAGGACTGCAGAACCTGCTGAAGATCTAAGTCCAGTCCAGGTTGGAGGTTCTTGGGGAAGGTAGAGTGCTGGTGTGGCAGAGCTGGCACATCCCCCTGAACTTGGAACATAGAGCTCTGTACTCTACAAGCAGTCATACCCCACTGAAAAGCTCAAGGGTCAAGTAAGTTGGCTGGGAACATGACCAGGCAGCGAAAACACACCCAGATTCAGTCTCAGACTTTGGAATTTGTCTTTGGTGACAAAGAAGACCAAAACGTACAGCCAGAGGAAGTCAACAAAATCAAAGAGCCTAC
>CM053624.1:239411787-239426093 GCA_028646595.1 Phalanger gymnotis
CCCCAGGCCCAGAGCCCTGTTGGGTGTGGAACCTATGTGGATGTGAGCCTCCCAGGACCCTGGGGGGAGTGGCTAGCACTGGAGACAATAGAAGCCTGTGGTGGGAGGAGCTTGTGGAACGGTTGGAGCAGAGCTAAGAGGCAGTTAGAGGCAGTTGGAGGCAGTTGGAGAAGCAGTGGGGAGGCAGTTGGAGAGGTTGTTGGTGACAGGAGTTAAGAGCTGAAGGAGAGGAAGCAGTCAGCTAGCTGGAATACAGCTTGGAGAGTGTGGCGGAAGCGGCGGCGACCGCGGCAGAGACAGCTACAGCCAAAGCTGAAGAGAAAGCCGAAGCCGAAGCAGGAGCTGCGGAAGCAGAGCTGACCCGAAAGTAGCGCTGACCCGTGTGTAGACCCAGGAGTGCGAGCAAGGACTTGAGGCCAGCAAATACGATTTGGCTAAATACCATCTTGTTTTTCTGTGGCCTCCTGGTTACTATTGTGAGGCAGACTTATTGGGCCTGGAAGCTTGTGATCAAAGTGTCAAAATGGGGGGGCTGGCTCGTGAATCTGTTTCTGTGGAGCCTAAATAAATGTTTTCTTGCGTTCTACTTGGAGAATCTCTCATACCTTGCGATTTCAAACCATTCAAATATATACGTGATTATATTTGAGATTATAAATTCGGCCTTCCTACTACATCATCAAAAGCACTCTACAATTTACCAGAATTCTTGTTCTCCTGCTGTTCAGTTTCTGGCCTAACTCATTGTCCATGCACAATGTCTGAATAAGATATACTTTGGCCGATGAACTGAGTTATCGTAGTTGGGACAACAGACATTCACTTGGTTTTTGAAGTGTGGAAAGTTAGGTCTATCTCTTTTAATTATAAGATTTAGGAGGCTCTGCAATGTTCTCAAATTGATATGAGTACAATGTCATCGATAAAGAACATTTAGAGAACTTCATTATCTATAGCAGAGGTGTTAAACTCACAGAGCCTCAAAACACCCCAGTGAGGCCAACCAGATAAAAATGTAATTAGAAAATGTTGAAAAATAAATAAAAATATAACACGGCATAGATAATGTGCAAACTAGCCCACTGAAAGCCCTTATCTAATTGATCCAAGACCCTAGGCCAGGCTTCACCTTTACATCCCCGCCCCAGCCATTCACCCTGGCCCGTCTCACCATCTGCCTATAATTGTGCTTCTCTTTTCATTATCCTTAGCCTGCCCCACGCCCTCCACCTCCTGTTTAGGGAACAGGAATCAAAATTAATAGCATCATTGTTTCTGGAAAGGAGATGTCAAATGACTGCTTTATAGAACAATTAATCATCTCTCACTCCCCAAACTGAAATTGTCTTCTCTGGTCACGACTTCCCAAATGTGACTGCTTAAAGGCAAGTAACTGTCTCTCTTTTTGGATATCTCCACATGACACAGAATCAGGAACTTATTAAGGACACAGTAAGCACTTAACACTTTTTTTCATTCATTTACTCATGCAGGTATTTATTCATTAATTCATGTTCATTGTATTGTCTTTCCCCTCTAGAAGAAGCTCTGTGAGGGCAGGGACTGTCTTTTTGCTTTTATTTGTATTACTATAGCTTTAGCATAGACCCTGGCACATTTAACAATTGCTTGTTCATTTGACTGACTTGTTTTATGCCTCACATAGTATTATTAATCAATTGATCATTAAAGACAGTCATCTCCTTTACTTTTTTTCAAGGAATTCTATTCAATTTTAACATATACACAGCAAATAGCTTATTGGAGAGACTTTAAACTGGGATTTTCTCTATTGAATAATTTTTTTTCAATAGTCAATACACAATAAGCAGTTGAAGTTTGTATTCTTCAGACCATCCAGTTAGTTTATCTGACTTACTGTAAAGATGTAGAATATCACAAAAGCCTGCCTTTTCCTTTCTTACATATGCATTAAGGTTGGTCTTGATGCAGAGATGGATTCTCATAAAGATTTTGTAGAGATGACAAAGTAGGTAAATGACTTGACAGTCACTAATATTCTCAATCCTCCCCCATCTTCTCTCGACAAGATCCATGAATTTTTCCAAGTGTTCAGCATCCTCCTCTTTCAGATACCTTGAGAATCCACTTCTTACTTCTCCTCAAAATGTCAGCTCTAACACAACCTCCACTGTATATACTTGATCTACTCTAGCCAGTTTTTCCATCTTTGTTTAATTAATGACATTCCTACTTCCTTGTGTCAAATGCTCATAAGGGATTGTTATGTGGTGGTTCTACCATCATTGATCAAGGCAAGTTATGAAGCCTTGTTTCCATTTTATAGATGAGGAAAGAGAAACTCAGCAGTGAAGCTCATACAGCTTGAGTGGACCAGAATGTTAACTCAGGTCTTCTGACTTCAGGTTCAGAGTTCTTTATCATACTGTCTTGCAAATCTGCACAGGCTGATAAAAAGGAAATAAGAGGCCTCAAGTGCTGAGGCCTGAAAAGACTGCTCTAGTGTTAGGATATTGCCTCCCAATTGACAAATCCACAGGTGCAGCCTGAGTCACTGTTACTGATATGTTATAAAAACAAAGGCTTACAGAAACAAACAACTGTTTCTTATAAATGATTCAGAAACAATTTCAGAATCCAGTTCTTGCCAGATTTTAGGCCCTACCTACTAAATGATTGATTTATGTGTGGGATGTCCCTGACTAATCGTACTGGAAATCTCTAATACATTTTGGTAAAGTTGACAGGAAATCCTACAACAAGTAAACAACCCAAAGGAAGGAAACTACATTATGGCAACAGACAGTCTCTGCTGGGTCATAAAGAATTGATCTAAGTTTAGTGATGTAGAAGGGATGGGGACAGGACATTGTGGTGGAAATGGTCCCACTAGAATAAATGGGAGACAAAACAGGAATACAAAGAAAAAAACTGAAGGCCTCATTACGCTTTTTTGTAGTCATGCTACCTTATTACATTTTTATAGTCACAAAAGATCCTCTGGGTATATAGTTTACTTCTCCTCTACTTCTGACTTTCATGTAGAAAATCACTTATAGCAGTATAGCAGGTCTTTAGGGTCAATCAGTCACATGTTTCCTAGGTGGGATAGTAACCCTTCAAACTCATACTACATCTTTCTTACTTGTTTTCACCCAAAGTCCTGAGGTAATTGGGAAGCATATTCTGTCATTTCTTCACTAATTACTAAAATTAGAACATCTCATTAAATGATCAATTAACTTTGAGCTGCCCTCATCAGTGTACTAAATATTACTTAATAAATAAATGTTATTTAATAAATTGGAGAGATCTTTTTCCCCATAAGCATGCTGATCTCTAAATATTGAACTCACTAATTTCTTGGGCTTAAACATCAAAGTTACTGGCTATACTATCTATTAATAGTGTAATGAACAATATAACAAACATATAAACAATTATTCACAGTATACTGGTTATGAAAAGGATCACAAAGTTACTTTTAATCATCACTACAAATATGGACCTTCATAATTCTGGAAACATAGTCCTACCATTCTGTTCCTAGGATACAGAAGAGCCTCAAGGCCCCAGAAGCCTGGATAAGGGATGCTGAAAGCCCTTGTTTATAGGTAGACATTGTTTTCAGGTCCATTATACTTACCAAGTTGTGAACTGATGATGAGGGCAAAGATTCTTACTGTTTTGGGGTTTTGAGATGCCCTTTATCCTCCATCTTTGGCCCCATCTTCACTTCCCATTTCCAACTCTTTGGAATTCAGCTTCTTGAATATCATTTCTTGGCTATTTATGAACCCAAATATTTCGTGCTAATAATTTTTAGCTGTATGATATGACAAGATTTCAGGATGTACAGTACATAGTCTTGATAGATTGCCCCATACTGAGCCACCAAAAAAAAAATGCTTACATATCACGGTAAAAAGAAAATGGTTTTAGGTCAGAGAAACAATTCCTATGTAAACACAACTGAACTAAATAACATAGATGAATTCTAGGCTATTTTTGATAGTATTTTGTGGCATGGAACTAAAGAACCGCAATTATAAGAACATGCCACTAGGTGATGCTCT
This sequence comes from Phalanger gymnotis, assembly GCA_028646595.1. Taxonomy (NCBI): domain Eukaryota; kingdom Metazoa; phylum Chordata; class Mammalia; order Diprotodontia; family Phalangeridae; genus Phalanger; species Phalanger gymnotis. The sequence goes on from CM053624.1 coordinate 239,415,846, forward strand.
TTATTAAACTTCCAGTTTAGTAATCTGTGTAGCAGGCACCATTCCTGATAATAATACTGATGATGATGATGATGATGATGATAACAATACGCAAAAAGCAAATACAGTGCATAAATTGGATTATATTCTGCATGTGTTTTGAATTACTGAAATATAGTTATTACATTAAAACACATTTATAACTGACTAGAGGGGAGTTGAGAAGAATGAACATTATTGTCCCACTTAAAATGCCGGGCATGTTGATCCATAAACTTGTTTTTAGAAAGTAATGTACAGTTTTCATATTCATTAAATAATTTTATATTCACAACTACCCTGTAAGGTAGATAGAGTGGGAAGGGTATTGGCCTGGAAGAGTTTTTCTGCCTAATTTTACCCATGCAACAAGGGATAATTCCCGTACCCTCTGTGGGCCTGCTTTCTCATCTGTAAATTAAGGAATGAGATTGGATGAACTCTATGGTGCTTATGACTCTAAGGAGAATAGCTCTAACTTGTTCCACAGGAAACTGAGGATCAGAGAGATTGAGTTAGCGAGCATCTAATGATTAGCAAATGGAAGAACCAGAGGTAGAACTCAACTCATCACTTGCCCTCCTTGCCTTAAAGTACTATTATATGGATGACACAAGATAATGTATATGAAAGGGATTGAGTATAATGAGTGTTGGGCTTGTCTTCTGACTTTTCTCAGTATAACATCACTTCTTTAATGTAAAATATGAAGGGGAAGAAAAAGGAACATAAATTGGTATTGTCGTTATCGTTCATATTGATAAGAAGAATCTTACATCATCTTTATGAATGGCTTGTGATAAGTCATATAGTTATTCAAAGTTTACAAAGTATTTTATTTATATCAACTCTGCACAGAAGATATTTTTACTTCCATTTTACAGACAAGGAACTGGAGGCCCAGAGAGTTTAACTGACCTTGTCAACTTGTAAGCATTATGGGACTTGAAATTCATTATCGCCTAACCTCACATCCAGTGTTTTTCCTCCTACAACACTCTATTTCTACAATAAAGGAAAAATACGAGATTATGGCTTTTCAATGTGAATTATCTACTTGAGATCAACTAATTAAAATTTATTGAAACCCCACACCCAAGTGAGATCAACTCCCTTCACATCAGAGATTAAAATATTCCATTAATTCTGAATATTGTTCAAGCTTATGGCTTTTGATCATGTAGCTTTCTAGATAATACTGAAATTACCCAATACTTAATCTGAAAAGACATTCCATGAGAAAACTCAAAATGGAAGCATCAAAATTAAAGGAGCAATATGTTGAATAAAAAAAAAAGAATTCATTTTTATTGTTCCAAAAGATATTTAAGCATGGATTCTGTTTCTGATGAAATCCAAATGATAGAAAACAAGAGGTGGAAACCATTTTTTTCAGGTCATCTACTGATACCATTTTACAGATACAAAAAAAAAAACAAAAAACAAAACAAACCAGACTCCAAGAAAGCAAGTGATTTGACTATGGTTACATAATTGGTTAATAACAGAGGTAAGGGTAGAACCTAGCAACCCCTAATCCCAAGTCAGTGAGCTTTCCACTGTCCTGTATGTAATTTCACAGGTCTTTGTACAAGATCTTCAATTGGTTAGGTTTCTGCACTTGCAGATTTGTTTTTGGTATGGCTGCTATGATTATTTTGTTCCTCATCTTCTGATTCATTTAAATCAAGGTCAAAATCTAATTCATCACTGCTCTGTTCTTCAAATCTTCTGTTTCTTCTCCTGCTGTTATATGTTTCGTCACTTTCAACATCTGATGTCTTTTCTAGTTTGTTACTGATCCTGATGGAGGGAGAGGAAAAAAATCCAATTACCTGCCAGGCTTTTTTTATTTTCTTGTTCAGTAAAGGCAGAGGGAGCCTTTTCAACAAAACTCTATTTTTTTTTTTTGTTTCTGATAGGAATAAAGATCCTTGAAGATTAATTTACTAGCCCAACTAATAATAATGTTGCTGGTCATATGACAAGCCCAATCAAATTAGCCCATGACATTCATTACAGAAAAACTTTTTAACACAAACAAAATCAAAACCATAAACAAATGTCACCATCACAGTAGTCTAACTAATCTATTTCAGTTTCTCTGTTTTGTCCACTGTCAACCTGAGTCTTATTTTGATGACAGCAAAAATTTAAAAATGAGTTTATCTACATATTGCCTAAGCCTTGTAACTTAAACATTTTTTATTTTTTCTTGGGACAGGGACAGAACCATGGATCACTACTGTGAAAAATGATGCTTCTAATTGAAATCAAACAAAACTAGTCTGAGAACTTCATGTTTACAAGGAAGCTCCACTTTAAAATGCCTAAGGAGACTTTAGAGTATATCACATAGGTAAATAACACATGGATTCACTGACTGGGTATTTATTCCACTTTTGCAAAGGAATTTGGGCCTAAAATCCCTCTAAGGAGAAGTAGATTTGACCAGAAGCTAAGGAGGAAAGGGTAGTTGGGGCAGAAGAACAGATAAAGGGTACCTGGGTTTAATGGTGTGAAGTGTTAAGTGCAATAGCAGTGCTTGTAAAGAACAATAAAAGAGAGTAAGGTTTGGGGCACATATTGACTCACCCTCTCGTTGGTTGTACAAGTAGCAAATTAAGTTATACCAAATGCTTATATCATAAGGCTTTTAAGTTAGTCGGCATTCCCAGGGGCAACGTTATAGGAATATAAGGGCAACAGGCAATATATTCCAAATAATGACATGTGCTTTTCCATTCACTATAACAAAGCAAAAAATGCACCATATCTAGTTCACAACTATTTATTTTCCTTTCTGTGTCAGGTAAGTGGGTCTTACATGAACCAGAGAAATACAGATTATACCCTGTGAGTCCAATGACCTCAGTTAGAGAGAAATGAGGCTTGACTTGAATGAAACTGTGCTACAAACAAGAAATTTTTTTTTTAAAGTTAAATATAAAAACGTTAATTTATTAGGGCTGATTAACATGAAAAAGATTGTTGACACTGACACGGGGGTAGAACTATTGAAAATTTTAAAACTGAAATTCTCTTACAATCTGTTTTCACAGACTGATACTGGACCATTGCATAATTATATTGAAATATAAACTCTAATAATTAGTTACCAGAATGATTCAGTGAAAGAAAACTCACGTGCATCAAGTAGTGGAAGAATGAAATAACTTTCATGGAAATAAAATACTCACGGAATAACAATTTCTTCTTTCTTTCCACATTTAGCACAAACTTCAAGTTCACAAGCGCATGGTTTACAAATTATGTGATAAGAATCCTTCACTGTCTTCTGTAAACATTTAACACTAAAGAAAAAAAAAATGATACCATTTCAATTTAGCTGTTTGAATTGCCTCTTATCAACATTTATCCTTTTCTTTCTCCTCCCAATAAAAACTTCACAAATGCCAAAATGAAAAAGAAAATCTGTTTTCACCAACCTCATTCAATAAATGTTTAGGAAGAACATGGAAGGGAACCTAGTGGAGGAGATAATATGCACTAAAATATTAATACTAATTGACAATAAAATTAGAACATAGTAATAAAAAGTGGTATGAATGCCAAAGAAATAAAAAACTACTGCTGTCTAGGATGACAGAGGAGGTTTCACAGAGGTTGTACCTAAATGAGGCCTTCAAAATGGAGTTGCAATTCCAAAAGTGAAGATAAGGGTAGAAGAGAAAGAATTCTAGACTAGGGGGATAATGTGAACAAAGGCATGAAGGTGTGAAAAAAGAGAGTAGATGAGGATAATGACAAGTAGTTCTGTTCAGCTGAAAATGGAATGGAGTTTGGCCTTAATTTTAATAGACAATGTAGTCAAAATTATCCATCTTGACAATGTGGAACTATTGAGAGAGGCAAAGTAGTAAAATAAATAGAAACCTAGTTTCAGAATGAGAAAGACCTGTCATTGAAACACACTGGCTACGGGACCCCAAGACAAATCATCTCATAACTCACTAAGACTTAAGTCTCAGAAGACTTGCTGAACTACATTGGTAGAAGGAGTTTCGTCCTTATATCAATGAAGTAACAAGGGGTGGGGTGGGGGGTCGTAAGTAGTAATCATTGAAGGCCTCTAAATATGGGAGTAAAGTGATCAATTCTATGCATTAAGAACAATACTCTAGCAATGAAAGGTAAAACAAATTGAAGTAGGAAGAGCCTGACAGTGGGAAAAATCTACTAAGAAAGTTGAGGATCACCTAAAGAACAATGAAGAAGCACATAGTAGTAGGCATGAGCAGAGTATAAGAGAAACATAGGTATGTTAAAAAAGATGGGCTGGTTACGTAATGAGTATAGGAAACAAGTTAAGGAACTGCCTATTTGCTCCACTGGTTGCCATGAACTGTCAAGAGAATGAGAGAAGGCACTCATCAGGTCAGGTGGGTCCCCTGTAGTGAAATTATGGGCCAACATGGATGACAGTCACTAGATGGGAAAGCAAGGATGAGCTCTGATTTGCATTATTAGGGAAACATGTAGACTGATGTAACCTCAGATCCACTGGAATATCCAAGTAATAACTGACACAGAATGCTTTAAGGTTTACATAATGCTTTACAAATATTATCTCTTTTGAACCTCACAACAATGCTGTGAAGTAGGTACTATTATTCCTATTTTCACAGATGAGGAATCTGAGGATCAGAAAAGTCTAATGAATTGTCCATGGTCATCCAGCTAGAGTCCAACATATAACTGAAACTTAGCTCTTTTTGACCCCAAAGTCTAGTATTCTTTCCACTATGGTAAGTCAATCTCTTTATTTTACACATAAGGAAACTGAAGACCAGATAAGTTGAACTGACCTGCCCATCGTCAAAAAAGGAGTAAGAAGCAGAGTCGGGATTTGCTCTTAAAATTTTCTACTCCAAATTTAGCACTCTTTCAATGAACCACATTATTCCTAATGAGAGTTCTGCGTGAGTAATTGCCCCACTATTAGAAATGTCTATTAAATAAGTTTTAATTCATGATCATTGTACTGCCATTTTAAATTTAAACAGGCAAACATCCCACCCAGTATGTCATGAAAGCTATGAAGCATCTTTAAGAATGTCTTTTAGGTTTTTAGTCATTAAAGAGATTTTCTATTATAAAATACATTTTTTTAAAAGGAAGAAAATAATGAACTGAGATTTCCTTTTAAAAATAAATAGAAAATTAATAGTGTTTGTGCCTCATTTTAATTTCTTTGGAAATGGTCGCAATTTGAACATCTTGCTGGCCTAATACTGAATCATTTGTCTTTAACTATTTTGTGCAGTCACCACAAAACAATAAATTTCTTGCATCCATTTCTACCCAACATCTTAGAAAAAACAATCCCTAAGAAAGGGTAAATGATCACTCTTTGATCAGCTTCTACAGACAACTAAGTGGAAACTATGTAGGAATAAGAACAGAGCCATTCCTAGCACCATAAACAGAAATGTCATTGTCAGTGAAGGCAGAGATGATTACACATTTACAATCAAAAAGAATAAAAACTCAAAGAAAACACATTATGTTCTCATGTGGATACATTATAGAGATAAGTATACATATTTATGGATACATAACAAAAAATAAGGAACTGATTTAATTAGTGAATATATTCATCAAATGGTCAAAAAACAATGATCAGAATGGCTAATCTTAATTTTTTAAAGTACTAGAATATATATAAATACAGCAAAATCCAAAACAAACAAAATTTAATCTTCAAATCAAAAATAATTATTGAGTGCCTATGATGTAAAGAACACTATGCTAGGTGTTAGAGAAGTGGATAACTACTGCTTACTAGGGGGATGAGAAATAAACATAGATGCCTAAAATACCCCATATTAAAAGTAGCGAATCAAAACATTAGGTCATTACCAACCTGGAAGCCACAAAAAGTTTCTTGGAATAAGTAGCATTTGAGCTGGATTTTAACGGATGGGTAGAAAACTTAACAAGAAAAAGGAAGGAACATATGGAGCAGGCTATAGGTACAAAGAACAACCCAAACGACAGCATGAAGTTGAGACTCTGTGCATGCTAAGGAAACAAAGAGTGGTCCAACTTGTGGAGAAATATACAGCAGGATCCACCTCCAGAGAAAAAAACTGATGAACTCTGTGTGTAGAGCAAAGCATATTTTTTCACTTTATTTTTCTTGCTTTTTTGTAATATAGAAATATATTTTGCATGACTTCACATGTATAATAGGTATCATTTTGCTTGCCTTAATGAGTTGGAGAGAGGCTTGAGGGAGAAAATTTGGAACTCAAAATTTAAAAGTGAATGACAAATATATATATATAGTAGGAAATACATAGATGGACAGAAGTTGTGGAGGGTCTTGAATGTCAAGCATTGAAATTTAAAATCTACGCAACTAGACAATAGGGAATCATTAAAGATTTCAAAAAAGATGAGTGATATGACGAGATCAATGTGAAGAAAGATTATTATTGCACTGGTATGAAGAGTGGATTGGAGAGAAGAAATAAGACGCAGAGAACTAAACTACCCCAACAGCCTTGACAAGTGGAAACGAGGAGCTGATCTAGGATTATAGTAGTGGGGCTAGATTGGAAGGGTAAGATTTGAAAGATGAGGATGAGACAGGATAGGAGGACATCATGTACCTCCCTTCCAGGCACCATCTATATCTCTTCACCAAAGACCCTTGGGACTCCTCCTGGGACCATCCTGGACTTTGAGATGTGAACTTTTGCTTTATCTTGCCTGGAACCAGATTTCCATAGTATTTTCCAGACATCACCATACTGTGCCTCCCTAAATGCTACTATACATTGCTAGCTCCTCATTCTATTTCGTCCTCCCTCGTTCGAATGAAAACTCTCTGAGGGCAGAGACTTTCTAGTCTACTTGTATTTCTATTTCTGGGGCACCTAGGCAGCACAGTAGCATTCTTGCACAGCCTAGAGTCAGGAAGACTCATCTTTCTGAATTCAAATCTGGCCTAAAACATGTACTAGTTGTGTGACACTGGCACTTAAATCTGTTTGCCTCAGTTTCCTCATTTATAAAATAAGCTGGAGAAGGAAATGGCAAACCACTCCAGAATTTTTGCCAAGAAAACCTCAAATGGGGTCGCAAAGAGTTTGATACAAGTGAAAACTGAATAACATTTGTATTTCCATTACTTGGCTCATAGAAAGGACTTAAAAGGCTAACTCCCTCTGTTTCTGTTTCTCTGTTTCTATCTGTCAATGCCAAATAACCTTTCACCTATTATACGAAAAAAAAACACACCCCAAAGTTCAAATAGTCCTTTATCCTCTGCTTTCTATTTTCTTATTATTCTCTCATATCTATTGCAGCAATGATAAAACATGGGGATCATTGATCTAAGGATATCTATCCTTTATAAACATAGTAATTAAATACAATTCTTGTCCCACTAAAGCTTCAAATGATCCATCATGAATTGACTAACTAGCAGAGCTTTAAAATCCACGATGTGTTTAGGGGAACACTATTTAATTCACCAAACAATTCTAATAAAAATAAATTATTGTCACTTCTCCCAGCCTACCAATGATGTATTTCAAAACAGGTTTAGTATCTGCAGTTCCTTTTTTTTTATTGGAATAAGAGGGTTAATTACAATAATTCCTAAAATATATAAACTACTGAATGATGATCAAATACTTCAAAGCTATTTTTAGAAAAAAGACTACAACTGATATTTGAGGGCAGGGCTTGTAATGAAAGGGCTCACAACTCTAATCAATCCTGAAGAAAAGGAAAACCCAGGCATAAGGGTATAACCCATTAAAGAAATGAAAATATAGTTACCTTTACAATAATTAAGATTCAAATTTCATGGTAAGATTTCAAGTGTGGAGTTTACAATTATACTACATTGACATAAACTGTGAACACAAACCCCTATGACTAAAACTCAGCTATTAAGTAAACTCATCTTGGTATGTGGTGACATAACATTCTTTCTTATCAATGATTAACTCTTTTTTTTGAAAAAAATAGCATAATTTTATTGGCATTCAGACTCCATTAATTCTTTCTCTGGAGGTGTAAAATTTTTCATCATGAGTCCTTTGGAATTGCCTTGGATCTTTGTATTGCTAAGAATAGCTAAGTCTTACACAGTTAATCATTGCACAATATTGCTGTTACTGTGTACAACTGTTCTCCTGGTTCTGCTCACTTCACTTTGTATCAGTTCATGTAAGTCTTTCCAGGTTTTTCTGAAAGCATCCTGCTCATCATTTCTTATAGCACAATAGTATTCAATTACAATCACATACCATAACTTGTTAGGCCATTCCTCAGTTGATGGATATCCCCTCAATTTCCAGTACTTTGCCACCACAAAAAGAACGGCTGTAGATATTTGTGTTTGGTTCCTTTTCCTTTTTCTTTGATTTCTTTGGGGTGCAGACCTAGTGGTGATATAGCTGGGTCAAAGGGTATGCCATATGGGCATAGTTCTAAATTGTTCACCAGAATGGCAGGACCAGTTCAGAACTCCACCAGCAATGCATCAGTGCCCCTATATTTCCACATCCCTTTTAGCATTTGTCATTTTCATCTTCTGACCCATTGGCCAATCTTATGAGTGTGGGGTGGTACCTCAGAATTGTCTTAATTTGCATTTCTCTAATCAGTGGTGATTTAGAGCATTTTTCAACTGACTGCTGGTAGCTTTGATTTCTCCTGAGAGCTCCTGTTTATATCCTTTGGCTATTTGTCAATTGGAGAATGGAGGGAGGAATTTAAGGGTGAAGAGAAGAAAACTTAGCCCTTGTCCGGGATCTTGGGACAGCGGTCTTGTCTGAATGTCAGCTGCTTCTGGGTCTGTACTAGACGAACTTTGAAGTCTTCAGAGGGTTCTGCCATCCACTCAGGAGCAGGGGCTTTCTTCAAATGATCCAGGAGTCCACACTCCAAGTTTGGCAGCATATCCCAAGTTGGGGCAGGGACCTAACTAAAGTGACAGCAGAGATACGATCCATCTCTGTGATAAACCCAAGGCACAGCCTCATCCTAAGGGGAAGACAGAGCCATCCAAAGTCCAAATGAGTGCAGCTAGGTGGGAAAAATCCAATGATTAACTTTTAACAGTCTCATCTATTACAAGAAACAGGAGTGCTGGGATTGGAAAGTAAAACTCAATAATAATGCTTGGATGTAACTGCTGCATGGCTCTCTGATGAATATGGATGAAATGAATGAAAACTGAAACTTGTACTGTTCAAGTAAAATGTACAGTAGGTACAAGCTGTATATAGCATATTACTCTATATGATTTGCCAATGAAAAATACTGTAATACCAGAAAAGGAAATAGGCTAAGCATAGAGTGACAGCTCAAGTACTGCCCTGTTATACAAAAATATTAAGACCCAAGAAAGCAGGGATTTGCGTGAGCTGCCCCCTAGATCCCCCCCAAATCTATAAAAATGGCTCTGAACAAATTCTAGAACTGCAGAACCCACAAAATATCAGAGGGAAGCAGGGCTCCAGCCCAGGACAGCCTGGATGGTCGCTGGGTAAGGTGTATCATGCACAGAGCTGGGAGCAGAGGGGAGCAAAGCCCAGCATGGGCGGCAGCAAGACCAACCAGACCGTGAGCCGGGTGGTACAGGCCCTAGAGCCCTGAATCAGTGAGTTGTGGCAGTGACCAGACTTCTCAACCCACAAACACCAAAGACAACACAGAAGGTTGGTGAAAAAAGCTGCGGGGGACAGAGTGAAAGGAGTTCAAGGTTCGGCCACCGCCCCAGGGGCAGCGGGGATGGTGCAGCTACAGAACTACAGCTGCAGTTGCTTCGGGCCCCAAGAACATCTGGTGGGAGGAATTAAGTGGCAGATCAGAGCAGGAGTGCAGAGCCTGCTTAATATCTGAGTCCAGTCCGGGTTGCTGGTTCTTGGGGGAGGAGGAGTGCTGGTGTGGCAGAGGTGGTTGTACAGAAATAGCTCTGAAAACAACAGTGCATCCCCTCAAGCTTGGAACAAAGTACTCTTTGTTCTACAAGGAGTCGTAGCCTGACGAAAAACTCAAGGGTCAAGTAAGTTGGCTGGGAACGTGACCAGGCAGCGAAAATGGACTCAGATTCAGTCTCAGACTTTGGAATCTTTCTTTGGTGACAAAGAAGACCAAAACATACAGCCAGAAGAAGTCAACAAAATCAAAGAGCCTACAACAAAAGTCTCCAAGAAAAACATGAACTGGTCTCAGGCCATGGAA
>CM053624.1:239433339-239452692 GCA_028646595.1 Phalanger gymnotis
CAGGGCAACGAGAGTGTACGCCATCTTGGAGTGGGGAGGGGGTGGAAATGGGGAGAAAATCTGTAATTCAAACGCATGTGAAAATCAATGCTGAAAACTAAACATATTAAAAATAAATTAAAATAACAAATAAATAAAGGAGAGATGGGGATGCACAAAATAAAAAAAAAATGTTTTTACAATCCACTGGGAAATAAGATATACAGGCAATAGGGTATAAAAATCTATCTTGCCCTACAAGAAAGTAGGGGGGGAAGGGGAAAAGAGAGGGGAGGGTGGAGTGATAAAAGGGAGGGCAGACTGGGGGAAGCGGTAATCAGAATGCATGCCATCTTGGGGTGGAAGGGAGGGGAGAGATGGGGAGAAAATTTGGAACTCAAAATCTTGTGGAAATGAATGTTGAAAACTAAAAATAAATTAATTAATTAAATTTTTTTAAAAAGAGAGGGAAAAAAAGAAATTTATGATCAAGATGGTTGGGAAAATAGCTTGCACCCCTTCCTTATCCCCACCATGATAGACAATTACGGGTTTTTCTTTAACATAACTCTCCCCCTTCCATTTTCCACTTTGGCTTCTCCCATAACAGACCTCCCATGTAGCTTAAATCACTTCCACCATACCTTGCCTTTGATCCAACACCCTGAATGAAGGTGGGGAAAAAAATCACACCATCATTCTGACTGGTCCACTACAAATTTATGTTACCTAACCTCAACTGAGCCCTCACTGCTACTAGGCAATCCTACTACACCTCCTGTATCAGCTCACTCTCCACAGCAGCTCTTCTAAACTTCATCCCTAGTCAAACCTCCCATGGCTTCCTCTCCCCCCACTCTCCTACCTGAGAACTTGACTCCCATGTGCCACGAACTCTCAGTTCTGCCCTCTTCTTCATCTCTTATCACTCAGAGGCCTTCTGCCATTTTCTCCCCCTTTGCTCTATTTCACATGATGAAATAGCCTTATTTCCTTACTAAGGTTAACTCCTCTACTTGTTCAAGTGGTCCCATTGAATCCTATCTCCTTCAACAGACTGCCCCCCTGTCATTTCACTCTTTCACTTACCATCTACAAATATATCCATGTTTCTCTATCCTGAAAAAAGAAACCCTCATTTGATCCTTCTATTCCTGCAAACTATCATCCTATATCTCTTCTGTTCTTTGTAGCTAAACTCCTTTAAAAAGCTATCTACAGTAGATGCCTCCACTTTCTTTCCTCTTAGTCTCACCTTAATCCCCTAACAATCTGGCTTCTGATCTTATTATTTAATTCAAACTGCTCTCTTCAAAGTTAATAATGATCTCTTAGTTGCCAAATCAATGGCCTTCTCTCAATCCTCATTCTCCTTGACCTCTCTGTAGCTTTTGACACTGTTGATCTCCTCCTTGATACTTTTCTCTCTAGGTTTTCAAAATATTAATCTCTCCCGGTTTTCTTCTATGACTTCTATGGCTGCTCCTTCTCTGTCTCCTTTGCTGGATCCTCCTCCAGATCTCACTCTCTAACCACAGGTGTCCCTCAGGGTTCTGTCCTGGGCCCTCCTCTCCTCCCTCTATACTACTTCACTTGGCATTCTCATCAGCTCCCATGAATTTAATTAACTCTTTACACTAATGATTCTCAAATCTGTCTTTACTCCCCTAATCTTTCCGCTGGCCTCCAATCTGGTATCTCAAGCTCAATTCCAACAGATATCTTAAACTCGATATGTTCAAAACAGAACTAATTTTATTTCCTCCTAAACCCACCCCAACACTTACTTTCCCTATTAATGTTGAGGGTAACACCATCCTCCCAGTCCCGCAGGCTCTCAACCTAGGAGTTATCCAGAATTCTTTGTTATCTCTCCACCCCCTACTTGCCCCTCCCCCCATATCAAAGCCATTGCCAAGACCTGTTGATGTCATTTTTGCAACATTTCTTGAATACTCCCCATTGTCTCCTCTGACATAGATGCTGTCACTGCTCTGGAGCAGGAGCTTATCACCTCATGTCTTCATTATTGCAACAGCTGCTGGTAGGTCCACCTGCCACAAGTCTCTCTCCACTCCAATCCATTGTTCATTCAGTCACTAAAGTGATTTTCCTAAAGTGCATATCCAATCACAGCACCTCTCTACTCAACAAACTCTAGTCACTTCCTTCTGTCTTCAGGAGCAAATACAAAATGTCGTATTTGGCATTCAAAGCACTTCATAACCTAACCTACTCCTACATTTCTGTCTTCTTACACCTTTTCCCCAAAATGTACTCTTCAGTCCAGTGACAACACTGGCCTCCATGATCCTCACATTCCACAAACAAGACACTTCAAATCTTGGCTCCAGGAATTTTCTCTGGCTGTCCTTCATGTTGGAAACCTTCTACCTACTCCACTCTCCCTACTGATCTCCCTGGCTTCCTTTAAATCCCAACCTGATTCCAGCCTCTCTTTCCAGGTTTACTATATAGGCTCATGCAAGTTATCAATCACTAATTTATGTCATTCCCTTCTCTTCCTTTTTAGCCCTATTCCAAATCAACTCCACATATTGAACTCAATCTGCCATTTATTTTTAAAATAGCTTTTGTAAGAAATCATAGCTGATTGGTATTGTCTGTTTTCACTGATTAGACAAATTACAATCTCTGTGTGGTGACTCAATGAGGAAAGAGCTTACAAAATACTAGAGAAAAATGCTATTTCACAAAAAAGGTAAAATAGAAACATGTAAAGCTTTCTGTATAAGAGAACAGAAAATACTGCTGTCTTCCCAAGTGATGAAGCGGATATACCTAAGAAACTTAAAACACCATTTTTTTTCTTAACCAGCTTTTGGCAAGCATCAAGATCCATGTGAGACATGGAATGTAGCCAATTATGCATGGCAATGTTGCCACTCCAAAAAAAAAAAATGAAAGAAAAGGCTAGTCAGTAGCCAAATAGTAACATGGGAAAGGAAGGCTCTAAGTTTCACAGGAGTCTGAACATTACTCTTTCATCCTTTAAAAATAATTACCATAAATTGCCAGCTCTCCCCCTTTCTCTGATTTACTTCCTATCACATCATGGAGAACAATTATGTGGCAGAATATGACCAAGAGACAAGCAATATTCAAAATCATAATCAAAGGTTGGATTTAGCCCACAAGAAAAACTAAACTGTAAATAAGTGAGTATATGCTTATTCTTGCGATATGCTGATTATTGAGATACTCATTGTTTAAAATTTCCCCCAATAAGACAAATCCAATTTAAAAGTAATTAGCTAAGAAAAACCATTCTAAATCTCATGATTTATATTACTACTACTGCATTTCATATTTATGTTACAAATCACTGTTCAACTCTAATAGTATGCAGGAAAAGCAAGTTAGACAGAAATTCAGTTATGTAATTACCACAAAATCTGGAAGTTAAAGAAGGCATTAGAAATGAAAATCTGGACACAAGTGAAATATAGTAGAAAGAATATACAACTCAATTCAGGAGATGGGCCCTACTCCTGGCTTCATCACTAATTAGCCATAAGATTCTGGGGAAATCATTGAACTTATGTGGGCCTCAGTTTCTTCATCTGTAGTAATAACATCTCCCCTTTATATAAAGCACTTTAGTTTATAAAGTGAGTTGAACTAAGTAATTTTGAAGGTTCTTTACAATTTTTTTCAATTTTTTCATGTTTTTATTCAAAAGTTTGAGTTCCTACGCCCAAACGGCTACAAAACAGTGCATACCCCTTGACCCAGCAATACCACTCCTAGGGCTGTATCATAAAAACAGGAAAATGACTCATGTGTACAAAAATATTTACAGCAGCTCTTTTTGTGGTGGCCAAGAATTGGAAATTGAGGGGATGCCCATCAATTGGGGAATGGCTGAACAAATTGTGGTATATGAGTATAATTGAATACTACTGCTCTATAAGAAATGATGAGCAAGCAGACTTCAGAAAAACCAGGAAAGACTTATATGAACTGATGCTGAGTGAAGTGAGCAGAACCAGAAGAACAACGTCCACAGTAATAGCCACACTCTGCAATGACTAACTTTGATAGAGTAGGCTCTTCTCAGCAATGCAAGGATCTAAGAGAACTCCAAAAGACTCATGATCGAAAATGCTGTCCACATCCAGAGAAAGAACTATGGAGTCTGAATGCAGATCGAAGCACACTATTTGATCTCTTTTTTTTTCCTTTGTGGTTTTGTTTCTTCTTTCTCATGGTTCTTCCCATTGGTTCTAATACTTCTTTATAACATGACTAATGTGAAAATATGTTTAATATGAATAAATATACGTAGAGCCTATATCAGATGGTATGCTGTCTTGGGGAAGGGGGGTAAGAGGGAGAGGAAAATTAAAAACTCAAAAGTTTATGTAAGTGAATGTTGAAAACTAAAAATAAATGAATAAATTAAAAATTAAAAGAAAAAATGAAGTTTTGAGTTCCAAATTCTATCCCTCCCCCCTCCCTGAGACAGTAAGTAGATATAGGTTATACATATGCAATCATGTAACACATTTCTATGTTAGTCATTTTTTACAAGAAGATTCAAATGTAATTTTTTAAAAATGAAAAAAAAACAAAGTAGAAAAATAGCATGTTTCAGTCTGTATTCAAACAATATGAGTTTTCTCTGGAGGCAGACAGTTTGCTTCATCATTAGTCCTTTGGGATTGTCTTGGATCATTGTATTGCTGAGAAGAGCTGTCATTAACAGTTCTTCATCAAGCAACATTATTGTTACTGTGTAAAATGTTTTCCTGGTTCTTTTCACTTCATTATGCATACGTTCATGTAAATCTTTTAAGGTTTTTCTGAAAGCAACTTGCTTATCATTTCTTATAGCACAATAATATTCCATTACAATCATATGTCACAGCTTGTTCAGTCATTCCTCAACTGATGGGCATCCCTTCGATTTCCAATTCTTAGCTACCACAAAAAGACTGGCTATAAATATTTTTGTACAAATGGGTCCTTTTCCCTTTTTTTGGATGTCTTTGGGATACAGACGTAGTAGTGGTAATGCTGGATCAAAGGGTATGCATAGTTTCAAAGTTCCTTGGGCCTAATTCTCTTTTACAGTTTTAACATGCTATGATGCCATGTTTCTTTCTCACTATTTAACTGAAATGCACAATGAAAAAAAATCTAAGCTTTCACCTCTAAGAGACAGTTTAGGAAAAAAAAAAACTTTATGTGTTTCACCCCCCACACACACACACGCTGATAATAATACAGCAACAAATTTGTTCCACTTTACCTGAGTACTTTCCGTCTGCTTCTCCCAAGGTTTCGTTTCAGAGATGGAAGGGAGCTCAGAGTGCCTCAGAGTACAATCTTCTCATGTTACAGATGTGCCACAGAGAAGTTAAATGATTGGTCTTCTGGATAGTAACATAGACAATATTTGAACCTAAGACCTTTGATTCCAAACCTAATGCATTAATGCTCTTTCTCTCTCTATACACATACTAAAGAGGACTTGTGGTTTAATCAGTGTGGGTACGCTCTACACTGATATGGATCACAACTTTCCAAGTCTTAGAAGAATGATTTCCATGAGATACCATGCCTTCCATTTTATCCATAATCTATAGTTAGATATACAGATCTACACCAGTAACCAATATAAAGATATAGATATGGACCATCAGAGCTGACATTTAATAACGCTTTAAAGTTTGCAAAGTGCATTACAAAGATCATCTCATGTTTCATCATAACAGCTTATGATATAAGTACTATTATTATCCCCATTTTACAGACAGGAAACTGGGGCTAGCAATTTCAGCCTCCTGCCCAGGGTCAAAGTGTAATTAAGTTTCTAAGGCAAGATTCAAACTCAGGATTCCTAACTCCAAGCCCAGCACTTTATCCATTATGCCACTAATTAAAGATAATTAATATAGAAAAAGATGGAGAGCTATCACAAATTAGGTCCCCTCAATAGGAAAGCTGGAAAATACTATTAGTTGGAAGGCTAGATATTTAGTTGGGGTTGATATATTTCATTTGCTTACTAATGGCAGGAGGCAGTATTTTTATTCATCATTCTAAATTTTTTATTTAATATTTGGCAGTACATAAGAGATACATCAGAATTAGCTATAATTAGCTAATGAGAGTAATAAGATGACCTTTGAGGGTAATGTGGCCAATGAATATCTTTGGCTACACATCATAGTTCTCTCATAAATGTGGATATGAAACATTGCTCTTCATACTAATTATCTTTTCACCTCAACAACTTGTCAATAGTAGTCTTTTGCCTCTGCAACACATCATGACTGTACAAAGCAAGTAGCCATAGGACATATTAAAGCATTTGATTAGTCTGTTGCACACAGAGGGAAGAAAAAGACAACATTTCTCTAAAGTTGGACTCAGTTCAGGAATTCTCCAACAACTACAAAAATCTCTATCTCTGGTACTTATTTGCCATACTATCAGTAGCATCCTTTTTCATTGTATACATCCAGAATAAAGACAAAAATCATGAAGGTTGGAAAAAATATTGAAGAAAAAGAGTCAAATGTAGCCAATATAAATAGGGCAGGCACATTTTACACATCTACTTCCTGTGATTTTTTATTCATTAAAAGGCTATGGTAGTTAAAGAAAGAGAAATGGATATTAAGACTATGAAAACTTGAAAATACCATTAGAGGGTTTGAATTCATTCAAAATATTGAAAATATCTTAAGTTTATATAAGTTTTATTTGTTGCTGTTCAGTCATTTTTCAATTGTGTCCGACTCTTCAGTACTGCATTTGGGTTTTCTTGGCAAAGATATTAGAGTGGTTTGCCATTTCCTTCTCCAGTTGATTTTACAGATGAGGAAACTGAGGCTAACAGAGTTAAGTGACTTGAATCACACAGCTAATAAGTTTCAGAGGCCACGTTTGACCTAAGATCTTCCTGATTCCAAGCCTGGTGCTGTATCCACTGTGACTGCTCCTATAAATTATAAGTTCCATAAACTAAATGAAATGGCACATAGCAAAACTAGTCCTAACTACAATGGTATAGAACACAGCTAGTTTAGTCATATAAATCTGAAATTGGCATATTTTGAAAAAATTTTTCTATTGATAGTGTTGGACAGTGAACAGAACATCTTCCAGATTCCCTGGCATCTGCTTTCTTGTGGAAAAAGTATTGGAGAGTATGAAGAGAAGTTCTGACTCATGCTGACATTTTCATGACTGCAAAATTTCTATAAGAATGATCTAAGCGTACAATGAAGTTGCACTTAATGAAGAACCCTCATCTCTGCTTCCTTTAGACTAGCTTCAGCGAGTCTCACTTTCTACAAGTTTTTCCCTATTTTCTCCTAATCCCAGTGTCTTCCCTCTGATTATCTTTAATCTTACATACATACATACACACACACACACACACACACACAATATCACATTCCATTTGTACATAGCTTTTTGAATGTTGCTTCCTCAAGCACTTAGTACAGTATTTAGCACATAATAGGTGCTTAATAAATACAAGTTGATTGATAGCCTGACAGACTGCATAAATAGGGTTAAACAGTTTTCTGCAAAAGACATCTTTACAGTCACCTAAATGAATGAAAGATTTAAAGAACAAAGGATCTCACTGTGTCTATTGTTTCTTGATTTTTTTCAAAAGTGTTTGACTCAGTGGATCAAAATGCAGCCTTGCTTAAATAAGCTGCCTCCCATACATAAGTTCAAATCATGAAAAATTCTATGACAAATGTGACTATGAATTTAATTTTCTTTTTTTTTTTTTGAAGGGAGAAAGGCAGGGCAATTGGGGTTAAGTGACTTGCCCAAGGTCACACGGCTAGTAAGTATGTCAAGTGTCTAAGGATGAATTTGAACTCAGGTCCTCCTGACTCCAAGGCCAGTGCTCTACTCAATGCGCCACCCAGCTGCCTCTATGAATTTAATTTTATTCAATGATACACTAAGTAGGGGCAGAGCCAAGATGATGGAGAAAAGCAAGGCAGTTGCCTGAGCTTTCCCCAGTTTTCCTCAGAAACAGCATCTAAACAGATTATGAAGCAATAGAACCTACAAAAAGACGGAGTGAAACAACTTTCCAACTTAATGTAACTTCAAAGGACTTCAGGAAAGGTCTGTCTTATTTGGGTAAAAGGGCAGTACAACCAAGTGCAAATGGTATCCGGCCAAACCAGTGGGAGGATCTTAGCCATAAGCACACATCAGCAACTGAGGTCCCAAGGTCCTGACTCAGCAGGCTAGTGGCACTAGAGGCCACCTGGGAGGCTTCTAGCCCCAGCACAGAATGCAAATTGCAAGCCCAAAAACCCCTGGCACAACAGGCACAACCAGGCCAGGCCAGGCCACTTTGGCTAAATGGGCAAGCTGCTAGCACCCAAGGTCCTGGCACAGAAAGCCAGCATCCAAGTTCCAGGCCCTTAGCACAACAAATTTGGGACAGTGCCCTCTGTGCTTCAGGAGCAACTTTAAACATCATGAAATAGGATAAAAATGAGTAAAAAACAGAAAAAAGCCCTGACCACAAAAAGCTACTATGGAGACTGGGAAGATCAAATTACAAACTCAAAAGAGGATACCAACGTCAAAATGCCTGCAGGTGAAGCCTCAAAAGGGAAGTTAAATTGGTCTCAAGCCGTTCTTGGAAGAGATCAAAAAGGATTTAAAAAATCAAGTAAGAGAGGGAGAAGAAAAATTGGGAAAAGAAATGAGAGTTATACGAGCTTGAAAAAGGAAGGGCAAAAATCAACCGAAGAAAACAGTTCCTTAAAAAATACAATTGGCCAAATGGGAAAAAAAAAATCCACCGAAGAAAACAACTCCTTAAAAAGTAGAATTGGCCAAGTAGAAAAGAAGGTAAAAAAGCTAACTGAAGATAATAATTCCTTGAAAATTAGAATTGGGCAAATGGAAGCTAATGACTCTATGAGACATCAAGAATCAGTCACACAAAATCAAAAGAATGAAAAAAAATAGAAATGTAAAATATCTCATTGGGAAAACAATTGACCTAGAGAATGGATCCAAGAGAGAAGA
The DNA here is from genome assembly GCA_028646595.1 of Phalanger gymnotis. Lineage (NCBI taxonomy): Eukaryota > Metazoa > Chordata > Mammalia > Diprotodontia > Phalangeridae > Phalanger > Phalanger gymnotis. The sequence continues at coordinate 239,442,370 of CM053624.1, forward strand.
TTTAAGAATTATTGGACTACCTAAAAGCTATGATCAAAAAAAAAAGAGCCTGGACATTACCTTTCAAGAAATTATCAAGGAAACCTGTCCTGAGAGTCTAGAATCAGAGGGTAAAATAGTCATTGAAAAAATCCACTGAAAAAACCTCCTGAAAGAGATTCCAAAACCAAAACTCCAAGGACTATTGTAGACAAATTTCCAGAACTCTGGGGTCAAGGAGAAAATACCGCAAGCAGCCAGAAAGAAACAATTCAAATATCAAAGTGCCACAGTCAAGATTACACAGGACTTAGCAGCCATAACATTAAAGGATCAGAGGTCATGGAACATAATATTCCAGAAGACAAAGCAGCTAGGACTACAACCAAGAATCACCTATCCAGTGAAATTGAGCATAATCTTTCAGGGCATTCAATGAAATAGGGGACTTTCAAAGTTTCCCGACAAAAACGCAAGAGCTGAACAGAAAATTCAATCTTCAAATGCTACTCAACCTCTCCCCCAAGATGGCGCTGAAGATGAAGAAGGAAGCCATTGTCTCCCCTTACCCCTTGCCCCCTCCAAGACAGAAGCCACATCTAAAGCCTTGAAGGCCAAGAAGGCAGTGTTAAAGGGTGTCTATAACCACAAAAAGAAAATCCAAAAATCTCCCAACCTTGTGGCAACCCAAGACACTAAGACTTCAAAGGCAGCCCAAATATCCTTGGAAAAGTGCATTCGGAGAAGCAAGCTTGATCATTATGCCATCATTAAGTTCCCCTTGACCACTGAGTCTTCTATGAAGAAGATTGAGCACAACACCACCCAAATCTTCATTTTGGACGTCAAGACCGACAAGCATCAGATCAAGTAGGCAGTAAAGAATCTGTATGACATCAATGTGGCCAAGGTCCGGCCTGATGGAGAGAAGAAGGCCTATGTCTGAATTCCTCCAGACTATGATGCTTTAGATGTTGCCAACAAAACTGGAATCATCTAAACTGTGTCCAGCTATCCCACTGCACCTACAACAAAGTTTTCCAGTAGAAAACAAAACAAACAAAAAAAAAAACCAAATACAGGACTGAAGAAGCATAAAAAGGTAAACAGGAAAGAAAAAACAAAAACATGTTATTCAATAAGGTTAAACTTTACATCCCTACACAGGACGATGATACTTCTAACTCTTGAGAATTATATCTATTAGTGCAGTTAGAAAGAGCATACATAGATAGAAGGTGTGGGTATAAGTTGACTTTGATGTGATGATATAAAATAATTAAGAAGTGATTGTATTAGGAGAAGAGGAAAGGGAAAGGCAGAACAAGGTAAATTACATCACATGAAGAGGTACAAAAGGGAAAGAAGGGAGCATTGTTTGAACCTTACTTTCATCAGATCTGGCTCAAAGAGGGACTAACGTATATACTCAATAGGCTATAAAAATGTACCTTACCCTAAAGGGAAGTAAGAGGGAAATGGGGAAAGAAAAGTAGGGGGAAGAGGCTGATAGAAGAGAGGGCAGACTGAGGGAGGTGGTGGTCAGAAGCAAAACACTGGTGATGAGGGACAGAATGAAAGGAGAGAAAAGTGTAAACTGGGAAAAAAAGAATGGAGGGCAATACACAATTAGTAATCATAACTGTAAATGTGAATGCGATGAACTCTCTCATAAAACAAAAGTCAACAGCAATGGATTAAAAACCAGAATCCTATAATATTGTGTTTACAAAGAACACTTGAATCAGAGAGATATACACAGAGTAAAGGAAAAAGGCTGGAGCAGAATATATTACGTTTTAGCTGAAGTAAAAAAAGCAGAGGTAGCAATCCTGATCTCAGACAGAGCAAAAGCAAAAATAGATCTAATTAAAAGAGATAATGAAGGAAATTGCATCTTGCTAAAAGGTACCACAGATAATGAAATAGTATCACTACTAAACATATATGCATGAAGTAGTATAGTATCCCAGTTCTTAGAGGAGAAGTTAAGTGAGTTACAGGAAGAAATAGACTTTAAAACTATACTAGTAGGGGACCTCAACCTCCCCCTCTCAGAACACCATAAATCTAACCATTATAACCACTAACCATCAACCATCTAACCATAAAATAAACGAGAAATAAGGGGAACAGAATTTTAGAAACGTTAGATACGATAGAATTCTGGAGAAAAATGAATGAGGATTCAAAGAAATACATCTTTTTCTCAGTGGTATAGGGCACTTACACAAAAACTGACCATGTATTGGGGCATAAAAACCTCACAATCAAATGCAGAAAGGCAGAAATATTAAATGCATTCTTTTCAGATCATGATGCAATAAAAATTGCATGTAAATATAATTTAATCCAAAAGAATGAATGGGTCAAACAAAAAAATCATAGAAACAATCAACAATTTCATCAAAAAGAATTACAATAATGAGACAACATACCAAATTTAATGGGATGCAGCCAAAGCAGTTCTTGGGGGAGATTTATATCTCTAAATGCTCATGTCAATAAAATAGAGAAAGAGCAGATCAATGAACTGGGCATGTAACTAAAAAAGCTAGGAAAAGAAGAAATGAAAAACCCCCAATTAAATACCAAGTTAGAAATTCTGAAAAATCAAAGGTAAGACTAATAAAATTGAAAGTAGGGAAACTATTGAACTAATAATTTTATTAATATGAGTTGATTTTATTAAAAGACCAATAAACAGATAAACCTTTGGGTAATTTGATTTTTTAAAAAAAGTAGAAGAAAACCAAATTACCAGTATCAAAAATGAAATGGGTGAATTCACCACCAATGAAGAGTAAATTAAAGCAATTAATAGCTGTTTTATCCAACTATATGAGAACAAATCTGACAATCATACTTAAATAACTCCATTTTAGAAAAAGAAATTGAACAAGCCATCAATGAACTCTCTAAGAAAAAGTCTCGAGATGGGTTCACAAGTGAATTCTATCCAACATTTGAAGAACAAATAATTCCCGAACTATATAAATTATTTGGAAAAACAGGTAAAGAGGGAATCCTACCAAATTAATTTTATGACACGAATATGGTGCTGATACCTAAACAAGGAAGAGCCAAAATAGAGAAAGAAAATTACAGACCAATTTCCCTAATGAAAAATCAGCAAAGAGATCACAGCAATTTATCACAAAGATAATACACTATGACAAGGTGGGATTTATATAATGCAAGGCTAGTTAGGAAAACTGACCACATCAATAACAAAACTAACAGAAATCAAATGATTATCTCAATTGATGCAGAAAAAGCTTTTGACAAAATACAGCACCCATTCCTATTAAAAAAAATCAGAGAGCATATGAATAAAAGAAGTCTTCCTTAAAATGGTAAGTAGAATCTATCTAAAACCACCAGCAAGCATTTTATGAAATGGCAAAAAGCTAGACACTTTCTCAATAAGATCAGGGGTGAAACAAGGATTCCCATTAACATCACCATTATTCAATATTGTACTAGAAATGTTAACTTTAGCAATAAGAAAAAGAAATTGAAGGAATTAGAATAGGAAATGAAGAAACAAAAGTATCAATTTTTACAAATGATATAATGATATACTATACTTAAAGAAACCTGAGTCAACTAAAAAACTGGTTTAAATAATGAACAACTTTGGCAAAGTTGCAGGATATAAAATAAACCCACATAATTCATCAGCATTTCTATATACTACCAACAGAGCCCAGTAAAAAGAGATAGAGAAATTTCAATTAAAATAACGTTAGACAATATAAAATATCTGGTAATCTGCCTGTCGAGACAAAACCAGGAACTACATAAACATAATTACAAAACACTTGTCACATAAATAATGTCAGATAAAAACAACTGGAAAACTATCAATTGCTCATGGGTAGGCTGAGCTAATATAATAAAAATGACAATTATACCTAAACTTATTTACTTATTCCACATAGCTATAAAAAATAATAACGAAATTCATCTGAAAGAACAAAAGGTCAAGAATATCAAGGGATTTAATGAAAAAAAAAAGGAAGGTAGCCTACCCTGTATCAGATCTAAAACTATATTATAAAGCAGCATTCATCAAAACTATGGCTAAGAAATAGAATGGTAGATCAATGGAATAGATTATGTACGTAAGACACACTAGTAAATGATTATAGCAATCTACTGTTTGATAAATCCAAAAGACAACAGCTTCTGGGAAAAGTATTCACTATTTGACAACAACTGTTTGGAAAACTGTAAAATAGCATGGCCAAAACTAGGCATAGACCACCATCTCACACCATATACCAAGATGGGTATATGACTTAGACATAAAGAGTGAAATGATAAGCAAATTAGGAGAGCAAGGAATACTTTACCTGTTAGATCTGTGGAGAAGAATTTATGATCAAAAAAGAAATAGAGGACATTATGAAATGCAAAATGGACAATTTTGATTACATTAAATTTAAAAAGTTTTGCATAAATAAAAACAGTGCAACTAAGATTAGAAGGAAAGCAAAAATTTGGAAAACAATTTTTAGAGCCAGTGTTTCTGATAAAGGCCTCATTTCTCAACTATATATAGAAAACTCAGTCAAATTTTTAAGAACATAAATCATTCCTCAATTGATAAATGGTCAAAGTATATGAATAGGCAGCTTTCAAATGAAGAAATTAAAGCTATCTATAGTCATATAAAAATGCTCTAAATCACTACTGATTGGAGAAATGCAAATTAAACCAACTCTGAGGTACCACCTCACACGTATCAGATTAGCTAATACAACATAAAAGGAAAATAGTAAGTGTTGGAGAAGATAGGGGAAAACTGAGACACTAATGCATTATTGGTAGTTGTGAAATGATCCAACCATTCTGGAGAGATTTAGAATTACTGCCAAAGGGCTATAAAACTGTGCATACCCTTTGATCCAACAATACTACTCCTAAGGCTGTATCCCAAAGACATCATAAAAACAAGAAAAGGACCCACATGTACAAAAATATTTATACAGCTCTTTTTGCAGTAGCCAAGAATCGGAAATTGAAGAAATGTCTATCAATTAGGGAATGGCTGAACAAGTTGTGGTATATAAATGTAATGGAATATTACTGTGCTGTAAGATATGATGAACAGGCAGATTTCAGAAAAACCTGGAAAGACTTATACGAACTGATGCTGTGTGAAGTGACCAGAACCAGAAGAACATTTTACACAGTAACATGCAACATTATAGGATAATCAACTACAACAGACTTAGCTTTTCTCAGCAATACAATGATCTAAGGCAATTTTAAAAGATTCATGATGGAAAATGCTATCCATATCCAGAGAAAGAACTACAGAGTCTGAATGCAAATTAAAGTACACTATATTTTCAATTTTTTGTTTTTTTCCCCCTTTCTCAAAGCTCTTCCCTTTTGTTCTGATTCTTCTTTCATAACATAACCAATATGGAAATATGTTTAACATGACTGTATATCTATAACAGGCCTACACAAAGGTTATAAAAGAAAGTAAAGATGTAACGAGTGCTTTGTCTATGCCCCATTTAACCCACTTTTCTCTAGTCACCATTGTGCCCATCATGTAATTTGGTGTGTGGGTTGCCACTGCACACTCTCTCCTTTTTGTCATGTGACCTGCAGCAACCAACCATCATCAGTCTGTCATGGCTCTGAGAGGAGTGAGAGTTGTATCTTTTTGCTATGTTTTTAGTCATTACTGGCATTGAATAGAGACAAAGTAAGTACAGTCACGCACCAACACTGCTGACGCCTGCTATGCAATGAGCACCAAAACGAGGGCTTCTTCCCCTCCCTTGTTGTACAGCTGCCCTGCAAGTTACATGGATGTCTGGAGCTCTCTCCAAGGTCAGACACTCAGCTCAGTGTATCTTTGTATGTGCGCAGTTGTTCTGATTTTTTTGGTTCTAACGTTAAAGTTTTGGGGGTGACTTTGTAAAATGGGTGATAAAAAGAAACAGAAGATTGAATCAGAACATAAAGTGTTTAATCCAGAGTGGACAAATAGATGCTTGTTTACTTACATGAGAGACAAAATATCATGCCTTGTTTGCCAAGAAGTAATAGCCATTCTGAAGGAATACAATCTTTGTCGCCATTTCAAATCAAAACATCCTGACTTAAGCAAATTGGACACCAACGAAAAACAAATCAAAGCATTCAAATTGCTAAAAAATCTCAATGAGGAACAACAGTTTTTTCAAGAAAATAAACTCAGAAAATAAGGCACCTGCTGAGGTTACTTTTCAGATTCCTAAAGAAACTGATTTCAAACATGATTCTGGGTATGATAAACTGATTGCTGACGAGAAGTGTAATACACCCCACTAAGTAAACGTAAATAGTAAGAAAACCGGAAAAATGTATTAAAACTTGTACCACTTAGCAAAGTAATCTTTTAACATTAATGTGACTTCATGATAAATAAAAATGTTATGTAATAAGTGTAATTAACTGATATTAATTTAAATTTCCCTTTTTAAAAAAAAATACAGTTTATCTGCAAAAAGCTGCTAAAATATCTATCTGCGGCCTAAAGAAGTTTAGCCTATTTTAATTTTGGCCCTTACCTAATGCCAAGTTGTGAAAGTCTGATCTATAACCTATTTCAGACTGCTTGCTGTCTTGGGGAGGTAGAAGGAAAGGGAGAAAAATCTGAACTCAAAATCTCATAAAAATGAATGCTGACAACTATCTTTACATGTAAGTGGCGGGGTAAAGGAATTGGGAAATGTTTAACAAAATAAATAAAAATACAATCATAAAAAACCGCTGCAGAATATAACCATGTGGGGGGAAGAGCCAAGATGGAGGCTGGAAAGCAGAGACTAGCATGAGCTTCCCTCCAAATCCCTCCAAAAACCTATAAAAAATGGTACTGAACCAATTCTAGAACTGCAGAACCCACAAAATAGCATAGGGAAGCAGGACTCTAGCCTAGGACAGCCTGGATGGTCTCTGCGTAAGGTCTATCCCACATGGAGCTGGGAGCGGAGGGGAGCAGAGCCCAGCATGGGCTGTGCGGACCAACCAGAATATAACCAAGTAATATAATAATATAACCAAGTATTTAACTAATCAAAGTATAAAGTAAGAATGTGTATGGTTACTTAAAGTGTTCAACGGTGTTATGAATAATGTCTTTCTCAGAGCCCATGCAAAACAAGGATAACCCATTAATGATAGGGCCCAAAATCTTCTATTTGCAGATGACAGTGAACTAAATGGAGTAAGGTTTGGAGTTTCTCCTCAGGAAAAACCAAAACAAAGAGAAGGCAAGTGGATGAAAAACACCTTCTGTCTAGCTGAACAAGTAGCTTCTTGTTAGATATGGCTATATATGTATGCATATAGAGATAGACATATAAATATCTATAAGACAGATACATACATACATAGATGCATAGACAGAAACAGGACAAGTGCTGTATAGATGGACAGTGAGCCGGGCCCAAAACTGTAAAGAGTAAGGCAGTAGGACAGGAACACATTCAGAATACTGACCAGTCTTCCAACAACAGAATCCTGGCTTGGCTAGGTGATATCAGAGTTGGAGTTGGCTCATACAGAAAATAAGTGATATGGACCAGATGATCTTCCATAAGATCTAAATCTTAGGATTCTATAAAAGCTCTTCATTACTGCAAAAGGTCACCTCATCAATAAAAATACTCTCCAAATATGGCTGCACAAAACCCCTGAAGCTTGAGACAGTGTGCCCTCCAATCTAGAAGCAGAACCCCACTTTAGCAAAGAGTTAAAAGTCAAAAAATAGGCTGGAAAATGAGCAAACAACAGAAAAAAAAATCAGTCTAAAGAAAATTACTATGGTGATAGAGAAGATCAAAACACACACTCAGAAGAAGATAGCAAAATCAAAACTCCTATAGCCAAAACCTTCAAGAAAAATATGAGTTGGTCTCAGGCCATGGAAGAGCTCAAAAAGGATTATAAAAATCAAATAAGAGAGGCAGAGGGAAAACTGGAAAAAGAGAAATGAGAGTGAGGCAAAAAAAAAAAACATGAAAAAAGTCAACAACTTGGTAAAATAGACACAAAAAAATTATTGAAGAAAATCAGAGAAGAATGCCTTGAAAAGCAGAATTGACCAAACTAAAAAAAAATTTACAAAAATTCACTGAAGAGAAGAACTCTTTAAAAAGCAGAATTGACCAAATGGAAAAAGAGGCACAAAAATTCACTGAAGAAAAGAACTCCTTAAAAAACAGAATTGGTCAAATGGAAAAGGAGGTACAAAAGTTCACTGATAAAAACAATTCCTTAAAAATTAGAATTGAGCAAGGTGAAGCTAATGAATCTGTGGGATATCAAGAAACAATAAAACAAAATCAAAAGAATGGAAAAATAGAAGACCATGTGAAATATCTCAATGGAAAAACAACTGACCTAGAAAAAACAGGAGAGATAATTTTAATATTGTTGGATATCCTGAAAGCCATGATCAAAAAAAGAGCCTAGACATCATCTTTCAAGAAATTATCAAAACTTTCCTGATATTCTAGAAACAGAAGGTAAAATAAAAACTGAAAGAATCCACTAATCACCTCCTAAAAGAAATCCCAAAATGAAAACTCCCTGGAATATTACAGCCAAATTTCAGAGCTCCTACATCAAGGAGAAAACATTGCAAGAAGCCAGAAACAATTGAAGTATCATGAAGCCACAGTCAGGATAACACAAGATTTAGCAGTTTCTATATCAGGGGCTTGGAATATGATATTCCAGAGGGCAATGAAGCTAAGATTACAACCAAGAATCACCTACCCAGCAAAATTTGAGTATAATCCCTCAGGGGAAAAAACAGGTATTCAATGACATAGAGGACTTTCAAGCATTCCTGATGAAAAGACCATAGCTGAACAGAAAGTCTGACTTTCAAATATAAGACTCAAGAGAAGCATAAAAAGGTAAACAGGGAAAGGTAAATCATAAAGGATTTAGAGGTTAAGCTGTTTACATTCCTACACGGTAACTAGTAACTCACAAGAATTTTCTCATTATTAGGGTAGAGTATATATAAACAGAGGGCACAGGTGTGACTTGAATATGATGAGATGGTATATAAAAAATAATATTAAAGGATGAGAAAGAAGAACGCACTGAGAGAAAAGGAAAGGTAGAATGGGGTAAATTATCTCACATAAAAGAAGCAAGAGAGCTTTTATAGTGGAAAGGAAGAAAGGGGAGGTGGTGGGGAACACTTGAACCTTATTCTCATCAGAATTGGCTCAAAGAAGAAATAACACATACTCAAAAGTGGGTATAGAAATCCATCTTATCCTATAGGAAAAGTAGGAGAGGAAGGAGATAAGGGGTAGAGGGTGCTAATAGAAGGGAGGGCAGATTAGGGGAGGTAGTAGTCAGAAGTAAAACACTTTCAAGGAGAGACAGGCAGAAAGAATACGATAAACATGGGAGAAACAGAATGGAGGGAAATACAGTTAGCAATCACAACTACGAAAAAAATTTATGCAGCAAGTTTCTCTTATAAAGGTCTCATCTCTCAAATATATATAGAAATGAGTCAGGGCGCAGCCAAGATGGCGACTGGAAAGCATAAACTGGCGTGAGCTCCCCACTAAGTCCCTCCAAAAACCAATAAAAAAATGGCTCTGAACCAATTCTAGAACTGCAGAACCCACAAAGTGGCAGAGGGAAGCAGGGCTCCAGCCCAGGACAGCCTGGATGGTCTCGGGGTAAGGTCTGTCCCGAATGGAACTCCCAGCCCCCAGCTGAGGGGAGCAGAGCTGAGCCAAGCAGAGCCCAGCGCACGGCGCAGCAGACCGCAGACCGACGAGACCAGGAGTGGAGCCGAGAGCGCCCTAGCATGCTGAATTACTGAGCTGTGGCATGTACCAGACCTCACAACCCACAAACAGCAAAGACTACACAGAAGGTTAGTGGGAAACAGGACGAAGTTTGCGGTTTGGCTTCCACCCCTGAGGCAATGGAGGCGGGGCAACTTTACAAATTCAGCTGCAGTTGCTTCTGGCCCCAGGCCCACTTGGTGGGAGGAATTAAGTGGCTGATCAGAGCAGGAGTGCGGAGCCTGCTGAAGATTTAAGCCCAGTCTGAGTTGGGGGTTCTTGGGGAAGGAGGAGTGCTGGTGAGGCAGGGCATCCGCCCGAGCGTGGAACATAGAACTCTTTAGTCACACCCCGTTGAAAAACTCAAGGGTTAAGTAAGTTGTCTGGGAACATGGCCAGATGGCAAAAACACACCCAGATTCAGTCTCTGACTCTGGAGTCTTTCTTTGGTGACAAAGAAGACCAAAACATACAGTCAGAAGAAGTTAAAGTCATAGAGCCTACAACA
>CM053624.1:239453192-239484667 GCA_028646595.1 Phalanger gymnotis
GGGGGGGGGGGAGTGGAGAGCTGCTAGAGGTAACAAAAAAAAAATATGTAATATCTAAAGAAGATAATCAAGTAAAGAAAATTTAAAAAGGAAAAAAAACTATCAAAGAGAAATGTGAATGGGGGAAAAGAAAGGAGTAAAGTAGTCCTACCAGTTGTCTATATTGCATTCTGGCCTTAAATCTTGCTTTAAATTGCTCTAAATAAGATGACCTATTAATGTGGAAGAAAGGTGAGAAGCAGCTCTAATTTTAATCTATTTTGCTGGAATAAAATTTTGGACAAATTAGGAGAAAAGTTCAACTTTTTCACATTTGAGGAAATGGCTTTGATATCTTATCTTCTATTGAGAGAGACTAGTAAAAATCTGTGCTTTCTTTTTTTTTAGCCAAGGATTTCTCACCATTAAGAAGGCAGCTAAAGAGAACTGTTAACATATTACTCTCAAATGGTAAAAAAAATAATACTTTTAAAGTCTGTTTGGTGGGCAAAAAAGGCTTTCCAAGAAAGTTTTTTTAAAAATGTTCATTTTGCTATTTCCTATCTCTTCTAGAAGGCAAATATGAAAAAAATATATTTTATATGCCAAAACATAAATATGCTAAGTAAAATATACAAAAAATACATAAGGAAAAATAGAGCATCTAGTAGCTTTCTACTTAAATAAATTATCATTGCTAACTAAGCACTAAGCTCGGGGTTTCTAGACTACTGAAAGACTGAAAATGCTCTCCATAGCCCTTAAATATTGGTCTTCTTGACCAAATCCCTGAGTAGCCTACTCTAGTTATGGCTCTGTTTACTACTTTAATATGACAGTCTTAGTAATGTTAACTGAAGCTATTATGCATGAAAAAGAAAACATTTGGCAAAGAGAAATTAAAATGTCCCTATTTACAGAGGATATGTTTATATATCTCAAAAATATGAGATGTACTGCCAAAAAACCTCACAAAACCCCCCAAAACCAACACCTGAGTAGGAAAAGACATAACCCATAAAGTATGTTTACATAAACCCCCCTTCAATCAAGAGAAGCTGATAAAGAAAATCACCAATGTAATTAAAAAAATCAAAATATTTAGGTATGAACCTTTCAAGACACACAGATGGTTTATATAAGTTCAGCTTCAAAATAACTTCTTGACAGAAATTAATGAAGAACCAAGCAAATGGAGAGATCTCCCTTGTACATGTTTCAGTTGAGTAAATAATAGAAAAATATCAAAATTTTTCAGATTATTTTGTAAACTGTAATACCAATCAATACTAATATTATAATTTATAGAATTCAACTAAATCATAATGAAATTCATATAGAAAAAGAGATGAGCAGGAATACCAAGAACTATGAGAAAAAAGGGTATCTCTAAAGAGGAATTTGCCCTACAAGATTTTGAAGCATATTATAAAGCTATTATAAAAATTGTCTGTTGGGGGGGGAGAGTAAGGAAAAATAATTTTTAAAATAAATTCAGAATGCAGTAATAGAAACTTATGTGTACAAAGGGTGTCTCAAAAGTTGAAGTGCAGTTTCAAGCTTTAATAGTTTAAAAGCTTAAAAAGCTTTAATGGTTTAAGACTACGAAAACTTTTGGGACATCTCATATAATGAATTAGCATTTTGAATTAATAACTTAAAAACACTAGAAAATCATATTATTACTCAATAAAAAACTGTTGTGAAAATGTATAAACATATGCAAAGCAAACTTTATATATAATTGCTTTAATTCTGAATCTCATATCACAAACTACATACATAAAGTGAATCAATTATGTAAAATCATTAATTGAATTAATTGTGCAAATCTATTGTGAAATAGGGTAAAAGGGGGTATACTTAATCACAGAGAGAATAAACGTGTTTATCAAGCAAATGAATTAATAGAAATAAAATAGATGAGTTTGAGTTTATTAAAATACAAAGATTTTGTATGATAGAAGACTGTATTTCTAAAATAAAAAAGAAACAAATATTTGCAGTCAATACATAAGATAAAGGTTTGACATCAAGAATCTATAAAGACTAATACATATACTTCAATAATAAAACACATTTGTTAATGGAGAATGGTTATGGGATTCAAAAAGCCAATTTTAGAAGAAATCTGAATTGTGAATGACTTTATGAAAAAGCTGTTCAAATTTCTAACAGATTCTAACAAACTTAATATGCTACTTTATGCCTACAAAATTGGAAAAATCACCCCAAAATAATAAAACAGAAAACTGTCAAAGCTGTGGGGAAACAGGTATTCAATAAGAGTCACAAAACTGATTACATATGGAATAGCACTTCTGTTATCAAAGATTTATTAAACATTGAACTCTACTCTAGTTAAGATATTCTTAAAAAAAAAAACAACCTGTTTCCTTTCAGTGGTTCTGAGTAGTGATAATTTGGATGTTTATAATTCTCAGAAATACCTTATTTGGATGAGTAAGTCTTACTATTTTTATGTATTTTATTCTTTTACAAATAAACCGGTCATATAAATAGGAAGATCAAAATCAATTTTAAACTATGAGTTATAGTTGTGTATAGATAGTATGAACTTTCATCAAATTTAGGTAAACCAAAAAATACAGAAACTATAGACATATTCCATTTGAAAAAAAAATATGGCTGTAGAAAATCCTTAAGTATAAAATAGAAAAATTAGGGATTAGACATGTTATAAAATATTTTCTTGATAGTACAAAACTATTGTATGGTTTCTTTAAATATCATTTAGATGGACTGTTACTAGTACTTGATTTATACCCGAAATTTTAGTCCAACAGCTACGATGAGAATCAAAGTATCTGGTCTAGTGAAAACACTGGCAAATTTGGAACCAAAACATATAGGGGTTCAAGCGGCAGCATGATTTGAGTCAAGTCAATTAACCTTTCTAGGGCGTAATTTCCTCATCTGTAAAATGAGGGTGGCTTTGGAATAAATTATCTTTAAGATCCCTTCAAATTTTAAATCTCTGATACTATGATCTCTACCACAAATCAAAAGATTTGCTCCTTGGCACTCTCCCTTCTAAAACCATCAAAAGCTTTTCAAAATCCTTGGAACAGCAACAGGGGGAAGGAAAACCATGTGGAATGGAATGGAATCAGAGTAGTCTAATATGGTTATCTTTCTCAAATTTCAGTATGGGTTTTTCTATTCATGAAGCAAAAGGTAGTATCTTTTTTTTTTTTAACTCTTTCTCTACTATTGCATGAATCTTCTAACAACAAAAACATCTGCAGCAATAAAAACAATTGGATTTCTATCCAAAGGCTGAATACCAAACAAGTTTCAGTCTCCTCAAACAGAGGCCTATTATCTCAGGATGCATTGTGCAGCTATTGTCATTTGTAGTTACACAAAGAAAGCCTATGCCTGTAAATCTCCTTACCAATTTTATTCTGGCAGCACAGCAAACTGCCTATTTTAACACTGATTTAAAAATCTTTATGCAAGCAGGTGGCCACTTGGAAGAGCTACACCTGCCCAAAGGCAGAGATGCTTTGGGGGCAGTGGCTAATTGAGAAGAAATCTTCTTTAAAAATACTCATTATGCTAATTCATAGTTTTTCTAAAAGAAGGAAATTCTGGATATAGCTGCTGCCCATTTCAAAAGAATAACAAAGCCTGATATAAACTAAAATATTATTTTGAAATATGTCAAGCAAATTCCAAAACAGGCTTTTCTAAGTTTCAACAAAGATCACTTTGGTACATGGAAATTTGCAGTTCTATTCTGTTTCCAAAGGCATACTAAGGGGAGAGCGTGTTTTGAAAGTTAAGCTGCTTTTTCAATGAAAGGACAGCAATACAAAGTTAGGAATGGATTCTAGACACGAATCTCAAGTAGACTGCTCCTGAGGTCAGTGGGAGGAAAGCATGCCTGCCCAAACAGAACTTAAAGGTAGTATTTTTTTTTTTTTACCATTTTAGAGTAATATATTATCAATTCTCTTTAGCTATCTTCTTAATGGTGAGAAATCCTTGATAAAAAAGAATGAATCACAGATTGATTTTTACCAGTCTCTCTCAACAAATAAGTTATCAAAGGCACTTCTCAAATATGATGATGCTGAACTTTCCTCCTTTTTGTCCAAAATTTTACTCCAATAAATATAAAGGTAGGACTGCTTCTCACCTTTCTACCACATAAACAGGTTTTTGGCACAATTTAAAAGGGATTTAAGTCTAAAACACATTATAAAACTGCAATGCAATGAAATTTAACCAAATAGACAACTGTTAGGACCAGAAAGACTTCAGTCTTTTTTTTTTTCCTCATTAACATTTCTCTTTGATATATTTTCTTTTCTATTTTCTTTATTGGGTTATGTGTACTCTCGATCCTTTTTCATTCTTGTTTTCCTCTATTTTTCTACCTAAGCCATGCTAAAAATTAAACTTTGTAAATTTTCTTTACTTCTAAATCAGGACAGCATACTTGGCTGGTATTTTACATCCTATTTGCTTTTTTGGTTTGATTTTTTTTGTTTGTTTGGTTTTTTTTTTTTGCTTTCTTCCATTTTTTTTCCCTTAGTCTACTTACAATGAATGAAATTAATAGAATTGATTATTTAATAAAAATAATATTAGCTAGCATTCATGTAGCACTTAAGCCTTGCAATGTCCTTTACATATACAACCTCATTTGATACAGCAACCTTATGAGGTGGTGGCTGTTGTTGTTGTTCAGTCATTTCAGTCATGTCACTTGTTTAGTCTTTTCAGTGGCATCCAACTCTTGGTGACCCCACTTAGGGTTTTCTGGGCAAAGATAACGCAATAGTTTGCCTTTTCCTTCTCCAGCTCATTTTACAGATGAAGAAACTGAGGCAAACAGGGTTAAGTGACTCAACCAGGGTAAACCTTATGAGGTAGTTATTATTATCTTGATTTTGCAGATGAGGAAACTGAGGCTGTGATTTGCCCAAAGTCACCCAGCTAGTGAGTGCCTGAAACAAGATACAAAATCCTCTAACTCTAGATCCAAAACTATGCACTCTGCCTCCAGGTCTTTGGAAAGGCTGCTAAAGGACAACGATCCAAAACAAAAGTTTGACATCTTGTCACATGAATTCCGTCTGATTCATTATAGAGGGAAACTGAGTCAAGTTTTTGTTGTGTACAAAGAAGAGTAACATGATTAGAATAAATCTAAATCAGTTTCCTATCAAAGTTGGCCATTTTGGGCAATTTAAAACACATATGGTGACTAAACTGTCACTCTGATTATTGAAATATAGTCACCATATGATGATAGCTTACATTTATATAGCTTTTTAGGGTTTGCAAAGTGCTCTTGGTTACATTATCTCCTTTGATCCTAACAACTACCTTATGAGAGGAATACTACAGATATTATTATCCCTGCTTTATAGATAAGGGCACCAAGATTCACAGGGGTTATGTTGTTTGTTCATAGTGGCAAAGTTAGTCATTATGAGAGGTATGTGTTGAAGGCAGGTGTTCCTGATTCCAAACCCAAGACCATATCCACTAAACTATGCTGCTTCTATTTAAAAACTCAATCCATGTGATTCTACTAGTTCTAAGCCCTCACATATTTACTAAGAAGATAACGTGTGCCAGATAGTATAATAAGGGCTTGAGGAGACACCATGAAGCATAGGACATGGTTCATGCCCCCACAGAATTTACAATCTTCTAGAGAAGAGAAAATAGATACTTTGTCGATATAAGTCAGAATGCAGTAATAGCAGTAATAACTCACATTTATGTAGTGGCTTCAGGTCTGCAAAGCACTTCGCATACGTTAACTTTAGTTTGTGTGCTATTACTATCTTAATTCTACAAGAAAGGAAAGGGAGGTTGAGAAGTTCTCAGGGTCACAGAGCTAACATATGAGGCGGCATCCGAATTCTATAAGTTCATCACTATTCACTGTGCAACACTGTGGTCACAGTATTCCTGTAAAAGTGTAGTAAGAGAAGCAACAAAATGAAATGAGATTTCAAATGAGCAAGAGATTACCTTGGGGGGTAGTGGGGAGAAGAGGAAGAGGTCATCGAAAAAAGACTCATGGAGGAGGAAGTATTTAAGGAAGAACCTGAAAAATGGATATGACAA
Source organism: Phalanger gymnotis (assembly GCA_028646595.1). Lineage (NCBI taxonomy): Eukaryota > Metazoa > Chordata > Mammalia > Diprotodontia > Phalangeridae > Phalanger > Phalanger gymnotis. The sequence continues at coordinate 239,459,286 of CM053624.1, forward strand.
CAAATAAAGGGAATTACAAGAAAAAAAGTACAGCTGAGAGTAGAAGGGGATTAGGGGAAAGTAAGGAAGAGCATTCCAGACTGAGGAAATGTTAGCAATGCAGAAAAATGGAGTATGTTTAAGGAACAACAAGCAGTCTAGTCTTGTCATACAGTGCGTGATGGAGAGCAGTGGTGGGAAAAAGGTTAAAAGGGAAGATTGGGTCTCATTATAGAGCTCCTTCAACATTAAAAAAAAGTTTTAAAATGCATTTGGTATATAATGGGCAAACAATGAAGGTTTTTGAAAAAGAAGGTAACATGATCAGTTACACGACGTCACTGAGTAGCTGCTGCTGTTGTCGTTCAGTCACTTTTCAGTTGTGTCTGACTCTTTGTGACCCCATTTAGGGTTTTCTCGACAAAGATACTGGAGTGATTTGCCATTTTCTTCTCCAACTCATTTTACAAATGAAGAAACTGAGGCAAACAAGGTTAAGTGACTTGCTCAGAGTCACCCAGCTACTAAGTGTCTGAGCCAGATTTGAATTCAGGAAGAGGAGTCTTCCTGATTCCCACTCTATCCACTGTGCCACCTAGCTGCCCTAGTAGGGCATATGAGAGGGGGGAAATAGAGAAGCAGGAAAGGCAAGTTAGCATCTGATTGAAATGTTCTAGACAAAAGGACTGAATTGGGGAGGCAATAGTGACAATGGGAAGAAGGGGAAAAGATGTTAGGTATACAAGGGAAATACAAATGTCTGAACCTAGTGGGGAGAGGAAAAGAGGGATCCAAGATCGTTTCATAGCATCAAGTTTGGGAGACTGAAAGAATGGTACCATCAACCATCATCAAACAGTGCCATAAAAAGAGAAGAGTGTAGGAAGGGCAGGTTTTGGAGGAAAATCATTTTGGACATGTTGAGTCTGCCTAGAAAGGGCTCCAGAATCGGCGAGTATCCAAGACAGGTAGGTATTAGAATGAATAATGACAAAAATATTCCTTAGGTACTTACTATGTGTTGAACACCAACAGGAGTATCAGTGATAAAGTATGGCTCTGATTATAACTGCCATTCATTCACTTCACCCCTGGTCTATGGCAATAGCCTAGGTGGATCTGCCTGACTCAAGTCTCTTCCCATTCCAATCCAACCTCCATTCAGCTACTAACAGGATTTTCCTCAAGTGTAGGTGTGATCATATCACCCTCTCCCTCCCTACCTCTACATTCATTAAATTCCAGTGGCTCCCCAATGCCTCCAGCTACAAATACAAAATGTTCTGTGTGGCCATTCAAAGCCCTTCATAACCTAGCTGTCTCTTGTTCTCTTAAAGTCTGTCTTTTTTAGTCTTCTTAAAACTGCCCTGCTCTTCTCCACCTATGTTTTAATGCAATGATACTGGCCTCTAGGCAGTTCTACTAATGAACAAGCCACTCCATCTCTCTGCTCTAGGCGCTTTTTCTGCCCCTCACCCTGACTCCCTGCTCACCTACTGATTTCCTTGGCTTCTTTTAAGTCTCAAATAAAATTCCAATCTTCTACAAGAAGCCTTCCCCCCAACCCTTCTTAATTCTCGTGCCTTCCTTCTGTTAAATTATTTCCTATTTAAGTTGTATATAGTTTGCCTTGTATATATTTGTGTGTGTATTATTTTCCCCATTAAACAGTAAGCTATTTGAAACCAGGGACTATCTTTTGCCCCCTTTACTATGCCCAGCCCTTAGCACAGTGCCTAGCACAAGCATGTGCTTAATGAATGTTTATTGATTGATCACAAAAAAGGAGTGGGTGGGAAGGACCTACCTGTACAAAAACTTTTATAAGTGCTCTTTTTATGGTGGCAAAGAATTGGTTACTGAGGGATGCTCATCAATTGGAGAATGGCTGAAGAAGTTGTGGTATATCATTGTAATGGAATACTACTGTGCTATAAAAAATGAGGAGGAAGACAATTTCAGAAAAAAATTGGATTTACACGAACTAACGCAAAGTGAAGTGAGCAGAACCGAGAGAACATTGTACACAATGACAGCAATATTATACGATGATCAACTCTGAATGACTTAGCTATTCTCAGCAACATAATGATCCAAGGCAGTTCCAAAGGACTAATGATGAAAAATGCTATCCACATTCAAAGAAAGAACTGTTGAAGTCGGAACGTAGACTAAAGCATACTATTTTTCACTTTTTGGGGGGTGGTTTTTTTTTTCCTTTTGGTTTGTGTCTGCTACCACAACATAATATGGAAATGTTTTTCATGATCACATATATATAACCTACATCAAATTGCTTATTGTCTCAGGGAGGGAGGAGGTGAGAGAAGGTAGAAAAAATTTGGAACACAAAACTTTAATAAAAAGTTAAAAAAAGATTGATCATAGAAACAATGCTACACATACACATAGTGGAATAGAGTGGCATCAATGGAGGGTATAGCCAGATGGATGAAATATGAAATCTAAAAACTTAATGCAAAAGTGTTTCCATAGAAATAGTCACTTAAAGTACCAATTTGGGATAATATGTTTTTCCCTCCCCTTGGAACAGAATCAGGAATTTCCAATCCCCTAAACTCTCAGACCACTTATGAACAGGGATTTCCTCAGTTCTAATGGAGCTTCACTTCAAATTTAAAAATAGTGGGAGTGGAATTTTGGGAATATGTCAAAGTAAAACATTTCCTAGGAGCACTTTTCCCTCCACCACATAAAATAACATAAGAAAAAGCTCCTCAAATTCAGAAAGTCAGGAATGACAAGAAAAGTAAAAGAACCTACTCAACCAGCTCCCCAACTCTCATGGCAGCTACAGTATTAAGACTTCCAATTTTTGGCATTAACCTCTTTTTCTAAAATTTAGTGTTTTATTTTTCACCAAATTACATGTAAAAAAAGCCTTTTCTACATTTGTTTTTAATATCCAAATTCTCTCCTCCCCTCCCAACCTCCTCATTAAGAGGACAAGCAATTTGATATAGGTTATACATGTATAGTCATGTAAAACATATTTCTATATTAGTCATGTTCTATAAGAAAACACAGACCAAAATAAAAACCCAAGAAAAATAAAGTAAAAAAAAAAAGCATGCTTTGATCTATAATCAAACTTCATTAGTTTGTTCTCTAGGGATGGAGACCATTTTCCATCATATGTACTTTAGAGCTGTCTTAAATCATCACATCTCTGAGAATAGCTAAGTCATTTATAGTTGATCATCTGACAATATTGGTGTTATTTTGTGTAATGTTCTGCTCGTTCTACTCAGTTCACTTTGCATCAATTCATGTAAGCTTCTAGTATTTTCTTAGAACATCTAGCTCATCATATCTCATCACAATACTTATATTCCATCACAATCATAATACCACAAATTGTTCAGCTATTCCCCAACTGACAAGCATCCCCTCAATTTCCAGTACTTTGGAAAGGAGTTGCTATAAATACTTAGGTATAGTTCCAAATTGCTCTCCAGAATGATTGAATCAGTTTACAACTCCACTTACAGAGCATTAGTGTCTTAATTTTCCCACATCCCCTCCAACATTTGTCATTTTCCTTTTCTATCCTATTAGCCAATCTAATAGCTGTAAGGTAGTTCTTCAGAATTGTTTTAATTTGCATTTCTCCAATCAATAGTGATTTAGAGCATTTTTTTGTATGGTTATAGATAGCTTTGGTTACTTCATCTCAAAAATGTATTTTTTGATCATTTGTCAACTTATTTTTATAAGAGCCATTATTTGCATATATATTTGAGAGATTAGACCTTTATCAGAGAAACTTGAGCTTCAAAATTTGTTCAGTTATGATTGCTAACTATATGTCCCTACATCCTACTTCTCCCATTTATTCTATTTTCTCTCCCTTTTTACCTTGTCCCTCCTCAAAAGTGTTTTGCTTCTGACTACTACCTCCCTCGAACCACTCTCCTTTCTATGAGCACACCCCCACTCTTTCTCTTATCTTCTTCCGATCCTACTTTCCTGTAGGGTAAGATAGGTTTCTATACATAATTAAATGTGTATGAAGTGTTCCCCACCACCTTCTTTCCACTCTAAAAGCTCTTTCTTGCCTTTTATATGTGAAATAATTTACCCCATTCTATCTCTCCCTTTCTCCCAAAACATTCCTTTTTCTCATCCCTTAATTTTATTTTTTTAGCTATCATCCCATCATATTCAACTCACACTAGTGCCTTCTAACTGCCCTAATAATGTGAAAGTTCTTATGAGTTACAAGTTTCATCCTCCCATGTAGCAATGTAAACAGTTTAACCTTATTAAGTACTTTATGATTTCCCTTTCCTATTTACCTTTTTTATGTTTCTCTTGGGTCATGTATGTGAAAGTCGAATTTTCTATTCAGCTCTGGTCTTTTCATCAGGAATGCTTGAAAGTCCTCATTTTCACTGAATATCCATTTTTTCCCCTGAAGGATTATACTCAGTTGTATGACTCTTGGTTGTAATCGTAGCTCCTTTGCCCTCTGGAATACCATATTCTAAGCCCTCTAATTCTTTAATGTAAAAGCTGCTAAATCTTGTGTTATCCTGACTGTGGGTCCATCATACTTGAATTGTTTCTTTCTGACTGCTTGCAATATTTCTCCTTGACCTGAGAACGCTGTAATTTGGCTATAATATACCTGGCAGTTTTCATTTTGGGATCTCTTTCAGGAGGTTATTAGTGGACTTTTTCAATTTCTATTTTACCCTCTGGTTCTAGGATATCAAGGCAGTTTTCCCTGATAACTTCTTGAAAGATGATGTCTGCCTTTTTTTTTTTTTTAATCGTTTCAGGAAGCTCGATAATTTTAAAATTATCTCTCTTGGATCTATTTTCCAGGTCAGCTGTTTTTCTAATGAGGTATTTCACAGTCTTCTATTTTGTCATTCTTTTGATTCTGTTTTGTTTCTTGATGTTTCACAGAGTTAGTAGCTCCTACTTGCTCAATTCTAATTTTTAAGGAATTATTTTCTTCAGTGAGCTTTTGGACCTCCTCTTCCATTCAGCCAATTCTATTTTTTTAAGGAGTTCTTTTCTTTAGTGAATTTTTGTGCTTCTTTTTCCATCTGGCCAATTCTGCTTTCCAAGGAGCTCTTCTCCTCATTCAATTTTTGTACCTCTTTTACCATTTGGCCTATTCTATTTTTTTAAGTTGTTATTTTCTTCAGTATTTTTTGTGCTTCCTATACGAAGCTGTTGACTTTTTTTTTCATGATTTTCTTGCCTCACTCTCATTTCTCTTCCAGTTTTTCCTCTAGCATTTTCAAAATCCTGTTTGAGTTCTTCCATGGCCTGAGACCAATTTATATTTTTCTTAGAGGTTCTGGATGTAGGAATTTTGACTTTACTGTCTTCTTCCGAATGTGTGTTTTGACCTTCCTTGCCACCATAGTAGCTTTATAGAAAGCCAGTCAGAATTTTTCTGTTTGCTCATTTTCCCAGCCTATTTCTTCACTTTTAACTCTGCTAAAGTGGGGCTCTGCTTCCAGGATGGAGGGTATACTGTCCTAAGCTTCAAGAGTTTTCTGCAACTGTTTTCAGAGATACTTCCAGGGACCTGTAAGTTTTTAGTTCTTCCAAGGTGGTATGATCTAAGGAGAGGTATGTTTGCTATTCTCCCGGCCTGTGCCCTGGTTTGTGAGTGACCACAAGCATTTTTTTCTGCCATGGAACTGTGCCTAGGATCTCTGCTCCCCTGCAGCTGCAAGATCTGGTGTTCTAGTTCTCCTCACTGCCACCCAGGACTGTGACCCAGATCCAAGTATGGGGAAAGCACCCACCAGTGCTAGCAAAGAGAACCCAGTAATCTCCTTTTGACTAGTTGTTTGACCCCCTTACTGTCTGTGGGCTGAGAGCTCCAGAAACAGTTACTGCTGCTGATTCAATCATTCCAAAGGCCTGCTCTTAGCTTGCTGGGGCCAGGTCTGTACTGGTGCTACCTGCACTGCACTGTAGTCAACTCTCATTCTGGTAAACAGACCTTTCCTCCAGACCTTCTAAGTTGTGTTCGGCTGGAAAATTGTTTCACCATGTCTTTTGGTGGGTTCAGCTGCTCCAAAATTTGTTCTAGGTCATTATTTAAAGGTCTTTGGAGGCATTTGGGGGAAAGTTCAGACAAGTCCCTGCTTTTTCTCCTCCATCTTGGCTCTGCTTCCTTGGGGTTAACCTTATTGCATTTCCCCAGAGAATTCTGCATATCCAGAGCTTCTGGATGCCCCATATATCCAGGGAGCTCCTGACCCCTCCAGCCTCCCTCACTCATCCCAAAGTACTTGTGAGGCCCCACAACCTTTGAGGACCTCTGAAGTTTTAGGTACCTGGCTTTTGGAGCTAATCCTGTGGAACTGTCCCACGTAAATGCCCACTACCAGTGGCAGTTGAGGTCCATGAATTAAGCCTGTACTGAGTCTCAAGAAGAAAGGGTGATTTGGAGCATGGTGTCCAGAGGACAAGAAAGTGGAAGACGGTAGGAACACATTTGCCAATTAAAATCAAAATAGCCCAGGAAGAAATAAGTAATCCAGAATAAGAAGTAGGAAGATGAGGAAGAGTCAAAGACAAGGGCTTCTCAGAGCATCCCTTTCAGCACTGTCCTAGGGAACTCTCACTCAACCCTTTCATGACCAGCCCACAAGGTAAGCAGTGGAAGCCTAGGAATTATAGTCAATTGCAGAAAGAATGATAGAACCCACAATAGTAGAATATAGGCTCAGAATTTTTTTTTTGGAAAGGACTTAAGGACAATCCAATCCAACTCTTTCATTAGAGAGTTCAGAAAACTAAGGCACAGGGAATTTAAATAATCTGCCCAAGGTCACAAAGGCAATTTCAGAGATGGACTTAAGCTCAGATTCTCCCACTGCAGAGTTATTGCTCTTTACAGTGTATCATGTAGTCTCCCTATAAATACTATGAACTGGTAAAGACGGAGAACAAATCCTACGACAGTGGCTATTTGGGAGTCCCCAAGCAGTACTGTCTCAACTGGCCACCCCCACATTCTGAGAAAAACAGAATCCACCTCAGAGAGTCTAAGAAACAAGAGAAGCAGCAGCAAAGTTTGAGGAATCTCTGATCAAATCAGTTCTGGAGTTCACTCCAAAAATGCAGATGAGAACCCATTCATGATTATCCATTCTAGGAAATTCTTCCATGTGCTCTCCCAAGAATTTGGCATAGGGGATTCAATCAATGTGCTGGTAGCCTGCCTTGATTTCTCCTAACATCACCAAACTATCAGTGGAGCACTCTGGCCATCTATCCAGCTGTCATTCTCACTCTCATAATAAGAACAGATCATCTTTTCTTTCCTGGTTCATATCTTTGACTTCTGTACATCTCTGGAGCTCCTCACTAGTTGTATGTTGCAATCCTAAACAGCAACAAGGATTACTGGGAGTATCGCCACACCTAGCACCTGTATGTATTTTGCATAGACTTGTCTCCCCCAATAGAATACAAGTTTACCAAGGATAGGGACTGTTTTGTCTTTGTCTCTGTGTCCCCTGGCACACAGTAGACAGGAAGGAAACAAGTATTTCATAAGTGTCTACTTCGCAGTAGATGCTATACAAAGTGCTTTACAAATATTGTCTCATTTGATCCTCACAACTCTGGGAGGTAGGTATTATTATTATCCCCATTTTATAGTTAAGGGGTCATAGAGGTTAAGTGACTTGCTTGGAGTCACACAGCAGTAAGTGTCTGAGGCAGAATTTGAACTCAGGTCTTCCTGAGTCCAGGCCCAAGCACACTAGCCCCTGAGCCATAAGCCCCTAAGCTGCCATAGCAACAGGCACTTAAATGCTTGTCAATTGACTGATAAAACGACAAGCTAACAATGTTTTTTAATGGAAAATACTAGAAGCTTACTTGGATAAAAGAAAAGAAAGAAGTTGAGAAAGGAGTTTAGTATAAAGGGAGCCCTAGGAGAATTATGCCAAGTATAATCCTCCAGTGACACTTTTCAATCCTGGCCCTCTCTCCAGCTACATCCTTCTCTACTTCTATGAGCCCAAGGGCTAGCCAGCTTCCCTTTCTACTGCAAGGATTTTCCAGATACAATTCACCTCCTTCTCTGGAGGAGGCCCACTGTCAAACAGAATGCATGTTTTTGTTGCTACTAAGGAGAAAGAGAAAGGGATTAAAAGGACTTCCTCCTATTTTACTATTTCCTAATTCTCCTTTTACTCACCTAGAACCAGAGGAAAATAAGTCATACCCAGAAGTAAAATATTTATACACAGAGGGCTGAAATAAGATTCAGTTACAGTTCATAGAAAATTCAGGTTAAGGCTGAGGCATTTCATCCCAAGAGCTAGCAAGAGAGTTGGGGAGCATGGAAGAAGTAGTATAATTCAGGAGTGCGGGTGGGGAAAGGGGTGAGATGGTTCAGGGTGAGGAGATATTCATGAAACTTGGGGAAGCTACCATCAGTTGGGGACAAGGTAAAGACAGGACCTATCCCCTCCTCCATTCTTCAGCACTGCTAGTCCTTCTATCACAAAACCTTCCCAACCATTTCTCAGGTAAGAATGCCAAGGAAGAAGGGAGCAAGAGTCCTAGGCAGCAGCTAGCGAAAAGAGCTGTTCCTACAATTAGCCTGGGGAATCAATATAAGTAACAGACATTGGTAAATTGGGCGCATCTATGTTCACAGATGAATTCAAAGTCCCTGCTTTAGATACCGTGGCTAGCTGAATGACGACTTCTAGGTAAATGTTTACAGATTGACTGATGTCATTTTCTAATGACTTCATATGCATGGGATATAAATATGTTAATTAGATCACGCTGCACTTTGATCATGTGTCTAGAAAATTATTTTCCCAAAATAATTTTTGTTTACATAAGGTACCATAAAACATACATCCTTTAGATAAAATTACTTGGGACACTGATATTTTTACAATAAAAACAGCACACACAACGATAATATCACATCAAATGCATAAATCATATTCACAATACTTTGTAAAAGTTCTCTTTGCTATTCTTAGAATATTCCAAAATGGATGAGGGCAGTTATTATCACGCTTGTTTTGAAGGCTTAGTAGAGATTAAATAATTTGCTTGAGGTCATACAACTCATGAGAGAATGGCAGAACCAGGACTAAAAATCATAACGCCTAACTGTCCAGTGCTCTTTTTATTCAACTTATAAATGGAAAATATTCCTAGTTCTTTCAAAGCTCCCTAAATAAACTTTACGTGACTCTTGCAACATTTACTCCAGTTTCAGTTTTTATATTTAAGACTGATTCACACTGAGATTTAATATGGATATAAAGCCAGCCTCAAAACCAGGGAGACCTGATTTCAGGTCCCATTCCTAACATATATTAGTTGTGTGACTGGACAAATCATTCAGTCTCTCTCAGTGCTATAAACAAACATATAAAATTATATCCAGGCAACTCCATAAGATTATAAATTGTGAAGAAGGTAACAACCTGAATCAGTTGAGGGGGTTTCTTCACCCTGAAGTTCCAAGGCCATAGGTCCAATCCCTGGCCCTTATTAATTATTAAGTAAGCAGTAACAATGAAGCTAACTTAGTCATTTGTATTCTCACCAGGATATATATCACCTAAAAAAAATTATAAATTAAAAAGGCACAAAAGAATAAAATATCAAAGATAAAAAAAAATCAGTTTTGAGAAAAAATGTCACTTGCTAAGCAATATTCTAACAAAACAAGTCATGTTGTTTACAGATACTTCACTGATTGACAATTATATTCTGCACCCATTCAAATATAAAGAGGAACAAGTACTAATAAGTCATGACCAACATGGGCTAAGTTATGTATAATGGACATGGAATGCAAGATCCCCACTCTTAATGTCAATTAAGTAGAGTCATAAGGAAGATACATACATGTTTTTATAAATATTCATTAAGAGTTAGTCATAGTTAAGAACCTGTCCAACAGGTATGATATTACGCCCCAAGTAAAGGATCTTAAAGACAAACTACTGACCCTTGTACAAACACGTATTAAACAAGCGATCGATATTCATCTCCTTTATGTAGGTTTTCCTGGAGCTTATCTTCAAGCACATTAATTGGTAGTGACCAACAACCAATTAATTATGGCATTCTTGGAAGTAATAAGTGATCCGAGTCATTCATTTTGAACAAATACAAAGAAACATACTGCATCTAGTTAATAATTTCATGAAGAGTATATGACTCTAGGGCTCTTCATCACATATAAGAAAGCCAAATTTAATTTGAGATTAGACCCAATCAGCTGAGGCAGCTAGGTGGCACAGTGGATAGAATGCTGGACCTAGAGTTAGGAAGACATGAGTTCAAATCCTGTCTCAGACACTAGCTACATCACCCTGGGCAAATCAATTAACCTACACCTGCCTCAGTTTCCTCATAAGTAAAATAGAGATAATAGGACTTACTTCCCAAGGTTGGTGTGAGAATAAAATGAGATGTTTGTAAAGTGCTTTGCAAAACCTTAAAAGTTCTATATAAGTGAAAGCTGCTATTATTATTTCCTTCAAAACCTAGAGAAATCTATGATGTCACTTACAAAGATCAAAATGCAGCATGGTACAATGGAATAAAGCACCAAGCACCAAGTCAAGGAACTCTGATTGAAATCCCAGTTTTTCCTTTACTTGCCTGTGTGATCCTGGGCAAACCAATTCATTTCTCTTGGCCTCAGTTTCCATCTACAAAATGGGGAGTTAGAGTAGATGGCCTCTAATACCTCTTTCAATTCTACATCTATGAACTCCACTAAAATTCAGTAGATGGTTTCAAGAATTGCTGGGATCCCAAATTTAATCAATGTGCAGCCAAACTTGTAATGAGCCTCTTGAAAACGTAGGTAGGCTAGCCATCAGACAAGCAGCACAACCCATGATGGGCTTCACAATTCTCTTCCGTGTCAACCTGGGAGGGATTGTGTTCTAACATCATTTTCAAGAGCCCAGAGTTACCTACACCACAAGGAAATACCCAAGTAGGACTTCAGGGGAGTCTGAGTCAAATTTTGTTTGTTTAATTCAACCCTTCTTGATTACTGGGTATGAATGTGTATCTCAATCTGTCTCTGACTTTAGGCAATTAACTTTAGTGTGGTTTGTGCTCTCTCATTTTCTAAAATGAGTATAGGAAAAAAGGATATGAAGGCAAGTGATGAACTGCACTGCCATTGTTACTGACTTAATGGATGGAAATTACTCATAACAGAATAACATGAAATAATACTACCTTATATTTGTATAGCTGCTTTCATATCTAAAGGGCTTTCTAATAAATTATCTCATTTTAATCCTTGAATTATCCCTGTGGGGTAGGTGAGGAGTAGTATTGTTATTCCAGTTTCTCAGAGAGGTTACCTAAGTTGGCCACAGGTATATATAATGAGTCACTAGGAAAGCTAGCTCAGCCCAATGTTCTTTCCAAGATTACAAGGTAAAATAACTCCTGGGTCAACATTTGGTACAAGTTGTTTCTATATAAAGTAGCATAGGCTAATAATTTTACTAAGACTTGAATAGAAAGTTTTCTAAAAACAAAAAGTTTCTTTCTAGGAATAACTGTGAAGGGAATGAAACAACATATTTTAATCTGTAAAATTCAAAGTCCAACTATAGTATTAATTTCCCTACAAAATCATGGAACAAGTATGCAATTCTTTTTTCCTCTAAGTTTAGGTGAATACTGTTGGATTTTTGGCTCCCCTGTCCGATGTCATTTCAGAGAAATTTGGGGAAAATTGAATCTTGACCATGTGGCACCCTATCTTAATATTTGCTCTCCTATCAGTAAGACACACACTTGCCTACTTTTACTTCCTGCTTAAGTGAGTGAAAAGGAGGAATCTAAGCTAGTATGGTCACAGAACACAATCACAGAAACTCGACTTTGAAGAGATCTCAAAGGTCATTTCATCCAAATAAAACCAGAGGTGATATCCTCTCTACAACATCCCTAAAAAATTTTCAACTAGAAAACATGCTACTCCAGAAGCAATCCATTTAAATTCTGAACAACCTGAAGTGTACGTGAGTAGTTTCTTCTATTGAGCTTAACACTATCTCCATACAAATTGGAGCCATGAAGTTCCACTTGGGTAACGCTGCTATTTCCTTTCTTTCCTTCCTTAGGTCTGTCTTTCCCTCCTCCTCTCCCTCTGACTACAAGGGGAATCACACCCTTATGATGAGGAACGAATGAATTTGGGCACCTACTGCCTGAGGTGGGAAAATGATGAGATTCCAAAACTGGTCAATGAGAAGCACACTTCTAGGAGACAATGAGATTCTAGTATCTGGTCAATGAAATAGGGAAATTAACTGCGACCTCTCTACCCCAGGCAAAGGGGCTGAACAATGGGAAAATGATGTGCCTAGATCTGACCAAAATTCTCAACTACTGTCCCTGGTTACCCCATCTCCCTGCCCGCCTCCCAACCTTAATCATAGGGATAGAATCTGGACACTTAAAAGAAAAACACCATGTCTTCCAAAGCAACCCAGTCTCTGAATTTTCCCGTATATTTCAGTAGCCCAGATCAAAGGTGCCTCTGCCCAAGGAATCTGGGCCATCTCAGCCCCACTTGATTACTTAATTAGCTTACTTGGCACTCCTTAATCACACCTAGACCCCTTTCTGTAACCTCCAGACCACCTCAAGGTACTCGCCACTCCAAGATCCCACCCATATCTTCTCACAGTCTTTCTGTATAAAAATATCAATCTTACCCTCATCAAATGTGCAGATTCTTAGAATATGGCCCTGCTTGTACTGGCTTCACCAATAGGTAGACTCACTAGGAATCTCGCCCACCCAGTGTCATAATCAACTCGCTACTTGGACTGAAAGAAGGCATGAGTTTCAGGTCGAATTCTTTCGAGGCAGATCCGTACTGTACCCTTGCATTGTAGGGTTCCTAGCACCCCACACTGCATCACTAATACTTGAAGGCAGTGATCACATTAGCCCTAGCTCTTTGCCAGGTTAAGTGTCCCCTGTTCATTCAAGAGATTCTTGTGGAGAAGAAGAAAGAGCCCTGAGACAGTTAAAAAGACAAGTCTCAATTCTAAAATTTATAGCTTGAGCCATAAATTACTTAAGATTTCTGAACCTCAATTTCCTCATCTGTATCTATATCACAGGACAGGGTTTGTTAGAAGGCTCAATGAGATAATGTCTGTAAAATGTTTCATAAAACATAAAACTTTATATGAAGGAGATAATGTAGTGGGGGAAGGGAGAGAAAGAAAGGCTCTGGAGTCAAATTATACTTTTGACACTTAGTACCTGTGTCACTTAATTGCCTTGTGAACAAGATCCCCTTGGTCTGTACTCTCAGTTGAAGAACCTGATTCATGTCACCAAAAAACTGAGGATATTCACCGAGAATTTCCCCTTCTCCCTTTGTCATATCACATCATTTAGACATTTCCTTCTACTATCTCCTTCATTCTGATCTCCAAAATAGCAGTGACCCTTCTAGCTAAGTCACCTCTACAAACACCCTCGATTCCACCCCCTCTCCAGCAAACTGCCCCCACTGCCATCCCTGTTCCTTCTCTTCCTTCTCTATTAGCACTTTCCCTCTGCCTACCCCTACCCTTAAAAAATAAATCCCCACTTGATCTGAATATGCCTACTGAGTATTTTCTAATATTTATCTAAGGTTTAGACAAAATTAATAGCCTTTTAATTCTTACCCTTCTTGTCTCTGAAATGTCTGCCACTGTCAAATTACCTCCTTTTTACTTGAGGTTTTCATGATACTACTATCTCCTGGTTCTCCTTCTACCTAACTATTCCTCATTCTCCTTTGCTGGAACTTTACCCAGTTCATATACACTAACCATCTCTGGCTTTTTTCCCCCCACTGTATATCACCTTATTGGTGATCTCATCAGTTTCCCTGGGTTCAGTTATCTCTAAGCAGATGTTTCTCTGACCTTTATAGATCCAGGTCTAATCTCTCCCCTGAGTTCCAGAGAGAAATCTCTTACTGATTTTGGGCATCCTGAATCAACATCTTTCCCCTCTAAACTCTCTCCCTTTCCTAACCTTCATCACTGTCAAGAGCACTGACATTGTCCTAGTTACCCAGGCCCATAACTTCCATGTCCAAACCATTGTTGTCCCTACCTTCATAACATCTTTCCTATCCATGTCCTTCTCTCTATTCACACAAAATCACCCTTATCAACTCTTGCCTGAACTTCTTCAATAGCCTTTTAACTGTTCCCCTTGTTTCAAGTCTCTCCCACCTCCAATTCTCCATTCAGTTGCTAAGGTGACTTTTCTACAGCAAAGGTTTGACTATGTTACACTCCTGGTCAGAGAGCTCCAGTGGCTCTCTACTAACTATAGAAATCAAACAAAGTCCTCTGTATGGCCTTTGAAGATCTTTACAACCCAGCCCCTTTATTAGACTACATAGCGTGGGGGACTGCTTCTTGACTCTATATCCCCACTGCACAGTGCCTGACACATAATAGGTGCTGGCTGATTTGACTTGACTTCCTACCTTTCCTCCACACAACATAATCCAGCAATTCTTGCCTACCTGCAGTTGCTCATACACAACATTCCATCTCTCTCTCTCTCTCTCTCTCTTTCTCTGCTCCTTTGCGCTGGCTACCTCCCATTCCTGGAATGTTCTGTAGCTTAGATTCTCTGTCTTCCTTCAAGACTCAGGTCAAATCCCACCTCCTGAAAGAGGCCTTTCCCAAACCCCCAGCTCATTAAAGCCTCTTTTATCTCATTTCCTTCTATCTACTCCATTATATATCTTATATATTCCTAGATAATTTACATCTTGTCTCCTTCATTAGGATTTAAATTCCTTGAGGGCAGAATCTGTTTCTGCCTTCCTTTTTACCACAGCTATAGCACACAATGTCTAATATATAGTTAATAAATGCTTGTGAACTGACTGGTCAATATTAAAGTGTGGCACACGGAACTAAAGTTGTGCAATGTGAGTAGTAGAAAGAGCCCTGGAATTTAAGTCAGGAGACACCTAGGTCTGAATCCTGCCTCTGGTACTTACTACTCATGTGACCGGGATGTAATGGAAAAAATCCTAGAATTTAAGTCAGGAGGTTTGAACTTAGGTTTGAACCCTGCCTTTGACACTTAATACTCATATGACAATATGCAAATCATTTAAGGTCTATTAACTGAGTTCCCTCATCCTGTAAAATGGAGAAAATAATACTTCTTGTACCTGCCTCAACAGGTTGTAGTAGGGATCAAATGAGATTAAATTTAATTTTAATCCGTTAAAATTAAAACTTAATTAAAATGTGGATTCTAATCAATGAGCACTTATTAAGCACCTACTATGTGCTAGGTGCTAAGCAAGCAATTATAAAAAGAAAACACTTCCTAACCTAAAGGAGCTTAAAGAGATTGGGGAGTGGGGGGGGGGGGGCAGGCAGGACATATACATGGAAAAGTAAACAAAAGATAACTGAGAAAATTGTCTTGAAAGAAAATGATTCTGACAGAGGAGAGAAGGCAGTACATTTCAGGCACGAGAGATGGCTTAGGAGATAGCAAGGAGGAAGGAGGATGAATGTAAGTTAGGACACAGGAAGTACTTGTCCATTTCAAGTGGAACATAAGAGCATAAGAAGGGATACAATAGTAAATAAAGCTTGTAAGTTAGACTGGAGCCAGATTGTTGGGGGCCCTTAAATGCTAGAGTGAATTTGCAGTTTATCATAAGAGACAATTAGTGTCAATAAGGAATGAACTGGCAGACAAAGGCTGAAGATGACAAAGAGAATGAATAAAAAGGGCAGATTCCTAGAGGAGAGATAAAGGGCAAGAGTAGAGGTTTTGGCCTTAGCAAGGAGAAGGGTCACCTCTTCTTCCTCAGGCACAGAAGCAAAAAAGGAGAGAAGATGTATGAAGATGGTAGAGAGATTTTGAATGTAGAATGAAAGGTACTGTCCTCTGCTGAGAGGAGAGGGAACAGACAGCATATGAGCCTTGAAATTACAGGGAATTAATAGAAAGTCAATTAGATAAGGAATGTTGTTCAATTGTTTCAGTTGTGACCCCATTTAGGATTTTCCTGACAAAGTACTGGAGTGGTTTGTCATTTCCTTCTCCAGCACATTTTACAGATGAAGAAACTGAGGCAAACAGGATAAAGTGATTTACCCAGGGTCACAAAGCTAGTAAGAGTCTGAGGCCAGATTTCAACTCAGGAAGAGGAGTCTTTCTGACTCCAGGCCTGGCACTCTATCCACTGTGCCACCTAGCTGCCAATGAAAGGATTATCATGAAGTAATTGAAGGGCCAGTTAAGAACTGACAACATTGATCAGTGACAAATGCAGTCACCGAATATCCTGGCAAATCCTTACCATTTCTCTATTCCTCCACTCCGTCCTCCTCTCTTTACTCACGTAGCCACACCTCTAGGGCCCCCATCACCTCTAGCCTGGACTGTTCCAATAGCTTCCTGTTTGCCCTGCTTCAAATCTCTCCCCACTCCAATCCATCCTTTATACTGTTGCCAAAGTTATTTTCCTTAAAAACATATCTGACCACATGATTTTCCTACTTAAGCTCTAGTAGCTTCCTACACAGCCTCTAGGATAAAATACAAACTCTTCTGTTTGACTTTTAAAGCCTATCACAACCGAGCCCCAAACTATCTTTTGAGCCTTATTATCTAACATTCCCATTCTCACACTCTGCAGTCTAGCCAAACTAACTTCCTCTTTACTCCTCATACAGGGCACTCCATCTTTCATCTCTGTGCTTTCAAACTGATCCTCCCTCTGATCTGGAATGTATTTTCTTCTTGTCACCATCCTTAGGAATTCCTTATTTCCTCTGAATAGCACCTTCTACATGTAGCCTTTCCTCCTACATGTAGCCTCCCAAGTGCTGGTTCCCTCCCTTATTTTTTAAGGATTTTCTATTTGTTTTGTATTTGGTTTGTATATATTTATTCTCTACATATTTGCATGTGTACATGTGTTTACCTGATAGAATGTAAATGCCTCAACACCAAGGATTTTATTTTGTTTTTTCAGGGGTGGAGAATCTGTGGCCTCATGGCCACATGTGGCCCTCTAGGTCCTCAAGTATGGGCCTTTGACTGAATCCAAACTTGGCCACACTTGAGGACCTAGAGGGCCATGTGTGGCCTTGAGGCTGCAGGTTCCCCACCCCTGTTTTTGTCTATATTATCACTAGCATATAGTACAGAGTCTGGCATATAATAGACAATAAATGCTTGTTGGTTGACCTTCAATGAACTAACATGAAGCCAATTTCAGATATAGACTAAAGTGGACAGAATTCAGAAGAAATAAACTACTTTGCTCTGAGAAACATAGAGAATAAGATGTCATTGGTTTCTTTGGTGGCCCACCACACTGTTAACTCATAAAGAACTTGCAGTAAATGAAAATGACCAGATCTCTGGGCTAGATCCTATGAGAGGTTGGGGGAATGGGAAAATCCAACCTCAGGAATAAAATTCTTAGGTCTGAAATAAGTAGAGTTGATTTTATTCATGTCCTTTACAGTTGTAAATGTTCTTTCCTTTCCTCCCTCTTCTCCAACAAAGATGAGCTTGCACCTCTAAGAAAGTGGTTGCTACTCAACCTCATTTACTACTACTTTAATTTTTAACTTTATTTTTAATTTATATAATAAAACAAATATTTTCATAAAATAAATACAATAAAAAGTAGACTATATATGAAATGGTAAATCTACCATGAACATGCTATTCCTTTCAAATACACAACAAAATTATCCCATAATTTTTTTCTAACCTCCCTCTCACCCCACCCTAGAGATGGCTACCATTAGACAGAAGTAAGTATATACAGGCAAAATTATTCTATACATGCTTCTACTTATCAGTTCTTTTTCTGGATGCAGATAATGTCTTTCTTCATATGTCCTTTATAGTTAATTTGGACGTTTACAATAGACAAAATAACTTATTTGCTCAAGGCTGTTCTTAAAACAATATTGCTGTTACTATATACAGTGTACTCTTGCTTCTGCTCATCTTGCTCTTCGTTATTTTGTGCAAGTCTTTCCATGTTTTTCTAAAATCAATAAGCTCCTCATTTTTTATACCACAACTTGTTCAGCCATTCCCCAAATGATGGGCATTCCTACAATTTCCAGTTCTTTGCCATCATAAAGAGAACTTCTATAAACATTTCAGAACATATAGGTAGGTTCTTTTCCTTTTTCCCTACTCATCTCTGGGAACAGAGTAAGTAGCAGTATTGCTGAGTCTACAGGTAGTTTAATAATTCTGGGCATAATTCCAGATACCTCTCCAAAATGCTTGGCTCATTTTACAATTCTACAAACAAATGAAACAATGTCTCAATTTTTCCATATCCTCTCCAACACTTGTCATTTTCCCCTTCTATCATTTTAGCCTATCTGGTAGGTATAAAATGATATTTCATCAATAACGATTTAGAACTCTTTTTTAACCACTACTTTCCTGTAGTTTCCTGTAGATTCTTGTAGATTTCCTGTAGTTTCCTGCAGATTCTCCCAACAAGCAAAACTTAATCCCATGTTCATGTCTTTATTCATAGGACTGTTCTCTTTCCTGAGGGTGCCCTCCCTTTTCCCCTCTGACTATTCTAATACTTGTGTTGTGTGTTTGTCCTTTGTTTTCGAAAAGGACCATGGCATCAGGGAAATGATGACAAGATTTGCAGTTGACTTTGATTTGAGTGAGGGAGGGCTGTACAAGGTCACCAGCCTCACTTTCTCCTCCAGAGCCATCTGGGTCCAGGGACCAGATATTCATCAGGATGACTGGAGATGACCCAGGATGAAATGGGAGACCCTGGCCCTTTTAGGCCTTTTCAGGTGCTCACTTAGAGTGAAGGAACACCCATTCATGAATAGGCCTCTTTAAGAAGTGAGTCAAGGGATGGCCCCTTTAGTTAAAAAAAAGAAAAAAAATCAAACTGAGAGGAGAAGACCCCCAGGGTTGCTGGTCAAAAGAGAAACAGTTACCACTGACATTCACTCTGAGCCTAGAGGGCCCAAAATAAAGCCATTAAGTAGAGCTTGGGCAGGAATCTATGAGCTAGCTGTGTGACCCTGGGCAAGTCACTTCAGCCTGTTTGCCTCAGTTTCCTCTCCTATAAAATGAACTGGAGAAGAAAATGGCAAACCACCCCAGTATCTTTACCAACACATCCCTAAACGGGTTCATGAAGAGTCAGAAAGTTACTCCATGGGAAAACACTGTGGGCTCTGCATTGGACCCTCTAATGCCTACTGCAGCTGAGACAGGGATATCATGGTACAAATTAGCCAATAGTCTCCAAGTAGAGCCTTGCACCTCCGGTGGGCCAGGGCATTCCCAATTAGAGGGTGAGGAGAGATTGTATTTCCCTCCTCTCCAACCACCACTGTGACAACCCCTAGCAGAGATTACGTTCTGAAATAACTTCTACCCTGAGGCTCACTGACCACCTCTAGTGACTGTCCCTCCTATTTATGGAAAGCCCTGGCCATATTTCTCTTCACTTCACTCCCTTCTCTTAGGCTACCTCCTCTACAATCCCCTCATCAACCACCAGTACCCTTTCCTCCCACTACCCCTCCAATTCCCCTGAACCAAGATCAAATCAAATCAATTCTTTCACTGTTTGTGAATGGGGAGTGTCTACTCCATATTGGTGGTATGGTTTCTGAACCAAAGTTATACTTCTTGGCCAATTCCCTATTGTAAAGTTTCCCCCATTAGAGTGTAAGCAACTTATGGATTGGGGTGTCTTTGCTTCTATAATTGCAACCCTAAGCACCTGAACATAGTGCTTAGCATGTAAGTGTATAATAAATAATTTTTCATTGATTGATTCATTTACTCATTCAGAAACAACAAATTCTGGTCTTCTCTCGTACCAGTTTTCCCCTTCTATCTCAGGTGCATTACTGCACACAACACTCCTCTACACATAAGCACATCCTGCCCCCTGATATCGCCTTAGGGATGTGGTAAGCATTAGCAGGGAGTGCTGGTGGTAGTAAATGGTGAGAAATAATCCTACTGCCTTCCCCTTTTTGTTTTTGGTAGGGCTGGATGAACTCATTTTTGGAATCAGCATCTCAGATCTCATATTATTCTCCCCTCCAGAACACACTCTTCTAAACCTTCTTATTCCCATTGAAGGAATTACCATCTAGTTTCTAAGATTCATCTAAGAGTCATCCTTGACTCTTTCTAGAATTCCTTTTGAGCCTGAATCTCCCTATCTCAACCATACTGGGAGTGGAAAGGCCACTCATGGGCCCAATCCCATTAACAATCAGCATGGGAGTTTTGACCTGCTCTTTGCCAATCTGGGCTGGTTTGCCCCTCCTTAGCCTGATAGTCCCCAACTCCTAAAGGCTCACCACACTTGTCTTGGACTTAGTGCAGACACCCAATTGGCCTTAAACTTAACTGTGGCTCAGAGCTCCTGATCTGCTTCAGACTCAGCCTTACCAGGGTGCAGAGATTATAGGTATGTGCCACCATAACCAGCAAACATCCTTGACTTCTTACTCAATTGAAACTGCTCTCTTCAAAGTTAATAATGATCTCTTAATTGAAAAACCTGATGGTCTCTTCTCAATCCTCATCCTTCTTTCCCTGACTTTAACACTGGTGACCATGCTCTCTTCAGAGAAACGGAGATCCTCTCAAGGGTGCTGAATATGATGTGGTTGTCATCTATTAAAAATTCTCATAACTGTATTATTTTTTATTTTTACTCATTTTGAATTGAAATATAGATCGAAAAAGGATATTTCCATGTACACAGCAAACATAAAGAGGATTCACTGTGAAACCATAATTTATGTTTCACAGTTGACTTTTTAAAAAAAATTATATAAGTACTATACATTGTTTTCAAAGCTATTCTTTCTATACATCCTTCTAAATTTTCTTTTATTCTCTGCTGTGCATCTTTTATATTTTTCCCTCCCTCCCTATCCTGCCCTAGAGATGGCTACCTTTAGATAGGGGCATGTGTGTGTGTGTAACCATACTATACATACTTCCTTTTATCAGTTCTTTCTCAGGAGGCAGATAACATCTCCCTATGTCACTTCTTTGTAGTTGATTCATAATACTCAAAAATAAGCTACTTGCTCAAAGCTATTTTTAAAACAATATTGTTGCTACTGTATACAATGTCTTCTTGATTGCGTTCATTTCACTCATTTCATACAAGTTTTTCCATGGTTTTCTAAAATCAACAAGTTCATCATTTCTTATAGCACAGTAGGTGATATCTATAATCACATGAAAAAAGGCTCTAAATCTCTACTGATTAGAGAAACGCAAATCAAAACAACTCTCAGATACTACATCGAACCTATCATATTGGCTAACATGACAAAACAGGAAAATTATAAATGCTGGAGAAGATGTGGGAAAACTGGAACATTAATGCATTGTTGGTGGAGTTGTGAACTGATCTAACCATTTTGGAGAACAATTTAGAATTATGCCTAGAGAGCTATAAAAATGTGCATACTCTTTGACCCACCAATACCACTGCTAGGGCTGTATCCCAAAGAGATCACAAAAATGGGAAAAGGACCCATATGTACAAAAATATTTATAGCAGCTCTTTTGTGGTAGCCAAGAACTAGAAATTGAGGGGATGCCCATCAATTGGGGAATGGCTAAACAAGTTATGGTACATGAATGTAATGGAATGCTATTGTGCTATAAGAAATGCTGGAAAGACTTATAACGAGCTGATGCTGAGTGAAATAAGCAGAAACAAGAGAATACTATAAACAACTTCTAGAGCAGCAGAACCCACAAAAAGACAGAGTGAAACAAATTTACGGCCCAAGATAACTTTGCAAATCAGTAGGAAAGGTCTGTTGCACCAGCACAGCCCTGGGGCCAGCAAACCAGGAGCAGGACTTGAGAGCAAGTGAATCAGCAGTAGCTGTTTCTGGAGCTCTCAGAACACAGATGAGAGAGGGGTTGAACAATTGGTCAGAAGGAGATTACAGAGCGGTGAAGCAGGACTACATTGCTTTGACCATACTCGAATTTCAGTGGCAGTCCTAGGGCGAGGAGGAACACTAGCATAGCAGAGCTTGCAGCCGCTTGTGGAAGGAGCAACCCTCTTCACAGTTCCAGGGCAGAAAAGAGTGCTTGTGGTCAATCAAAGACCAGAGCCCAGGCCAGGAGAGCAAAACACCTCTCCTTAGATCATACCAAGTTGGAAGAACTGAAAACTTACAGGTCCCTAGAAGTATCTCTGAAAACAGCTGCACAAAACATGTGAAGCTTGGGACAATGTGCCTTCCACCTGGAAGAAGAACCCTACTTTAACAAAGAATTAAAAGTCAAGTAATAGGCTGAGAAAATGAGCAAACAATGGGAAAAAGATCTGACTATAGAAAGTTACTATAGTGATAAAGAAGATGAAAACACACTCAAAAGAAGACAACAAAGTCAAAGCTCCTACATCCAAATGCTTCAAGAAAAATATGAATTGATTTCAGGCCATGGAAAAGCTCAAAAAGGATTTTGAAAATCAAGTAAGAGGAAAAATTGAGAAAAGAAATGAGAGTGATGCAAGAAAAACAAGTCAACAACTTGGGAAAGGCAGCACAAAAAAATACTGAGGAAAATAACACCTTAAAAACAGACTAGGACAAATAGTAAAAGAGGTCAAAAAAAGCCAATGAGGAGAATGCCTTAAAAAGGAGAACTGTCCAAATGGAAAAGTAGATCAAAAAGCTCACTGAAGAAAATAATTCCTTAAAAATTAGAATGGAACAAATGGAAGCTAATGACTTTATGAGAAATCAAGAAACAATAAAACAAAAGCAAAAGAATAAAAAAAACAGAAGACAATGTGAAATATCTCACTGGGGAAAAAAAAACTGGCCCAAAAATAGATCCAGGAGAGATAATTTTAAAATTATTGGCCTTCCTGAAGGCCATAATCAAAAAAAGATCTTTCATCATCCTTCAAGAAATTATCAAGGAAATCAGAGGGTAAAATAGAAATCGAAAGAATCCACCAATCACCTCCTGAAAGAGATCCCAAAATGAAAACTCCCAGGATTATCATAGCCAAATTCCAAAATTCCTAGGCGAAGGAGAAAATATCGCAAACCGCCAGAAAAAAACAATTCAAGTATGGTGGCGCCACAGTCAGGATAACACAAGATGTAGTAGCTTCTACATTAAAGGACTGGAGGACTTGGAGTATGATATTCTGGAGGACAAAGGAGCTAGGACTACAACCAATAATCATCTACCTAGCAAAGCTGAGTAGAATCCGTCAGGGGAAAAAATGGAAAAAAAAAATGAGATAGAGGACTTTTAAGCATTCTTGATGAAAAAACCAGAGCTGAATAGAAAACCTGACTCAAGAGAAGCATAAAAAGGTAAACAGGAAAAGGAAATCATAAGGGACTTAGTAAGGTTAAACTGTTTACATTTCTACATGAGAAGATGACATTTGCAACTTCTGAGAATTTTCTCATTAGGGTAGTTAGAAGCAGTATATATAGACAGAGGGCACAGATGTGAGTTAAATATGAAGGGATGTAATCTAAAAGACAAAATTAAGGGGTGAGAGAGGATTGTACTGGGAGAAAGAGAAAAGGAAAGGTAGAATAGGGTAAATTGTCCTCACATAAAAGAGGTAAGAAAAAGCTTTAACAGTGGAGAGTGGAGAGGAAAAGGGGGGAGGTAAAGAGGAGTGAACCTTACTCTCATCAGAAATGACTCAAAGAGGGAATAACATACACACTCTGCTGGGTATCAAAATCTATCTTACCATACAGCAAAGTGAGAGGGGAAAGTGATAGAAGGAAGGGCAGAATGGGGGAGCGGGCAGTCAGAAACAAAAAACTTTTGATGAGAGACAGAGTGAAAGGAGAGAGAGAATAAAATAAACAGGGGTGCCGGGAAATAGGATGGAGGGGAATGCAGTTAACAATAGTAACTGAAAAAAAATTTTGAAGCAAGTTTCTCTGATAAAGGCCTCATATCTCAAACATATAGAGAGCTAAATCAAATTTATGAAAATAAGAGCCATTCCCCAATTGATAAAACATCAAAAGACACGATCAGTTTTCAGAAAAAGTAATCAAAGCTACCTACAGCCATATGAAAAGATACTTTAACTCATTACTGATTGGACAAATGCCAATTAAAACAATTAGGAGGCACTACAATACACCTATTAGATTGGTTAATAGGACAGACACTATAAATGACAAATGTTAGAAGGGCTATAGGAAAAACAAGGCATTAATGCACCCTATTCTGGAGTTGTGAACTGATTCAACTATTCTGTAGAGCAATACAGAACTATGCCCCAAGGGCTAATAAAACCATACATACCTTTGACCAAGCAATACCACTACTAGGTCTATATCCCAAAGGAGATAAAACAAAAAGAAAAAGGACCTATATGTATAAAAATATAGCAGCTCTTTTCTGGGGGAAAAGAATTGAAAATGAGGAGATGGGGGGTGGAGCCAAGACGGCGGCTGGAAAGCAGGGACTAGCGTGAGCTCCCTGCCAAATCCTTCCAAAAACCTACAAAAAATGGCTTTGAAACAATTCTAGAACTGAAGAAACCACAGGGTAGCAAAGGGAAGCAGGGCTCTAGCCCAGGACAGCCTGGATGGTTGCTGGGTAAGGTCTTTTGCGCACAGACTGGGACCAGAGCAGAGCGGAGGCCAGCTTGGGTGGGCTGGACCAACCAGACCAGAGCCAAGAGGAGCATGCCCTAGCACCCTGAAACAGTGAACTGCAGCAGTTACCAGACTTCTCAATCCACAAACCTCAAAGACAACAGAGTAGGTTAGTGGGAAAAGCTGCTGGGGACAGGGAGTTTGTGGTTTTGCCACTGCCCCTGGGGGCAGCAGAGGTGGGGGAGCTACAGAACTACAGCTGCAGTTGCTTCTGGCCCCAGGCCCACCTGGTGGGAGGAATTAAGTGGCAGATCAGAGCAGGACTGCAGAGCCTGCTGAAGATCTAAGTCCAGTCCAGGTTGGGGGTTCTTGGGGAAGGAGGAGTGCTGGTGAGGCAGAGCTGGCGCATCCCCCCAAGCTTGGAACAAAGTACTCTTTACACTACAAGCGGTCATACCCCACTGAAAAACTCAAGGGTCAAATAAGTTGGCTGGGAACACGGCCAGGCAGCAAAAACGCACCCAGATTCAGTCTCAGACTTTGGAATCCTTCTTTGGTGACAAAGAAGACCAAAACATACAGTCAGAAGAAGTCAACAAAGACAAAGAGCCTACAACAAAAACCTCCAAGAAAAACATGACCTGGTCTCAGGCCATGGAAGAGCTCAAAAAGGATTTGGAAAAGCAAGTTAGAGAAGTAGAGGAA
>CM053624.1:239485167-239566133 GCA_028646595.1 Phalanger gymnotis
TAATCAAAAACAAACACTTTTGAAAAGAGACAGGGTCAAGGGAGAAAATTCAATAAAGGGGGATAGGTTAGGAAGAAGCAAAATATAGTTAGTCTTTCACAACATGAGTATTGTGGAAGGGTTATACATAATGATATGCATGGGGCCCATGTTGAATTGCTTGACTTCTTAGGGAGGGTGGATGGGAAGGGAACAGGGGGAAAGGAAAGGAAAGGGGGATGGGAGGGGAATGGGGCGACGGAGGGGAGGGAAGACTGGGGAACAAGGCAACCAGAATGTACGCCATCTTGGAGTGGGGGGGGGGAGGAAATGGGGAGAAAATTTGCAATTCAAACGCCTGTGAAAATCAAGGCTGAAAACCAAACATGTCAAACATAAATTAAAAAAAAATTAAAAAAAAAAGAAACAATAAACAACTTTAGCAACATTGCAGGATATAAAATAAACCCATATAAATGCTCAGCACTCCTATACATTACTAAGCCCAACAGCAAGAGGTAGAAAGAGAAATTCCATTCAAAGTTACTGTAGACACTATAAAATATTTGAGAGTCTATCTGCCAAGACAAACCCAGGGCCTATATGAACATAATTATGAAACACTTTTCACATGAATAAAGTCAGATCCAAATAAATGGAAAAATATCAGTTGCTCATGGTCAGGCTGAGCTAATATAATAAAAATGACAATTTTACCTAAATTAATTTACTTATTCAGTGCCATACCAATCGAACTACCAAAAACTTATTTTACAGAGCTGGATAAAATAACAACAAAATTCATCTGGAAGAACAAGAGGTCTAGAATATCTAGGGAATTAATGAAAAGAAATGCTAGGGTAGGTGGCCTAGCCATACCAGATATTAAACTGTACTATAAAGCAGCAGTCACCAAAACTACTTGGTACTGGTCAAGAGACAGTCTTGGATCAGTGGAGTAGGATAGGTACACAAGATGCAGTAGTCAATGACTATAGCAATCTACTCTTTGATAAACCCAAAGAATCCAGCTTCTAGACTAAGAATTCACTATTTCACAAAAACTGCTGGGAAAATTGAAAAATGATAGGGCAAAAACTGGGCATAGACCAATATCTCCCACCATATACCAAAATAAAGTCAAAATGGGTTCATGATTTAGGAATAAACGCTGATACTATAAGCAATTTGGCAGATCAAGGAATAGTTTATCAGATTTATGGAAAAGCAAAGAATTCAGTTCACAAGAGATAGCACTACAAAATGCAAAATGGATAGTTTTGATTATGTTAAATTGAAATTTTTTTTTATAAAAAAAGCCAATGCAACAAAGATTAGGTGGGAAACAGAAAATTGGGAGAAAATCTTTACAACTAGTGTCTCTGATAAAGGCCTCATCTCTAAAATATATAGGGAACTGAGCCAAATTTATAGGAATACAAGTCATTTCCCAATTGAGAAATGGTCAAAGGACATGGACAGGCAGTTTGCAGAGGAAGAAATTAAAGATATCTATAGGCATATGAAAAAATGCTCAAAATCACTACTGATTAGAGAAATGCAAATCCAAACTCTTAGGTACCACATCTCTCCTGTCTGATTGGCTAACATGACAAAACAGGAAAATGATAAATGCTGGAGAGGATGTGGGAAAATTGGAACACTCTTACATTGCTGGTGGAGTTGTGAACTGATCCAGCCATTCTGGAGAGCAATCTGGAACTATGCCCAAAGGGCTATAAAAATGTGCATACCCTTTGACCCAGCAATACCACTTCTAGGGCTATCTCCCAAAGAGATCTCACAAGTGAGAAATGGACCTGTGTATACAAAAATATTCAGAAGCGGCTCTTTTTGTGGTGGCAAAGAATTGGAAATCAAGAGGATGCCCATCAATTGGGGAATGCCTGAATAAGTTGTGGTATATGAAGGTAATGGAATACTACTAGGCTATAAGAAGTGGAGAAGATACGAACTTCATAATAAACTGGAAAAACCTACACGAGATAATGCTGAGTGAACGGAACAGAGCCAGGAGAACATTATACACAAGCACAGATATATGGATTCTGTGATTACTAATCCTGATAAACTTTGCTCTTCTCAGAAGTACAAAGTGCAAGGACAACTGCAGGCGACTCATGATGGAGAGAGCTATCTACATCCAGAGAGAAAACTATGGAGTCTGGATGCAGATTGAGGCATACTGTATGCTCTCCTTTTGTTTTTCCTCTTTTGCTTTTGTTTTTCATGATTCATTCTAGTGGTCATAATTCTTCTTTGCAACTTGACTATTGTGTAAATAGGTGCAATGTGATGTTGTACGTAGAAGATATACTGGATTCCATGCTATCTTGGGGAAGGAGTGGGGTAGAGAGGGGAAAGAAAATCCGGAACTCAAAATTATGTGAAACTGAGTGTTGTAAACTAAAAATAAAAAGCCTTAAATATAAAAAAAGATAACAATTAATTAAATTAAAATGTGTTCAAATACACCTTCATGGCTCTGAGATTTTCTGAGTTGTCCCAGCTACTTTTTTCATTTATGTATGTATCTGTTAATATGAAGGTCATCCCACACCTCCTTCACAATATCAGCATACTGCTTTCCTGAAACTGCAGTGTATCCATATACCTTGCCAAGTGGTCACCCACTTAGCTAGACCTTAATTCTAGCCCAAGAAAATAGAACTCTATCCTAACCCTAACCCTATAAGAAACTATAAGTTTCTCTTCAATATTCAGCAATTTTTCCTCCATCAGGAAATCTAAGATTAGGTGGGGTGTGGAAGTTAAGTAATGGAGGTATAGAAAAGGGGTCCCAAATTAGCTACAAAGGACAGAAGTCTGGCAAAGAGCCTAGAACTGGATTTTATGATGGACCAGTGGCCTCACCCCCAAGGCAAGTTTCCTTGATTCATGGAATAGGAGCCTAGAATCCCATGGAATAAGGCTAAGCCGATTAAGCAGCTTATCCAACCTGCTCCACATCACTGATTTGAAGAATTCAAAGTTGACTGAACATAAAAATATGACATTTTCACAAAAGAATCTGAGGTTTGGCATAATTATGATTCTGTATAAATAGTGTAATCTCCCAGATTTTTACATCTGTAATGTATTTGTGTGTGTTTATTTCATGACAATTAATAAGCATTTACTTACTAAGCACCTGCTAGTACTATCCAAAATACTTTTTCCAAACACTTTATGTAATAAAACATGTAAAGTACAGTAGTACACTATAAATTTTTCCAAAGCCATTTATGAATTTCTCCCTTACATGCATCAACTAATTCACAGACTTCCACACAAGGTCTTAGTCCACGTAACAGTCATTCATTGATGACTTCATTGGCCATACAGGAAGTAAAACCATTTCCAACCAAAGCTAAAGTTAAGTGTTTCCTCCTAAAATTGAGATACTCACAGATACAAATACAAATACAGAAGCGCACGCGCGCGCACACACACACACACACACACCCATACAGACACATGCTGGCATGAGTAAACACACAAATTTTCCTGTCAAGTTTTAATCAGGCATTTATCAGGTATTTATCAGGTCACATTATTGGCATTACTGGCTGTTCAGTTTGATTTGGATTTATAATACTTCTTGACAAAAATGTATTTTAATACGCACATCCTCCAGAAGACCCATCCAATATTTACTTATATGGCCTATCAATACCACCTCATTCCAGAATTACAGAAACATGAAAGTTCCTGTATTCAATTCTATTTTTGCCACTCCTGATTTTTTGATTTTCAACCAGTTTATCTCAAATTCTCAGCAACTGTAAATGATTGAAAAAATTGAAGTACCAACCACTATGAAATCATTGCCTATGTTTATTTAAACAGTAACATAAATAAGTTTTGTTACAACAACTGTCAAGGAAGCCAGTGGATTACATAGTTATCAGCCTACGTGTCACTTATAGTAGTCTTTTTTAACTGACCAATAGCTACACCAGAACAAAGAGTTGAAGAAGGTTATAAGCCAAATAGCTACCAGAATGGAAGAAAAAGAAAACACAGCCCCTTTATTCCTGACCAATTAACCACAGGTCAAGAAAGAAGCACCAAGAAGCTGAAATGGAAAAGAAACAAAGTACTGGAATTGGAAGGAACTTTAGAGAATATTTCCCTTCCAATTCCCTTAACTGACAGAAGAGGAAACTGAAGCTCAGGGGGAATAAATGACCTTACCATTATCAGAGTCCTCATAATTCATATTGCTATGGGACCCTCACGTTTATAAAGCCATTGCCATATAACCGTGTCAGGACACTGTGCATTTCCTCATTTTACAAATGAGGAAACTAAGGCTAAGAAGTAAAAGAAGAGACAAGTAAGCCTCTCTTTTTCCCAACACCATCTGTATCATTTTCTTCTCTCCTCTCTTGCCAGCATCTCCACTTCATCTCAACTAAAACCCTGGACTCCGATAGGCCAACTTTGGCCTAATGTTCTCTGGATCCAGGCCTCCACAATACTTCCAGGGTATTTCCATGCCACTATGAGGTAAACATACCTCCTTCTCACCCCAAATCCCAACCTCTACTCCTTAGGTATAGTCATCACCTATTAGAATATAAGTTTCTGGAGGACAGGGACTGTCTTGCTTGTATGTATTTATAACCCCAGAGTTTAACACATTGCAGTAGACATAATACATGCTTAATAAATTTTTTTAAATCTGTAATTATCTCTTCTCTCCACTCCCCACACATATCAGATGACTTAGCATCCTATTTCACCGAGAAAACTAAGGATATCCAAACTGAGATCTCTTTCTCCCTCCACTTCTTAAAAATTCTCAGCAGCATCAATCACTTTCCCACTGGTCACAAACTAGGCATACTTATCAACTGCTTACTAAGACTAATCCTCTCCAAAACTGGGTGTGGTACGTTTGGCCTGGAGATCACACCTGGCCCCTCTAGGTCCTTAAGTGGGGCCCTTTGTCTGAATCCAAACTTCTCCGAACAAATCCCTTTATTATTTTATTATCCTTATATTAAGGGGATTTGTTCTGAGAAGTTTGGATTCAGTTAAAGGGCCGAACTTGAGGACCTAAAGGGCTACATGTGACCTCCAGACAGAAGGCTCCCCACCCCTGCTTCAACCTTCTCCCTCCAACCCAATCCCTCTTTACTCCTTCAGGACTTGGCTGAAGCAGTCATCACTTTTCTCTCCCTCATCTTCAATGTCTTCTTCAAGTTTCTTCCTATATTCCCATAATATGCTCAGGTCTCCCTCATCCTAAAAAAATTTTTTTAAAAAGTCCATTTTCCTCAAGTTAAATTTTCTATTTATCCCAAAAGGAATAAGTTGCTATACTCTCTAATAACCCCCAGGGCTCGAAGGGGTTGGGGGGGGGCGGGGAATGGAAGGAGGAGGTAGTCAACTCTTATTTTGCTTTGTTTGGTTTTTTTTTTTTTTTGGAGAAAAGGATTAGAGTACTCAATCCCCAGAAAGGTAGGGCTCACAGCAAAGGAAAAGAGAATAGTGGTGGGTGTCTGCAGACCCGAATATTCCTTGTTCAGGGGTCTTTTTTTTTAAGTAAACTTAAATAAGGCCTGTACTATATTCCAGATATTGAAAGTCCTTTTCCTTTTGTTAGACTCAAG
Source organism: Phalanger gymnotis (assembly GCA_028646595.1). Lineage (NCBI taxonomy): Eukaryota > Metazoa > Chordata > Mammalia > Diprotodontia > Phalangeridae > Phalanger > Phalanger gymnotis. Next base: position 239,490,789 of record CM053624.1, read on the forward strand.
ACAAATTCAGATGTTTCCCTGAATGAAAGACAGAAAGCCATGGAGAGAGAGATTCTGAATCTTCTGAGGCTGTCTTCAGCCTCACTTAAAACTCACTTAAACTCCCTGGGCCTGAGTTTCCTCCTTGGATTACATGGCTTCTGAACCAAGCTGAACATTCTTTGAAAGCTGACAAATACCTATCATTGGAACAACAAAATGCACGGTCCAGTTCAATTCAATATTTATTAAGCACTTACTTTCGTGCATGCCACCGTGTTACGTATGAAGGATACAAAGAAAAAAAGGAAAGAGCTCCAGTCCTCAAAAGAACTTACAATGAATGACAGCTACCATTTACATAGCCCTTTAGGGTTGGCAAAGAACTCACCCAATTTCTAATTTTATCCTCACAAACAACCCTGGGAGGCAGGCGCTATTATCATTCCCATTCTACAGATTAGGAAACTGCAGCAAAGAGGTTAAGTGGCTAGTCCACTGTCACTCGGCTTTTAAGGATCCTAGGTCGAACTGAAGCCAAGCCTTTCTGACTCCCGGGTCCATGGCTCTATAGCGCTGGCTGGCTCCCCTCAATACTCTTATCGTAAGTAAATTCCCAGGAAGCACAACCCGGAACATCCTCCTGGGAAGAAGTTCTGCACACCGCAGCCAACTCCAGATTCCTCTGGACCACTATCACAGACTGTCGGGGCCATGGGTGCTTGAGGTTCATCTACTTGCAACCCCTCGTTTTAAAGGTGCAAACAAGGCCCGGGGGGAGGGAGGGCTGAGGGGTGAGGGGTGAGTGACTTGCCTAAGGCTCACAGTTGCAGGGCCAAGACTTCGGAGCCCACTTACTCAGACTCAAAGTTCGGTGCCTTTTCCCCCCTGTTCGCGCTGCCCTCGGAAGCCCTCCCCCGACGACCACCCCTATTCCATTTCGGTCTCTCCCCCTTTCCTCCGAAGCAATTCTTCCTGACGTGGAGCGATGGCGATGGCTCGGCCCCTACCTTCGTCTGAACACTGGTATCGAACTTGTCATTTTTGAAGCTAAACGCGTTCTGATGCCTCTGGGATCTGGTACGGGCCACGTTCCCCTTCTGGGAGCTCATCTTGGAAGATGCCGCCTCCAGGGAAGGCGAGAAGTTAAGAGGAAAGGGATTGGGAAGTCAGAGACTGCGGGGAACCGCCCCCCCCCCCCCAAAAAAAGCTCCCGAGGATTTGGCCCGAAGGAGCCGCAGCGTTGCGAGGCGGACACGATGAATTCGCGGCAACTCGTGGGCTGACCCGGAAGGAAGCGCTTCCTGCATCGCCCACGTGACTCCCGGGACGGGGGAGGGGGAAAAGGGTCCAGAGAGAAACTCCCCAGTCCCTTAGCAACACCCGGAGCACGAGCGCCCACCTCCCCACGAGGACGAACCACGCTCACTCTCCACTAAGGCCCTAGGACTGGTCCCGCTTTCTTCCAAAGGGACATTGTCCCATTGGCCAGATAGCAGGCTTCTATCAAAGCGAAGGGGCCCGCAACGGCCCCTCTGATTGGTCCAGCTTTTCCGCAATCCCCGCCTCTTGCCGTCACCGCTCAGCCGTTCCGGAGGCCTCCTGCGCGTCTCGCTCAGCTGGGCGGCTCCTGATTGGCGGGAACCAATAGACAGGATGGGTCGCTCCTCCCCCGCGCAGACTGAAGCCCGAGTTGTGTGGGACCCAGGCCATCAGTCAGTCGGTGGCTTAACTCCGGGTTTCCCGTGGACTAGGTCTATCCCCCTTCCCTCCCCCCCACCCCCGCCCCCCACACACCTTCCTACGCTCCACACTCTCCCCTCCCACTACGTGAGAAAGCCTGGGGGCCTGACCCGAAGAGACCTGGCCGACTCTCCGTGGTGGCCGGGCATCCGAAGAAAAGAGGCGGCGGCGGCGGCGACCAAGACCACGACCACGACCACGCGGGACGTAAGGCCCCAGAGGAGCCTCTCGCGCCCGAGCCGTTACTCAGCAGAAGACTCCTTCGATCCGGACGGCGCGAGGCGGGCCCCGGGGCGAGAGGCAGCGAGGAAGGAGCTCTCGGGGCCCCCGACCCCCGATTCCCTCCTCCCCCCCTCCCGCTGCTGCGGCCGCAGGCGGACTTGTCCTTTCTCCCCGGGACGAGCGCGCCGAGCCTCCAGCCGGGCGGGCAGAGGACCCGCCGCCATCGGAAGGGATCCTCCGGCTGCGGCAGCGGCGACCGCGGATTCTTTCCCTTTGGGAGGGAGGCGAGAGATCCGGAGTGTGTGCGCGGAGTGGGAGGGGGGACGGACGGACGTTCCCGGTTTTTCGGGAGGGAGAGGATCTCCCCGCCTTCTGTTACTTCAGCCCAGCGCTTCGCGGAGGTGCAGGTGGGTTTACGGGGTGGGGGGTGGGGGTGATGTTGGGTGGAGAGTGAGGCCTGGGATCGCTGTTGGGGGGACGGGACTGCCCTATCCCGTCCTGCTGCCGCCGCTGCAGCACCGCCTAGGCCCCGGAGCTGCAGAGGAGGCAGAGCCTGGCGGAGCTGGGGGGAGGAGAAGGAGGAGGAGGAGGCGGCGGCTAAGGCCGGGATCGAGGAAGGCTGGAGAGATGCCTTTGTTGTTAGGGACCCCGGGAATCCCGGCCATGTGTCCCGGGGAGTGGAGGTGGGATTAGTTTGGGGGGAGGGGTGTGACTTGGGAGGGGGGGCGCTGCCTCTGCTTAAGTCCTGTCATTGCGGGAGCGGTGCTGATGAATCCTGCCCCAAAGTAGGGGAGGCCCCCCCCAGGCTACCGGTGGGGAGCTAAAAGGCGTGGGAGAGGTCCGACGAAGGGCCTTTTTTCTTTGCTCGTTCCTACAGAGTGGAAGCGGGGAGGGGGGCTGACTGTAGGGATGCCCCAGCCTTAGGTGACCCCAGAGGACTCTTAAATAACCTTTTTCGATTCGGCTACCCGGCTGACTTATGACCGGATCGATTCAGCTGCAGGGATTCGGGGGTCTGGGTGTTGGCCGGGGGGGGGGGGGGGACACGGAGTGTTTTGGGGTTTGGTTTTTTTGCCTTTTCCCTTTTGCTTTGGAAGCGTATTCCGTTTCAGGACTGGTCACTCCCCCCACCCCAAGTCGTTACATCAGGAATCCCCCTTTTAAGGATTATGCGGTTTAAAGAAAAATTTAAAAACTTAGTGGTACTCTGAAGTCAGGTCATGACATAAGTTTTTATGTGGATTAAAAATAAGATTGAAGAGGAATTTTTGACGCTGTCTTTAAAAAAGTACCCAGTTTGATTTTTCCCCTACTTGTGTCAGATAAGAGAACACAAAATAGATTTAAAGTTGGACGGGATTAAATCGTCTAGCCCAACCCCCCGACTTTACAGATGAGTAAACTGAGGCTCATAAAGACTTGGTAAATTGTTGATGAGGCCTTACAGCTAGTAGTGTCTGAAGAGATTTGAATCCAGGTCTTTAAGTCTTCCTACAGTGAATTTAGCAAATTTTTTTGATACAGAGTCCCCCAAAAAGTTTACGTAATGTTTAAAATGAATGACATCCTTTTAGTATATTTGTAGAATGTATGATGTAGCCTTATTTCATGATTTTAGTCATTCTTAATTTTTAATGTAGCATATAGAATAAGGCTTATTTCGTGATTTTGATAGTTTATTCTTTGATCTCCATGGTTTTTGATCAGTTATGGCATGAGATAAATCTAGTTATTTAACAGTTCTAATAACTGACATAAGTATAACTTCAAGTTTCTGAACACTTTGAATTTATTAGCTCATTTGATTCTGGTATGGTAAATAGTGGTGTTGTCATCTTACATACACTGCACAGATAAGGAAACTGAGATTCATAGATGGGACCTGCCAGTGGTCCCACAGCTGATGTCAGTCATTTGGGATTAGAGCTTCTAAGTGTGTGATAGGTAAGCTGTTGTAATAACATTCAAGTCTCATTGAGTGAGTTTACAAACAAAATCAGTTTTAAAAAATCAGTTTTAATCTTTTATGATGTTCATGCTATGGCAACAGTTATCTGAAATAGGAAATTGTGGCTAATTCACGTGCTTTTGCCTGTATTGTTTGCTTTCTTTTGGGGGGACCTTCTTTTTTTTTAATTTATTTTTAATATGTTTAGTTTTCAGCATTGATTTTCACATGCATTTGAATTACAGATTTTCTCCCCATTTCCACCCCCCCCACTCCAAGATGGCGTACACTCTGGTTGCCCTGTTCCCCAGTCTGCCCTCCCCTCCATCCCCCCATTCCCCTCCTATCCCCCTTTCCATTACTTTCTTGTAGGGCAAGATAAATCTCTATGCCCCATTGCCTGTGCATCTTATTTTCTAGTTGCATAAAAAAACAAAACTTTTTTACTTTTGAACATCTGTTTTTTTAAAACCTTGAGTTCCAAATTCTCTCCCCTCTTCCCTTCCCATTTGGGGGGACCTTCTTAATGGGCTTAATTGAGCACGGCAAGACTAACTGTATTTCAGAAAACACTGTTAAGGTAATCACACAGAAGTGTATTTGGACTGAGGAGTTTGATCTCTAAAGCTCTTTCCATTTCTAAAAATCCATGACTCTCCAAGGACATTAATATTCTATCACCTATCATTTTGACCTCTTTGGCGTTAGTGAGGTTAATTGCTGAGGCCAAGATTAGACTTAGAACACTAAGCAGGTTTGATCCTCTCTCTTGCTGTGAAATATCCTAGTTGGTCTTGGAGGCTTATGTTTCTTTTAAAATTTGTACCCATTTTGCAATTTTGTGTGAAATGACGTGATATATTCTTACTTTCATAAGCAGAATAACATAAAGCATCTTATCAAATGTGTTATTTCTTTGTTTGGTGAATATAAGGAAGAACTGAGCTCTTGATTTGAGTTCCCTGACTTGCTTTACAGCTTCAGTCAAATCATCCACTCTTCATCGAATTCAGTTTCTCCACACCTTTTAGACAGGAATGGTACAGTTTTCTACCACTTGCTAACTTCTTGGAAAAGGCCATGAGAACATAGAAATAATCATGTGCATTGTTTTGAAAGTCATTTTTCATTTCAACATTAGAGATAACTGATATTTCAGTTTTCTGTTTTTTTAAGGAGTTTGATTTGACTTCTAAATATTTTATGTTAAGAACTGTGGCGTAGTTGGACATTTATGGAACCTGTTTGTATGCTCTTGCTTTTTAGTTTGTAGTTTAGTTTCAGAACTCATTTTGCATCTTTCCTGAAAATTAGGTATAGATGCTGATCCTTGTTGAGTTAAAAAAAAATTTTTTTTTGCTATATATTTACTGATCCTATAGAACTTTTGCCAAGTAAAGATTTATATTGCTTCATGAGAGTCGCTGGTGACAAGGAAATAGTCACAGAATGATGGTTTTACTAGTAAATTTCATTTCAGATTCCAAGTTTTTGAGCTCAATGATTAAAGTCACCAGGAATGAATGAACACTTACAAATACTAGTTGTTCTTGCCTCTGCAAGATTTTTTCTAGTTTACATTTTTAGTAATGTCTACAATCTCAGTTTTTATAAAATAAGAACGTGTATCTTTTTTTGGTTGACTTAATAGTGAGTATCAGTGTAATGGCTGAATGAATTTTTTGCTGCAGCCTCGGGTTTCGTTTTTCTAGGAGCCTAAAACTGGAATAGTTAGGTGGTAAATAACATGCATATAATTAGTGGTGGATAGAAGAGAAGAAAAAACAACTTGCAAATTGGAAATAAAGGGAAGGACCATGTATGAAAGAAAGCAGAAAACAAAACGGAAGTATAATGGAATGTTTGCACCACCTCTCTAGTTGTTTTCTTTGGCACTTATGATGTGAGATACCTTCTGGGGAGCTCAAATTACTTATAAATAAGCATTACCTCTTTAATCTCTACATCACAAAAACAGGCATTGATTGAAGTATGTATCATTTTGTTGTTGAGAAAACTAAGGCAACACAGCAAATCAAGGAAAAGTGTATATTAATCTTCCCATCCCCCAGTACCTTTGCCAAAATCTTATTCCTTTGCTTATTGTGCAGTACTCCTTAAGTTGATTTCCCCTGCAAATATAAAGGCAAAAAAAGTATATTTCTTAAATTGAAATGAAATGTTAGTCTTGGGGAAATTATTATAAAATTAGCATACCAAAACTGGTTTTTAATATGAAGAAAATGGATGTAAAAGTTGAATGTCATCTGGTAGTCATATGGTGATATAAAAATTGTCATGGGGATCTTTTACTCTTCTACACAGAGAAGAACTTGTATTTTATTATGGTCTTCTAAGAGCATGTAACCAGTGAAGGTCTACATATTATCAAGAGGTTAGAGCTAAGAAAATGTGTGTGCCGAAGAAAAAAATGTTTTTAGTTTCTATTGGATATTTTTCTCTTTTTTTCTCTCTATTTTTCTCTTTTGCTTCCTTTGTTCACCATGCTCACAAACAAAACCAGATGATCACTTTAAGCTGTAAACTGAATGATAGATTTACTGTTTTCCCTCTTTCCTGCTTTAAATTGAAGGAATTTAGTTAAGGCTATAACATGTTAAAAATATAGTTTGAGAAGTGTTTACTTATAGTTTATCTTATGCACAGAATTTGTGACCAGGGAGGGAATGTTATAGGTCATCCATTTTAGCCTCTTTATTTTACAGATGAGAAAACTGATGTCCAGAAAAGCACTGTCTTGGTTATAATGAAGTAGCCAGTATAGTAGCAGAGATGGAACAAGAAACCGTATCTCCTGACTTAGAAGCTTCTTTCCATCATACTGAATTGATGAAAAGCATGTTTCTGGGTAACATCCAACTTGAAAAACAAATGAATTTTTTTCCTTTTCACCTAACCCCCAAGTGAAAATTATTATATGTGCATAATTCTCTGGAGAAGATTTTTTAAAATTTTAAATAATTTTATATTTCTAATACTATGTTAATATTGTATTTATTGTACTGTTTAGTAACTTCCGTGCTGTAGAGCTATAGAACCCCACTACTACCGCTTTAAACAGTGTTATATTTTGTTCAAAGACTGTAAGTGGTGTTAAATTCATTTTTTGTTCATTGAATAGGAACTAGGAAGGTCTTGATAGAAGGAAGGAAATTATATTAATTGATTATAAATATCATTGTGAGAGATGACCTAAAAACAGATCTCTTTTATACAGTAATATAGATAGTCCATTGAGCTTGGGAAAATTCTTTGTCTTTGGATAAACTATTAATTTTAAACCCTAATCTCTAAGCTTTCAATTTTTATCAGTATGGTTTTAATTTTCTTTAAAGTCAATGGCTTGTGAGCTTACCAGATTTCAACATGTTTGTTGATCTTGTTTAGTCATTTTCAGCCATGTCTGACTATGACCCCTTTTGGAGTTTTCTTAGAAAAGTTTGTCGTAAAGCCAAGTGAAGGATGGATTGGAGTGTAGGGAGAGATGAGTCAGGAAAAACAGTTGGAAGGCTATTGAAATAGTCCAGGTGAGAGATGAGGGCCAGAACTAAGGTTATGGTCACTTTAGTGGAGAAGAGTGTATAGGAGTGTTGTAAAGAAATCTTTCAAAACAAGATTTGGCAGTAGATTTGCTATGTGGAGTGATGAGAAGTCAGAGTGGAATCAAGATTGTAGACCTGGTTGTCTTGGAGGATGGTGGTCATCAGTAATAGGAAAGTTAAGAATGGGGAGGGTTGGGCAGAGAAGATAAGTTCTGTCGTGGACACAATGAGTTTGAAATGTTCTCTGAGAAATCTTCTGTGTGAGATGTTAAAGAGACAGTTGGAGATGTGGATCAAGAGAGATTAGAACTGAAAATCATCTATTTAGAAATAATAATTGAGTGGAATTGAGCTAATGAGATCACCAAGTGGGAGAGTACAAGTGCCAAAAAGAGAAAAGGACCTAATGCAGGACCTTGGGGGATGCCTATAGTTAGGGAACATGACATGGATGAAGAACTGGAAAAAGAGACTGAGAAAGGGTAATTAATCACAGGAGCTGAACCAGGAGAAAACAGTATACAAAAACCTACAGAGGAGAAAGTAACAAAGAGGAGGAGAACTTCCACAGTGACATGCTGCAGAGAGGTCAAGGAGGATGATTGGGAAATGGCCATTAGGTTTGTCAATTAAGAAATTGTTAGTAACTTTGAAGAGAGCAATTTCTCTTGAGTCATGAGATCAGAACTCAGGCTGTAGAGAGTTAAGAAAGTGAGAGAAAAGGAAGAGAAGGCACCTTTTGTAAACATCCTTCTCAAGGAGTTTAGTCACAGAAGGGAGGAGAAATATGGTATGATAACTAGCAGGGGGATGTTTGGGCCAAGTGATGGCTTCTTGAAGTTGAAGGAGAAGATTTGGACATATTTATAGGTAGTAGGGAAACAGCTAATAGGCAGAGAGAGAGTGAAGATAAATATGAGAATGGGGAATGATAGAACAGGCTGTAAGCTGGAGAAAATAAGATGGACTTGGCTTATGTGCATGAATTGGTATTTGCCTTAGCAAGGAGAAGGGCAGCTTCTTCTTGTGAGGTGGGGTAAAGGAGATTGCAGAAAACTTTTTGTGAGATGAGGAAGGGAGAAGAGAACTCTTGGGTGATGGGAAGAGGGGGAGCCATGGGACATTTGATGAAAATGTTTGGAAAATATACTGAGGTGAGTGGGATACTAAGTTAATTGGGGAGGTATAAAAGAATTGCCTTGCTGCAGTGAGAGCCCATTTGAGGTTATATAACATAAATTTCCAGTGGACCCAGTCAGCATGATTTTATGGTTTTTCTCCAGCTTCATTCAGTAGCATATTTGAAATAGCAACGACAGTGAATGGTGGGAGTGATCCAAGGCTAAGGCTTGTAAGGGCCAAACTGAGAGAAAGGGACTCAAGAAGACAGTGTAGAGTTGAGCTGGTTCACCAGGTAGACAAGGTGGGGAAGGGAAGAAAGTATAGCTAGTGCAGGGGTAATAGCCTGGGAAAAAACTGAGGTATTAAAAGTCCTGGTGTTGATGAAGAACGGGGTTTGGGGTTCTAAGGCAGGAGGAGAGGTGGAATGAGAATAGACTATGATTAAGTAAGGCAGTTTCGGAATGCATAAATGTGGAAGTGGTGCGTTTGTGGGTGGTTGTAAGATCAAAGGCATGAATATCTTTGTGTGTGTCTGATGTGAGATGGAGCAGTAGGTCATGTGAAATAAATCAGCTGAGAAACTGAGCTTAGGGTGTTTGAGGGAGTATCGATATATATGCTAGATTCCCCTAGTAAAAGAGCAGGTGCTGAGAGACTGAGCCAGGAAGTGCACTCTTTGGAGGAACAGAATATACGGTAGTTTTCTCAAGAAATTTAACGAATGAAGGTTAAACTATAGAGCTATAGTTGAGGTTGAAAGAGACTGGGACATATTTATAGGCAGTAGGGAAGTTAATAGGCAAAGAGAGAGTGTGGATAAGTATGAGAATGGGGAATGATAGAACCAGGCTGTAAGCTGGGGAACCAGGGGTGGTTTTAAAAATCAAATGAGGACTTTTTTTTTTAAGGATACGGGAGACTTTGGGATACTTGTAAAAAGTCTGGAAGGAGCCAATTTGGAGAGAATTAGAATAAGAGAATTGGGATGATAATGAGAGCACTTTGCAAGAGAATTAGAGGTGGGGGTATACCATCAAGGATGCACTAGAGAAAAAAAGGTTGGGGGCGGGGAGGTAGTATCTGAATGACTTGATATGAAGAGGAGGGTGCTGAATAGTCTTTTTTTTTTTTTTTTTTTTTTGAAAATACAAGGTGACGTTCTTAACTAGAAAATTGTTAGGGGAAGTGCCAAGAAGGTTTGGAACGGCCAAGATAGAGTGTGGTCTAGTGAATCAATTAGGGAGCTGTAGGTTGTTTTCCTGTCTGCAGTGTGGGCCCATTCAGCAATTTTCTGATTTCCTTCATTCCATTCAACAGTTAAATGAACCAAAACAAACTAGGCAGGTGGTGGGAGTAATCCCAGGTTGAAGTTGGCAAAGCATACATGGTCACTGATAGGACAAAAAGGCAAGGGAATTATGGGTAGAAGATTGTGTACAATCAATTTGCTTCATATGGGTCAAAAAAGGGAAGAAAGGAGAGTGTAAGTACTCTGTTGATGAGTTTTTATTTTATCCTAGAATCATTAAGGAGCCATTGAAGGTTTTAGAGCAGAGGGGTGACATAATAATAATACCTAGCATTTTCGTGGTACCTGTTATGTACCAGGCATTATGCTGATAAGTGCTTTACAAATTTTATCTCATTTGATCTTCACAACAATCCTGGAAGATAGGTGCTAATATCTATCATCCCCATTTTACAGCTGAAGAAACTAAGGTTATAATTGAGGAAACTGAGGCAGACAGTGATTATGTGATTTGCCCAGGATCACATGTCTAAGAAATGTCTGACCTTGGATGCTGAATGTAGGTCTTCCTGACTCCAGGTTCACTGTGCCAGCTGCTGGTCCAACTTGTGCCTTACAAAAATTGTTTTGGTGACTGTGTGGATGATCTATTGGGGAAGGGAGAGATTGGAGGCAAGGTGACCAAATAGAAGGATACTGCAATAGTTCGGTAAGGTTATGAGAGCCTGAACTACTGGTAGGTACTATGTTAGTTGTATTAGAAAAGAGAGCAATGCAAAGGTGGTATAACAGTAGAATTTATTAGACTTGGAAACTAATTAGATATGTGGGGTGAGAGACAAAGGAGTTATGGATAAACTCAAGCTTACAAACCTATATGACTTGAAGGATGGTAATTACCTCAACAGAAATAAGGAGCCAGTTTAGTGGGGGAAATGATGAATTTAGATATGTTGAGTTTGAGATGTTAATAATATATCCAGATAGAGGCAGTCATAAGGAATGAGATTGAGTGAGATTGGAATTCGGAAGAGAGATTAGAGCTGGTTATGTAAATTTAGAAGTTGTCCTGTGTAGAGATGATAATTGAACTCATGGGAATAGATGAGATCACAAAGGCAGAGAATTTAGAGAGAGAAGAGGACCCAGGATAGAGCCTTGGGGGACATACATCCTTACTAGTCTAGAGATGGATGGCTGTCAAACCAAGGAGACTGAGGAGGGATTAGACAGGAGGAGCACCAGGAGACAGCAGTGTCTTGAAAGCCAAAAGAGTAAAGAAGTTTTGAGGGATGAGGAGGAGGATCAATAGCTACTAAGAAGTCTAGGAAGATGAGGACTGAAACAAGGCTAGATGGGATTTAAGCAGTTAAGTTACCTTTGAAAGAGCAATGTCTGTAGTATGTTGGTAGTATCAGAAGCTAGATTTTCAAGGGGTTGAGGAAAGGAAGCATTGCGATGTAGATGACTTTCTAGGAGTTTATCTATGAAAAGGAAAAATGGAGATAGGGCAAAAATTCAATTAGTTCACATCATCACAAAAGTTCAAAGATGTAAAGGGCCTAGAGGCCACCTAGTCTAACATGTACCTAATGAATGCCTTCTGCAGCACCTTCAGTAAATCGTTATCTAGCCTTCACTTGAAAACTTACACTGAGGAGCAATCCATTTTCTTCCACTTTTAGACCTCTCATTATTAGCAACTTTTCCTTATGTAGTACTGAAATCAGAGTCTCTACAGTCTATTTTTAATTTTCTAAGTTTTGTCTTCATCATCAGGGTAAATATCCCTTTTCTTTAATCAGTCCTTATATGACACATTTCTAGTTCCATAACCATCCTGGTCACATTCTTTTGATCAGTGCCCTTCCTAAAATGAGGTACCTAGAACAGTGTAGATATGATCTTATCAAAGTAGAGTACTGTGTGGACTATAATCTCCCTCATTCTGCAGCTATTCCTCCCAGTACATCCTTAATGGTACTGAGAGTTGCATGGAACAAAGCCCTGAAGCAAGCCTCTCTTTTATTGCTTAGGGATTCCAAGGCAAAATGGCAGGTCTCTGGACAGAAGCTAGATCTGCTCTGTCTCAAGGTCTAGAACTAGAACTGAGGGCAAAGTTGCACTTAGCAGGTAAGACTTGCACTACTTTGTTCAAAATAGAGTTCATGTTTGTTGGCAATGGATTAGGAAGAAGTTCTACCCTTGTTAAGCATCTTAGTCTCTTCAGTTTAGTATCTGCTCTGTGCAGAAGGCTAATGTCTAATGTGCCTAAATAATGTGGAATTTGCATTTTGTTCCTTATTAACCCTCTTCCCAAATTTTAGTGATTTATTGATTGAAATTATGTGAGTTGGGGGAGGGAGGAGGTCTATGTTTAAATCTGTCAAGGAGTAAAATAAACACAAGCATAGTTATCATTTAGTTTGGCTCCGCAAAGGTTGTTTTGAAACATCGGCATTCCCTAAGGAAAACAGAAAGCATCAGTAAAATTTTTAAACTGAGATCAGAGATAACAATTTTGGCAGAATCTATTTTCCTTAATGGATTGTAGGATCATAGCTTTAGACCTAGAAGGAATCTTAAAAATATAATCCATAAGCTGAAGACTTGACTTAATTTCCAAGAGGACCCCACAACCATAGATATCAGGCCCTCATTGTTTCATTAACCATTATGTTCTAAGTAAACTGATTCTTGTTCATTTAATTGTAAGAAGTGAATTGTCTTTTTTTGTTAAATTTCTATATCTCACCTTCCCTTTAGATCGTTTCTAAAAACAAGCAGCTTGAACAAAACACTAGGAAATTGGTGTCTTAGCAAGCAGAGTTGCATGTTAACCTTGTTAGACGTATGTTGGAGGGGAATGATAGGTGATAAGTTCAGTTCTGTAACCTTTTTTTTTCCTCAGAGTCCTTTCTTTTTCAGTTAAGCTGGCTTTGTTTTTCTTCATACCTTTAAGATAGTTGTTTTGTAACATTTTAAAAACAATTATTTTTCAAAACTATTGCTACAGTCTTAAAGTTTTTCCCCAAGAGAAAACAGATTTCTAGCTTTATCATCAATTAATGATTTTTTTTTTAAATTATAGAAGTCAAACTATAGGCAAGTCTTCCTTTTTCCCGAAAGAATTATAATTTGAGTTACTGATATCACAGATGTAGAATGGAAAGAGACCTTAAAGGTCATCAAATTCAAACTTCCTTGTTTTATAAATGAGAAAATAGAAACAGAGAAGTTAAATGACTTCCAGAGGGTCACACAGCTAGGAAGTATCTGAGGTAGGATTGGAATCTAGGTCTTTGTGATACCACATTCAGTATCTTTTCAGTCAGTACCCAGTAAACAATACTCCTTTTCAAGAGGCCATCTCATTTATGCTTAATCCTTATAGATTAGGAAACTGAAGAACAATTTTAATGATATTCTCAGGGTAAATGACTTCAAATCTTGGTTCTCCCACTTGTCACAGAATCATTTACCATCTTAGTTTCTTCATCTCTAAAATGAAGGGTTACACTAGATGGCCTCTGAGTTCCTTTCCAGCTCTAAAATTCCATGTTACTATGTTTATATTACATTATGTGTTACATTGCATTATATTACACCTTCTTTGTGAAATAACTATCTACCCAGAGTAATATTTTGATTCTATATGAGACTATTACCAAGTAGTACTGAATAAATCAGTTGGTAATAGTGTGTTCATAAACTTTACAAGTAATAAATTCCAAAGTAATGTTTGTATGATGTTTTGTCAGCTTTTAAAAATATACTGTCCAACAAAAACTTGGCTAACTCAAGGTCTTTTCATTAATTGGACTTTCAAAAAAATAACATTCAACCAAAATTCAATTAAAACTTTACTGATCATCTACTGTATCCAAGGCACTGTGCCAAGTACTGGACTTAGCCCATTTTCAAGGAGCTTAGTGAAAATACATAAACAGATCTAGGATCTCAATGATGTGGGTACCACCTCCAACCAATACAAATCATACCCATCCATATTTAACCAACCTGTTCTACTGTGTCCTCCCATGAGTTGATCTTAGGGCATCGACCCAGCATTCTGAGGGCTTTCCTCGCTTTTTCGCGATACAACAGATGCCATTGGAGCACACAAGCTGTCCCTCATGCTACCTCTCTATTGGCCTTTAAATAATCCTCAATTTTAATTCTTCAGAGATTAGTACACTGTGGTGAGCAGCCATACAAAATCATCAAAAGAATATTAGGTTTAAAAACATAGGGCTTTGTTTCATGAAGAAGTGTGAGACCTCTGATCTTTCATTCCGTCTTTTATCTTTCCTTCCTTAGAGATCTAAGTCTCCATACTGCCATCTGAGTAAACTTCAAATTTTTCCTTGTATTCATAGACCTTTACAACTTGCTATCACTCTGTCTTTCCAGCCTTAAATTACTGCATTGGATTATTCTCTACCCCAAGCACACCAAGTTCTCATGGCTTAATTTGTTTCTTGTAATCCTTCCCCCCACCCCCACGAAAAAAACTTTAAGCTCAGTGGGTGATTATAGATTAGTTATTCTATATTCTACCCCAGTCAGCTCACTTTTAGAATATAGTGTGCAGTTCTGGGCAACACATGTTGCGAAAGAAATTGAAGAATATCCAGAAGAGTATGGCCAAGATGAACATAGACCGTCATTGAATTCATACCATATGAGGATCAGTTGAAAGAGCTCAGGAGGCAGAGGAGGGGAGATAATGATAATAGGGATCTCCACGGTTTTGAAGAGCCTTTGTATGAAAGAGGAATTGACTTGTTCTTTGCTCCAAAAAGACAGAATTAGGAATAATGAATAGGAGTTGCATAGAGATAACTATAGATATCTACAAGCATAATGAGCAACCTAATACAATGGTAGGTTCCTCCTCATTGGTGTTGTATTTGTCAACAGCACTTTCTGAATCTAGCAGTATAATGGAAAGATTTTTAGATTGGTATTATTTTTGATCGATTTGTAGCTTTAATAATATTGAACTAATCCTGCACTTTTTGTATAAATCCACCTGGTCGACACAAGCTAAATTAAAAAATGGCAAAGTTGAATCAGTTTTTTGTGGTTTACAAACAGCAGCAAGGAAAAGAAGTGTCACAGTGATAGGTAGTATGGAGTGAAGATTGAAGTCACAAATGCAGTTTTCTTAGCAAAGCACCGCATTCATGTAAAAGCATTAAGTTTCTTTAAGATGGTGAAAGAAAATGGAAATAACATGAATAGTGAGGAAACTTTTACTACAGGCATTAATTGGTTGAGTCACTTTAAAACTCAAGTCCATTTGCATACTTTTACAATTACCAGAGAGGTGACTGGTGCAGATGGCAATATGGCAGCTAAGTATTCTGATGTCTTAAAGGAAATAATCAAAGAAGATGGCTATGCTGACTAACATAACTTTAATGTGGGTAAAATAGGCTTATTTGGAAAAAGGATGCCTTCTAGAACTTAAATTTCTAAGAAAGAAATAACAACGTGGATTTCAAGTGTCTAAGGATTATTTAATACTTTTGTTCAGAGGTGGTGTAAAAGAAGCACAATTTGAGAATGCTAATTCAGTTGAAGTAATTGTATCAGTGAGATATTTGGGGATGAAGAGTGGGGCAAGAAAATGGTTTGTGAACAACAAAAATTTATTAAGTGATTGATCTATGCTACGAATTGTGTTAAGTAATAGGGATGCAAAGGTCAAAAAAAAATAGTCCTGCTTTCATGAAAGGCAAGTTCTTAAAATTGTCTAGCAATAGAATAGTTTTGCTTAGTAGTTTTAATTTGGCTTCCCTTTACCACGAGTAAGCTTATCTTCAGGTAAACTAAGGGTTGTGAAATTGGCTTTCATTGTAGAGGGTGGGATCAGTTATTAAAAAAAAAAAATTTGTCCATCTGTTACTTAATTTGAACTTAGAAAACAATAAATGTATGAAGCCTTTGGGAGTGCTAAGATCCTTTTAGCAAAATTAGCTTTTATGTGGGAATCAGTCATGTTAGACACATAAAGAGTATTGAACCTGTCTTTATGTATCTTCAGTCTGAGAGTACTTGTTTACCTGCCCTCTACAAGCTTTATTATCCTTTATTTGCATCTTGCCTCTTCTTATCAGGAGCAGTGGCATGGTAAGGTATTTAGACTTGGTACAGAAAAAAAAATATGTACATCATGGTGCCGGGAGTACTTTATAAGTTTGATCCTTCTCCAGTTTCTCCTCTTGGAGATACATGATCTTATTGCCTTGAAAGAAAAATTTATCTTTCTAACCTGATAATTTTCACTGCAGCAAAATTACAGTGTCACATCAGAATTTGCATTATCCATTGTAGATGATGATAATAGGATGTGACTTTGAATGATTGAATAAATTATTGAAATAACTAGTTCTAATGAAGGAAGATGCTTAAATAAATTGCTCTTAAAAACTAGAATTGATCTGCAATTTGCTAAAGAGTGGAGGAAGAAATATAGTAGATATTTCTACAATAAGTTAGGGATTAAACTTCTGAATTCATTGGTGTAGGGAGATCCTGATGAAGAATTCCATCCTCTGCAACTTCAACTTCTCATTCATACCCTGTTAAGTCACTGCAAGTGCTTAGTCTTACAAATATGTTTATGCAACATCCAATAGCAAATGTCATGTTTTTCGTAAGTTGTAGGTGTTATCTAATGTAGAAGTAGAAATAGCTACCCACCATAAACAACCAAAAATAGTTCCTGTATAAACAGTTTACTCTTTGGATGTTCTTGTAGCCAAAATATGTTGCTCTAACCTTAGAGACATTGGGACTTAAAAACAAAGCTGCAATACCCCAGGGCCTACTTCAGCTCCCTGCTTGCAGACAGCCTGACCTTTTTATACTCTGGCTAAATTACTGACTAAACTTTGCTACAAAATTAGTAGAGATTTTAAAGAACCTGTAATAAAATGGATCCAAGGTAATTCAAACAGAGAACTTCCATGAGTGCTTTTACCAGTGGCTTTATTTTGCTACTGCCCAGAGGATTCAGACATATCATCATTTGATTAAGGTCATCTTTCTCCACTTTCACTTTTCCCGTGGTACTCCTCCCTTTTATTATTTCTCCTCTCATCTTTGACTCCATAGCTGGTATTCAGCAAACCAATTGGAGTACTACTCTACTATTTGTGGAGACCTTAAGGTATAAACTATATAAAGATATAAATTACAGGTTCTTAAACCAGCTAGGTACAACTTGCTTATTAATTAGTCTTGTTATAGGCTAGGGTTGCCACCTTTGGCATGCTAACATATCTAGAAAAAATTTTGTCTTTGGCCCCATTTTCTCTAAGCCTATCTTTCTCCTACCTTGTCTTCCCAGTTTCTAGGTGCTTATCCAAATTTCATTCCCAGCTGTTCCTGAGCCCTCCCCCCCTTTTTTTTTTCTTATTTTGCCAGAGTTTAAGTTTGCTATGAACATAGCTACTGGCCCTTTTCAGCAGTAGATGTAGTGGGAAGAGCTATTGCATATCAGCAAGAGGCCTAGTTCCATGCCATCTTGAATAAATCACTTAACCAGTCTGGTCTAGAGTTTACTTATCTGTAAATGATAGGGTGAACAAAATGATTTCTAAAATTCCTCCTAAACCTTGTTAGCTTAGCTTACGAATATAAGCTTTTTACGCACATATCCTTGATTTATGTCCTCCAGGAAAGGTGAAGTAGGCAACTATAAAGTTAGTATAAGTTGTCCTGAACTCAGTAGAGGAATCTATAGAATAGGCGGGAAAGAACCTTCTTTAAACATAAGTTTGCCACAAAGCATTAGGGTGATAGGGCAGCTATGGCTCAGTGAAAGGTAAAGTAGGCAACTATAAAGTTAGTAAAGTTGGCCTGAACCCAGTAGAGAAATCTATAGAATAGGCAGGAAAAAAATCTTTAAACATGAGTTTGCCAGAAAGCATTAGGGTGATAGGGCAGCTAGATGGCTCAGTGGATAGAGAACACTGGACCTTGAGTAAGGAAGATCTAAGTTCAAATCCAGCTTCAGACACTTAACAGCTGTGTGACCCTGGCCATGTCACTTAATCACTGTTTGCTTTAATCTACTAGAGAAGGAAATGGTAAACCACTCCATTATCCTCCAAGAAAACCCAACGGACAGTAGGGTCCACAGGGTCACAAAAAGTCAGACACAAACAACAAATTGGGGTAGTGATGGAGATGCAGTATGTATGACATGGTTCAGGATCAGACCTAGGAGTTCAGAGTCAAAGAGACAACTTCAAAAAAGCAGGCCCCCACCAAACCTAGCAGCAATAACACACCAACCCTCTCTTAAGTTAAAAGTCTTGGTTTATCCCCCACAGTGAGTTGAAGCAAAACAATTGAAATGGAGGTGTACTATAATCTGCAAATCTAACCAGTCTGTAAGTTGACTTAGTTTAAAACATATTTACTCTGTCAAAGTTTATTTTTACTTACATTAGTAATTTCTGAGGTAAGAAACGAAGTCAGTGAAGAAGATAATTTTTGTTGTGGATTTAAGATTTATTGTAACTGTCCTTTTGTGGGTTTTTTTTTCCTCCTCAGACACATCTCCCTCTGATCTCAAAATCTTTAGAAAACTAATGATTCTGTGCTTATTCAAGAATCCAGATGAAATGGAAAAGTAGAAGAAAAGGGTGGATGATAGTAGAAAAAAGAAGTACCGAAAATAAGTTTTATGGGGTTGTAGGGAAAAAGAAGAAAATGGGGCACCAATCAAACCAACATTACATCTAGAAAGGTCTTAAGGAGATTTTGCAGCTACCAACTGTGCTCTAACTAGCTCAGGAAATAATATGCAGGCTTAAGAGTCTACTCTTTTGTCCATGTCTTCCCACCTAACCCCACTTCTTATCTCTGATGGCTAGAAAATTGAAGCTTAGAAGAGTGTTTATTTTGGGTAACCCAAAATTCTTTTGATGGGTTTAGGAAGGTATTCTCACACCAGATAGGCATGGGGGAGGAAGAAGGGACAGATTTAGAGAAGCCTGGGAGGACTTGTATGGCCCGATATGGAGTGATTGAAGCAAGTAGAACCAGAACAATCTATATATACCAAGATTGTGATTGACGGAAATTTCCTTGTCTTGCCTAGGATCTTCCTTGACCTAAGCTCTCCCTTTGCTCTGCATATCCCGGGAATGTATTTGCTAATTCAAGACTTTCATGGCATCCCTGTATAACTATATTTCTAGCACCTTTTCGCTGTATTATTAATTCAAAGACATTCACATTTAAGAAAAGTGCACATTGTGTGACCAGCTGATTCCATTGGGAACAAGTTAATCTCATTCAGCATTAGGGATCTAGCACTTCTGATGTACAGTATGGGTCATTCATTTCAGTCCTTCCACAAAAGTGGTTTTATTGGTTTCGGTACAAATAGCATCTTTTAAGGCACATTCCTTAAAGGCAGGCTGCACCTCAAAGTAGGAACTACAGCTTGTGTGGAGTTTTCATAGTTGGTTTATTTTTTGATACTTCTATCCTGTGCCTAGTACAAGAGGATAAAGGAAGGATCAAAAAGAGAGGCCAAGGAAAAGTTTTTATTTCTGCTCCTTAGGAAGTTGATACTTTACATGAAAATTAAAACATTGTCATGTTTTAGCTATTTTAAAATTTCTCTTTTTTTCTTAATAGACATGTCTTCTTAATCTAATAATACACATGTGTTCTGCCTTCCTTAGTGTAACTCCTACTTCCGATAAATTCTGCCATAAATTTCGCAGAAATGAATCTTTATGCAAAACCATAAGAGGTCCATCCCATCTGAGAGGAACAAAATTCTAAATGATTAAGGTTGTGCATTCTACATCCGTTTGATCATATCTTTCCCCCATAGGATTTTGAATATTTTACAAACATTAAAACTGTAAAACGCATTAAAGATTTTAAGTTATGTCCATTATGTAAATGTGGGCTTAATGGATAGGGCACTGGACTCGTAGATGCATATTAGCTCTGTGACCATGAGCTAGTCCTTTAACTTCTCTGAGCTTTAGTTGGTCTTCGTCTAAAAAAATAAGAGTGATATCTTTAGTGTCTGCCTCACAGAATGTTGTAAGGCTCATATTTGATTATAATGAAGCTCTATGTAAGTATCAGTTATTATCCATGTAGATATTATACATTATTTCCCACATTTGTGAAGTAGATATTATTCATTTCAGTTTGAAATTTGAGAGAGCAGTAACCTTTTTTGTCAGCTGAATGTGACCCTACCAAGGGAACTTGCCTAACCATTGCTTTACGGAATTTCCATTTCTCAAAACTCACAGTTGCCTGGATCCTTAAAAACCGTAAAACTTGCCACAAGTTTTTTCACTCCTACGATATAATAATGTACAAATCTCATATTTAGTGTTTGAAAAGTCAATTATTGCCTTTTCTCTTACAGAATAGAAGATGAATAATCTTTCATTTGGTGAACTATGTTGTCTCTTCTGCTGTCCACCCTGCCCAGGGAAAATTGCTTCTAAATTAGCATTTTTACCACCTGACCCTACTTACACTCTGATGTGTGATGAAAGTGGAAGTCGCTGGACCTTACATCTTTCAGAAAGAGCAGACTGGCAGTACTCTTCTAGAGAAAAAGATGCTATTGAGTGCTTTATGACTAGAACCAGTAAAGGTAATAGGATTGCCTGTATGTTTGTGCGTTGTTCACCCAATGCCAAATATACTTTACTCTTCTCACATGGAAATGCTGTTGACCTTGGTCAGATGAGCAGTTTTTACATAGGACTGGGTTCACGGATTAATTGCAATATATTTTCATATGACTATTCTGGATACGGAGCAAGTTCTGGGAAACCAACAGAGAAGAACCTTTATGCAGATGTTGATGCAGCTTGGTTGGCTCTTAGAACAAGGTAAATGTGAATTATTTGTTTACTCAGCTTTTAAATACCATGAACATGATAGACTAGTTTAATTAAATGTTTGTTTAGTTTTTAAATTGCCATCCAAAAGCATAAGAAACCAGGGATGGTGGCACATACCTATTGTACCTGATACTTGGGGAAACTGAGATTGGTGGATTACCTGAGTTTGGGAGTTCAGAGCTCCAGTAGGACTGGTCAGGCAGGAGTCTGCACTAAGAGTAAGACCAATATGGTAAACCTCCAGGTGTATAGAAGCACCAAGCTGCCTAAGGAGAGGCAAATTGATCCATGTTGGAAAAAACTGAGATTTGATCAGTACCTAGATGAGGATTAGTTGCATGTATGGCCACTGCAGTTCCACTTTGTTTAAGATAAAACTAGCAGTCTCAAAATAACCAAAAAATAGAAATTTATAAAGTTCTAGTGATTCCTTCCTTTCCCCTAGCCCAGCACATCTGTTAGTTACCCTATTTGCATTCAAAAGAAAATGTAATTTAAAAGTTGTGCCTAACGTTATAAATTAATGAAGATGAATACACATTTTCCCTAGCAATTAGATTTTCATTGTTTAGATAGGAAACTAAAATAAAAGGCAAATCTCATTGTTTTTATGGGAATACCCAATGATTAAAGAAATTGCATTATCTAGGTACTGAGATCCTCTCATATATCCTAAATTGTAGCAGCGTTTATCAAATATATTTTATCAGGCTACGTTGCTTGCCTAATTATTATAAGGCTATTATGTGACATATACCTTGTATATTAGAAACGGAAACTAAACCTGTGATTTTATTGGCATAGGGAACTCCCAGGTGAGGAAATTCCTTTTACTAAGGCAGGTTGGCATCATCTCTGCAACTTAGACTCTTAAGAGAGTTGGGTAGAGCACTGAGACGTTAAGTGACTTACTTGCCCAGGGTCACACATCCAGGAAATGTGTCAGAGGTATAACTTGAAGCATATCTTATTGTTTTAGAGGCCAGCTGTCCATTCACTGTCGTATTGCATTTCTATATATGGGGGAGGAGTTAAAAGTTAAAATTTCAAATTGATACTTTGAATTTTTAAGCCCTGAATTTAAAGTTCATTGACCTATTTCTGTTCTTTCCTTTTTCTGTTCCCTTTACATTGTATCGAATTAATTTATTCCCTAATGTAGAAGATTATTAGTTCTTTATGTCTGCTTTCAGCCCTTAGAATTACAAAATTGCAGGATTTTGTGGCTAAAAAGGGACCTCACAGGTCATCTTCTCCAGTTCATTCCCATGAGGAAACCGACCTAGACGGGTTAAGTGACTTGCTGTATGATTGCTAGTTAATGGCAAAGGTGGAAGTAAAAGCCCAGGTATCCTGACTCCCAGACCAGTTTGATGTTTTTGGTTTTTTTTCTATCTCACTATTCTTTCTATACTGGTATTTAAATTTTTACTTCATAGGAGTTAATTTTATGTAAAAATGGCAGCATGTTTCCATTAATTAAGCACATTGAAACTAAAATACACATTCTGGTTCTGCCACTGAATTTTTCAGGCAAATCACTTATTTTTATGCCACATTTTTTTTTGGCTGATTAGTATCTGAAAGGAATAGAGTTGGAAAGAGGCCATAAGAGTTCATTTGGTCCAGTAAACGTATTTCTGCTATCATTCCATTGAAACCAAACCTGAAGAAACTTTCATGTCTGGGGACCCCGTGGTTAGATATTAATTGCTTTTCCTTTCTTCTACATATTCCTTTCTTCTACTCAAGGCCCCATAGTATTTGGAGAATTAGTAGTGGAACCATAACATAATTCTAATCTGTGCCTCATTGTTTACTCTTAACTTCTTTAAATTTTAAGTTTTATTTACCAACTCAAGAACTCAAAATGATCATCCCTCAGTTTATAAAAGGACCTTGTTGACTATAGCACCATGCTTGACCTCTTAATACTAAAGTAGCCCTTCATATATACCATATTAAAATTATTATTTCTGGTGAAAGTTACTTAATTTAGAGGACACTTTGGGGGTAGAATTCAGTGTCTTATAACTAGCAAAGAATACCTTTTTCCAATTTGTGAACATCTTTCTTAATATTTCTTCACCCACACCTCAGATTGTACAAGGGCAAAAAAGAGTTGATTTGCAATTATTTCTTAATCTTTTTTTTAACATGTTCCATTATCAGTGACAAGGGTTACCTGGATAAATCAATGGAGTATCCTAAAACATTATTTTATTGAATAATTTCATCTCATTCCCGCTGTCTTTCAACTTATTGCCATAAAGCAGTTCGGTGTAATGGAAAGTGTGTTTGATTAGACCATGAAGTTGTAGCTTTTAGCAAATCACTTTACTTCTCTGGGTTTGAGTTCCCTCATTTAGAAAATGAAAAAAGTTAGACTAGATGGATCTATAAGCTTCTTTCTGGCTATAAATTTCTTTTTTCTTGTAAAATGAATATTTGCTTTTCATTTTCTCTCACATCTTACTAAAAAAAGATGATTTAACCATGAACATCTTTACAGGTAGATCTGGGCAACCTAAAAAATATTTCCTTAATTGTGTCACCTTTTATCACTGTACTTTTTTTACTCGTTGGAAAAAGGATCTCTCTTTTGGTCTTCAAATTCTATGAGGTCGCAAAGGAAAAATTGATTGAGCACTCATGTGCTGTTTGACAGAAACTCCTTTTCATATTACAATGCTTGTGTCAGATTTAGAAACAAATTAATGATAAAAATCAAGGGGTTTATATTCAGTTACATATAAATGCAGTCCCTTAAAATCATATCAATGACCTAGTTTAAAATAAACAGTCAAGATAGTAGCATGAATTATTTTAAGACAAATTAACTATGACTATTTAAATATTTTATGAACTAGGTTAAGAATGATGAGTTTATTAAGTGTCTATTAAATAACAGGAAAGAAGCTAGGCAGTGGAGATACTAAGGAAAATCCTTGTCCTCAAGGAGCTTGCCTTTTGTTAGGGGGATACATGTATCTGAATGAGTAAATCCAAGGCCAAAGAGCTTGTAGGGTTAAGGGAAGGTATTCTGAAGGAATCCAGAAAGCCTTCATAGAGGAGGTGTCCTCTCTTCTTGAAGATAAGAATTTTGAAAGATATACTGAAGAGCGCTTTCCTGACATGAGGATAACTTTTGCAAAGAGACATAGGCATAAAGAAGGCGTGACTTTGGTCCATTCTGTGGTGAGGGAAACAAAATGAGATTAGACTTGAAAGGTAGGCTGGAGCCAAATTGTAGGGGGTCTAAATTCTAGAATATGGATTTAATATCTTACATTGGAGGCAAAGGTACTAAAAGTTCTTAACTAGAAGAGTATTGTGGTCATAAGGAAGATGATTTTTTCAGCTTCTTAGAGGGTAAATTGGAGGGGTTGGAGAGCATGGAAGTGAAGCTGGGGGGCCAATTTTGGATGCTTTTACAAATAGTCTCTTTGAATGGTCATAGGGTATTGAACTAGAATAGCGACCAGGTGAGAAGAGAGAAAAAGATGTTGAAGATGAGGAGGTACAATCGATAAGGTTTAGCAACTGACTGGATATGGGGAGAAGGAAGAGTCAAAAATGACACTGGATTTCTATAACTAAGATTTATGATATTCAACCTATTGATAAGTACAAATTCTTTTTTAAAAAAAGCAAACATATGTCCAAAAAAAAAATCATGTCTTTTAAAACTTTCTGAACTTCATAGGTATGGTATCCGCCCTGAAAATGTGATCATATATGGCCAGAGTATAGGAACGGTACCATCTGTGGATCTTGCTGCTCGTTATGAGAGTGCTGCTGTCATTCTTCATTCCCCTCTCACCTCAGGAATGCGAGTAGCTTTTCCAGATACTAAGAAGACCTACTGCTTTGATGCATTCCCAAAGTAAGTGGCAATGTTCAAAACAATTTAATATTTTGGTAGAAAAAATTTCAAAGTAAAGCAATAATATAAAATACTCTGGTCACCTTGGGTATTCACTACATTTAGTATAAAGAGTATAAAGGAGAAAAGTTAATCTTATCTCACAAAGGCTACTGATGATGTAGCAATAAAAGGATTTTGTAGGAACTCAATTTTAATCTCTCAGCTGTTCTGTTCTCTTTTAGACTTCTAAAGGAGAAGTGATATTTCTTACTTAGTCCTTAGAACATTTAGGACAAATTAATAGCTGTCTATGAGAAAGATTTGTTAAAAGGAAAGAATTGTCACATTTCAGTCTATTTCCTTTTTTCCATCAGCAGTGATACAGTGTTTTGTGAATGACAAGCCAAAAGCCAGTGACTTTATATGGGAGCAGAATCACTCCAAAGAAAGGTTTTTTTAAAAAATTAACCATCTAGACTGGTGGCTTGCAAGGAGGAAGCTGATAGGGAATGATGAGGCCCTCAGTTAACTAATCATTGTGAGTGAACAGTGGTAGAACTAAGCATATGTACTTTAGCCAAGGCATTGTGTAGAGGGAGGGAGTAAAGATACTCTTGTGCTACTTAGGCCAGCTTACGCTTCTAGGGAATGTCTGGCATCTTTCTCTTGCCCTGATTCAACCATAGACAGACTATTAATTGCCAAAAACTATGGGGCTACAATATGGATTTCTATTCTAAAACTCGAGACCTTTAAAATTTCTTTTTAAGAAGAGGTGCTATGTCATAGTAGAGAGAAAGCTGGCCTTGGAGTCAAGATAATGTGGGTTCTGACTCTGTCTAACCCTAGGCAGGGCATTTAATCTCTCAGTGCCCTGTATAACTCTGTAAAACTATGAGTTGCAGAGAAGGTATTGGTACACCAGTTATAGTGAGATGTGGTATACTGGACAGCACACTGGGCTTGAAGTTAAAGTGACCTGAGTTTGAATCCTATTACCCCGAGCAAGTTCCTTAACCTCTCTCAGTTTCAATTTCTTCTTCACTTGTAAAAGGGCTAAAAATTAAATATTAGCTGTTACAACAAAACAAGTTTGATTAAAAAATTTTTAACATTTTTATTCTCCTGAGTTCAGCAAAAATAAACCTTATCCAAAGTGTGAGCCTTATTCACATCAAAATAACCTTGTGAAGAGATATGATCTAACTTCTAAATAAATAATTTGTTTTTTAATAGAAAATATTGACTGCTTATGCTTTTTGGTAGTTTGTGGGAGGAAGAAGCAGTGAGAACATTCTTGTTGAAATAGTAATTAGTTACAGAGCCAAAAAGAATTTTTTGTTATGGCTCTGAAAAAACATTTTTCTGTTCTTGATAATGATTCCTTCAAAAGACAGACATATAATGGTCAGTGGTGAGAACAAAAATCTTGCTTACTTAGCTGAATATTTAAAAATTTTTATAAGAACATAAATATGAAGTGATCTAGCAACAAGACTGTTACATCCTGAATCTGTTCAGGTCCTCAGCAGTGGTGATCCAGAGAGGTCTACTTAAGTCATTTCTCTTTCAGAATCTCAATAAATACTACTTTACTAATTATTTCCTACCCTGTAACTCTGGATATGGTATCCAAGTAACCTGTTAATTGCTCAAAGAGAGGTTATGGAGGCTAGGTACTGTGGAAGATAGAGGACAGAGAAGGTATCATTCCTGTTACATGACTTGTTACTCTCTCCATCCAGTCCTGTAATGCATAATACTTGATGATTTGAATTCCTAACAGAGGAGACCATTGCACTGTTATAACTCTGCTAGAGTGAAAGTTCCACAACTTTTTATTGTGCAGGTTCTGTGAGGCTGCCTTTGATCACTATCAACAGAAATTTAGCATGGTAGCAACATTTATTGAGTCGATCCTCTAGGAATAGTTAGATATAAACTCAGCTTCCTCATCAGGCTCAGAGGAAGAGATGTATATGATAGGAGTATTTTTCTCTTGGCATTTTGCTTGTTTCTTTAGACAAAAATTAGCTTCTGATATGTAAATTTCTAATGTAAGAATCTGATTTAGTAGATTTTTGGTATAACAGGAGTGATCTGATGTAGTTTTATTTTAATTATATTCTGCCTCATAAAGAACTCTATAGTGTAAATAGAGTATACTAGTCTAAATGATATGCAAAATCTGATTTCTCCACAGCTTTTTAGAACTGAGGGGGATTGGATCTCTTGTCTATCCCCTTAAGACCCAGTAATGTGAAGTGGCTTGCCCTAGGTCACAAAACTAGTCAGTAGGAGAGGCAGGACTCAAATCCAGGTCTTCCTTAGTCTGTGGATCTTTCAACTATACCATCATTCAAAAGCCAAGAAAAAGCCAGTCTCTTCTGAGCTGATTTAGAGACATTTCTAATGACTGAATAATCTCACCTCTTTTATAACAACATGTCCATTGTTCATTTGTATAGTTAGCTTACTTTTCCCCTTTTCCTCACAGCATTGACAAAGTCTCTAAAATAACCTCACCAGTGTTAATAATTCATGGGACTGAAGATGAAGTCATTGACTTTTCACATGGCCTCGCATTATTTGAACGCTGCCAAAGACCTGTGGAGCCTCTCTGGGTTGAAGGAGCAGGTCATAATGATGTGGAACTTTATGGACAGTACCTTGAACGATTGAAACAGTTTGTGTCACACGAACTAGTGAATTTGTAAATTACTTTGTAGATTTACATACTGTGTTTTGTTTTGATGCTGAACTGGACACCTTGGTAAATGATATAAAACCTGAAGGTTTTGTTTGCAAATCATGTTAGTTGCCTTCATAAATGTACAGGTATGATTTGTTAACAGAATTAATGAAGGTTTTAATTACCAGTATAAAACTGGAAATGACAGTATCATGCGGTCAAGCTGTGTAATTTATATATTTTATGTGAATTTTTTTTAAAAAAAGAAACAAAAACCACCAAGATGAGTACTGTATGAAATTTTAATTCTGTAAAAAATCAAATGCTGTAAAAATATTGCCAAATGCTTTCACATACCAGAAATGAATTTATAAATATTTTTTAAAACATCTCAATGTATTAACCCTTGTTGCACTACTGTAATATTCTTTTAAAAAATGTACATCTAAAAAAGTGCAAATAGTCATGTTAAAATAAATTGTAGTAAACACCATGAGAACATGCTAGTTCTTAGAATTGACCAAGACCCTGTTGTGCAGGGTTAATGGTTAAAACAGTTATTTGGTATCCATATCCTAATGGTTAAGCTTACATTTTCTGTTTTTGTTTATGACAGTGTTAGACTTCATTTTTGCCCCCTGTGTATTAATTTACCAAGTGGTTACTTTATAAAGGTAAAGTCACAGATAACACTGAATTTTAACTGGCTTTGAGTCACGAAGTCAGTACCATGAGGCAACTATTTAAATTCTCATATTAGAAATTTCAACAATGTTAGAATATTTAGAATGATTTTTGTGTGCAGCATTTTTTAAACCTTTGAATGATTGTGTAGAAATGCAGTACTCTTAATAGTATGGAAACCTGAAAGTTCATTTAGTTTTGTTTTATTCAGTATCACATGCACATTTGCTGCTGTATACCATTCAGGTTTCCTTTGGCTGTTTTTTAAGTATAGAACCTTTGGTTTTGGCTGCCACCTGAGAATATTACTAATTTACTCCTTAGTAGAAGAGAAAGAAAAGAGAGAACATTAACACTTTTGTATTAACTAACGTAGTTTTAAAAAAAATGCTGAAAAACAAAACTGTAAGTTGCCTTTTCCTTGGATGAATCTTGCCTGAATAAAACTATGAAAGAAAAATACAAATTAAATTAATGGTATGTAGTCTAATTTGTACATGAATGAATATTGAAATAATACACACTGTGGATATATTTTAAGGCCTTATGTAGTTTTACTTGTTCTGCTTGTTCTGTGGTTATGTCTAAGACTATTGTATATGATTCCCTTAAAAATATATCAAGTATTGTGAATGCTTTGGTTTAGATGTGTCAGATTAACAGTAAAATAGCAAATATCCCACTCAGCTGTGATTCTGTGTTTATATTTCCTCACTCTACTACCATTCCTAGTGCCCCTTTTCTCTGAAAAAAATTGGAGGAAGGAGTAAAGGTGAGGGATTAGTGTCATAACCTCCTTTCATAGAATACTACCAAAAATTTGGCTAAATATTCACTCTGAGAATTGGTTTGAAAAAATCCAAGTATTAATAAGTAAAAGACAGAGTAAAGTAGATTGGCCTTGGCAGGAATTGATACTAGGCTTATGCTCAACTAAAATTCACAGAATAAAGAAGAAAGGCAAAATTAGATTATAGATAATGGACATTTCATTACAGCTCCCATTATTAGTCAAACTTGGTAGTCTTTGGATTCATAATTTTCCTCCTGTAGTCCAGGCATGATAATAATGTCTGTCAGTAAATTTAGATCATAGATCATTTTGGTAGAATTACATTAAAAGCTTAGCTTATTTGTTGTACACTGTTATGCACAATTTCCTTTTACATATAATGGCTTCCAAATTCTTCCTGCCACATGATGATCTGAGCCAAAATCCATGAAATAATAATGCCTGTCAATGTTAAGCAATGGTTTAGATATGGTTTAACAACAAACATGTATTGAGCATCTGCTATGTTAGATTCTGCTAAGTGCTGAAGCTCTTCAACTTAAATTTTTTTTTCCTGATTTGTGGTGATTCCACTAGATCCTTTGTAGTATATACCAAGTAGATGTACATGTGTGTGCACGCGCGTATGCACATGCAGTTATTTTGTTTCAGAATTAAAGGTAAATGTAATTTATTTCCCTAAGGTCAATAAGTGCTGTCTGGGTATGTTAAAAGCCTCTCAAGGTAGTAGCTACTAGCTAGATGAATAGATGTTCTATTTAAACAAAATGGATATGATCTACTGATTTGTTCACTGCTAAAATTGGGCTTGCCTGTGAACCTCAAGTGATGTAAAACAAAATAGAATATGAAGCAAAAAGATAGCAGTGATTTCCAAATCAAAGTTAAATTGAGCATTTGTGTTTCTGAACCATGGAACCATAGACATTTATCTTGATTATGATTTGAAAGCATTGTTGTTCAGTCATTCAGTTGTATCCAGTTCATGACCTAGTGAACCATAGCACACCAATACTGTCCATGGGTTTTCTTGGCAAAGATACTGGAGTGGTTTTATCGTTTTCTTCTCAAGTGGATTAAGGCAAACAGACATTAATTGAATTGCTCAGGTCACAGAGCTAGTAAGTGTCTGAGGTCACATTTGAATTCAGGTCTTCTGACTACAAGGCTAGTGCTCTATCCCCTGAGCCAATTGGATCTGCAATTTGAAAGCATAGTTTTATTTTTTTTTTTACCCACACAGGCCATAGTTTCCTCCAGTGCTCAGATAATTATAATGCGGAATACTAAAGACTTTCCAGGAGCTCATGGCAATTCGGTAACTTCCTTATCATGATAAAAATTACTAGGAAGTACTAGTGAGGTATTTGCTTAGGCTGAGTGTTGAAAGTAGTCCACTTGTGGACAAAGCCATTCGAATAATTGCATCTGCTATTCATGAGCAACAGAGGTAGGCCAGTGTATTTTGGTGTGACTACACTAGACTCTTAGTCAAGAAAGACTGAGGTTCAAGTCTTGGTCATGGAGCACTTGTATAACATAAACTTCAGTTCTCTGGAGCCAAATGGAAATGATTGTACTACCTACTTCACAAAGATGTTGTGAGGCAAAATGCTTTATGGGGTGCTACACAAACTTAAATTTATATAATATTTTTGTGTGTATTTGAACATACATTGAAGCATATATCAACATATTTCTTTTTAATGGGAAAGAAATTAATCAGATTTGCTGAAGATAGAGATATGGGAAGGAGAATTAATATACCAGATAACCACATTGGAATCCCCTCCCCTCCACATATCAGTTAGGATAAGCTTAAAATTCAAGCCATTTCCATGCCAAAAACACTAAAACTGAGGTCATCGGAGAATTTTTATTATTTTTCTTCCTACTGTCTTCCTTTTTTTTTTTTTCTTAGAGGGGAGGGCAGGGCAATTGGGGTTAAGTGACCTGCCTGAGGTCACACAGCTAGTTAAGTGTGTCAAGTGTCTGAGGCCAGATTTGAACTCAGGTCCCCCCGACTCTCAAGGCCGGTGCTCTATTCACCAAGCCACCTAGCTGTCTCTGTCTTCCTTTTTTAATTTGTATCCCCAGTTCATATTATAGCCCTTGATACACAGCAATAACTTAATATTTTTAATTCATTCCTATTCAACGGATCTTTCTACTTGAGAAGGTATAAGAGCATGAGTAATGCTCAATCATTTTAGAGTAAAGTTGGAGTTGCTGGAGAAGTAGGAATTGTCACCTGGTTGAAAGATACTACCCAAAGGCTACTGGATAAATGTCAACTTGGTGGGAGGTCTCTACAGGCATCCTGTATGGTTGTTTTTAGTCTAGTCTTTTTCATGTTTTCAAATTGAAAGGCTTAATGCTATAAATAGTATGCTTAACAAATTGGAGTGGCAGACTTCCTGATAAGATCAGGAGTGAAGCAGAGTTGTCTGTTATCACTACTTTTATTCAGTATTATATGAGAAAGCCTAGTTGTTAACAATAAGACAAGAAAAAGAAACTGAAAGAGTAAAAACAAAACTATCAGCGTTTGCAAATGAGATTATGGCATACTTAAAGAACCCTAGAGAATTGACTAAAAAAACTAGTAACAATTAACAACTTCAGCAAAGTTGTAGGATTTAAAATAAACCCCCATGAATCATCAGCATCTCTACATACTACAAACAAAACCTAACAAGAAGAGATAAAGAAATTACATTTAAAATAACAGACAATATAAAATACTTGGGAATCTACCTGCCAAGACAAGCCCAGGGATTATGTGAACAAAATTACAAAACACTTGACAGAAATATATCTAAACAATTAGAGATATTAATTGCTCATGGATAGTCTGAGACATTTGATAAAAATGACAGTTCTACCTAAGCTAATTTACTCAGTGCTTCATCAATCAGACTACCAAAGAATTGTTTTCTAGAGCTAGAAAAAATAGTAACAATTCATCTTGAAGAACAAACGATCAAGAATATCAACAGAATGTATAAAAAAAAACACGAAGAAAGGCAGCCTAGCAGTTCTAGATTTCAAACTATATCACAAAGTAGTAATCATAGATCAATGGAATAGATTAGGTAGACAATACACAGTACTAAATGACCATAGTAATTTAGCATTTGACAAACCCAACGATCCAAGTTTTTGGGAACTCAACATTTGACAAAGATTACTGGAAAATCTGGAAGCAATTTGGCAGAAACTAGGCATAGACCGACATCTCATACCAAAATAGGGTCAAAATGGATAAAGTAATTTAGACATAAAGGGCGAAATAAGTAAATTAGGGGAGCATGGAAATATTTGCCTGTTAGATTCATGGATAAGGGATAAGTGTATGACCAAACAAGAGATAGAAAGGATTACAGGAAGTAAAATAGGATAATTTTGGTTATATGAAATTAAAAGGGTTTTGCATAAACAAAACCAGTACATCCAAAATTAGAAGGAATACGGGAAACTGGGAAAATATTTTTGCAGTAATTTTCTCTGATAAAGGCTTCATTTCTCAAACATATAGAGAACTGAGCCAAATTTATAAAAATAAGAGCCATTCCGCAGTTGATAGTCAAAGGATATGACCAGGCAGTTTTCAGAAGAAGAAATCAAAGCAATCAATAGTCACGTGAAAAAACACTTTAAATCACTACTGATTAGAAAAATGCAAATTAAAAGAACTCAGATGTTACCTCACACCTGTCCAATGGGCTAACATGACAGAAAAGGAAAATGCCAGATGCTGGAGGCCCTGTGAAAAATTGGGATACTAATGCACCATTGGTAAAATTGCGAACTGATCCAACTATTCTGGAGAACAATTTGGAATTATGCCCAAAGAGCTATAAAAGTGTGCATGCCTTGAGACCCAGCAATAGCACTACCAGATCTGTATCCCAAAGAGACCAAAGAAAAGGGAAAAGCACCTATTTGTAGAAAAACATTCATAAGCAGCTCTTTTTGTAGTGGCTAAGAATTGGAAAATGAGCAGATACATAACAATTGGGGAATGACTGAACAAGTTGTGGTATATAATTGTGATAGAGTACTATTGTGCTGTAAGAAATGACAAGCAGAATAATTTTGGAAAAACCTGGGAAAACTTAAACTCAGGCAGAATGAAGTGAACAGAATCAAGAGAATGTCGTACACAGTAACAGCAATTTTGTGAGGATGATCAACTGATCAGAAGACCTAGCTCCTCTGATTAAGACAATGACCCAAGCCTATTCTAAAGTACCCATGATGAAAAATGTGATCCATCTCCAGAGAGAACTGATGAACAATGAATATGGATTGATGCATACTTTTTTAAACTTTATTTTTATTGTTTTGTTTATGTTTTCTTTTGCAACATGGCTAATATTTCTGGAAATTATGTTTTGAATGACCTCACATATATAATCAATATCAGATTGCCTTCTCAAAGAGGGGGTCAGAAGGGAGAGAATTTAGAATTTAAAAATTTTCAAAATGATTGTTAAATCAAAATGATTGTTAGAGTTATAACCTATATCAAATTGCATACTGTCTCAGGAAAGGGGGAGGTGAGGGAGGGAGAAAATTTGGAATTCAAAAACTAAAATGAATGTTAAAAATTGCCTTTACTTGTAACTGGGAAAAAGTAAAATATTATTTAAAAAATAAAGCCTATAGCCCAAAGATAAAAAAAAATTGTTACTTTTTTTACATGTAATTTGGAAATATTTGATGAAATAAATAAAAATAATAATTAACATTTATGAATGGCACAAAATTGAGAATGATAGCTAAAATATTGGAAGAAAAAAACTCAAAATTATCTCCACAGGCTCATCTGCTGGACCAAATCTAAAAAGAAGAAATATACAAGGGATATATTCAGAACTATATCATATGAGGTAAAAGAAAGCTTAAGAGGAGACATGGTAGTTGCCTAAGGTATTTGAAGGACTGTCATGTGGAATGAGTTGATTTATTCTGCTTGTTTTTATCTTTTATCACAAAAACTACAAAGAAATTATTGTCTTAAACTTACCACACGTTGCTTTTTATCTACGTTAATGTGCATAGAACTTAGACTTTTAGGCCTGAAGGGATCATTAGAGGTCATCCAGTATAATTTGATTTAATAGTTAAGAAGAGAGCCCCAAGGAGGTAATATGACTTGTCCAGGGTCAGGGTCATAGAGACCGGAATTGAACTCAGATTTTCTGATTTCTAGTCTATTACCTTACCTTTCTGCTATGTTTTTTTAAAAAATTAATTAGAATTTTTCAAGTTTACTTGAAGTAATCTATTTTTCTTTTTGTAGGCAAAGATATAGTGAACGTGAATCAAAGGAGGAAGGCTCTTCATACTCCCCACATAGTTCCTTCTAAATTGATCAAATATGTATTCCCTTCCATATTTTCCTAGACTCCTGAATTTCTGTTTCAAAGTTTCTGCTCAGTTCTGGCCTTTTCATTAGGAATACTTGGAAATCCTCTTCACCAAAGAGCCATTTTCCCTCCTATAGGATTATACTCAGTTTTGCCAGATAAGTTATTCTTGGTTTTAAGACTTTATATTTTGCTTTTTGGAATATTGTTGTCCAAGTTCCCATCCTTTATTGTGGTGGTTGCCAAGTTTGTGGTAATGAGCCCTCTGTGGCTGTGGCTCTCTTACACCTGAACTCATTCTTTTTGATTGCAGTTTTTTTTTCCCTCTGATCTAATATCTCTGGATTTGGGCTATGACATTGCTAGCAATTTTCATTTTGGAATCTCTTTCAGGAGGTGACTGGTGGAGTCTTTCTATTTGATGACGTTACCATCAGAATTGGAGAGTTTTTAGTTATGATTTCTTGAAATATGGTATCAAAGTTTGTTTTGTTTTTGTTTTGATTTTCAGGTAGTCCAGTGATTCTTTATATATTGTCTTTTCTTGATGTGTTTTCCAGGTCAGTTTTTAAATGTCCCTTATCTTCTGGGGTTTTTTTCAATTTTTTAATTTTTTTTTTGATATTTATTATTGCCTCATCAAAGTGTTGTTTTCTTTTAAGTTCATTCTAGTTTTCAGGGCATTCAGTTCTTGGGTAAGATTTGCTGCTGTCAATTCTAAATTAATTGCATTTGCCATTCTTTTCTTCCTAGCTATTCCATTTTGTATTTCTTGTTTCATTTTTTCCCAGGTACTCTTGGACATTTTTTTATTCTCTTAGGCCATACTTGGATTTGTTGTGGCTGATCTCTCTTTATTGTGTTTGGCATTTTCTTTTGTAAACATCTCTCCCATCTCAGTTTCTAGAGCTTGTGGTTGGGTCAAGCTTGGGTCAAACACTGCTTGGCCCCCAGTGCAGGGGCTAGGACTAGGATCCACCTTCTGGAGGAATTGTCAGATTTATGGCCTGATATGTTTCAGGACCCTTGCCATTTCCAGGTTTCTGGGGTTGCCCTGTACTGGGTGCTGTTTGGAAACCTTAAAAAAAACTAAACAGAGAATCTTATATTTGATCTTACAAGCAATAGAGAATTATTGGAGTTTATTTGCAGTAACGTGGTGAGTCCTACACTTTAGAAGTAATTCATGCTCAAGGAGTTTTTAAACCAACATTTTCTAGACTTAGCAGAGGAAAGAGGTCTGTACCAACTACTTCTGCATTCTACTTTAGGATTTCTCATGGAATACTCATGCCTTTGCTGATCAGTTTTTGGAGGACTTGGATTCATCTGCCTGCCAGAACTTGTTGGGCTCCACCCAAGGGAATACTGTCATGTGTTAGTAATTAAGGAAATCCCCAGGCAGGGGACAGGTTAATTCCCATAACAGGTAGGAATCAAAGTTTAAGAATAGCCATAATACATGAATGAAGCTGAGATCAGCTGTCATACTAATTGTAAGACACCAATATCCTGGTTACTGAGACAGAAGACTGAGGATAATGACCAGTGTTCAAAGGTGAATGAAATATAACAACTTGGAGGCTCAGAGGACAGGGATGGCAAAGAGAGGAGTGAGCACTTTGTCTGACTTAAACGGCCTCCTGAAAATTTTTCTTCTGGAAGCTTGTGTACCCTACATTGGCTGTCACTGCTTCTTGCTTACATAGTCACAAGCATCACATCATGGACTAACGTATCATTGTTACCTCTAGACTTTTAAGACATTCCCATTGTATCCTGTGTAGTTCTCATGTGCTCTACTCACATGTTGTGGTGATAGTCTCTCGGACAGCAAGGAGATCAAATCAGTTGATACTTAAAGGTGTTGATTCAGACTGTTCATTGGAAGGACAAATACTGAAGCTTAAATACTTTGGCCCCATAATGAGAAGACAGGACTCATTGGAAAAGACTCTGATGTTGGGAAAGATTGAAGGTAAAAGGAGAAGAGGATGGCAGAGGATGAGAATGGTTAGAAAATGTCATGGAGGCTATGAACTTGAGCTCAGGCAGGGTTTGGGAGGCAGTAGAGGATAGAAGGGCCTGGCATGCCATATACAGTCCATGGGGTCAAGAAGAGTCAGACACGACCAAACAACAACTCCTGATATCTATAGACCTGCCAATCTTCCAACATACTAGAGACAGATTCCGAGAAATGGCATGACAAGTTCAATATGAGTCAACAGTCTAATCAGGCAATCAAAAAAGGTCCACGTCGAGTCAACAAGCACTGATTAAACTCTGTGCTAGACACTGGGGTTACAATGAAGGGCAAAAACAGTTCCTGCCTTCAAAGAACTCACATAATGGAGGAGACAGCATGCCAACAATTAACATGATAGAGATAGGGTAAATTGGAATTAATCTCAGAGTGAAGACCCTGGGTGAGAGAGGGATGGAGGTGTGGCCAGGGGAATGGGAACTGGGAAAAGATGTGGGATTTAGATTAAGTCTTGAAAGAAGCCAGAAGAAAAAGACAAGGAAAGAGAAATCCAAGCATGGGGAGCAGCTAGTGAAAAGGCACAGACAGAGTGAATAGGTGGAGCATCATGTGGAAAGGAAGGAAAGAAAATGAGGATTTATTAAGCACCTACCATATGCCAGGTACTATGTCAAACACTTTACAAGAACCTCATGATCTTTACAACAACCCTGGGAGATAAATACTATTATTATCCCCATTTTACAGTTGAGGAAACTGAGGCAGTAAAGGGTAAGTTACTTGTCCAAGATCACACAGCTAGTAAGTTTTTGAGGCCAGATTTGAACTCATGTTTTGTTGACTCCAAGCTCAGCACTCTGTCCACTGCACCGCTAAGCTGCAGGGTAGCAGGCCAGGGTGGCAGGATTTTAAGAGTATGTAGAGGGTAATAAAATGGGAGAATGCTGAAAAGGTAGGAAGAGGCCAGATTGTGAAGGGTTTAAAAAGCAAACGGCATTCGATACTTGGTTCAGGAGCCAATAGGGAGCCACTGAAGTTTATTGAATGGGAGATGACATGGCAAGTGAGAGGGTGATGGTCTGTAGCAGGCTTGAGGCAAGGAAACGTACCACAAGACTGTTACAATAATGCAGATATGAGATTATGAAGGCCTGTCCCAGGATGGCAGCAGCTTCAGAGGAGAGAAAGGAACCATAAGAGAAATGTTTCAAAGGTAGATCAATAGGATTTGTCAACTGATTGCATATGGGGGTCAGGGAGTGGATTAGAGAGAAAAGAATTGAGGGTGACCCCCTAGATTGGGAGACTGGATGATGGATGCCCTCAACAGTGACAGCTGGTGGCACAGTGGATAGAGCACCCAGTCAGGAGTTAAGACAACAATAAATTTATTGTTGTTTCAGTCATGCCTGACTCTTTGTGTTCCCATTTTGGGTTTTCTTGGCAAAGATGCCAGAGTGGTTTGCCATTTCCTTCTTCAACTTATTTTACAAATGAGGAAACTGAGGCAAACAGGGTTAAGTTGCTTGCAAGCCCAAGGACACACAGCTATTAAGTTATTACTTATTATTATTATTATAATTTATTTATTATTTATATATTTATATTATATGTATAATATATATTATGATATAATATATATTGTAATATAATAGGTAATAATATATTATATATAATATATATTATAATATAATATATAATATAATAGGTAATAATAACTTATAATAAGTAATAATAATAAATATATAATATATATTTGTATTATATATAATATATTATATAATTATTTATTATTATTATTACTTATTATTATTATAAGTTATTATTACCTGAGGCCAGGTAGGAACTCAGATCTTCTGACTCCAACACTCTATCCATGGTACCACCTAGCTGCCTTGGAGTCAAGAAAATCTTAAGTGCAAATATGACTTCAGACACTAGTTATATAACCCTAGATAAGTCACTTAACTTCTGTTTGCCTCAGTTTTCTCAACTTAAAATGGAGATCATAATATCACCTACTTTGCAGAGTTGTTGTGAGGATCAAACGAATTATTTGTAAAAGGTGCTTATCACAGTATCTGGCAAATAGTAAACACTTTATAAATGCTTATTCCCTTCCCCCTCATCCTTTCCCTCTCATCCCTTCCTTAACAAGGAAGTTGAAAAGAGGAGAAAGTTTAGGTGGAGCAGATTGAAAATAAGTTCTGCTTTAGACGTGTGGTATTTAAGATATCTGTGGCCCTTTCAGTCCATCGGATAGGCACTTGGCAATACTGGAAGTCAGATAAGAGGCTAGAGTTGTATAAATAATCCATGAATCATGTGCATAGAAATGATAATGGAATCCATGGGAGTTGATAATATCACCAAGTGAAATAGTTTAGAGAAAGAAAAGAACAAGACCAAAGACAGAGAACCTTAGGACATCACGGTTAGCAAGTGTAGCATATGTGACCTGCATGAAGAACCAACGCCATCTTAGACTCATTAATTGAAGCATATTTACCAGAATGAGAGAGGTCACTGTATAAAAGTAATGTGACCTGGTGAAACAGTAATAACAGTGTAGATGATAATTGTCAAAATGCCTATGTGGTTCTGTATCACAAAGTGTACGAGACTCTCCACATAGAAGGTAGAAGTAAACCATTTATTCAGACAGCAGAGAACCATATCCCACAAGCCATTTATCTAGTGTACCACAGCAGTAAAACATTCCACACATGATATCACAACATGGAGCCTCGCCATCCCAAAACCTCTCTGACCCCCTGCTGGGGCCTCTCCCCAAAACAAACTCACAGTACAGCTAAGTCAGCCTGTTCAGTTCTAACCATCATGAAGGCAGCCATTAGCAGCCACCAGCAGCCATAACATCCATCTCTCTCTCTCTCTCTCTCTCTCTCTCTCTCTCTCTCTCTCTCTCTCTCTCTCTCTCTCTCTCTCTCTCTCTCAGCATCTTCTGTAACATAGCTTCATAGGGGCAAAATCAGCTTAGTTTAACCGGTGCCCTTGAGGAGTTTCACTTTTGTTTATTTTGTTTACTTTGACTGAAAGGCACAAAGTACTTTCAGCTGTTAAGTGCTAAGCCCCAGGCCCAAAGCCCTATCAGGTGTGAAACCTGTGTGCAAGTAGATTAATGACTTAAGAGGGGCCAACTGGGGAACCAACATTCTCTGGTCTCTGGGCTCTGGTCATTGAGGCGGGGCTTGAGAACGCCAGAGGCTTGGCTGCAAGGAGAGGCAAGAAACTACAGCTGAAGCCAAAGCAGAGCCGACCCGTGTGTGGACCCAGGAGTTCGAGCGAGGACTTGAGGCCAGTGAATATGATTTATGCCATCTTATTTTTCTGTGGCCTCCTGGCTACTCTTGTGAGGGGGGCTTATTGGGCCTGGAGGCTTGTAATCACAATATTGGAATGGGGAAACTGATTCGTGAATCTGTCACTGTGGGCCCTAAATAAATGTTCTGATGCCCTCTACTTAGAGAATTCTATGTACCTTGCGATTTTGAACCATTCAGATATATATATATATGTGATCCTTTTTGAGATCATAAATTCGGCCTTCCTACTACAATCCATTACATAGGGCAATGGGAATTTTGGGATAATTGGTGTCAACACAACTTTATACAACAATATAACAGATAAGGATGTAAAACAATGTCATCATTCCCCCCCTCAAATGAATGGTGCTCAAAATCTTGGGGTAAGGGGCGATGGTCTCATCCTCCAAAACTTCTTCCTGCTGAAAATGGACGTAGAGCTGTCACTGCCCCCAAGATATTAAGAGTCCTATTCGAGAGGTCAGTTCATTAGCAAGCTGGCATCCCAAAATCAGTTGACGCCAGGTCCAGGGATGACACATCACATTTGTGGACAGGTCCAGAGGTGACATCTGAACAAATCAGAGGGTAACACCTGACTTAAGCGATCAGGCATCTGCAGGTAGATGGTACTAAGCCTTCAGGAAACGACATCTCACAAATTTCACAGACAAAAGCCAAAAAGAAACAAAGAGATTATCATAGCCTCATTCACGTTAGAATATATGAGT
This sequence comes from Phalanger gymnotis, assembly GCA_028646595.1. Classification (NCBI taxonomy): domain Eukaryota; kingdom Metazoa; phylum Chordata; class Mammalia; order Diprotodontia; family Phalangeridae; genus Phalanger; species Phalanger gymnotis. The sequence goes on from CM053624.1 coordinate 239,530,984, forward strand.
CAAGGGTACAATATCATAATTATTTTCTCCTGGCTAAACCACTGTTACAGTGTTGTCTTTCCCATGTGCTATAGTGCAGTCTTTGGAACATCTTCTGGCTTCTGCTTTATTCATACTTTAGCTCCCAATTTTAATCTGTCAGTAGAACCAAATCCTTCCTTTCCTCTGATAGTTATTTTGGAAGGAGGGTCAGTTTTCACAAAAGGTATTGTTTCACAAGGAATATTAATCAATTCAACTATTCCATCATTTTTACAAAACTGTATAGGTTCTTTACCCAAATTCTGGAGTGTCACAGTAATTGCTCCTTGATAACTAGAATCTATCACTCCAGCCAATACATGTATTCCTTGAGCTGCTAATCCTGTTTAGATAATATTGGTCCAAAATGATTCTTAGGGATTCCCATACATATCCCAGTAGAGATTTTTCCTATCTCTTTTCTATCCAACCAAAAGTTCTCTAAACAATGTAAATCATATCCTGCTGAACCAGGTATTCCTGGATGTGGTGGTGGGACATCTTCCCTCATAGTCCCAATACTCAATATTTTTGGATCTTGTGTTTGCTCTTTTCTAATTTGCAGATTCGGGGTCATCATTCTGGCTAGAGGTGTACTTCCTCCTAATGATCTATTATTCAAATTGTGTAAAGCAGTGAACAAATTATCCTTCCAATGTTGATATGAATTATTAGAACTTAACTTTCTTAACTGTTCTTTAAACAATCCATTCATTCTTTCTATCAATCCAGATGCTTGTGGATAATATGGAATATGATATATCTCCTCTATATTGTTCAATGTACAATATCTCTTCATCTCATTACCTTTGAAATGTGACCCATCATCACTTTGAATCTGCATTGGGTTTCCAACCTATAGACTTACAATATCTAGAATTTTACAGGTATTTTTTCTGGGTTGCATTCTTATGAGGACAAGCCACAAATACACCTGAATAGGTGTCAATACAAGTACATATAAATTTACATCCTTTATCTTGGGATAGTAGTTCAATATAATCTATCTGCCATATCTGGGCTGGAGCTTTTCCATTTGCTATCTCTCCAGTTACTACCCAAGGAACAGTTTGTTCCTTTTCCAGTTGACATATATAACATTCCTCTGCTACTTGTTTTAACAATGAATGAGAGATACTAATACCTCAATCTTGTGTCCACCAGTGTGTGGCCTGGACCTCTAAATGCTTGGCTGTTTGATGGGTCCATTTTGCTAGTGCCAGATCATCAATTGGTGTCAGAGTAGGGACAATATGTTGAGTAGCAATCTTTGCTAGTGGATCAGCATGTGCATTGTACTCACGTTCTGGCATGGTGGGGGCCATGTGAGCATCTACATGAAAAACTGACAAATGAGTAACCAAATACGTGTTTCACATATCTTCCCATAAATCTTTGCCCCAAACTTGTTTGTCATGAATTTCCCAATTTTGATTTTTCCACGTGGGCATCCATGTAGCTAACCCATTAGCTACTGCCCACCAATCAGTGAATATATGACACTGTCCTCCTTTCTCTGTTTTAATAGCTTGATGTACTGCTATAAGTTCAGCATATTGACTACTTCCACCTATCCCAGTACTTTCCAAAGTTCTCTTAGTACATGGGTTATAGGATACTTCTTTCCAAGGTCTTTTATGGCCCAAATATTTTGCTGTCCCATCAGTAAACCATGCATATTTCTTCTGTTCTTCAGTTAGCCCATCATATCTGTCATTCCATTTTACCAAGGATTGTACCAAATGATTTGTTGCATTGGTTCAGACAATTTGTCATTTCAGTCACTGTCAATGCTTGCAATAGATTCACGTAGAGCAGAAATTCTACTTTTTCCTGTCTTTGATCTATTCTGAATATACCATTTCCATTTAATTATGCTAGCCTGTTGTGCACATCCAATTCTGTGAGATGCTGGGGTACTCATTACCCAAGTCATAATCAGAATTCCAGACCTTAATATCACTTCATGGCCCAGAGTCAGTTGTTCAGTCTCTACCAAAGCCCAATATGCAGCTAACAACTACTTTTCGAAAGGTATATATTGTAATCCAGATGAAAGTAGTTTCCTTGACCAAAATCCTAAGGGTACGTTTTGGCTTTGTTGCTTCTGCCATAAACTCCAATTTACATAGTCATCTTGTACAGTCACTTGTAATTCTACCAGTCCACTTTGCATAGGCCATAAATCCAGAGCCATTTGTATAGCAGCTTTAGCTTCTTCAAAAGCTTTACTCTGTTCAAGTCCCCAGTCAAATTCATATTTTTTCCTGGTAACTTTACATATAGGTTTTATAATTTGTCCAAGATGTTGAATGTGGTGCCTCTAATATCTAAACAGTCCTATGAACTTTTAGGCCTCCTTCTTGTTGGTGGGAATAGGAAAATCTTGAATCTTTTGTCAAGCTTGTGGGAGAATTTCTTGCAGCCCTTTATTCCATTGTGTACCCCAAAATTTTACAATTTGATCTGGTCCTTGAATCTTTGCAGGGTTAATTTCCCATCCTTTGCTTTTCATATGCTCAATTAAAAGTATCAAACTTTTCTCAACTGCTTTTACAGTTTCTCCCTGTATCAAAATACCATCTATGCAGTGGGTAAGCTATACACTAGGTAACTTCAGTTCATCCAAATGTTCAGCCACAATCCTATGACAAATAGTTGGGCTGTGCAGATATCCTTGTGGCAATCATGTAAAAGTATATTGTCAGCCCTGCCACATAAAAGCAAATTGGTTCCACTGTTTGGAGTCTATTGGGATCATAAATAAAGCATTGGCCAAATCAATAACTGCATACCAAGTCCCACCATATTTCTGGATCCTTTCTATTAAGGTCTGGAACAGCAGCATACAGAGGAGGAGTCACTTTATTCAATTGTCTATAATCCACTGTCATTCTCCACGTTTGATCTGGCTTTTCTTCTGGCCATACAGGATTATTCCATTGAGTGGTTGTAGGTACTAATACTCCTGCTTCAACATATTCCTTTATAGTACTGGCAATCTCATTTTGCCCACCTGGCACATGATACTGCTTCAAAGTAATTACTTTAGAAGGTTCAGGTAAAGTGACTGTGTCCGTCTTTGCTTTTCCCACCAAAACTATATTAATTCCCATCTTCCTTACCACAAATTAATATCTCCCCTTAGGCAAATTCAAAGTCATGCCTTTCAATATATCTATTCCAATGATGTATTCAGGAATGGGTACAATAACCACAGTACATTCTTTCTTAGGCAATTGTCCAATTTTCATCATCAGTTTGACTTGTTTGGCTGATATTTCAGCCCCTCCTAGTCCTGTGATGGTAATAGGAGTTCCACGCTTAAATCTGTCAGGGTTACCATAAATCAAGCTGTCCTCAGCCCCAGTGTCAATCAATGCCCTAGTCGTAGTACTTGATCCATTTTTCCAATATATAGTCAGATTAATATGGGGTCTGTAATCCCGTCTATGTGTTTCCTTATTCTGAGCTAGGGCTCAGCCTATTCCCTAGTCTCCTTGAAGGTGTGACTCACTTGGATACAAGGGTTCAAGATCTGTAGAATTTGTAGAGGCAGTTCTAACTTCTCTATTCTGTTTGCTATTAAGCCCCTTATCTTGGTACATTTTGCATAGCTCATTAGTTGGAATACCATCTATTTTTCTAAAATCTACCCCTGCTTTCAATAAAGCAGTAAACATTTCTTTCCTTGTCACTCTATTCATTGGACATTGAATCCATTGGTTTTGGACCCTTCTTTCCCAAGGAAACTTATCTCTTCCCCAGTCTCCTAAGTCACTTAACTGTGAAATCTTATCCAGCACCTCTGAAAGAGGGTTCCCTACTTCTACAATCAGCAGAGTCAGCATCACATGTTTGTAAGTGGGAGGTGCCGTCTTAACTGTACACTTCGGCATTCCCCAACATAATAGCAGTCTTCATCATCTCTTCCTTTAACTTTCTCGTGCAGTCCCTAATTGAATACCAGGGTCTATTTGGAGTAGGCCACATGCTATCAGCAGGATATTCCTCTTTACAGCTTGTCACAGCCAAAGCCAACAAATTGGTTGCTTGATTACTTCTTTGTGAATGATAATCCCTAAAAGCTTGCTGTACAAAAGAGTTCTGACTAATACTTATGGATCTCATACAATCTATAGAATCTACCCACACTCCTATGGTCCCTTCATCACTGATTCTCACCATCCAAGATATTAATGATTCTCCCATTCTCCGGGTGAATCTACTTAAGATATCTGTGATTTCCTGCTGTGTAAAATCCTCAAAAACCAGCCTGAACTGAGTAGCAACACCTTGTTTTTCCTGCCTTCTCCCCTCTGTGGGGCACACTTCTCTTTGAGAAGTCTGGTGTGATACTATCTTACTGTCTCTATGAGAGGTAGCTTGCAACAAAGTTTCGCTTTCTGCTGGAAGTTTTGACATTGTATCCTCCTGTCTAGCTTCTCTGCCCCTGTTACCATGGTAACCAGACTGCCCGCTAGGCTCAACCTCAGTTGAACTGAGGTACACTCTTGATCTCCTTGGCTCCCTCTGCCTTCTAGCTGAATTTACAAGGCTGTTAGCTTCCTGCTGTTCTGCCACCTGAATTTCTCCATCTTGCTGTGGTATAGGTTGAGCATTTTCAGCTGTTTCAGCAACTGTCTGAATCTGAGCTCTCTGTCCTAATAGTCTTTCTCTGTGTTCACATACAACACTGTGAGTAAAATCTAGCCTTGTTAGTGATGGCTCAGGATCCTCATTCCTGGCTCAACAGTAACCTCTCTGAGGCATCACTCCAAGTCTCTGGGTCCTCCACCTTGTAGCTTCTGCTTCCAGTCCTCACAGACACCAGTGCCCTTAGACCATTCCTTTGCTAGGTAGCAGTAAGTTACATCTTCCCATCCTGGGTCAAACATTTCTTCTTCTAAAGCCCTTCTACTTCTAAATAGAGATGTTATACCTTGCGATCCCATCCTCCTAGTCACCAAATGAAACAGTAAGGCAATAATAACAACGTAGATGATAATTGTCAAAATGCCTATGTGGTTCTATATCTCAAAGTATACGAGACTCTCCACATGGAAGGTAGAAGAAGTATACTATTTATTCAGACACCAGAGAACCATATCCCATAACCAAATGCTCAGCTCCCACAGCCAGTCAGTCCACTTCATCATAACAGCAAGGAACCCAAAACATTCAGTCCAGAATAACACAACATGGAGCTTCGCCATCCCGAAACCTCTCTGACCCCTGGTGGGGTCTTCCCCAAAACAAACTCACAGTACAGCTAAGTCAGCCTGTTCAGTTCTAACCATCATGAAGGCAGCTATTAGCAGCCACCAGCAGCCATAATGTCTCTCTCTCTCTCTCTCTCTCTCTCTCTCTCTCTCTCTCTCTCTCTCTCTCTTTCAGCATCTTCTATAACATAACTTCCTTTTACTGTCAGGAAGCTCCTCCCACCATGTAACTTAGGCTTCCTGTGATGTAAGCAGGTCACATGGCCTATTAATGGATGGGAAAGATCTTCAAATCAAAATTGCTAATACCTGGTCAGGCTTGGAAATACTGTGTTCAGTTCTGGATGCCACATTATGAAAATAATGGAGTAGGTCTAGAGCAGCTGTGTCAAATTTCCAGAAAAGATCTACATTACAATGTAATTGGGAAATATTGAACAAAATGAATCAAAATGTAATACAACATATTAGGTAATGTTAATTTGTAGTTTCCTAAGTCAATATGTGACTGCCAGGTATCCATCTCTATTTAAGTTTGACACCAATAGTTTAAGTTACTAGTGGGAAGGAAGACAGTTAAAACTATGCCGACCAAGGATCAGGTAAAGGGATCAGCTAAGCATGTTCAGGTTAGGGAAAAACTTAGAGAAAACATGCTTGTTGGTCTTTAAGTATCTGAACGACTATCACATGGAAGAGAGATTAGCCTTATTCCACTTGGCCCTAGAGATGGAACCATGAGCAATGTATAGAAAAGCAGATTTGGGCTCAATACAATAAAAGAAATTAAGCATTTAAAATTGTCCAAAAATTGAATAATCTGCCCTTGTGGCCTGCTTTTGACCTGTAACTGAAACAAGACTATGGATGACTACTTTAGCAATGTTTGTAGAGGGGATTTCTGCTCGGGTATGGATTGATCCAGATCAGGGATCAACAAACTTCAAAGGCCAATCTGGTTGCCACCTGCCACAACCTAAGAATTGGTTTTACCTTTTTAAATAAAGAAATAAAGTTGCCATAGCAATAACTGGTGTACCATTGAGAAGGGCAATTCCAGCCACTTAGTCCACAGACTCACGAATTGATTAATGATGACATGATCTACCACCCTTTTCACTAGTCTCTAGGAAGCATCCAAATACTTAGGTTGAAGCTGGGTTTCAAGACCTGTTCTCTCCTATACCTCCCATATTCCCAGGAATGTAGTGGCCCCTTACTGATTGTTTTGGCTGCTTAAAGGTTAAAGCAGGTTACATGGCCTATTAATGGGTAGGAAAGATCTTCAAATCTAAATTGCTATTACATCATTGCAATAGTAAGGCAAGATGTGATGAAGACCTGAACTAAAGTGGTGACTGTGTGACTAGTTAGAAAAGGATACATACAAGAGATGCTTTGGAGGTAGAAATAATATTTCACAGGTAATTAGATATGTGGGGTGACAGAGAGTGAGAATGTCAAGATAATACTGAGATTATAAAACTGGAAGACTGGGAGTGCCCTCAACAGAAATAGAGAAGTTCACTAAGATTGGCGTTTGGAAGCAAAGGTAATGAATTCTATTTTAGGCACATTAAGTTTGAGAGGACTATAAGACAACCACTTTGAAAGTTCCAGTAGGCAGTTGATGTTGTAAGACTGGAAAGACTGGAGCTCAGGACAGATTGATTCTGGATCTCTGAGTCATATATGTAGAAATGATATTTAAACCCACAGGAGCTACTGAGGTCACCAATCAACCAAATATTTATTAAGTATTTATTATGTACCAGGCACTGACTCACAGCAAAGGGCTGATATTTTTTTTGGTAATAAATGAAGACAGAAAGTGAGAGTATGTAGGGAAGAGACCAGGCCTGAAGACAGAACGTTGAGGTATAGTATACCCACAGTTAGATGGCATTAAATGAATAATTATTCAGTAAAGTGACTAAGAATAGACTTGGAAATGCTCAATGTTCATTTCTTGGGTTTGTCAGTATGTTGAAAACACTGGTTAAATCTATACATTCAATACAATGAATGAGGGTATACTTTGTAGAAATAAAATAACATTATTTTTTCAGGGGACTAGACTTCTGTTTTGAGTAGTAGGATAAAATTTCAGTGAGAAAACTCCTTCTACCAGTACAAGTCCACACTTCCTCTTCCACTTAAATTTTTAGACAGCTGCCTGGAACACTCAGAGGTTAATGGATTTGCCTAGGAGCACATGACCATTGTGTGTCAGAAGTGGAATTTCATCACAGGTCTTCTTAATTCCAAGCTTTCCTCTTAACAGCCTTAAATTCATATGAGGAATCAAAGGTAAAGAATATAGAGGTGAATAATAAAGGAAAAAAAGGGTGTAGGTAGGTGGTGCAGTGGATAGAGTGCTGTGCCTAGAGTCAAAAAGACTCCCTTCCTGAGTTCGAATCTGCCTCAGACACTAGCTGTGTGAACTCAAGCAAGTCACTTAACCCTGTTTGCCCTTGTTTCCTCATCAGTAAAAGGAGCTGGAGAAGGAAATGGCAAACCACTCCAATATCTTTGCCCAGAAAATGCCAAACAAACAAAACCAATGCAACCAAAATTAAAAGAAAAGCAGAAAGCCGAGGGAAAAAAAAATGTGTAACAAGTATCTGATAAAGGCCTCATTTCTCAAATATATAGAGAACTGAGTCAAATTTATAAAAATACAAGTCGTTCCCCAACTGATAAATCGTCAAAGGATACAAACAGGTGGTTTTCAGATAAAGAAATCAAAGCTATCTCTAATCACATGAAAAAAATGCTCTAAACCACTATTGATTAGAGAAAGGCAAATTAAAACAATTCTGAGGTACCTCACGCCTATCAGATTGGCTAATATGACAGAAAAGGAAAATGATAAATGTTGGAGGAGATGTGGAAATATTGGGACACTAATGCGCTGTTGGTGGAGTTGTGAAAATGATCCAGTCATTTTGGAAAGCAATTTGGAACTATGCCCAAAAGACTGTAAAATTGGGCATATCTTTTGATCTAGCAATACTACTACTAGGTCTGTATCTAAAGAAATTTTTTGAAAGGGAAAAAGACCTATTTGTACAAAAATAAAAAAAAAATCTTTTTGTGGTGGCAAAGAATTAGAAATTGAGGGGATGCCCATCAATTGTGGAATGGCTGAATAAGTTGCTACATATGATTGTAATAGAATACTGTTGTGCTATAAGAAATGATGAGCAGAATGATTTCAGGAAATCTGGGAAGATTTAGATGATCTCATGCAAAGTATAGTGAGGAGAATCAGGAGAACATTATACACAGTAGTAGCAATATTGTATGAAAATCATGTGACTGACAGCCATTCTCAGCAATACAATGATCCAAGACAATTTATTTCAAAGGACTCATGAAAAATGCTATCCATCCCCAGAGAAAGAACTGATGGAGTCTGAATGCAAATCAACGCATACTGTTTGTTCATATTTTTTTCTTTTTTGGTCTGTGTCTTCTTTCACAATGTGACTAATATCAAAATAAGGTTTGCATGATCACACATGTATGACCTTTATCAAATTGCTTACAATCTCAAGGAGGGGGGAGGGGGAAAAGGGAGAAAGAGAATTTGGAATTCAGAATTTTTTAAATTGAATATTAAAACTGTCTTTACATGTAATTGGGGGGAAAATAAAATACTACTTTTTTAAAAAATCAGATCACGGTAGTATATTCCTATACATTCACAACTATGCCTTCATATTTGTCCATTTACATTATGTTAGGAAAAGAAATCTCAAGTGAACATTAAGATAGAAATGTCAAACTACTAAAGATATTGTGGCCCCTCTAGATGTTTAAAAAAAAATAGGTTTGAATTGTAACTTCATTTGTAGGAAATGTTCCCAGAGCTGCAATCCTAAATAATGCCTTCTGGTGTTCCTCTTTGCTGTCTCATTAGCAAACAAAATAAATGATCTATGATGCCTTATAACATTTGCTAGTTAAACCTGGTCAGATTTTCACTTTGGCTACATCCTTGCAACCATGACAGAATTTTGTGTCCAAAAGATTCTGTGAGTCCAATTTGCTGTGGCTTAAAATGGCCCTAAGCGTAATAAGACCAGTATTTCTGGAACTTCCTTGTGGCTTTCTGGGTGTGTATAGTCCAGGCATGCTAACTAAATCTGTTAGTCCAGTACTGCCCTGGTACTAGATGCACAGCTGTGCTCTACTCAGGGCATAAACTTAATCGACTTGGATCATACTTTTATTTTCCTAGTTCTGCCTGCCTTGTGTTAAGTTCTGGGGTCTAGGTTATAAAGGAAAACAACTTTGAAAGTTTTGAGAGCTCTAATTAATATAATGATCAGCTGAGATTTCAGAAGCTCTGTCATGAAGCTCTTGACCTAGAGGTGATGGACTCAAAATGCAGAATGAGATCTATGTTTTTAGACATGGCCAATGTGGTAATTCATTTTGCTTGACTACATGTATTTGTTATGAGAGCTTTGTTTTGTTGTTGTTCATTGGAGTGGGTGGGAGTGCAAGGGGGAAGTAGGGATAATGTAGCACAAATTAAAAAAAAGAAAACATAGTCAACTGAGACATTTTTTATTTTCTTTTTTTAAGATAAATTAATTTTTTCAATTAACAGAAATCTATTTTTCTCTCCCTCCCATACTTCCTCCTCATTGCAAAGAAAAAAGATTCTTCTAACAAATATGCATGTCAGACAAAACAAATCTCCATCACATCTTTAAAAAAAGTCTCAATCTGTACCCTGTATTCATCCTCAGGAGATGGGTTGCATATTTCATCACTGGTCTCTCGGATCGTGATTGGACATTTATTGATCATAGTTCATAAGTCTTTCAACATTTTACGACGTTTTACAAAGATTTATAAAAATCTTTACAGTGTTGTTATAGTATTATAGTATAGTATTATATATAGTATAGTATCATAGTGTTACAGTATAGTATAAATTATTTTCCTGATTCTGCTCATTTCATTCTGCATCAGTTCATACAAGTCTTCCCTCTCTGAAGCCCTCCTTTCCTATAAGAAAATTTAATTTGGAGGTGCACATTTTTAAGCAAAATTGAAGGGAATTAAGAAAATTCCTCAAGGAAGGGAAATAGCAAATCTTCCACGTCCATGACCATACTTTTTGTAAAAGATAAGTTTAATTCAATTCAACGAATATTTATTAAGTGCCTACTATGTGAGAAGCAATGGGTTAGGTATTGAAGGTACCACGATGAAAAATTAAGAGTTCTTAATCTCAAGGAGCTTGCAACCTACTTCAGGGCACAGGTGCTGATATAGGGAGAGGATATGTGCAAAAAAATTATAAGTCTAGTATAATATAGATTGTGATAGGGGCAAAGGAAAGATCCAATTATAATTTAGTTTGTATAGTCTCAAAACTTACAAAGTATTTTCTTCATGATATAGCAACAAAAAATGGCTTGTATTATCACATCCACTTTACAGATGAGAAAACTGAAGTTCAAAGGGTTAAGTGAGCAGCTCAAGGTTGCATAGCTAACAGAGATTCTGTTCATTTTGCTCTCCTCTATTTTCCAGGCAGACTTCAGGAAGCAACTACGGCATTTGTTATTTCACTCCACTCGGAGCCTAGGGTCATTTTTTATGGAAAAGGTCTAGTCTGAAGACAGGTTTTTTTCTCCTTCAATTACATGTAAACAAAAAATGTTTAACATTTGTTTTTTTACAATTTAAAATTTGCTTTCCAAATTCTTTCTCTCCCTTCCCCCACTTTGAGAAGGCAAGCAATTTGATATAGACTATACCTGTGCAGTCATGCAAAACATCACCATGTTAGCCATGTTACAAAAGAAAATGCAAACCAAAATAACTCAAGAATAATGAAATTTAAAAAGTATGCTTTAAGGAGATAGCTTTGTTGTTGTTTTTGTTTCCATCTGCTGAAGCAGGGAAAGAGAGAGAAACAGTGCTTCTGGAGGCCAAATGAAAAAGCCTGACGGGCAACACTGGCACTTAGCACAATGCCTGGCATAGAGTAGGCAATTAATAGGTGGTTATTGACTGACTGACAATGTTATTGACAGACTGATGTGCATGCTCAGGCAATGAAAGAGCTTATCTGGGAAGCGTCATTTACCCTGTTCATGCCATGCTTTCCATTTGGAATTCCCACTATCCTCCCACTCCAAGCCCATCCTTCAAGGCCTAGCTTTTATATCACCTTCTTCAAAAAGGCTTCTTTGATCCCCTCACCCCATCAAGTGATTTCTCTGTCCTCTGACTCTTTATGCCCCTTTTAAATTTGTTTCCTTTTGTTTTGGTGAGAAAACCAGGGTTAAGTGACTTGTCCAGGGTCACAGAGCTGAGTAAGTGTCAGAGTTTGGATTTGAACTCAGGTCCTCCTGATTCCAGGGCTGGTGCACTGAGTTGCTTAGTTGCCCCTCCCTTATAGTACTTTAAAAGAAATCACCTGTCATTTCATCAACATAGGTAACTCCCAGTGAGACAATGTTCTTTACCAGTGTAGGTTAGCAACTATTGGGCAGCATAGAGTCTTAAAGAGTTCTCTGACAGAAGTTTAAGTGATTCGCCTGGGTCACTTACATATGTTAGAGGTGGGATCTGAACCTAGTTCTTCATAACTCTCAAGCTGGCTCTCCATCCCCCCACACTATTGCTTTTTAAAATTTTCAGTACTTATTTAATTTTTAATTTATGGAATAAAATAAGCACTTCTATAACATAGTATAATAAAAAGATCGTACATGAAACTGCAAATCTATTCTGTACAATTTGCTATGCCTTTTAAATATAAACTTATCGTGTAAATTTCTTATTTCTTTTATTTCCTACCCTCCCTCCCCACCCAGAAATTACTACCATTAGACACAAATATACATATATGTAATATTACATGTGTGTAAACAATTTAGATATATGTAAGCACACATACACATAATACATACACACACACACACACACACACACACACACACACACACTACTCTATACATACTTCTTTTTTCAGTTCTTTCCCTGGATGCAGATAGCAGCTTCCTTCATATGTCCTCTGTAGTTAATTTGGGTATTTAAGTAGTCAAAATGACTTAGTCACTCAAAGTTGTTCTTAAAATAATATTGCTGTCACTGTATACAATGTTCTCTTGGTTCTGTGCTGCTTCTTTAAACTTCTTTTATAATACTTGTTAACATTAATCTGACACTTTAATATTTACAAAGTGCTTTATAAACACTCTCATTTCATTTTCACAGGGAAGTACAAGGTGCTCAACAGCCTCTAATTGCCTAAAGCTGCACAAAGACTTTTGGAACTCCCTGTATTATTGTTTCCATTTTACAGATGAGGAAAGAAGCTCAGGCAAGTTGTTACTAGTGGTGCCCCTGATCACATGTTGGTAAGTGTAGAAGGTGGGTGTCTTGAAGGACTTTGAAGAAGGTAAAGAAAGAGAGCATTTCGGGCATAGGAGACAGCCAATGCAAAGACATGAAGATTCACGGTCTGTGAAGCTCAGATTCAGTCAAAGGACCTCACTTGAGGACCTAGAGGGCCACAGATTCCCCGCTCCTGAACAGGTTATACAGTGACATATGCAAGGAACAGCAAATAGGCCGGCATAAAAAGATGGTAGAGTTTGTGAAAGGGAGTAAAGTATAAGAAGACTAGAAATGTAGGAAGTAGTCGGGTCTTAAAAAGCTTTAAATGACAAACAGGACTGTATATTTCATCCTGGAAGTAATAGGATGTCACTGCAGTTTGAATAAGTGCATTTTCAGACCTAGGAAAAATCACTTTGACAGCTGAGTGGAGCCTTGATTTGGGAAAAGGAAAAATATGAGACAGGGATAGTAACTGGAAAGTTTGCAATATTTCATCTGAGAGGTGATGAAATCTCGGACTAGGATAGCGGCTGTGTTGAATAGAAAGTGGGGAATGCATAGGAGAGAAGTTCCTAAAATATAAACAGCAAGATTTGCCTATCATTGGATATGTGGAATGAGATAGAGGGGGGAAGTCAAGATGGCACCAAGCTTCTTAGTCTAAGTGACGGGAAGGATGATGGTGCCCTTGATAGTAATAGGGAAATTAGGAAGAAGGGAAGTTTTTTGGGGAAAGATAGAGTTTTGTTTGGATAAGTTGAGTTTGAGATGCCTACGTGACATCGATTCAATGTGTCCAGAAAGGATTTGGTCATGCAAGACTGGAGCTCTTGACAGAAAGGCTAGGGCTAAATATATAGATCTGGGAATCTATATAGATCTGACCATTGAACCCCTGGTACCATCACTAAGTGAAATAGTTATTGAGAAAAAAATAGAAGAGGACCCACAACAGAGAGTTGGGAGATATCTGTAGTAGGAAGGCCGACTTTATGATCTCAAAAAGGATCATATATATATCTGAATGGTTCAAAATCGCAAGGTATATAGAATTCTCTAAGTAGAGGGCATCAGAACATTTATTTGGGGCCCACAGTGACAGATTCACGAACCAGCCTCCCCATTCCAACATTGTGATCACAAGCCTCCAGGCCCAATAAGGCCGCCTCACAAAAGTAGCCAGGAGGCCACAGAAAAACAAGATGGCATAAATCATATTCACTGGCCTCAAGTCCTTGCTTGAACTCCTGGGTCCACACACGGGTGGGCTCTGCTTCCACAACTCCTGCTTTGGCTTCAGCTGTAGTTGTCTCTTAGCTCACCTCTCCTCGCAGCCAAGCCTCTGGCCTCAAGCACCGCCTCAACAACCAGAGACCAATTGGTTCCCGAGTTGGCCCCTCTTAAGTCATCAATCTATGCCCACAGAGGTTTCACACCTAATAGGGCTTTGGGCCTGGGAATTAGCACTTAACAGCTGAAAGTACTTTCAAGGTAAACAAAAGCCAAAACTCCTAAAGTGCCTTTCACTCAAAGTAAACAAAATAAACAAAAGCCAAACTCCTCAAGGGCACCCATTAAACTAAGGGCTAAGGAGCCTATTTTGACTTAAGGACACAACATCCAAGTGTGACATGGATGAAGAACCAGCAATGGAAATGAAGAAAGAATCATCAGATATTGTCATATTTATTTCTATATTATTTAAGTTGTGGGGAGCCTGGGTCATTGAAATCCAGAGAGTCCCCCATTCTCACTATAATGACCCATCAAGATGTAATGACAAGAACACTGGGTTCAAATTCTCTCAGAGAACCTGGGTTCAAATTCTGGCTCTCTTATTTACTGTTGTTGTTCCGACATGACCCCATTTGGGATTTTCTTGGCAAAGACATTGGTTTGCCATTTCCTTCTCCAGCTCATTTTACAGATGAGGAAACAGAGGCAAATATGGTTGAGCGACTTGCTTAGGGTCACACAGCTAGTAAGTGACTGAGGCCAGATTTGAACGCAGGAAGATGAGTCTTCCTGATTCCAGGCCCAGTGCTCTAACCCTTGTACCACCCAGCTACCCGTCTATTATCTGTATACTTTAAACAAATCATTTCATGTCCTTGTGCCTCACTTTCTTCATTTGTAAAGTAAAGATTCTAACTCCAAAATGGGATATTTGTAAATAGCTTTGTAAGCCTTATTCCACAAAATTAGTTTTTTTTCTTGTATTTATTCTTATTGGCTATGATCCTAATTAGGAGAGGCGGAATTCAGACTGAGGTGTTTTAACTCCCATTCCAGTGTTCTTTCCACTATACAGTTTCCTTTAGTTGAACTACTTTAAAATCACACGTGGAACACTAGAAGCAAGATAAAAAGCAGAGAACTGAGTCTATAAGGTAATGAGACTGGCTTTAAAGAAACAAACTCATGGGACCTTTTACCCTAATACATAAATGAATGTTGTCCTTTTCTTGTAGGACAGTAGGGGAGGAGTAGAGCTTGAGTATGGGAAAGGACAGAAGCAGCTGTATCCATCCACTTGAGGGCACCTGACTCTCTTCCTCTCTGGGACTGTCAGTAGTCAGCTCATGAAAACTGGGAAGGAGCTGGTCTTTCACTGCTGGTGATGTCAAACTGGTTTGTTTTGTTGCTGTTGCAGAGAGAGCTTTTCAAGGAGAGTGCTAGGAGCAGAAAGTAAGTAGGACTGATGGGGAGGGCAGGGGATGGGTAGGACAGCACCATGGTTGCAGTGGTCTGAATGCCCTGTGCGTTTACACTGTGCAAATGCAAATAGTTGCCAATCCATTAGAAGAAATGTCCAGGTATCTATGTCCCTTGAATTGTGTGTGAGTGTGCATGTGTATATGTCTATAGTGATGATGATGGTGATAGTAGTAGTGGTGATATCAGGGGGTAGTCTGTGATTATATTGTGCTGCGCCAGAGTCTGTACCTGTAGTCTTGCTATGTTAGGTGCTGAGTAATAATGACCCATGTCCCAAGTTCCACTTAGAATTTTAATCTGATTTTACCAGCGGAACCTCCTCCTTCACCTCTGAGAGGAGTGCTGTGCTAGAAGACTAAGATATAGCACCTTCAAGGCAATTGTCATTTTAGGAGGCTCTATACACTTATTCCATCTTTTGCTCAAAACCTTTTAAGAATTCCTGTCTTGAAATTAATTGCCTGTGTGTAGTCAATTTTTCAAATAATCATGATTAAATGCATCTTTCTCCTAGATTAGATTTTAAATTCCTTGAAGTTAGGGACCCTGCCAGACACATATTTACATCCTTCACAGTACTTAACTCAATGCCTTATACATACCTGATTCTTGATAATTACCAATTCTACCAATCCCTGAAAGTATAGTTCAAATCTCACTTCTAATCTTCCTCAACTTCTCCAGCTCAAAGTGTGATCTGTCCTTCCTCTAAATTCCTATAGCACTTAGGCCAGGATTCATTCCAATTAGTTACATATCTTCTCTGATAGGCATATCTTGTTTTGTTATTTAACTTTTTCCATGTGCTTTTCTTCCTAATCGATTAGGTTATTTTCTTCTTTGAGAGCAGGGACAATGGTATCACCTTGAAGCACCCAGACCATTGCTTTGCACATAATAGGGGCTCCATGAATATTTTTGATTAATTCATATGTTTGTGGCTGAAGCAATATTGGAAAATTTGGGGGTTATATACTTATTCTATTATTTAAGACCTCCCAGGTCTTTCATGAAAGTCCCTTACTCCTCAATGATTGTAAAATGAGCTGATTATAATAGACCATCATTAAAATTCTTCTTAGTATCAATTACTTCTATGACTTCTCATGTACCACATGGCTCAGAACATGGACACCTCATACAGGCACCTCATACAGGAAATCTTAACTCCCCTCAGTTTTTAATTCTCTCTCCCTCTTCAAATACACTTTCCTATCTGTTTAAACACCAAGTGATACTACAAGCCATTAACCTGGTCCTAATCATCGAAAGCTTACCTTAGCAGCTATGTTACTAACAAGGTTTTCTATACTTCTCAGGGAATGGATGACCTTCTATCCCATAGTTCCAACTCTCTCTAGATAGTGAAAAGAATTTGCTATCTAAGTGATTACAGATTTACCCAAACAGAGCAGCTCTGAGCCCCTAGCTCAGTCAATCCTGCCTTTTCCTTAAGTTTGCTAAATATATCTCTGAGCCCTAATCATGTATCATTATCACAATGGAGTCAACTCTTCCACAGGAACAGATAAAATGCATTTAGAAACCATAAACAACTTTTTACACTTGGCACAGAACCAACAAAATCAATAAAACAATATATAATAAACAACTACCTCTCACACACAGCCTCTTCAAGATAGTAAATAGGCTGCGCTTGGTTTTTTGGGTTCTCCACAGCCCCACCTTTTAAAGCAAACAAAGGAGTGTAGACAATATAACACAGTTTGCAACTGACAAAGCATCTAGTTGAGTCAGTCATTAGGTGAAGACAAAGGAACTCTAGACTTTTGGTTCCTTAACCTTAGCAAGGGGACTTGGGATCTGGTACAAACTGAAGCTATTACCAATGTCTTCTTGTTCAGGAACTTGTCCTGATAAAAATTTCTCACTGTTTCTCATTGCAACTAATTAAATCATTGTTTGTGGAGCAAGAAAGTGGACAGGCCCTGAGAATGAGAGTTTATTACCACTCTACTCTTGAATTTCTCTAACTGACTTTGGAACCTCTCTGTGGCTCTGTCATCACTTCCTTTTTCTGTCTTTACTCTTCAGCCTGGGGTTAGCTGCATGGTGCAGTAAAGGAAGGAGGCAAAAAGCAAGACAGACGTTAAATCTGTTTAAATGCTGCTTGCTGCCCCAGAGGAATCTAAGTTCTTTGAGAGAAGGAAAATAATTTTCCTTTTGCCTTTGTATCTTAAACATTTTAGCTCAGTGCCTTTTACCCAGTAATGCACAGTTTGAAGTATGTACTGTAAATAACTTGTTGGTGCAGATCTAACATAAACCTGCAACCTCTGTCACTATATGACTAAACGGTCAATCAGCCATCAGGCCAGCCAATGAGAATTTAGTTGGTTATTCCTGCATGATGATAACACACAACCCTCTAGAAATTTAAGGTTTACAAAGTACTTTCCTCACAATAGCCCTTGGAAGAAAAATATCATTATCCATAGTTTACAGATGAGGAAACTGAGGCTCAGAGAAGAAAAGAGAGACTTGCCTATGGGCACCTACCTAGTAAGCAGGGTAGTCAAGATTCAAACCAAGGTTTTCTGGCACCAAGACCCTATGTTGTCTCTTATAATGATGGATAGCACAGCCAGTCAATGACTTTGGTGGAAAGAGGGAGAGAGAACTATAAACCCTCCTAAAGCTATGATACTCACCTAAACTGAACGGGGAGGGGGTAGGGGAAGGGGTGGCAGGGAACAGTGGATCAAAGAAGGCATTCATGGATTTTTCTTTTTAGAACCCTGACAGTGCTTTAGGTTCTTAGAATAGTGTTTTGAGCTCTCTTGTTTTGTTTTTTGCTCAATTAAAGCTTACTAAGTTTAACGTTTTATGGAACAAATTACTCTTTTTTTTTAAAAGTTTTGTCGATGCCAGGTTTTTAATCTTAAATTTCCCAATCTAACACACACCCTAACCTTCCTAGCAGAATATGTCCTCCCTCCCTCAAGACAAAGAAAATATTAGGCCAAAACAATCAGCCCGGCAACCATGTCTGTCAGCATATGAAACATTCCACACTTGTTCTGCGCAATGGAGAATTACAGGTTGTTTGCATAGCTCAAGATTCTTTGGGGGTGTTGCCTTCAGCTGAAGGAAGCTTTTTTGTGATTGTAAATTCCAACTTAGGGTTGGTTTGTGTAGAAGAGGACTGCTTTATTCTGGACAACTTTTTGATGAAAAAAAAGTATGTTGTTAAAAAACATCATTAAAAGTCTATACCTCAAGGTTTACTAGTATTGCTCTAGGCAGGGATTTGGGAACTCAACTGAAACCCATTCCCAGCCAGCAGCTCTTGAGAAATTTTAACAAGTGTTGACTGAGTCTCACTAAATAAAAGAGACACAACTATCCCAGAGAGAGAAAGGTATGTAAAGGTATGTAAAGAGAACTAGCAAGTATGGTTTGGGGGACATTTCTAACCTGATATTCATATGCAAATCTATCAGAAATTACTTATAAATGAAATATATAATTCTTAACAATAACTCTAAAGATACAAACACACAAAAGTTCCTGGAAATGGAATGCAATATCACCTCTCTTGAGTCCAGGTACTACTCTGCCCACCAGGAAAGAAAATGAACATTACTCCAAAGAGAGTTCCAGTATTGGTTGCACATCTTTCTTCTTGTTCCAGTCTCTTTAACAATCTCCTTAACTCCCCCTGAGAATTGGAGATAAAAATCAGTCTTCTGCCCAACAGGGTCTATGCAGGAGTTAATAGTCACAGAGTTACCACTCCTTTGTGAGGAATGTCATTTTTGAATCGAAAAAGTCCAAGCCTGTTAGCAACATAAAACTGCCTCCTTCGTTCACTAAAATGGCTCCTTTTTGAAGACCTGTTGTTCTGGCTAGAGGTGACTCAGGGGATGATATGCCCTTGCATCATTGTGCGTGTGTGTGTGTGTGTGTGTGTGTGTGTGTGTGTGTGTGTGTGTTTCTGCTCATGCAAGGGCACATATGCGTACTTATTCTTATGCTTTTTCCAAATAAATAGAGGGTAATTGAGTGTCAGTCAATTACAATAAAGGACTTTTTAGCACTGTCTTTACTGTCATAAACAGTAACATTTGCGTGCCTTCTTTCCTGGGAAAATGCATTGAATTTGGTAAATTATGATAATTATTCTTCAGGGCAGTTCACAGAACTAGATGTGGGACAGGGTCTAGACCTGGGATTTCATTGTTATAGGGAACTTCAGAATAAGGAAATTCCCTCTACCAAGGCCAGTTAGTGCCTTCTGCAACTTATAGCCTTAATTTGGGATATGTGAACTTTAAAAACCCTTTTTTTTTTGGATAACTATATATCAGTGTAATTTGTTTCTTTTGTAATTTTCATACTTTATTCTATGAATTTAAAAACATCTTTCTGAGAAGGGATCCATCGGTTTCACCAGGATTTCAAAGACATCCAAGACACAAAAATGGTTAAGAATTTCTACCTTAGAGGATTTCCTCAAGTTCTTGTGGCTTATCCAGAGGCACACAGGCAACACGTGCCAGAAGTGGAATTTGAACCTCGATTTTCCTAATTCTAAGGTCAGCTTTCTATCTACTATGCCAGGTTGCTTCACCATATGATATAAAAAAGAAGATGGAGACTTTGAACATGAGCCTAAACTTCAAGAATGTAACCACCTGTTTATAGTATAAGACTGTAATAGCAATCTAGATTTGAAGATCTTTCTCATCCTTTAATAGGTCATGTGACCTTCACAGGAAGCCCAAGTCACATGTGATGGGAGGATTTTACCGACAGGAAAAGGAAGTTATGTCACAGGAAATGCTGAGAGAGAGAGAGAGAGAGAGAGAAAGAGAGAAAGAGAGAGAGAGAGAGAGAGAAAGAGAGAGAGAGAGCGCTGTTATGGCTGTCAATGGCAGTTGTGACTGTTAAAGTTGATGTAAAGCAAGTCGACCTCTGATAGCTGAACAGATTGTGACACCTGTATTGTGAGTCTGTTTGTGGGAAGACCGCAGCAGGGAGTTGGAGAGGTTTTGGGATGGCGAGGCTTCATGCTGTGATATTATGTATCCAATGCTTTACTGCTGTGATGAATTGGGTAGATGGCTTATGGGATATGGTTCTCTGGTGTCTGAATAGATGGTTTACTTCTACCTTCTATGTGGAGAGTCTCGTATACTCTGCGATACAGAACCACATAGGCATTTTGACAATTATCATCTACATTGTTATTATTGCCTTACTGATACGAAGACAACTCTCAGACTGATGTCACAATGTATTAAACCGTAATGAACATTTGAGTCAACATTTGACTGCCTTTCTAATTCATTGGTTAGATGCACCAAAGCAGCATAGTGGATAGAGTCCTGAGTCAGGAAAAACTAAGTTCAAATTTATCCTTGGGTACTAACTAGCTGTTTCTCTCTGTCTCCTCATCTGTAAAATGGGGATAATAATAGCACCCTACCTCCAAATTTTGCTTCAAAGATAAAGTGAGATAGTTTGCCAACCTTAAAGCATTACATAAATGCTAGCTACATAAACTATTCCAAAGACAAAAGTCACAAAGGCAAGGCAACAGAATCTCATTATGATTCAGAATCCATGATAATGGTGATGACTGACATTTATAGGGCACTATTTTCCCAGGCACTGTGTCACGTGCTTTAGAATATATTACTTCACTTCATCTTCTCAACAACCTCAGGAAGTTGTTTTTTACATTTCATAGATGAGAAAACTGAGGCAAATACACATGAAGTGATTTGCCCAGGGTCATACTGCTAGTGTCTGAGACTAAATTTGATTTAAGGAAAAAATATCTCTTACTAAAGTTCTTTATGTCAGCTGATAAAATTTTCTGTAATCTTGCCAGAATATTTCTTCCTAAGTGAGGATCGTGAGTCCACTCTTTCAAACAATGATTTTAAAAGCTGAGAAATTGCTCTCGAAAGCTACAAAACATTTAAACCATATTGCTCATAAATAAATATCACTGCAACAAGCTGTTCATGGAAAAAGAAGTAGCAAGTCTTTGATGAGTAAAGATAGTTCACCCCTGTTCATTTTGGAATAGGTTACAGGGAAGTTGGCAGATACTTCAACAGATCTGCGATCTCTTCAGTGAAGGGGTTCTATCCATTTGGTGCAGGTTTCATCCATGCCTTCTAATCTTTTGTGATTCTTGTTCAAGTTATTTTCTGTTTAATTTTTTGGATGCTGTCCTCCAAGTTTAACCCCAGTTGGTAAATAATCTAAGGATGTAAACAAACAGTTCTTAAAGAAAGAAATCCATAGCCACATGAAAAAAATGGTCCATATCACGTTGCTCAAAAACAAGATCTGAAACCTAAAATAGTTTTTAGAAAGAATTTTATTAGTCAATTCAACAGAGGGGAAAGATCCAGAAAAGGTGTGGTCAGTTTCTTCCTCCTCCCATATCTGTTAGTCTTAAATTATACAGAGTTCAAATAATGAGTATAAACTGTTTCCAAAAAGGCACATAAGATAAGGCAGATAAGGCACATAAGTTATTTAAGTTGTATATCAGCAGGTAAGTCAAAACCTTCAATAAAAGTTGGTTGAAGCCAACATACAAGCAACTGAGCTAACTTAAAACACAAGCTTTGGTTGGGGTTTCAATCATTCCTTACAGTAATCTCCAGCTGCCCTGCAGGGTCTCTGGTGTCAACATGCCCTGTACATATCCCAAGTTAAGTAATATTTAGTCACAAGGCTGGATTAAAATAGTATTAATAAAATATTTCTCTCACATTTGTTACTAATTAGAAAAATGCAAATTAAAGCAATTCCAAGATTCCACTTCACAGCCATCAGAGTGACAAAGATGACAAAAAAGGAAAATGATAAATGCAGGAGAGGCTGTGGGGAAACCACATTGATGCATCGTTGGTGGATCTTTGAATGGGTACAACCATTCTGCAAAGCAATTTGAAATTAAAATTTTTAAAAAGTAATTGAATGATGATAGAAAGAAATATACCTTTTTCTCACCTGCAAATGACACCTAAACAAAAATTGACCATGTATTAGGACATAAAAACCTCACAATAAAATGCAGAAAGGCAGAAATATTAAACACATCCTTTTTAGATCACGACGTAATAAAAATTACATGTAATGAAGGGCCATGGAAAGATAGACTAAAAATCATTTGGAAGCTAAATAATCTAATCCTAAACAATGAGTGAGTGAAAAACAACTCCTAAAAACCCTCAATAATTTCATCAAAGAGAATAACAATAATGAGACAACATACCAAAATTTATGGGATGCAGCCAAAGCAGTTCTTAGGGGAAATTTTATATCTCTAAATGCTTATATGAATAAAATGGAGAAGGAGTAGATCAATGAGCTGGTCACACAACTAAAAAAAGCTAGGAAAAAAACAAATTAAAAATATCAATTAAATACCAAGTTGGAAGTTCCAAAAATCAAAGGAGAGATTAATAAAATTGGAAGTAAGGAAACTATTGAAATAATAAATAAAACTAAGAGCTGGTTTATGAAAAAAACTAATAAAATAGGTAGACCTTTGGTTAATTTGATAATAAAAAGAAAGAAGAAAACCAGATTACCAGTGTCAAAAATGAAAAGAGTGAATTCACCACCAATGAAGAAGAAATTAAAGCAATGATTAGGAACTATTTTGTCCAACTGTATGCCAATAAATCTGACAATCTAAGTGAAGTGGGTGAATATTTACAAAAATATAAATTGCCCAGACTGACAGGGGAGGAAAAAATACTTAACCCCATTTTAGAAAAGAAATTGACAAGACATCAATGAAGTCCCTAAGAAAAAAATCTCCAAGGCCAGATGGATTTATAAGTGAATTCTACCAAACATTTAAAGAACAATTAGTTCTAGTACTATAAAAATTATTCTGAAAAATAGGTGGAGTCCTACCAAATTTCTCTTTTGACAACAGATATGGTGGTGATACCTAAACCAGGAAGAGCCACAACAGAGAAAGAAAATTATAGACCAATTTCCCTAATAAATATTGATGCAAACATTTTAAATAAAATATTAGCAAAGAGATGATAGCAATTTGTCATGAGAATAATACACTATGACCATGTGGGATTTATACTAGGAATGCAAAGCTGGTTCAACATTAGGAAAACTGTCAGCGTAATTGATCATATCAATAACAAAAGTAGCAGAAATCATATGATTATCCCAATAGATGCAGAAAAAGCTCTTGACAAGATACAGCACCCACTGCTATTAAAAACATTGGAGAACACAGGAATTAGTGAAGCTTTCCTTAAAAGGATAAGTAGTATCTATCTAAAAATCATCAGCAAGCATTTTATGTAATGATGATAAGCAAGAAGCTTTCCCAATAAACTCGGGTAAAACAAGGATTCCCATTATCACCACTATTATCCAATATTGTACTAAAATGTTAGTTTTAGCAATGAGAAGAAAAAGAAATTGAAGGAATTAGAATAGGCAATGAGAAAACAAAACTGTTGCTCTTTGAGATGATATGATGGTATACTTTGACAATCCTAGAAAATCAAATAAAAACTACTTGAAATAATTAACATTAGGAAATTTGCAGAATATAAAATAAACCCACACAAATCATCAGCATTCCTATATATTACCAACAAAGCCCAGTAGCAAGAGATAGAAAGAGAAATTCCACTTAAAATACCTGTAGACGATATAAAGCATTTGGGAGTCTATCCAGGAACTATAGGAGCACAATTACAAAACACTTTTCACACAAATAAAGTCAGATTTAAACAATTAGAATAATATCAATTGCTTGTGGACAGGGTGAGCTAATACAATAAAAATGCCAACTCTGCCTAAGTTAATTTACTTATTTAGTGTCATACCATACTACCAAAAATTATTTTGTAGAGCTAGAAAAAAAAATAACAAAATTCATCTGGAAGAATGAAAGGTCAAGAATATGAAGGGAATTAATAAAAAAATGCAAAAGAAAGTGGCCTACTCATAGCAGATCTAAAACTATATTATAAAGCAGTAATCATCAAAGTTATTTGGTATTGGCTAAGAAACAGAGTGGTGGATCAGTGGAATAGGTTAGATACACAAGACACAGTAGTAAATGACTATAGAATCTACTGTTTGATAAACCCAAACACTCCATCCATCTTCTGGGATAAGAACTCACTATTTGACAAAAACTGCTAGGAAAACTGAAAAATGGTATGGCTGAAATTAAGCATAGACCAACATGTTACACAGTATACCAAGATAAAGTCAAAATGGGTGCATGATTTAGACATAAAGGGTGATACCATAAGCATATTAGGAGAGCAAGGAATACGTTACCTGTCAAATCTATGAAGAAGGGAAGAATTTATGATGAAAAAACAGGTAGAGAACATTATGAAATGTAAAATGGACAATTTTGATTACATTAAATTAAAAAAATTTTGCCCAAACAAAACCAATGCCACCAAGATTAGAAGGAAAACAAAAAGCTAGGAAGCAATTTTTACTGCCAGTGTTTCTGATAAAGGCCTTATTTCTCTAATATATAGAAAACCAAGTCAAATTTATAAGAATACAAGTCATTCCCCAGTTGGTAAATGGTCAAAGGATATGAACAGGTAGTTTTCAGAGGAAGAAATTAAAGCCATCTATAGTTATATGAAAAAAAGCTCCAAATCACTATTGATTAGAGAAATGCAAATTAAAAAAACTCTGAGGTACCACCTCATACCTATCAGATTGGCTAATATAACAGAAAAGAGAAATGATAAATGTTGGAGAAGATGTGGGAAAATTGGGACACTAATGCATTGTTGGTGGAGCAGTGAACTGATTTAACTGAACAAATTGCTGGAGAGCAATTTGTAACTATGCCTAAAGGGCTATAAAACTGTACATACCCTTTGATCTAGTAATACCACTACTAGATCTGTATCCCAAAGAGATCATAAAAAGGAAAAGGATCCACATGCACAAAAATATATATACAACAGCTCTTTTTGTGGTGGCCAAGAATTGGAAATTGAGGGGATACTCATCATTTGGGGAATGGCTGAACAAGATGAGGTATATGAATGTAATGAAATACTATTATGCTACAAGAAATGATGAGCAGGTAGATTTCAGAAAAACCTGGAAAGACTTACGTGAATGGATGCTGAGTGAAGTGAGCAGAACCAGGAGAATGTTGTACACAGTAATAGCAACATTCTGTGATGACCAACTTTGATAGACTTAGCTCTTTTCAGTAATACAATGATCTAAGATAATTCAAAAAAAACTCATGATGGAAAATGCTGTCCACATCTAGAGAAACAGCTATGGAATCTGAATGAAGATGGAAGCATAATATTTTCCCTCTCTTTTTTCTTTCTCATGGTTTCCCCCTTTTGTTCTGATTCTTCTTTCATAACATGACTTAATGTGGAAACATGTTTAATATGATTGTAACAAAAAAGAAAAGAAAAGAACCAGGAGAACACTGTACACAGTAACGGCAACGTTGTGGGATGGTCAACTTTGACAGACTTAGCTCTTCTCAGCAGTACAATGATCCAAGACAATTCCAAAAGACTCATGATGGAAAATGCTGTCCACATCCAGAAAAAGAGATATACTATTTTCACTTCTTTTTGATTTTTGTTTTTTCTTTCTCATGGTTTTTCCCTTTTGTTCTGATTCTTTTTTCACATCATGACTAATGTGGAAATATGTTTAACATGATTGCACGTGTATAACCTATATCAGATTGCTTGCTGTCTTGGGCAGGGTGAGGAGATGGAGGTGAAAAATTTGGAAATAAAAGTCTTATAAGATTGAATATTTATAAAAACACAAAAAGTTAGCTATTATTATTATCCACAAATGTATTTTTAACACATTATGCATCTATAAATATGTACTCTGACAGATTTGCCATCCTAATTATATTTTGTATTAGGTAGATGTATTCCCTCTACCCAAATCAACTGATGGTAGTAAGAGGTGGCCCTGTGTCATACTAAGTGGGGTGTGGTTGTGTGTGTGTGTGTATGTAGCAAACTAGTGTGGGATTAAACATTGGCCACAGATGTTACACAAAGAAGGGAAATCTGACTTTGATTGTCATTTTCCATTGAGATATTTTCACTTCAGTCATTTCTTGGTTGTGTTTGACTCTGTGACTTCTTTTGGGGTTTTCTTGGAAAACATACTGGAATGCTTTGCCATTTAGTTGCATGCTGATGATAGATAGATAGATAGATAGATAGATAGATAGATAGATAGATAGATAGATAGATAGACAGACAGACAGCTTCCTTGGCAGAATCTCCTGTTGTTCCTGCATTTCATCAACAAGGAAATAATTTATCATTAATTTAAGTTTTTGTAATTTCATAATGTGGATATTCCCTCAGCTAATGTAGAACACAACTCCTCCCATCTCATAAGATTATGACCAAACAGTGACTAACTTTCTGGTGATTAGCTTCCCCAAGTTTCGATAAACTGGGCCTAGGATACCCAGTCTGTCACTGGACCATACCTGAAGTCTCCCAGAGTTTAGACTTCACCAACATATCCCTTGAGAAACTCCAGTGTTATCTCTCCCCACAACCCACTTTTATTCTCTTCCCTGATAGGCATACCTTTTTTTTTCTCTTCTGAGTATTTGTCAGGACATAATTTCACCAAACTGCACTATCAATATATTAGGAAAAATGAAAATTAATGCAAAATTATAAAAAATTAAACCCAACCCAACAACTATTATCAGTAATGTAATCAGCACTATGAGAAATGGACTGATTTGTTGATTAGCTATCAGGCATAACAGAATCAAAGCCGCTCTGGTAGAGCTGGGTTGACTTTGTGGTACAGTTTGATAAACTGTGTTTTTGTTAATCAAATTAGCTGACCTGATTCTGAGGCACCCAGGGAGCTAACTATTCTGAGATGTGTTTGGCATCTTTCTATTACACTGGCAGAGGGGAGTTGGAGGGAAAAGAAGGGCATGTTTCCCTGACCAGAAAAATTCTTCCTAAAATTTAATTCAAGTCAGCAAAAAAAGGGGGACTAAAATGTTCATAGCCTTTGACTCAGAAATTCCTCCGTTAGTAGAGAAGAATCTGTAATTATGCCCAAAGAGTTATAAAACTGCGTATACCCTTTGACCTAGCAATACCACTACTAGGTCTGTTTCCCAAGGTGATCAGAGAAAAAAGAAAACAACCTATATGTTCTAAAATATTTATTGCAGCTCTCTTTGAGGTCACAAAGAAATGAAAATTGAGAGGACACCCATCAATTGAAGAATGGCTAAATAACTTGTGGTATATGGTTGTGATGGAATACTACCATGCTGTAAGAAATGATGAGTTGTTTGATTTTAGAAAGACATGGAAAGATTTGCATGAAATAATGAAAAGTGAAATATATATTAATAGTAATAAAATAAAACACAATAGCAATATTGTTTGAAGAATAATTATAAATAACAAAGTTATTCTGAGTATTATAAATACTCAAATCAACTACAAAGGACCTGTGAAGAAAGATGCTATCTACTTCCAGAAAAAGAACTGATAAATAGAAGTATGCATAGTGTGGTTTATTTATATTTATAAATCTGTGTCAAATGGTGGCCTTCTCTAGTGTGGGGTAGAGAGAGAGAGGGAGAGAGTTCAGAACTTAAAATATAACAAAAGTAAATTTAATTTAATAAAAAAGATATTGCTCAGTGAGGCATATGCTTCAAGAAAGTATTCATAGCAGCCCTTTATGATAGTAAAGAACTGAAAACAAAATGGTTGCCCATTCATTGGAGAATCGAGAAAACAAATTATGCTGCATAAATGGAATAATGTTACTGTGTTGCAGATAGGTAGCACAGTGAATAGAGTGCTGCTGTTGTGTTTGTCCTTTGTTCTCGAAGGGGACCATGACATCAGGGAAATGATGACATGACTTGCAGTTGACTTTGATTTGAGTTAGGGAGGGCAGTGCAAGGTGACCTTGCATAGGTCACCAGCCTCACTTTCTCCTTCAGAGGCATCCAGATCCGGTGGCCTGATACTCACCAAGATGACTGGAGATGGCCCAGGAGAAAGTCCTGAGTTTAAATCCAGCCTCAGATACTTCCTATCTGTGTAACTCTGGGCAAGTCACTTCATCTCTCAGCCTATTGCTCTCATCTTTGCCTATAAAATGCAGATAATTGTACCTATTTCCCAGGATTATTGTGAGGATCAAATGAGTTATTTAGAAAGCTCTCTGCAAACCTTAAAGCTCTATATAAATGCTAGCTATTATTCAGAGAAATGTGAGGTTTATGTAAACAAATACAGAATGCAGTAAATTAAACTAGAAAAATAATATACACCATGATTATAACAATGTAAATGAAAATAATAATAAAGCAAAACTGAATGCTGTGTTATAACGCTCATGCTTAGCCTCAATAGAAGAAATGCAGAAAACGCACCTCTCTCTTTTTGTTGGAAGGGTACTGTAAGGGGCTCTTGAGAGCCTGATGAGATTGGGAGTTGAGGCCCAAGGACAGTCCCGTAGGAAATAGGAATTATCTGGGGCTACACAGTCTGGCTCGGCTCCTCCTCCTCTGATAAGGCAGGCTGTGAACAGCACATGCCCCCCTTTCCAAATAAGCACTGGACACGAGTTGTCCGGGAGCTGTGATGCATGGCCCTGGGGCTCCTGATAGGCTTAGAGGATCGTGCACAAGCTTGCTTGCACCCAGATACGAAGGCTAGTACTGCATAAAAATCCTGCTTGCTGTAACAATAAATGGAGTTGCCTACCATTTTGCCTCCCGCCTGATTCACTGTCAGTGAGATTCTTCCCTCCTGCTGGTCAGGAGTGGAAGGGGGTGGTATAGACCCCCAACAGGGTACCACAGGTGTGGATTGTTTCATATACTGTCAAGACCCCTCCTTTTCATTGGGGTTACTGGTTTTACTGAGGTTGCCAGTTTCACTTGCTTTGTAACAGTTATGTGCATCAGTGTTAATAAACAGATTTTGCTCAAAGCTATGTACTTCAGTCTACTTTTATGAAATATACTTGAGAAAGGAGCAATTTTTGGACGTCATTCACAGTTCTATCATGAATTTTTTTAACATTGTAGTTATTGTAGAAATTTTCCATTTATACAAACATTGATACATACCTAATGTGTTCCAATGGTCACCTTTTCTATTTTTAACTTGTACCAAATAGTTTTGATTGTTATCACTTTGTAGTATAATTTCAGATCTGGTCCTGCTATACACTCTTCCTTTCCACTTATTTTAATTATTTTCTCTTGAAAGTCTAGATTTTTTCCTCCAGATTAATCCTGTTATCATTTTCCAAGGACTATAAAGTAATCCTATGGTAGTTTGATAAGGATGGCAGTAAATTAATTTTTTTTACCATATTGCTATGACCTAATCATAAACAATTAATGTGGATTTATTTTATATTCTGGTTACTAACCATTTCTAGCTTTATAGAGTAATTCTTTGGTAGTTTGATTGACCTAACATTGAATAAGTAAATTAATTTAGATGGTATTGTCATTTTTGTTATCGTCTCAGTCTCTTTCTCCAGCTCACTGAGGAAACTAAGACAAACAGGGTTAAGTGACTTGCCCAAAATCACATAGCTACTATAAGTGTCTGAGGCTGGATTTGAACTCAGGAAGAAGAGTCTTCCTGACTCTAGGCCCGGACACTCTATCCACTGTGCCCACCTAGCTGCCCTAAGTATTTTGTATGATGTGCAGTTATTTTAAAAGGAATTTTTCTATCTCTTCTTGCTGAGTTTTGTTGATAATGCACAGAGTTGCTGATGATTTGCGTGAATTTATTTTATATCCTGCAACTTTTCTAAAGTTGTTTGCTGTTTTAATTATGTTTTTAGTTGACTCTCTAGGGTTCTCTAAGTATAATACCATTATATCATCTGTGGAAAGTGATAGTTTTGTTTACTTATTGCCTATGCTTATTCCTTTAATTTTTTTCTTGTCCAATACTGAATAATAGTAGTGATAATAGGCATCCTTGCTTCACCCTTGATCTTACTAGAAAGGCTTCTAGTTTATCTCCTTTACAAATAATGCTTGCTCTTGGTTTTAGATAGATACTACTTTATTATTAATCTTATTACTCATTTCAATTAATTTTGTTTTGTTGAATCTTTAGGTGTCTCTAAGTTGACTACCATATCATCTGCATTATTGCAAAAAAGAAGTTTTGTTTCTTTCTTTGTTCAATTGTGTCTGACTCTTGTGACCCTGTGGATCATAGCATGCCAATACTGTACATGGGATTTTCCTGGCATGAATATTGAAGTGGTTTGCCATTTTCTTCTCCAGTGTATTAAGGCGAACAGAAGTCAGGTGACTTGCCTAGGATCACACAGCTAGTAAGTGTCTCAGGCCCGATTTGAATTCAGATCTTCCTGACTCCAGGCCCAGTGCTCTATCCACTGAGCTGATAATGAACATTATTGTTTTATTCTTGATGTTATTGTAAAGGCCTTCAGTATTTCTCTATCACATATAATGTAGGCACTGGGTTTTAGATAAATACTATTTACTATATTAAGGAAACGTCCATTTATTACTATATTTTTTAGTGTTTTCAACAGAAGTGTATTTTGTCAGAAGCTATTTCCACATCTATTGATATAACGTAATTTTTTTGTTATTAATGTGGTCTATTTTGTTTACGGTATTATTAATAGTTAATCAACCTTTCATTCCTGATACGAATCCAACCTGATCATTGTGTATAATCTTTTTAATATGTTGATGTATCCTCTTACCTAATACTTTATTTATTAATCATCAGGGATATTGATCTACAGCTTCTTTTTCTGCTTTGTCTCTCCTCGGTTTGCTATCAGGACCATATTTATATTGTGGAATGAATTTTGTAGGCTATCTTCTTTTCATATATAAGATATTTATTTAATATTTAACTCAATCGTTTTTTGAATTTTGGTAGAATTCACTTATAAATCCAACTTGTCCTGACTCTCACTCCTAACCCCTCCCCATCCTAGGGAGTTCATTTATGCCTTGTTTAATTTATTTTTAAAATTTCCCACTTCTTGTTCTGTTTCTGTTCATCTGAATTGTGCATTTTTCTGTGTTGATCTATTTAATTTTTGTAAGTTTTGTAGCCATATAATCAAGCAAAATAGTTTCAAATAGTTTCCTTTATTCTTCTTCATTTGTGGTGAATTTTTTTTTGAAATTTTTGATATTGATAGCTTTGTTTTCCTTTCTTTTTAATCACACTAATTGTTTATTTTATTATTTAAAAAACCCAGTTTTGTTCAGTATTGCTTTTTTGCTTTCAATTTTATTTCTTATTTGATTTCTATTTTGATATTTAGTTGGAGTCTTTTTATTTGTTGCTTTTCTAGATCTTTTAGTTGCATACTTAATTCATTCATCTGTTCTTTCTTTTGTTGATGAAAATTTTTCAAGATAAAATTTTGCACTAACTGCTTTGTCTAACTTCCAACAAAAGACTTTATATAGTGTCTCATTGTTTTCATTTTCTTTAATGAAATTCCTCCCCCCCCATTTAATCCTCATCATCTAGTTCTTTAGTATTAAATTATTTAGCCTCCAAAAAAGTTTGAAATGTTTTGTCAGAGACCCTTTTTTGTTCGTTTTTTTGGGTTTTTTTTGGGGGGGGGCAGGGCAATTGGAGTTAAGTGACTTGCCCAAGGTCACACAGCTAGTACATGTGTCAAGTGTCTGAGGTTGGATTTGAACTCAGGTCCTTCTAACTCCAGGGCCGATGCTGTACTCACTATGCCACCTAGCTGCCACCCAAAGACCCTTTTTTGACTAAAAATTTTAATGCCTTGTGATCAATAAAGGATGCTTTAACATCATTGCTTTTCTTCATTTGTTTATGAGTTTTTAATGCCCTACTATATGGTCAAAATTTGTAAAGAGACCATGCATAGTTGATAAATATTGCTCTATCCACCATTCAGTAATCACCAAAAATATACTACTTTTGACTTTTCTTAACTTTTATTCAGATCCTTAACTTCTTTTATGTTTATCTTTTTGCTAGATTTGTTTTGTTCAGCAAGGGGACACACTGAAATCTCCAACTACCATGGTTTTGCTGTCTGTTTCTACCCGTAATTTAATGAATTTTTCCTTTAAGTACTTAGATGTTATGGCATTAATCTGAGTCAATCAATTTCAGTGAGTCTTAGTATTTTGGGGACAGAATATTTTAGCAAATGAACAGAACTCTCCCAGCCTCCTGCAGTCAGTAGTAAAAATCAAAACTAGAAGTCATTTGGGCAAACTCTAGTCAACATGATTTTTAGGGGGATAGATGTCAGAGAAATAAAGGTAAACATAATTTGTTTAGAAAGACGGAAAGTATCAGAATACAAAAATGAAGGAGAGCTCACTGTGTTATAGATGGTGACATTCAGGTAATACCAAACATAGGCTGACTTTAGACCATCCTTCTGGAAGTTAGAAAGCTAAAGTAAGATCTCAAATGCTGTTTGATGGGGGAAAAAATGTGTGTTAATGCTCTGGAAGATTTAGCCAAGGAGAATTCAGTTGATTTCAAGGCACAGGGAGGTCAGAAACCATCATGTAGTTATGTGATGAGGAGGGAGGGAGTAAAATGGGGAGCAAAGAAAGAAAAGTGCTAAATCCCATGGCCAGCAGCTTTAAAAATGCATACAAAGATTTATTTGAATCCTTAATTGCTCGACTGAAAGCATTTAAAAATGATCCTAATCTCCAGGGTCAGGGCTAAGTAGCACACTTAGGGAGGAAAGGACATAGCTGGGAAGGCAGGCAGTAATTGCCTAGGGAGGGTAGAAGTTTGGGGGGGTTGAGTAGAAAGGGATATGGGTATTAAACAATATTGCCTTGTCACAGGTGCATGGATAACAAGACGTAGCTCTAATTAAGGAGAGAATTCCTAGAGTTGATGGAATCAGATACAGAAATAACCTTGGCAGTATGAGGCAAAAATCAGGAAGAAAAATCATAATTATCCAACATTGTTAGACAGATTTGGGGGATCAGCATACTTGGAAATATAGGACTGATTAAAAAAATCGACACAGATTAATAGCTACTCATTCCAGCCATAAATTTATAGGCAAGATCTAAAGAGGTGATTTCAAATATTTGTATAGATGAGAAAACTACTCATTTGCTGAAATTAACTTTGAAAGTCTAGAATTGAAATAACTTTTTCCAGTAGTTTGTATTTTTGCAAAATGTCAGTCCTTTTGGTACACTGGATTCTACTGTGGGCTGTGGGGACATGTTATTTTTGTTACTTTTTTTTTTTTAAAGACTGCTCCTTCTGAATCTTGTGTAACGAGGATGTGCCCTCTGCTGACACATCTCTGTATTACTGAGAATGGACACTGAGCTGTCTATTCTGTTCCTATCGGTAGCTAATTCACATGCCAGCTTTTATCAAGCAGTCAAAACAAACAAAAAAATAATACCAAGATAAGGTCAAAATGGATACATGTTTTAGACATAAAGAATAATGCCATAATCAAATTAGGGGAGTGTAGAATAGTTTACTTGTCAGATCTAAGTATAAGGGAATAATTTATGACCAAACAAGAGATAGAGAATATTATAAGATATAAAATGGGTAATTTTGGTTACATTAAACTAAAAAGGTTTTGCACAAACAAAACTGGTGCAGCCAAGATTAAAAGGAAAACAGAAAACTGGGAGAAATTTTTTAACAGTAAGTTTCTTGGACAAAAGTCTCATCTCTCAAAAATATAGAGAACTGAATCAAATTTATAATAATACAAGTCATTCTTCAATTGATAAATGGTCAAAAGATATGAACTGGTAGTTTTCAGACAAAGAAATTAAAGCTATAGCCATATGAAAAATGCTCTAAATAACTATTGGTTAGAGAAGTACAAATTAAAACAACTCTGAGATACCACCTCATACCTATCAGATTGGCCAATATGACAGAAAAGGAAAATAGCAAATGTTGGGAAAATTGGGACTAATGAATTGTTGGTAGAATTGTGAACTGATTCAGCCATTCTGAAGAGAAATTTGGAACTATTCCCAAAGGGCTATAAAACTCTGCCTACCGGGGGCAGAGCCAAGATGGCGGCTGGGAAGCAGTGACTGGCGTGAGCTCCCCACCAAGTCCCTCCAGAAACCTATAAAAAATGGCTCTGAACCAATTCTAGAGCTGCAGAACCCACAAAGTGGCAGAGGGAAGCAGGGCTCCAGCCCAGGACAGCCAGGATGGTCTCTGGGTAAGGTCTGTCCCACACGGAGCTCCCAGCCCCGAGCTGAGGGGAGCGGAGCTGAGCCCAGGGCGCACGGTGCAAACAGACCAGACGCGGACCTACCAGACCAGGAGATGAACAGAGTGCCCTGGCATCCTGAATTACTGAGCTGTGGCATCCACCAGACCTCTCAACCCACAAAGAGCAAAGACAACAGAGAAGGTTAGTGGGAAAAGCAGCGGAGCCTGAGTTTGCGGTTCGGCCACCACCCCTGGGGCAGCGGAGGTGGGGCAGCTTTAGAACTAGGGCTGCAGTTGCTTCTGGCCCCAGGCCCACCTGGTGGGAGGAATTAAGTGGCTGATCAGAGCAGGCGTGAAGAGCCTGCGGAAGATTTAAGCCAGTCCGGGTAGGAAGTTCTTGGGAAAGGAGGAGTGCTGGTGAGGCAGCGCATCTGCCCAAGCGTGGAACATAGAACTCTTCAGTCTACAAGCAGTCATACCCTGCTGAAAAACTCAAGGTTTAAGTAAGTTGGCTGGGAACATGGCCAGGCAGCGAAAACAC
>CM053624.1:239566633-239591301 GCA_028646595.1 Phalanger gymnotis
AGGATGAGAGAAAACCATGAAAAACAAGTCAATGACTTGCTAAAAGAGACTCAAAAAAAATACTGAAAAGTATACTGAAGAAAACAACACCTTAAAAAATAGACTAACCCAAATGGCAAAAGAGCTCCAAAAAGCCAATGAGGAAAACTCTGCATACCTTTGATCCAGTAATACCACTACTAGGTTTGTATCCCAAAGAGATTTAAAAAAAAAAAAAGGAAAATGACTCATATGTACAAAAATATTTGTAGCAGCTCTTTTTGTGTTGGCAGAAAAAATGGAAATTGAGGGGATGCCCGTCAATTGGGGAATGGCTGAACAAGTTGTCGTATATGAATGTAATGGAATACTATTGTGCTATTGAAAAAATGATGAGCAGGCAGATTTCAGAAAAATGGAAGGATTTACATGAACTAATGCTGAGTAAAGTGAGAAGAACCAGGAGAACATTTTACACAGTTAACAGCAACATTGTGGGATGATCATCTATGATAGACTTAGCTCTTCTCAGCAACACAATGATCCAAGACGATTCTAAAAGAGTCATGATGGAAAATGCTATCCACATCCAGAGAAAGAACTGTGGAGTCTGAATGCAAATTGAAGCACACTATTTTCACTTTGGTGTTTTTTTTCCATTTTGTTCTGATTCTTCTTTCACAACATGACTAATATGGAAATATGTTTAACATGATTGCACATGTATAACCTATATCAGATTGCTTGTCATCTTGGGGTGGGAGGAGAAGAAGAAAAATTTTGAATTCAAAATCTTATTAAAAATGAATGTTGAAAACTCTCTTTACACATAATTGGAAAAAATAAAATACTATTTAAAAGAGAAAAAAAATGCTTGCCTTGTCAGTGATGGGGGAGGGGAGGGAGAGTGAGAGAGAATTTAGAACTCAAAATTGTAAAAAAAAAAAAGATGATTAAAATTGTTTTTACATGTATTTGGGAAAATTAAAATATTAAAATTAAAGACAAAACAAAAAAGCAGTTCTTGCTTCCAAAAATGAATACAGAAGGTAATCGTGGTTGTGGATGGGAAGGGTGGGAGGAGAATGGAAGGGTAAGACATGAAGACAAGATAGCTGTCTTCAAGTACTTGAAAGGCTGTCATATGGAAGGATATAGCTGACATTGATATAACACTTTAAAGTTTACAAAGTACTTTACAATCATCATCTCCTTTGCTACTCACGAAAAACTCCATGAGGTATGATAAAGCTCCATTTTACAGATGCAGAAGTTGAGTCTCTTGCCCAGGGTCATAGAACTAGTAAATGTCCAAGGAAGGATTCAAACCTGAGTCTTCCTGGACTTTTCTACTTACTTTTCCACCTAGATATCTTGTTCTGTTTGAGCAGAGAGGATAGAATCAATAGCAGTGGATGGAAGTAGGAAAGAACATTTAGATTTAATGTCAGGGAAAAAAACCTAATAATTAGAGTGATCCAAAAATGGAATGGGTTGTTTTGGGGGTTAGTGGGATCTCTCTTATTGGAGGTCTTCTATCAAAACCTTGTACATTGAAGAGGAAATTATTTTTCAGCTATCAATTGAACTACATGGCTCTTGAAGTGTGTGACTGCCCATTACTCCTTTTCAGTTACTCTATGTTATGGGAAAATTGACAGACCCCCTGTTCTCCAAATTGAACATCTCCTCTTTAACCTCTACATTTTTGCACAGGCTGATGGTCTACCTGCCCCCTGCCCCCACTTCTGTCTCTTCAACTTCCTTCAAGTCTCAGTTCAGATGATAAGTCCTATAGGAATACATCCCTAATCTCCCCAGGTGCTCCCTCTCTCCTCCTCAGATCATTAATGCTTTCTTTCTCTTCCTCAAATAATCATGTATATACTTATTTATTTCAATATTGTGTCTTCATTAATAGAATGTAAACTTCTGATGGAGAGGAGACTTTTGTTTTTGCCTTTTTGTCTTCCAGTTTCAAGGAGGTTGCACGGCTTAATGACTTGTCCATGATAATCCAGAACTAGTACTTCATTTAGGTCCTCTAGATGTCAGGTTAGGTCCTCTAAGTTCATTTCTCTTTCTAATTCACTGTGGCACCGCTCTAAAGCCATGCAGTTTATTAGGTGCATGTGATAAAGAAAATTGAGGTCCATTACCAATCGACCGAATTGCTATCGAAAGTTCCTCTTAATAGCTGTGCTTTTTTTTTTTTAAAAAAAAATAAAAAGAATGGTTTGAAGCTCTCTGGAGGAAGGGTGCTGCATAAAATCCAATAATGGATTCAGTCCTACTTACTTTGAGTAATTGATGGTTCTG
Organism: Phalanger gymnotis; assembly: GCA_028646595.1. Classification (NCBI taxonomy): domain Eukaryota; kingdom Metazoa; phylum Chordata; class Mammalia; order Diprotodontia; family Phalangeridae; genus Phalanger; species Phalanger gymnotis. Next base: position 239,568,932 of record CM053624.1, read on the forward strand.
GGCATAATGACTTCATTCACATAAAATAGTGACCTCTTCTGAAATCTATCTCTCACCTTTGTGCCATTCCACTCATAGTCCTCCATGTCTGTAATGCACTTTGACTTCATCTCCCCCACTTAGAATCCCAAGCTTCCTTCCAAGCAGCTTTAAGTATTAACTCACCTGAACATAAACTTTTAAATATCTCACCCACTCACCCATTAATTAAGTCTCTCACCCTCTTGAAATTACTTTGTATTATATTGCACACATACACACACACACACACACAAACATGCTACATACTTTGTATTTACTCACTGTCTGGGTTGTTTCTCCTCTCAAGAACTGAAGAATATAAGTTCCTTGAGGGCAGAGACTGCTTTGCTTTTGCTTTTGGTATCCCAAATGCCTACACCTACACAGTACCTTGTATGCAGTAGATGCTTAACAAATATTTGTTGATTTGAAATGAATTCTAATTAAAAAATGTTCATCTGATGTCTTAATAGAATGTAAGTTCTTTGAGGTCAAGAGCTGTTTCATTTTTTCTTTACCTGGCAGACAATAAGTGCATAATAAATGGTTGTTGATTGGTTCTCCTGCAAGATTTAAATTACTTCACTAATATGAACACTCTACTTGTCCTATTCACTCTATAGGACCGAGCAAAACAACAATTATGATAAGTGTGAAACAGTGGGAAGAGCATTGGATCGAGGAGCAAAATACTAGGTTCTCGCCATTGCTCTGCTACTAACTAGCTGTATGACTTTGGGCAAATCACTTTTCGTTTCTGGGCCTCAGTTTCCTTATCTACAAAATTCTGGGTTAAAAAACTCAAAACGGGCTAAAATAGTCACGAAATTCATATGGAGACAAAAAATATGAAGAATCTCAAGGGAAATAATGAAAAAAAGGTGAGGGGGACATAAGGGTCCTGGAAGTGTCAGATCTCAAACTATATAACAGGAAAGTAATTGTGTTTTGCATTATGATACATGTTTGTAAAGGCTTTTGTTTTTCTTGACTTCTCAATGGTTTGGGGAGGAAGAGGGAAAGGGAGAGAATTTCGAACAGAAGTACAATAGAATAAGAAATAATGAGCTTGATGATCTTAGAAAATATGGACAGAATTACATGAAATAAGAAGGAAATGAGCAGAACCAGGAGAATGATGTATATAGTAATACCAATATTGTTTTAAGAACAGTTTTGAGCAATTAAGTCATTCTGACTATTATAAATACCCAAATTAACTACAAAGGACCTCTGAGAGTAGACACTATCTGCATCCAGAGAAAAAACAGAAAAATAGAAGTATATATAGAATGGTTTTACATACATACATATATATATACATATATACATATATATATATGTAAATGGTATACATCTTTGGGCTGGAGAGGGGAACAAAAAAAGGAAAATAAAAGAAAGTTACCTGATACCTTTATTATATATTTAAAAGGAATATCAAGTTGTATATAATAGATTTGCAGTTTCATGTGCAATCATCTTTTTTTTTTCTATTCTACTATATTATGGAAATGCTTGTTTTATTTCTTTAGGTCAGAATAAAATAAAATTAAAAAAATGAAAATACAATAAAATTGCATGGGGGGAAAGGTGACTAGGATTTCGGATGGTAGCTATAGATTGTGTGAATCTCAAAGGAGGAGAGGTTACTGAGTGATGATGATGGTAAAGGGAGAAGCTGGAAGTGGCAACAGGGAGCAAGGATTGTTCCAATTCCCCACCTTGATGAATGAATGAGGTGGGGGTGGGGAGCAAGGAATGACAGTGCAGCCAGTGCTAGAAAGGGTGGTAGAACCAGAAGAACAATTTATACAATAACCACACTGTCAAACAAATAACTTTAAAAGCTGTAAGGACTATGATCAATACAATGATCATTCATGAGTCCAGAGAACTAATGATGATAAAACATGCAATCCCTTACAGAGAGGTGATGAATTTAGGACACAGAAGGAAACACACCCACCCACCCACACACACACACATACACACACATACACACACGCACACTTTAAAAACAGCCATTGACAGAATTTATTTTGATAGACCATGCATATTTGTTATAAGCAATGTGTTTTTCTTTTTTCTCAATAATATGGAGGGTTGGATGGAGAGAAAATAGATTTCTGTTCATTTTTTTTGAAATAGGAATCGGGGATGGCTACAGATGCAAAATGTTGCATGTCTTTTCAGCTGAGGTCTCTGTAGTATTAGTTTTATTTAGCTTTTTTATCTTATTATAAGAAAGCTCTCATGTACTAGGAAAAATCCGTAAATGTAAGTAATATGAAAACAAAAAAAAATCAATAAAACAAAACATATAGGCATTATCTGACTCAACAGTGGCTAAAGAAGCAAAAAAACAAAATACCATCCTCACATTGCAGACTGGGGCCCTGCCTTTGAGGTTACCACAGTTTGCAATGGAGAATGTATCACAAAAATCATTGAGGCCTTGAAGTAGTGGCTAAACAAATGAAGCAAATTTGTGGAAGATATTCTTATGGAGGAAAAGGGAGGGGAAGCTAATGGGAAAGTACTCTCTCATACTCTCACCTAAAACCAGGATCCTATGACAGTAAAGGAATTACCATCAGTAGTACTTCTAGAAGCAATCTATGAAGGTGGTCCCATCTTCTCTCACAGGGTATGGTAATATATCCTAGATAGATATGAAGATTTCAGTTAAGTGACTTAGGGGACTGGAGAAAAGATTAATTTCCTCAAGAAAGAAGAGTGAGTAGCCAATGGATTCAGTGTTGAAATAGAGTGACAAGAAAAGAAATGTTTACTACTCCGTTGAGAGCAAGGGTCAATTTTATTTTTTTTCTTTTGGAGGGGGGGGGAAGGCAGGGCAATTGGGGTTAAGTGACTTGCCCAAGGTCACACAGCTAGTAAGTGTGTGAGGCTGGATTTGAACTCAGATCCTCCTGATTCTAGGACCAGTGCTCTACTCACTGCGCCACCTAGCTACCCCAGGAGTTGATTTTAGAAGAATAGATGGTATTCTAACTAATGAGCTACACAAAATGTACCAAGAAAAAGGGCTTAATAGCAAACGGAATAGAGAAGTAAGAACTGCCCCTACAAATCCTCCAGATCTTGAACCCTTGTATCCAAGTGAGTCACACCTTCAGAAAGACTAGGAAATAGGCTGAGCCCCAGTTCAGACTAAAGAAACACACAGATAGGATTACAGACCCCATATTAATCTTACCATATATTGGAAAAAATGGATCAAATACTGTAACTGTTGTTTATACAGGAGAAAATGATCATGAAACTGTACCCTTGACTCATATATTCTATCATGAATGAGACTATGATAATCTCTTTGCTTCTTTTTGGCTTTTTCTGTTAAGTTTGTTTGTGAGATTTGTTTCCTGCAAGCTTAGTACCATCCATCTGCAGGTGCCTGACTGCTTAAGCCAGATGTCACCCTCTGATGTGTTCAGATGTCACCTCTGGACTTGTCCGTAACTGTGATGTGTCATCCCTGGACCTGGCGTCAACTGAGTTCCAGATGCCAGTTTACTAAAGAACTGACCTCTTGAATGGGACTTTCGACCTTTGGGAGCAGGGACAGCTCCACCCAATTTCAGCAGGAAGAAGCTATGGAGGATGAGACCTTCACCCTTTACCCCAAGATTTTGAGCACCATTTGTTTGAGGGGAGAATGATGACATTGCTTTATATGCTTATCTTGTATTATCCCTGTTACATTGTTGTGTAAAGTTCTGTTGACGTCAGTTATCCCAAAATTCCCATTGCCATACGTAATGGATAAAAAAGATCTTGGGGCCGAATGTATTAGCAATTTGGATTTGAAGATCTTTCCCACCCATTAATAGGCCATATGACCTGTTTATGTCACAGGAAGCCTAAGTCACATGTACTGGGAAGAGCTTGCTGAGAAGAAAAGGAAGCTGTGTCACAGGAAATGCTGAGAGAGCAGTTACGGGAGTTATGACAGAGCTAAGAGAAAGAGCAGACGTGCTGCGCTGTAAGTTTGCTTGTTACTTGGGAAGACCCCAGCAGGGGGGTGGATGGTTTTACTGACGGCAAGGCTCAATACTGTGATGGCAAGGCTCAATACTGTGATATAATGAATTGAATTCTTTGCTGCTGTGATGGATTGGGCAGATGGCTTATGGGATATGGTTCTCTGGTGTCTCAATAAATGGTTTACTTCTACCTTCTATGTGGAGGGTCTTGTATATTTTGCAATACAGAACCACATAGGCATTTTGACAATTATTATCTATATTGTTATTAATGCCTTGCTGATACACTTGGCATTTGTACTCAAGACATTTGTTAATGCCAGATTAAAACATCTTTTCTGGAGTCAATATCTGGTTGTGAATATCTCTTCCAGGATTTAAAATTGGATTTAGCTATTCAGAGTTCTGGTCAAAAAAAGACAGACTCAATTAAAAATAGGCATTTTGTTTCCCCTAGACTTTCTTCCTAAGTCACTCAGGAGATGACTTCTGTTAATGAAATCCAACAGACATTTTTTTTAATGTGTAACTTGAAGTGAAAAAGAAAACCCAAGAATCTTACCAGACATCAGGTTAGTCAATGTCCCCATCTCCCTTCTCTTTCTCCTCTTTCCATGGCACCCTTCCTTAGGATATGGAAACTAGAAGCAAGTTCAGCTGACACAATCCAGAGAAATAGAATCAAACTGGACCTGATCTCATAGAATCATCAACTACTTTCCTCCCGCTGTGGTATGGTAGTGGCAGGAAATATTAATGTATAAGCAGTGTAATGGATAAGAGAGTTGGCCTTTCAGTCAGAAGACCTGAGTTTCAATTCCATGTACTAGCTGTATAGCTCTGACCAAATTAGATTTTCATCTTCTTCTATGAGAGGATAGGTTCTTAATTTTTTGTGTGTCATGGACCGCTTTGGCACTCTGGTGAAGCCTATGGACCTTTTATCAGAATAACATTTTTAAATGTATAAAATAAAATTCATAGAATTACAAAGGAAACTGATTATATTGAAGTACAGTTACCGAAATATTTAAAAGAATAAGTTAATGGCCCCCAGTTTAAGAACCCTTACACCAGGGACAGCTTTGAAGGTGGCTGGAGAGTGGTCTCAGAATCAGGAAAACCTAGGTTCAAGTCTTGCCTCTGACATACGTTGACTGACTGTGTGACCTTTGGCAAATCTCTTAACCTCTCAATGCTTCTGACTTTTCTCTAAGGCTATAAGTTGCTAAGAAGGTGTCCAGTCTACAGAGGGAATTTCCTCATTGGGTTGTCTACATACCAATAAAAATACAAGTGTCATTCCATTTCATTAAGATAGTCAAGCCATGAACCCCAACTGGGACAAAGAGCAACATGACATGATGATGTAAAGATGAAGAAGATCCAAGGCAAATATTAAAACATTGGTTACTATTCTGTCTCCCAGCCTCTTCTATTCCTTCTGCCTCCCTCTTCCAGTTTTCTTCCTTCATGTAAACCACCCAACTGTCCTTCTTTCATATATACCCAACTCAACAATCCATCCTCTCTATACACCAAGATTAATCTCGATTATGCACCTTACCGCAGACCAACCATCTAGCCTTATTTCCTGTGGAATTGTAATTATTTACTCCTCTCCCCATCTGATTTTGCTGGGTCAGAGTTTCAGATGGACCTTTCCCACCCTTGCCAATATCAGTACCTTTCCACTTCAAAGTCCCCATGGTGTCTAAATTTCTTGATGTCAGAACACTGGAACAAAGTAATATATATTATTATAGAGGTGACACAGAGGAATAAAATCTTCCTTCTCCCTCCCCCCAGTTTGCCTTGGGAGGAAAGGGGGTATTTTTCCAGAAAATGACATAACCAGCCTCTCAGGTCACTTAGAAAACTTATCCTGCCCAGGCTCAGCAATGATGCATCAAATGGCAGTGAATGGGAGTGACCTTGTGTGCACTACTGGCATCATGGGTCATATTTTCATTACTTATTCAAACTTTTACCTCCCCACAACCTAAGTCTTTATAAACTCGACCTAATTACTTTAAGGCACTGGGCCTAGTGCCCAAAGCTGATGCACTGTGGCTTAGCTCCAAAAGGTTATTCACTTTGTGCAGTTTGAAAAAAATGTCCTTCAGAAATGAAGATGATGCTACCAAGCTGTCAGCATAGTGACATAGGTTTAGGCATATGTTTAGCACCTTTTCCAAGAGTGGTAATGGGTTTTCAGTGTGCCATTCACATTCTCTGGCTTGGCCCCCCTTTTGTTATCTATAAAAGCTGACTAGCCTGGTCTATGTTCATGGATGGGCAGCTATGTGGTACAGTATATAGAGCACCAGGCTTGGGGACTCAGCTCCCTGAATTCAAATCTAGCCTCAGACACTTACTAGCTGTGTGACCCTGGGCAAGTTGCTAAATCCTGTCAGTTTCTTCCTCTGTAAAATGAATATCTTTGCCAAGAAAACCCCAAATGGGGTCAAGAAGAGTCAGACATGACTTGAAAATGAGTGAACAATGGTCATGGAACAAAATGAAGTTAACTGGTCTATACGTACTTCATTATCACCTCAAGTTAATAAGCTGAGCTAGCTGGTTACGAAGGAGAGAGGAAAAAGCCGCTACTGTTAATTGCAATTCAATAGATATTTATTAAATGTCTATTATAAGCAGCACATTGACATAGTAAATAGAATTGGTAGACTTGAACTCAGGAACACTCACATGCAAATCTTGCCTGTCACTTGAGGCTGTGTGACCACAGGCAAGTCCTGTACTTCTTTTTACCTTGGTTTCCCAGTCTGTAAAATGGGCATAACGATCCTCACTGTACCCATCTCGTAGGGTTGTTCTGTGGTTCAAATAAGACAATTCAAATGAAGTATTTTGTAAATGTTAAAGCACTTTATATAAAGTCATATTACCAACCCTGCTTTCCAGTTCTGGAAAATCAATCAAATCAATATTGACATTGTTACTGGGAAAGGTGCATTAGGCTCCACTTAATCCCTTTGGTTCTACTCACCCCTGACAATTTCTTTTTTTAACTAATTTTTATTTTTTGAATTAACCAAAATAGATGTTTCTCTCTCTCCCACCCTCTGTACCCCCTACCATTGAAAAGAAAAGAAAAAGAAAACCTTTGACATAAATATGCACAGTCAAGCAAAACAGATTCCTACACTGGTCACGTCCAAAACATACATGTCTCCTTCAGCACCCTGAAGCTATCATCCCTGTTAGGAGGGAAGCAGCATGCTTCATCACTGATCTTCTGGAATCATGATTGCTCACTGTATTGCTCAGGTTTTCAAAGTTGTTTGTTTTTATGGTATTGTTACTGCATAAATTATTCTCCTTGTTCTGCTTATTTATTCTCTATCAATTCATATATGTCTCCCCAGCTTTCACTGTTCCTTTCATCATTTCTTACTGCATAGTAGTATTCCATTAAATTAATATAATATAGTTTGTTCAGCCATTCCCCAACTGATGGGCACCCTTTAGTGTCTAATTCTTTACTACAGCAAAAATTGCTGCTTTAAACATTTCTTCACATATGGGCCCTTTTCCCTCTTTCTTTCATCTCCTTGGGGTATAAGCCTCCTAGCAGTATCAGTGGGTTTAAGGCTATGCATGGTTTAGTGACTGCATAATTCCAAAATGCTAACCAGAATAGCTGTACCAATTCATAATTCCACAACTATGTTTTAATGTGACTGTTTTCTCATAGCCCTGCCAACATTTGGCATTTTCCCTTTTTTTTTTGATAACTTTGCTAATGTGATGGATGTGAGATAGCACCCCAGAATAGCTTTGATTTGTATTCCTACAATTATTAGTGATTTGGAGTATTATTGGTAAGTTAGATGTCTTTAATTTCACGTTCATATGCTTTGATCATTTATCGACGGGAGAATGGCCCTCTGAAAATTTCCAAACCAAAATACCCTACCCTGGTCACCACTTCCCCAATATATATTGTTTTCCCCTATCAGAATGTCAGGGCCTTGAAAGGATGGATTCTGTTTGCTTTTGTGTTAGTATCTCCAACAGGTGGCTTTTGAGTTCTCTTCCTGTTCTAGAGCTATGATACCTTTGTGAATTGCAAAATTGCAAAAAAAAAAACCCCCAAAAAAACCCCTTATCTTGGGTGTGAGGGGCTGCTTGGGTGGTATTTAGGCCTAGGATTGAAGTGGGATATGCAGCTTAGTGCAGCTAAATATAGTCCACAATTTGAGATGCTGTGGCTGACTCCATTAACCTGAATCTTTTGGGCATGCTGAAGTCATTTCCTCCTGCCCTGGGTGCTACCATTCTACTCTGCCTAGCATTACCTAGGCGTTAATTACCAAGTTACCTCCCTGCCCCTCCCCCACCCACAATTCCTTTAAGGGATGTGGCCCAGAATAGAGAGGGATGAAAGTTACTTCCACCACAATGACAGGCTTCCTCAATGTTCTTTCCTAGCCAAAAAACCCTGCCTTTGCTGTAAGCTGCAAATTGGTACCATTACCTGGGTCTCTGTTTGGGGAGACTATTTCTTACCTGTTTTAACAGGTCTCTGAGATTTCTGATCTTTGTCTCCTTGGACTTTGGCTGTGTATTCTTCATTCTATCCTGCCGGTTTCCTGGCTCCTCAATCCATGCCTTTCTCTGAGTGTTGCTAAATCAAGTCAAGTCAACCAGGATTTATTAAGCTTCTTCTGTATATCCCAGATCCTGTGATAAGTGCTTAGGGATATAAAGGAAGGCAAAATCAGTCTCTGCCTCAAAGAGCTCTTATTCCAAATGGGGGAAACAACCTGCAAACATGTATACATATACGCAAACACACAAATATACACTATATACAGAAGACAATAGTATTGTTGCTGTTTAGTCATTTTTCAGTTGTGTCTGACTCTCTGTGACCCCATTTAGGGTTTGCTTGACAAAGATAAGGTAGTAATTTGCCATTTCCTTTGCCAGCTCATTTTACAAATGAGGAACTGAGGCAAACAGGATTAAGTGACTTGCCCAGAGTCACGCGGCTCCTAAGCTTCTGAGGCCAGACTTGAACTCAAGCAGACGAGTCTTACTGACCCAGCACCAGAGTCCTACCCACTGTGCCACCTAGCTGCCTAAAGTCAGTTTGGATTTTTTTGGGGGGGGCATATATTTTTTTGTTTGTTTTCCATTGAGATCAGGGAGGAAGAAGTATGATGCAGTAGAAAAAATGTGGCTAAGAGCTGGAAGTTCTGGGTCCTAATTTCAGCTTGTCTACTAACTAGGTCATAGTCTTGGGCCTCCATGTTGTTGTAGCTCACAAATTACTTCTGTTTTATGGGATCCACTATGAATGGCATTGGAAGTGGTCCCAGGTGGTATATATGTTTTCATTTTCTCTCCCCCCATCCCCAATTTAAGGGATTGTTTTGCTTCTAATTCCTCTCTTAATCTACCCTTTCCCTTTCTGTAGCGTTCCCTTAACCCCTTTACCTCTTATTTACTTGTTGGGTAAAATGTGTGTGTGTGCACATGTGTGCACATGTGTGTTTGTATTCTTCCCTCTTTTGAACAGTTCAGAGCGAGGTTCAGGTGTCACCCCCCACTCCCACATGCTTGGGGTAGACATGCCTTAACTCAGTGACAGGAGCCCGCCAGTTACCCTCAACCTGGGTTAGCCCAGGGTGTGGCTGTTAGACATGTTACAGCTTCTTGGAGCCACAGGTGAGAATTGGGTGAAGGTGGACACCAAAGGTGGATGAGCAGCTCTGAAAAAGGCTCAGTAGCTCTTTATACCAGAGGTACTAATCCTCCTTTAACATTCCATACACCTGTGAAGACTTCCCCCCCACCCCCCAGAATGGGCAGATGAGAACAATTTCTTCCAACAGCCATGAAAGAAGCTGAAGTAGGTGCTGTAGATGCTGAGAGACTGGTCAGGCATCGAAGACAGGTCATCCACTGTATCCTTGGCCAAAGACAGTCATCTTGATTTTGTCTTGCCACTGGAGTTCAATGATTCATGAAGAGAGAATGAGGTTAAGACTTTATGCAACTCTTGCTTCACTTAAATCCAATTTATGTGTAAGTCAGGACATCACCCTCTGATGTCATTGGTCCTCTTCAAAAATGAAGGATGAATAACTACTAGCCTCCCTAGTAATTAGCACAGAGCATGTTTTTCTTTCATTCCTCCTTCCTGTCTTCCCTTTTTGCCTTCCTCCCTTCCTGCATGCCTTCCTTTCTTCCTTCTATCTATCCATCTGTCCAATTTGACCGCACAATAAAAATACTGCTAGATTTGGAACTTCAAGATTATTCAGCCAAGAAAGAAGGTTCAAGTCCTGATTCTTCTACTTGTTACTTATGTGATCCTGGACAGGTTGCATAACCCTCTACGTTTCAATTTCCTCATCTGTTAAAAAAAAATAAGAGAGATTATACTAGATGACCTCCCTTCTAGCTCTAAATTTATGATTCTATTTCTTATTATTATTTCAATGTACAAAACATCAAGCTAGGTGCTGAGCATTGAAAGAGAAAAAGGAACTCAGTCTCTTTCCTCATCATTTGCTAGGGAGCCACTGAAGATATTTGAGCAGAGGAGTATTGTAACCAGATTTATGTGAATATGATAAGGGCAAAGAGTTCATGATAAAGTGTTATAAAAAATAAAGAAATGTTAATCTGCAGAGGATCAAGAAAAGCTTTATGGGGAAGATGGCATCTCTGTCAGTCAACAAACATTTATAAAGCACCTATTATGTGCCAGACACTGACCTAAGTCCTAGGGATACAAAGAAAGGCAAAAGACAATCCTTCCTCCCAAGAAGCTCACAGTACAATTCTCACACACTACATGCAAACAGCTATGTACAAACAAGATATATATATGTATATATACATTATATATATACACATATATATGTGTGTGTGTGCCTATACACGCAATATGATAAGATGGAAATAATCAAGAAAGGGAAGGTGGGGGGGGGAGGGTTGGGGAGGGGTCGGGAAAGATTTCTTGTAGAAGGTGAAATTTTAGCTGAGACTTTAAGGAAGCGAGGAAAAACAGGAAGGGGAGAGGAAAGGGAATGTCACCCGGGCCTTCAAAAGATGAGGAGTATTTTAACAGGCAGAGATTCAGAGGGAGGGCTCTTTGTGCAAGAATGACCTGTGGTGGATAAGAGCACTTTCTTTAAAACAGCCTTTGGTTCAAACCAGTTTTTCTTAATTCTATGAATCATTTCACACCTCATTTCAAAGCAGGACATAGAGCAAGGAAGAAACAAAATTTTCCAGTTTTGAGTCTCATTGACCTCTGTTAAGGAACAGATTTTAAATGAAATTAGCCAGACAGCAAAGTTTTTGATCCTATTTTCCTCCGAGACCATCTCCTCGGTGCCTAGCCTTAACTCTGAAAACCCTGGTTTCATGTTTCTGATGAGAAAGAAGAGATATTGTCCAACTGGGCATTTGTGATGGTTTTAAATCCTGGTGATTTGTCACTGGCTAAAGGGAGGGCTTCTGAAGATGTCAGTCATTTCTTGGCATACTGCCATGTTATTTTCCTTGTGATTTAGAAACTTAATAAAATATCTCAAGACTGTTCCACCAAGAGAAAGAAATAAATGAATAAACATCTAGAATATGTAAAAATGCTTGAAATCATGAGCAGCTCTTGTACATCTATGTGGTTGAAACATTTTCCACTCCTGGTCAATTTTTTTCAGTTACAGGCCACAAACAAGATTGACATTTCTAACATAGTAATACATTGGAATCTTGAAAGGGATAAAAAAAAATTTTAAAAAGAGATGAGGCTAACAGAGTATACTTTGTTCCATAAAGTATATAGGCCCTTAGTTTCAATGACAACAGAAGAAAAACTGAGGTTGGATATCAGTAAGAATTTCCTGATGCTGGGTTTAATTTTTCTACTAGAGAATAGATTAATATACTGGATCAAAAGAAAGTTTTAAAAAAGTTTTCTGTGGAAGTGTAGGTACCTATTTGTTTTTTTATTTCCTCCTATTCTTCTTCCCCTTACACTTCTCCTCCTCCTCTTCTTCCATCTTTCCTATCACCCAAATCTCTCTCCTCCCCCTCCTTCTCCCTCCTCCTACCTGTGTGACTTTGAGCAAATCATTTAACCTTTCTGGGTATGTTTCCTCCAATGTAAAATAAGGGAATTAGACTAGATGACTTCCAAGGTCTCTTCCAGCTCTCAATCTATGACCATGCGCCATATTTGAATTCAGATCAATGGCAGCTAGATGGTCCAGTGGATAGAATGCTGGATTTGAAGTCAGGAAGATCTGGGTATGAATCATGCTTACTAGCCATGTGACCCTGGGCAAATCACTTAACTACTCTCTGCCTCAGTTTACTCATCTGTAAAATGGAAATCATCACAGTGCCAACCTCCTAAGACTATTGAGAAGATCAAATGAAATAATATTTGTAAAACACTTTGCCAACCTTAAGGCTCAGTTTCAATGCTTGCTATTATTATCTTGTGACTTCACATTCAATTCTCCAAGCTCAGCACCCCTTCCACCAGACCAGAATGAGATAACAAAATGAGATAATGTATGTTAAGTACTTCGTAAGCATTAAATCACCATGTAAATGGGTGCTATTGCAGTTTATAGAAGTGCAATGATTGTGGTAGCTGGCAATCGCACAGACTGCTCACTCTGAATTAAGGATTCTCTTGATGAAATCGAGACTAGACTCTAGTAGCAATAATACTTTACCATTTATATGTTACTTGACCTTTGAACGTCAGTCCTTTGGTCCTCACAATAACCCTGTAAGGTAGACAAAGACATAATTTATCTTTATTATCCCCATTGGACCTTTGATATCTCTAGGACTTGGGGGTGACCCCAAGAGCAATCAAAAAAAGAATGGTCAATGTAAATAAGTTGTACCACATTCTATCTTCAAAATGTCAACCACATTACCTGTTGCTTACCTCACAGAGTTGTCAGTCAAACTGCACTTATTAAGTGCCAGTTATGCGCTGTACACTGTGATAAGCTCTAGAAATTACAAAGAAAGGCCAAAAAAGAGTGCCTATTCTGAATAGGAGAAACGATGGAAATAACTGTGCACAAACAAGATATAGACAAAACAAACCAGAAATAACCCCAGAGGAAAGGCAATAAGACTAAGGAGGACTGGGAAAGGTTTCTTGAAGTTAAGTTTGACTTTAGTTGAATCTTGAAGAAAGTCAATAGTCAGGAGCCGGAGATGAGAATTGTGAGGGTTCGATTCAATTTAATAAACACTTATTAAATGCCTACTATATTCCAGGCACTGTGCTAAGTGCTAGATATGTAAATAAGAAAAAGACACAAAGCCTGCCCTCAAAGAGCTTATAATCTAATTCAGGATGACAGTACACAAAAGGGAATTAGGAAGCAAGGGGGAAGGTGGATGAGAAGGAGGTAATGTGTTGTTTTATGGGAGTTGAAGCCAAGTAGATGATGAAAAATGAGGTAGGGTTAAATGAGGTAATATGAATCACGGACTTTCTAAACCTTAAAGCACTGTCTGTGTAACCTTAGGAAAATAGCTAGCTTTTAAATAAGTTTTAGTGGTTGCAAAGAAATTTACATAGGTTATCTCATTTGGTCCTCACTGGCTGTTGTCCTTCACTCTTGAAGAGGACCAAAATGACATCACTACGTTGAGGTAAAGGTACAACGTGTCTGACTGCGGCAGATCAGAACAATATGAGCTCGGAAGGCTCTACCACAAGTTGAGCACAAATAGTCCGAATGAATATTCGAAGTGGAGGTGTCTCTAAATTTGCACATCCCATGTTTCTTTTGAAATACTACAATTCTGCTTTGCTCATAGGGCACGGTCCTTTCTTTGATGCCGGCACACCATGCTGGGCAACCCGGTGTTAGTGTCTCCCATGTCTCACAATCAATTCCAAAGTTCTTCAGAGGGACCTTGAGAGTGTCCTTGTATCATCTTCTGATGTCAGAAGTGTGGATGAATGCTTGCCTTGCATGACTTCTCCATAAAATAATCTTTTAGACAAAAAAATGTACATCAAGCGTTTGAACAATGTGGCCAGCCCATTGGAGTTGTGTTCTCTGCAGTAGAGTCTGAGTGCTTTGTAGTTCAGCTCAAGAAAGGACCTTCGTGTCCAGCACCTTGTCATGCCAGGTGATCTTCAGAATCTTCCTAAGGCAATGCAGATGGAAGCGATTCAGTTTTTTGGTGTATTGAACCCAGGTGTCATAGACATACCACAATGAGGTCAGCACTACAGCTCTGTAGACCTTCAGTATGGTAGGCAATCTAATACCTCTTCTCTCCTACACTTTCCTTTGGGGCCACCCAAACACTGAGCTAGCTCTGGTAATGCATGCGTCAACCTCATTATCTATGGGTAAATCCCTGGGAATTAATACTGCCATGGTAAGTGAACTTATCCACAGCATTTGAAATTTCTCTATTTGCTGTAACTGATGGTTTCATGCATGGATGGTGTGTTGCTGACTGGTTGAGAATCTGCACTTTTTTGGTGCTAAATGTTAGGCCCAAATTAGCACAAACAGCAGAGAATAGATCCATACTTTGGTGCATCTCAGCCTCAGAGGCTGCATTGAGTGTACAATCATCTGTGAATAAAAAATCACGCACCAATTCTTTCTCCACTTTAGTCTTGGCTTATAGTGTTTACAAGTTAAATAATTTACTGTCAGTGTAGTAGTTGACCTTGATGTCATTTTTGTCCTCGTTGAAGGTTTCTGACAACATTGCAAGCACAAGAGCATTCTCCATTATCCAGAGCCCTCACAAGCATGCCAGCATCAAACTGACATACAATACTAGTAAACTTTTCCAGGTAACCAAATTTTGCCATGATTTTCTACAAGCCCTTATTACTGACAGTATCTGAGGTCCGATCGACAAATGTTATGTACAGACTTCTGTTCTGTTCCTGGCACTTCTCCTGGAATTCTTGGGCAGCAAACCATCTCAACCATTCTTCCCTTTTCTGAAGTCACACTGACTTTCAGGTGGATGATCATCTTCTAAATGAAGGATCAGCCTATTAAGGAAGGCTCTGGCAAGAATCTTGCATCATTGATTAAGAAAAAGATGCCCCTGTGATTGTTGAAGGACAATCTATTTCCTTTTCCTTTGTAGAGATGGACAATGGAGGCATCCTTGGACTCCTGAGAGATAACCTCCTCTTGCCATGTAACCTGGAAGATATCAATGAGCTTTTGTATGAGCAGTGGAACCCCTGTCTTGTAATTATCAGCTAGAATAGAACCATCACCAGGCACTTTGCCACACGAGAGGAGCCTAATGGCATTCAAAACCTCTTCTTCAGTTGGAACTTCAGCTAGGGAGGGGTTGACTTTAACTTGAGGTAAATGGTTAATGGCTTCACACCAGAGATGCTAGGCTTACTTGAAAACCCCTACACCTCTCTTGGTCCTGACATACTGTGAAATAGAGTTTTGCAGACGTAGAAGCTGAGAGCAAGAGAGAAGTAAAATAACTTACTCAGAGTCACATAGCTAGTGTCTAAGGCAGGACTCAATCTAGCCCTTCCTCACTTCAAGTTCAGGGCCTCGATTTCTTTACAAAATGAAGGGATTGGACTAGATGACCCCTGATGTTTCTTTAGCCTCTAAATTTATGATCCTAAGATCCTATACAAATTGAGCAGGTACTTTTTATTCTGTAACTTGGCAAGGTATATTATTGTACTCTGGATTCAAAGGTGTATGGTGAGAGAAAATGAGATATCCTCTGTCCTTGATTGCAGTTTGAACTTTTTGTACTTCATTCACTTCCAGGCGAAGATGAGATTGGCGACGGACCTGTGATTTCACCGATTAGAGCAGCTCTCAGTGAGGAAACTTCTTTCTTTCATGAAGATTAGTACTTTCTCTGTAAGTTCTAGTCTGAGTTCTGTGGGGGCACTAAAAAATGAAGAGATTTGTCCAGGGTGACAGAGCCAATGGATGTTACAAGTAGGATTGAACCCAAGTCTTACTGACATTGAGGCCACTGTCTTTACCCACTGTGCCAAACTTCCTCCGGTTGAAGATAATGATGTACTTTGGAGATAGAGGCAGAAATAATATCCTCAACAAGTAAAATAAACACACACACTGAGAATAATTTTATACAATCACTTAAAGTCTAGCTCTACTTGCAAGACAACCTTTAGGACCCTATTAGTTTCCACAAATGAAATTTGGAAAATCCCAGATAAGGCAGTCTTATAGATACTTCCCAGGCTTATAGTAGTTATCCTTTTGATGAGTGTTTCCCAAACTGATATGGGAGCATTTAGAAACATTCCAGGAGTAGTTCTAAAGGGATCATGGGAACTGTAATTATGGACATTTAGTAGTAGAAGATGGTGAATAATAGGCAAAATCAGTTTTAGGCAAAATTGTGGAACAGACAAAACTTTTTGCTTAGGTGTAGTGGTGGGAAGGGAAGAGGATGATGAACCAAAATTCGTCTATCTTGCCTTTTGCCCTGAATTATTGCTCCTTCACTTTATCTAGGTTTTTTTGTTTTTCCCCTACTCCTAGCTCTTACCCTATGTAATGAATACATTTTCTAGGCTTACTTATTCAGAACCAGGCCAGCTACATCTCCACCTCAGGGTTATGGGATGCCCATAAGGGGTTGGGTTGTCTCTTCTCTAATGCCATTGGATGGATTTTCCACTCTGGTGTGGTTCTTCCAATTGTTAGCCACCAGTGACTCACAACCCAGCTCCATTTAACCAAGATCAGTTAGCTTTTATAATTTTATTAATTTCTAAGGTGCAGCAAGAACAAAAGTACGAACATTTTCCTCAACATCTTGTGGGGGCATACTTTCCCTCTGTTTTACCTAGGTGGAGAATTACATCAGACTAAACCATTTCTCCATAAAATTGGTATCACCAAATTCATGTGAATAAGTCCTCCTCTCAGCTACTGCTGGGCTATCTGCAAAATCTGACAGAGTCAGTTCCCAGACTCTTGGACTCCTGGACGGCTCACTTAACTTGCCTTTGCAAACTTGCCAAGTCACAGCTTCCATTTCCTTCAGCTAAATAAAAAGAACAAATACCAAGGCAGGTAGTATAACCGGTTGATATTTTGTGGAAAGTGGCACTACTCTACTCATAAGACTTGTCATGATTTCAGTCTGTATCAGCACAGCAGATGAACCTTTCCCCTAGGTGTAGTGAGGGCTATAAGAGCCAAATTTGTCTTTCCTCTCTTCTACCCCTGAAGCTTCTCTGCTTCATCCATATCTTCTTCCCTCTCTCTTGCCTTTTCCATCATCCTGCCCTCTCCTTGTAGGTTTCAGGTTACATGAGTGAATTCCAGTCTGTGCACCCAGGACACTTGTGGGAGTTGGAGTTTTGCAAGGTATCCACACCAAATGAACATTGAATTTCCAATCTTTGAAGGCATCAGCCTTGTTATTAAATGACTCAATGTCATAAACAACCATGCCCTCTGTAGACAGAGAGATAATATCTCACACATATTAGCATTTTTCAAATGTATATAGATGTCATTTTTGCTTAGTACAATGCCAATTTGTTTAAAATTATAACAATTCATAGTGGCTTTTTGTCATAATATATGACCTCAATTAATGGATATGAATAGAATAACTAGTATCATGTGGTAGTCTATGAGATTTTTTTGACCTTAACAAAGGTTCTCATACTGGAATGATCTAGTCTAGTGGTCATAAAGTGATTTTATCTCCTAGAGACCTCTACGAAGCAACTCATTTCTAATCTTTAAAGGTATGTAAGGATCCTTACCCATTCTTTGCTAGCCTTGTGATATATGGGCAGATGATTGAGCCTCTCTAAGCCTAACTTTCTTTACTTAAAATTAAATTAATTTCAATAAGCCTTCATTATTGGACTTATGTGAAAGATGCTGAGGAATACAAAGACAACATGAAAGCTCCCTCAAGTACCTTACATTCTACTATTAGTAATGATGGGGTATTAGTAGGAAATAATATATGTATATATATGTATATGTATATGTATATGTATAACTAATAACAATAATAGCTAGCATTTATATAGGGCCTACTATGTGTCAGGTACTATGCTAAGCACATTTGTAAGTGTTTTACAAATATTCACATTTATAAATCATTATATCTGTAATTTCTAAGTACCTTACAAATACTATCTCAATTGATCCTCGCCACAATCCTGGGAGGAAAGTACTCATTTTATCCCCATTTTATAGATGGTAAATCTAAGGCAAACAGAGGGTAAGTGATTCCCCATGATTAGCTGAATTCAGGTCTTCCTCACTCCAGGCTCAGCACTTTATCTACTGTGCCATCTAGTTGCCTCTAATTAAATATAAGATAATCTGAAGTACTTCTAGAAATAATCACCAAAGGCTTTGCTTAGGAGGGGCACCTGAGGTGAGTCTTGAAGCAGTTAGAAATTTAGGAGGCAGAGAAGAGGAGGGAGGGCATTCCATACAAATAAGAGAGTGTTGCAATGGCAAAAAATATACCAGATGGAATGCTGAGTTTGGGGAACCACAAATGGATCCATTTGATTGGGACATAAAGAACATCAAGGGGAAGAAATGAAGAATGTCTGAAAAGCTAGGCCGGAGAGAACCTATGAATAGTTTTAAATGCCAAGATAAGGAGTTTCGTTTCTATGATGTCTTTGAGTCAATAGGGAGCCACTAAGGAGACTGGGGCCTCCTCTGTGCTTTATTATTTCCATTTATAGTGAGTATTATATTAATGCAAACACACAATATTACATGCTAAGTAGATAAGAGAGCTAAAAAGCAAGATGGTTGTGAGGTCTGAGAGAGAAAGTCATTAGTGACCAAGGTAGATTAGGGAAGGCTTTATTGAGGAAGTATTTAGTTGGGTATTAAAAGACAGGCAAGAACTCTGTCCTGTTTCCTTCCAAAGAAAGAAATGGAAAATATTCTAAGAATAAGGAATATCAGGAACAAAGGCACATGGCTAAGGAATGATCAGAAGTGGTTCAGGTTGGCTGGATTGCAGAGCACATGAAAAGAAGTAAGATAAAAGGAGATTGGAATGATCAGATAATACCAGACTGTAGAGGGCATTCTTTGCCAGGCCAAATGATTTATACTTTGCTTAGTACATGATGAACTGAAAAGTTTTCAGCAGAGACTTTGCCAGATCTGGGATTAAGGAAAGGGGTGGTCTGTGGTTACTGCCAACTCTATGTCCTATGAAAATTAGTCTGGCCAAGAATGAAGGCTAGAATAGAAGGGAAAGAAAATGAAGGAGAGAGGGCCTGAAGGAAGGTTATTGTAGTATGCAGGAAGCTAATAATAAGGTCCTTCTATACTACAGCAGTGATGGGAGGAATAGAGGTAAGAAGCTAGATCTGAGAGATATTGGGGAAAATGAGCTATGAGATTTTTTTCCTTTAAAAAAATTATAGAGTCTTACATTGGGCATGGGACAGTCAGCAAGAATTTCAAAATTTAAAAGATGAGATCCCCTGGAGTAGGCAATTTTGTCTTTATTTCCCCCCAGAATTGATGTTACATTTAGATGATTGTTGAAGTAACATTTTAGAACCAATTAAGCCACGAGGGGGCTCCACACTACCCTGAAATAGACGATTCATTTAAGAAATTTGGGGAAAGAAATGAATATCGAGATTAGAAATCAAATAAAATAGATTTACTAGTTAAAACTCTAAATTTGTTCTGTTTCAACTGAGTGAACTTGTCCGGCACTTTACCTAAACAGACTTTTTCATATATAAACTATATACAATAGAGGCAATATAGATGGATGGTGTAGTGGTTAGAGAGCTGGCCTCAGGTTCTAACTCTGAAACATATTGGCTATGGGAGGCCAGGCAAATGCTTAATCGCTCAGGACAGCTTTCGAAGAATTGTAAGTTTCACAGAAGTGTTGATCTGCTTTGGAATAGGAAGTTTTTTCACCTAGAAATTTCCCATAACAATTAACTCCCTGGT
This sequence comes from Phalanger gymnotis, assembly GCA_028646595.1. Lineage (NCBI taxonomy): Eukaryota > Metazoa > Chordata > Mammalia > Diprotodontia > Phalangeridae > Phalanger > Phalanger gymnotis. The sequence goes on from CM053624.1 coordinate 239,588,961, forward strand.
TTATTCCCTGTCCTACATCATATAGCTCCAGAAAAGATCTACTCTAATGCTTTATTGTGCATAGAAGTGATTCTGGGTTCTGAGAGTCTGTGTCAGTGGAATATAAGCACTAACAGGTTGGAACAGGTGGCAAAGGCTTGAAGTATGACTCTGTCCAAAGACTGGTCCAGATAAGAGGAAAAAGAATGGTCCCCAAGAAGATGACCACAAGGGGACCAATATTTTTGGCCATGGCCATTTTCAAAGGCACAGAGGGGGTCTTATGTATGGTAGCAAAAGGAATACTTATTCATATGAAATCATATTTTGAGTAATATATGACTTTAAATGAGTGGTAAATATCCTAAATGACCTAGGAGACTATCTTTGGCAGTTGCTATGGTGGGAAAAATTCATCATCACATATTACATGTGACTAGGCTGGTCCTTGGAGAGCAGACATAGAACCTATTGTTAAATGAGTACCCAGTGACTTTCCATCTAGAGAGGACCTGCTAGAGCCCGTCTTCTGCATGCATGGCAAGATAAATAGATAACCCAGAGTCATTACATCATGATGAGGCATAGGAGTAAGACTTGAATGGCATAGGATTATAGAATCATAGATTGTATGCTGGAAGAAACTTCGGAGGCTAGGAGTTCTAGTCCAGAGGTTCTTAACCTCTCTATGAATTTGTTTTTAAAGAATATTTTGAGAAATTTATTTCAATATATTTGGTTTCCTTTGTAATCTTATATATTTTACTTTCTGTATTTAAAAACCTGAAAAGAGGTTCACATATAGGCTTCACCAGATTGCCGAGGGATCCAAGCTTAAGGAACCTTGATTTAGTCCAACCCTCTCTCTGTAATGATAAAGAAATTGACACCCAGGGAGGTCAAGTGATTTATCCAAGGTCACACAAATACTGAATTTCAGAAGTGGGATTCAAACCAAGTCCTCAGATCCTAGAGCTAATGTTCTTTTCCCCATACCACCACTCATGTGTCTCATGAAAGTTGTCAACTCGAACAGGAAGAAAACAAAATAGAAAACAGGACTGGATCCTCTAAGCTTAGGCTATTTTAGCAGCAAAGATGAGTCTGCTATGGACTGATGCCATTTTCTACTTAGATACTACTCATTTCCCAAAGGATCCCTACATTACAACTTAATAGCAAGATCCTGGTAACAGGCCAGCATCTACATCTGGTCTCATCTGTAAGTGGACCATAAAACAGTAAAATGGAAGTGAAATAGGGGGAAAAAATCTTACCCTGGAAGTTTTATTATTTTTTTTTTAAAGAATCAATTGTGGAAAGCAGAGTTTAGAGAAAAACATTTGTCTCTTGTAACATTTAGATGATTCTAATTCATCATTCAAAATGAGTCTGTATGATGCAAGAAAAAATATTCAGATGGAATAAAACCTCACATATGGTTGTTGGCAGAGAGTCTTAATGATTAATATGCATCTACTTGAATCAATATTTGACAAAAATACCTTTCAGGAATGTATTTTACTGCTCTTAGCAGCTCCCTTCCCCCTCTCCCTAATCCATTCAATCAATGGTCATTAAAACCTACAAAGAATGTTGCTGCTCATCCTTTCACATGCAGCATTGTCCACCCTGTACCTTACTATTTCTAGGCAAACGAGTAATCTGAAACTGTAATGTATGTATGGGGTACGTCTAGGCCCCTTTTCAGAATAGTGGTTTAAAAAAATCATAATCATATACATGCATTCATACATAAAAAAATCAAAGAAGGAAATGTTAACTTTCAGTTAGAGGTTAGTGAAAATAATGATATATATATTTTTTCTATCCAGGTTTAGACTCCCTGAAATCTATAGGTTTCATGGACCCATTGGGGGGTCTGTGGACCCCAAGTTAAGACCTCCCATATTTTTTTATTTTTTTATTTTTATTTCTTGGCTATAATATTCTTTTTTTTTTATTTTTATTTTGCAACAAACAGTTCTACATAATTTTGAGTTCCAGATTTTCTTCCCTCTCTCCCCAAGATGGCATGGAATCCCATATAACTTCCATGTATAACTTGGCATTGAATTAATTTACACACTAGTCAAGTTGTGGAGAAGAACCATGACCAATGGAATGACTCATGAGAAAGAAGAAACAGAACCAAAAAAAAAAAAACCCACAACCCAACAACGAATACAAAAGAGAGAAAAAAAATGGGGGGGGGGGAAGGCGAGTATGAAGTGTGCCTCGATTTGCATTCATACTTCATAGTTCTTTCTCTGGATGTAGATTGCCCTCTCCATCATGAGTCCTTTGGAGCTTTCTCTGCATATTGTGTTGCTGAGAAGTGCAAAGTCTGTCAGGGGTTAGT
>CM053624.1:239591801-239705093 GCA_028646595.1 Phalanger gymnotis
TGGTAGTCGAACCGCAAACTCCATCTCGTCCCGCAGCTTTTCCCACTAACCTTCTGTGTTGTCTTTGCTGTTTGTGGGTTGTGAGGTCTGGTACATGCCACAGCTCAGTAATTCAGCATGCTAGGGCACTCTCCGCTCCACTCCTGGTCTCGTCGGTCCGCAATCTGCCGCGCCGCCCCGCGCCGCGCGGGCTGGGCTCTGCTTGGCTCAGCTTGGCTCAGCTCCTCTCCCCTTAGCTGGCGGCTGGGAGTTCCGTTCGGGACAGACCTTACCCCGAGACCATCCAGGCTGTCCTGGGCTGGAGCCCTGCTTCCCTCTGCCACTTTGTGGGTTCTGCAGTTGTAGAATTGGTTCAGAGCCATTTTTTTATAGGTTTTTGGAGGGACTTGGTGGGGAGCTCACGCCAGTTACTGCTTTCCAGTCGCCATCTTGGCTCCGCCCCTCAAAAGATCTTTCTCATAAGCGAACCCCCTAAGCAAAATCTCACCTCAGAGTATATATAGGCTTTTGGCTAATAGGCTCAGAGCCACAAGGCATCACAACCTTCCTGACTCAGTGCCTAATTAGCTTAGTACTACAGATATGAAAGCCTTCCTACAAGCAAGCTTCCCCCTAAGCAAGCTTCCTCTTTAAGCAAGTTCCTCCTTAGGTAAATTCCTCCCTCAGTGGTCTCTATGTGACTCAGGATGTATCACAGCTGGGCTGGAGCTTAAAGCAGTAAGACATCCTTGATTGAACACATGTGGTCACATAGGCCTATTAATGGATGGGAAGATCTTCCTATACCATTAACATTATACCTCTGGGAAAGAAGAGTCACTTTCAAATCCCACCTCTCACAGATATTGACTGTGTGATCCTGGACAAGTCGCAACCTCTCAATGTCTCAGGAAGCTCCCTAAGATTCTTGTTGTGTTCGTTCTTTGATTTCAGAGAGGACCAATGACATCTCAGGATGATGTCTCGACTTGCATGTGAAATGGATTTAAGTGAAGCAGAGTTGCACAAAGTCATCAGCCTCATTCTCACTTCCAGAGTCCAGTGGCAAGACAAAAGTCAGGATTTCTGTTGACGGCCTGGGATGCAGCAGATGACCTTGGCGGCTTTGATGTGTGGCCAAGTTCAAAGTGCTTCACAGTGCTTGTTCTCACCCACCCCTTTTGCCCCCATCCAGGGAAGTCTATATGTGCTTGGGATAGACATCCCCCTAACTCACCAACAGGTTTGGGGCCTTTCAGTTACCCTCAATCTGGTTTGGTTTAGCGATCTGTCAAGATGGTCTTACCAGCATGTGACCACTGTGCATGCTAGGGCTTCTTGGAACCACAGGTGAGAGCTGAGTGACAGGTGGACACTGAAGGTGAATGAGCAGCTCTGAAAAGTGCTTCACAAGCTCTCAGAGTTGCAACCAGAGTTGCTAGTCCTCCCTGAATAACTCATAGACCCCTCTGCGGAGAGTATTTGCTTTTCAAACACACCAAATAGCAGAAATGCATGAGGTGTGAATGAATGTAGCAACCAAGGACAACAGCAACAGCAGCAGTGTGGGAGTTGAGAGACCAGTAAGAGACTTAAGTTGTAAAGTATATACCAGATCTAAATTTCTAGAGAAAGTTTCCTATACCAATGAAATCTAGGTCTGGTTTAAAAAAAAAAGGTATATAACACTTGACAGGATTGTTGTGAAGTTCAAGTGAAACATTATTTGGTTGGAGTTTTTTTTGGTAAATAGTATTTTGTTTTTTCTAATTACATATAAAGATAGTTTTCAACATTCCTTTTTAAATAAGATTTTGAGTTCCAAATTTTTCTTCCTCCCTTCCTCCCTCTTCTCCTCCCTCCCCAAAAGGGCAAGAAATCTGATATAGGTTATACATGTGCAATCATGTTAAACATATTTCCATATTAGTTGTGTTGTGAAAGAAGAAATGGAACAAAAGGGGAAAACCACAAAAAACAAAGTAAAAATACTTTGCTTCAATCTGCATTCAGACTCTATAGTTCTTTCTCTGGATGTGGCTGGCATTTTCCATCATGAGTCTTTTGGAGTTGTTTTGGATCATTGTATCGCTGAAAAGAGCTAAGTGTTTCATAGATGATCATTATGCAATCTTGCTGTTACTGTGTACAATGATCTCCTGCTTCTGCTCACTTCACTCAGCATCAGTGTTTCCAGGTCATGAAGCATTATATGTAAAGCCTTTCGTAAATACTGAAACACTACAGAAATTTCAGTTATTATTATTATTTGTGGAAGAATGAGTCCCGCACTTGTAATCAAGAGAGAACAGATTTCTAGTCTTGCCTCTGATGCTCACTATTTGGTAGACCATGGGCAACCTCTCTGAACCTCAGTTTCCTCATCTGTGTAATGGATATAATCATATCCATATAACCTATCTCCCAGGGTTGCTGGGCAAATCAAATGAGAAAACATATGCAAAGTGTTATATAAATGCTAGTCATTATTATTAATGTATGTGAAATGTATTGTAAGTCATAAAGTGCTATGCAAATAGTGTCTATTATTTCAGGAGTAGTTTCATGGAGAAAAAACCCAATATAATGTTTTGAAAGCTAAAGTTATGAAATAAAATTAATAAATCATGCTCTGGGAATAAAGAGCCCTTCAAATTAATGATTTGTTCTAGGTCATTAGAGTCCGTGGTCAAATTGGCAAGAAAGCAATTGCTGAGCCCTTGCCAGCCCTTCTACACTAAATCCCTTAGGAGTGGGATGGAGGGGGAGGCCTGGGGAAATCTTATTCTAATGTCTGCTTGGGCCTTCTCCCTACCCTGAAAGTTCAACCAGGGTGGTATATCATTAAGAATCTGGAAAGAATGCTTTTCCATCATTTTCTTGCTACATTGAAAGAAGTACAATTTATTAATATCTGAACCAAAAAGTTATTTTTTTTATCTACTGGAAAGTATCTAAGATGCATGTCTCTTAAGAGAGGCAGAGCTTCATGCTTGGCTGATCAACTATAAAACCAAGTATTTCTGTCATTTATAAAGTAACAGCCCAAGTTTCTTTTTGGATTTATTTTTTAAATGCACCTATTCTGGGCTTATATATGCAAGTTGCTGAAGTAATTTTAATTTCCTCCCAACTTCGTATAAGAAATAACTCAATATCTATGGCCTTTGTGTATCTTGTAGGCTTGCTACTTAGACAATTTGCCACAGATATAATTATTTGTGTATACATACAAATATTTTTACAATCCAGAAAAGAAAAACAAAACAAAAATTTTAATTTTTAAACTATGAACTAGAAAATGTTCAAGAAATATGAATATTTCCATAGACAAAGAACGCCAGGAAATGGAGGTTGTATGTGAAACTGGGAATCCATCACGTATACTTTATTCAATTTAATATACACTACATTTAAAGTGATAGCACCAATATTTATTTGCATGTATCTCTTTCCAAACCCTCTTCTGGTTTTCTTTGTGAATTTTAAAATGCTTCATTGACATTTTTTCTTGTTTTCTTTCTTTTTTTTTAAATCACTATCACTATGACCTCATTATTCCTCTTCTGAACTACTTTTTGTCGTTCACTCTTTCAGTCATGTCTGACTTCATGAACTCATGAACCTTCACATAACTGTCCATGGAATTTTCTTGACAAAGGTACTGGAGGCTTGGTCTGCATGGTCACAGAAGCAATAAGTGGCAGACATTTAAATGCAGGTCCTCTGATTCTAAATCCAGTGCTTTTTCCAAGGCATCATGATACCTAAAGTACTGTATATGAAGAGTTCTAATAGATCTGTTTACTTTTTTTTGACATCAGTTCATATGTATTTTCCGAGATTTCTCTGAATCCATTCCTTTCTGAATTTCTCAAGATGAACATAATTTGTTCCACTGTTCCCCAACAAATGGGTGCCTACTTTGTTTCCAGTTCTTTATTATAGCAAACAGTATTGCTACAAATTTTTTTGGTAAATATTCCCTTTCCCTCTTTGATCTCTTTACAGATGTATATCTAGTAGTGATATCTCTGAGCTAACATAATTTAGTGACTTTTTAGCAAAGTTTAGTATCTTCAGGGGTATAGTTCCAAACTGCTTTTGGATGTCTTGCCTTGAGAACTGCCCTTTCATATTCTTTGACCATTTATGTATTGGGCAATGGCTCTTTTTCTAATATACTTGTATCAATTCTCTATACTGTATGTCTTGGATATCAGACATTTATCAGAGAAATTTGTTTCAAATATTTACCCCCTGTGTAGTTTTCCTTCTAATTCTAACTGCATTGCATTTGTTTATGCAATAACTTTTCATTTTTATGCGATCAAAATTATCCTTTTTATCTTTGGTGATCCTTTTGATTCCTTATTCAGTCAAGAATTCTTCACCTATTATCAAATGTACCTTTTTCCTTTTTTCCTCTAATTTTTTTATGCTATGACCGCATATCTTGGAGCTTATTGTGGCATATGGTTTGAAATGCTTATCTAAGTCCAATTTCTCTCAGAGTTTTCCATTTTTTCCAGTAGTTTTTGTCACATACTAAGTCTTTACCCCCCACTAGTCTGTGTCCTTCAGTTTACTGACCACTATGCTACTGTGTTCACTTGCTTTTGGATTTTTGTACCAAACTGATTCAGTTGACCAATTTTTCCCATTTTTTTTAAACTACTACTGACTAGTTTCTAAGATTACTGATTTGTAATGTAGTTTGAGATCTGGTACTGCTAGGGTCCCTCCCTCTCTCCCCACTTTTTTCATTATTTACCTTGAGATTCTTTTCCTACTCCGGTTGAATTTTGTTATAATTTTGTTTGGTTCTATAAAGTAGTGCTTTGGTAATATGGTGTTATTCTAATAATCAGGTCATCTGAAAAATATTAAGAACTAACATTTCTCAGACAAAAGCACTTTCTAGACTTTTCTCTTTAATGAAGTATGTAGAACAGAAACTATAGCTTTCTTTTAAAATGTATTACAAATGAAAACCAAATTTATCTCTTGCCTCCTCTAGATCTTTTATCTTCCTCAGTTCCAAAAGCAATCGGCTTATATATGATGCAAATCTAGGGAAATGCCTTCTTTTGTCATACAGAAAGAACCTCAATATTGATCACCAGATTTCCTTTCAATCTTTGAAAGTGTGGAGCATAGTCAAGTAAGGAGATGAAAAGTGATTGTTGCTCTGGATTGATACCTCCAAACTGTATTACAATTTTTTTTCTTATAAAAGAGCCCTATAAATGTTACCTCAAATCATCCTGGATTAAGAGATAGTTGAGGGTACAGGAAGACTTATGTCAGGTGGAACACCTCTTTTGAAGCTAGAAATGCTTGAATATTAGAATAACATTCAATTTAAGCAATTCTTTTTCTTGTAGATTTGTTCCTAAAATGCAGAGTAGAGCATTACTATTTTTTTCTTCACTAATAGTTTGATTGGTACAGCTCTGAATCTGTAAATTAATTTAGGTATTAGTATTGTCTTTTATTATATTTGCATGAACCTATAATGAGCATGAAATCACCTTTCCAATTATTTAAATTTTCCTTTATTTCCATAAAGAATGTTTTATTGTTGTAATTATGTAATTTTTATGTATAATTCCTATATTTTCCTAGGTAAATTTCCAGCTATTTTATACATTCTGTAATGGTTCTGAATAGAATTTTCCTACCTCTTTCTAATGGATTTTTTGGGTAATGTACTAAAGATTGATTATTTTATGGGTTATTTTATATCCTATTAATTTACCGAAATTTTTATTTCTAATAATTTTAGTTGAATCTCTAAGGTCTAATAAACTGTCCTATCACTGGCAAAAAAGCAGGATAATTTTATTTCTTCTTTGCCTATGCTTATTCTTTTAATGTTTTTCTTATCTTATTGCTATAGTCAGAATTTCTAGAATTAATACACACACATATCTTTACACATTAATCAATTTATCTACTAATGAGGATTAATATTTTATAGTTTTACTCAGAACCAAGCTTGGATTCTTGGTATAGATACAACTTGGATATAGTTGCTATCTCTTGGCTCATATTTTATCCAATATTCTTTCATTGTTATTCATTAGAAGTATTGGAGTTTTCTTTCTCTTTTGGCATTAAGATTGTATTTGTCTCACAGAATGAATGTGGGAGGATGTCATTTGCCCTTATTTTTGTAAACAGTTTATATAAAGTTGCAGTTAATTTTTCATGAAATGTTTTGCAGTATTCACTTGTAAACTCATTTGATTTTTTTTTAAATTACTTTTGCAGCTAATTTATGGCTTTTTAAAAAAGATGCTGTCTGCATCCAGAGAAAGAATTGATAAATAGAAGTATGTATAGAATAATTTTACACACACACATACCTATTTATGTCTAATGGGTAGCCATCTCTAGAGTGGGAGAGGGGAGGGAAGAAAAAAAGAAAAAAAGAAATTTATATGATAATTTTGTTGTACATTTGAAATGAATAGCAAGTTGTACATAGCAGAATTACAGTTTCATATACAATCATCTCTTTTATTTACTATGTTATGGACATGCTTGTTTTATTCCATAAATTAAAAATAAAATAAATAGAAAGTAAAAAAAAGAAATTGGATTAAGTTCCCTATTTCTGTTACAAAAATCTAGGCATTTAGTATTTCGATAAACATTCTTCCATTAATTTATCATTTTTGCTGGCATATAATTGGATAAAATAGTTTATAATAGTTTTCCTTTTTCATTTTTGATAGTAGAAAATTCATTTTTCTCTCTTTTAAAAATAAAATTTGCTAATGGTTTGATCATTTTATTAGTGTTTTTCTAAAAGCAATTTCCAAATTTTAATAGTTCAAATTTTTTTGCTTTCAGTTTTATTTGAATCTTCTTTGCATTTAAGAATTTCTAATTTTGAGTTTATTTGAAGGTTTTTTGATTTACTGATTTTTTTTGCCTCATGCCCCATTCATTAATCCGTTGTTTCTTTTGTTGATTGAAAGTATTTAGGAATATAAATTTTCCCCTAAGAACTGCTTTCTCATTCCAGAATTTCAATATGATGTCTCACTGTTTTTATCTATGGCAATGAAAAATATATATTATTTCTATGATAAGTTTTTTGACCCACCAGCTTTCAGAATTCAATTACTTAGTGTCCATTTAAATTTGGATTCTTTCTTCACAGGTCTGAGTGAGATAGTGAGAGAATAAAGTGTGAAGACTTCACAGGGAATACACTATATACATACATACATACATATATATATAAATACATACATATATATAAATACATATATATGTATATATATATATAATGTTTGAGAATCAATGTACAGAAAGAGGGGAAATGGGATAAGTTTGAGTCTATGAGAACTTGATTACTCAGCCTTTAGGAATGCCTTTCTTCCCTGAAGTCCCTGTTCTTTCTTCTGGTTCTGGTTTAAGATTTACCTGAGGAGAATAAGGTCACTATGACCTGCTTTTTCTTTTACTGTAAGGAAAAGTAGAGAGTTTCCCTCTCCCCTTACCTTATTCTTTTTCTTTAGATTTGTACATGTCACCCTAGCAATAATCATTAACTAGAGAAAGTAGGGGTTAGATTGTGCTTGGTTTCCTGGTTCTTGTCTAGCTTTTCGGGCTCAGATTTAAGCCTGCCTCCCGGCCAATGGTGAGAAGGGATAGTGGTGGGCAGGATTTTCTTGCATTAGGGGTATATTTACTGGTTCTTTGTTTCCTGTGCCTTGCCTCCTCCACCTAGTCCCATTCTCGTGAGAACTGAGTAAAATTTGTTTTCTGTTCCTACCTTGAGATGCCTCTTAATTAAAATTAATTTCTTTTCATAATTGGTGAGGGTCTACACCCCACACTGGTCTTTTATTTACTATTTTTTTGTATTAAGAAAAGAATTTAAAAAATATTTTTACTTTTCTGATTTTGCTTATAAGATTTTTGTATCTAAGAACATCTTGAGGAGAGGATTCTAGGAAGATGGTAGAAAGATTTTCCCCCATAAAAGAGTTGAAATAGCACCTTAGGACAAATAAAGCGTGGGAGGAGACAAAGAAGAATAGGGGCACAACCACATCTTCCTGGGACAATTTGAGAAGATCAGAAGAAAAATCCCGGGATGAGGTTTGGTCCCTGCAAGGAGTAAACGCCTCCAGATTAGTTTCCATTTTAATAACAAGGGGCAAATTGCTTAGACAACTAGCTGCAAGCCCTGGGGTTAGCTGCTTTGAGAGGTTGCCTCCAGCACAGGAACTTTTCACCCCTGGATCGTGAGGGGAGTTGGTCATTTGAGCCCAGGAAGATTGAGGGAACCTCAGCTGAAGAGGAGCACCAGGCCTAGCTGTGCTGCAAAGAGCAGTGGGGGCAAGAAGGAACCAGCATACATCCGGTGAGTGAAGAAGCAGTGGGGCAGAAAGGCCCTGGTTGTGGGCACTTACAGGAGGTTGGAGGTTTGGCTTTGGTTCCAGCCTAGAGGGAGAACTGAAGATCTGGGGCAAGAGGCATCATTTCCTGTACTCCAGGGCTAGAGGTGATTACAAAAATCAAGTTATTACCACAAAAAAAATGCACTGGCAAAGGAGAAAGAATCCAACCATAGAAACCTATGATGGGAATAGAGATTATCAGGGTTCATCTTTAGAGGAGGATATTGAAATAAAGAAAGCCCCAAAGAGTAAGGTCAAATGGTCACCTGCCCAAAAAGAATGTATAGAAGATCCTAAAAAGATTTTAAAAATCAAATTACAGAGAGGGGGGAAAAACTAAAAAATATAAAAAATAAAAATAATCCAAGAAAAACAAGGTAATGAAATGAAAGCCAACCAATCAGAAAAGGAGATCCAGAATCTTAGGGAGGAAAATTACACCTTGAAAATTAGAATTGGGCAAAGTGAAGCCAGTGAAATTATAAGAGATCAAGAAATAATTAAACAAAACATGAATAATGAAAAAATAGAAAAGAAAGTAAAACATCTTATAAGAAAAACAACAGATTTGGAGAATAGACCAAGAAGAGAAAATATAAAAATAGAGTAACTGAAAGTCATGATAAAAAAAGAATCTTGATACAATAATACAAGAAATAATTAAAGAAAATTGTCGTGAAGCATTAGAACAAGGTGGGGAATTAGAAATAGAAAAAAAAATCCATCACACACCACTTAAAAGAGATCCTATGAGAAAAACTCACAAGAATGTCAGTCAAATTCAAAACCCCTAGCTGAAGGATGTAATATTAAAAGTATCAAGATTAAAACAATTTGATTATGATGGTGCCACAATTAGAATTACACAAGACCTAGCAGCAGAGTCATTAAAGGGCCTCAGGTCTTGGAACACAATATATTGAAGAGCAAAAGACCTAGGGCTCCAGCCAAAAACATCATACCCTGCAAATTTAAGTATTTTCTTGAATGAAAAAATAGACATTTCGTAAACTCTCAGACTTTCAAAACTTTGTTAAAAAAAAAAATCCTGAACTTAATGGAAGATTCGACATGCAAGAACCAAGAGAAACATAAGGTACATACCAAAGTCTGACTATAAGGGATTCATAAAGACAGACTGTTTACCTTTTACATAATATAAAATGTAAAATGTATGTCTAAGATTCTTATCAACAATTGACGAGCTCATAAGAAAGAGGGTGATAAACCTATGATATGAATTTAAAAAGCAAAACCATTTAGAAAAAGCTAAAAAGAGTAACTATTTTATACAAATGAGGTTCAAGAGGAAGAAAGGATACAGAGGAATTAGATGGGGGAGGAGGGCTGGTAGTTCTGGTAACCTATTTTCATTGGGAATGGGTTTAAGAGGAAACAATACATACATATTTAGAAGAGTATAAAAGTCTTCTAAACTTAGAAGAAATAAAATGGTAGGGGCATAGAGAGGGGGAGAGCACAAGGGTGGGATTCATAGAGGGGAGAATGAGGGAATAGGCAAAAGGGGGGTATAGAAGGGTGTTTAGATTTATGGGAATGGGAAGATAGGGGAGGGATCCTTGGAGGTGGATAGGGAAGTAATAGGAGGGCAAGGTAGTGGGTAGAAGTAAAGTAGAAGAATCAGGAGGGAAAGGAAACGAGATATGCACAAATATAAAAACAAAGATCAGGAGTAGAGTATGTTTGGGAAAGTATATGTCTATATATAGATGTATCTATAGCTATAGAGAAACATATCTAAACTTTATTGTAGCCTTTCAGGGGTGGGGTGGGTGGGGAGGAAAAAAAACAAAGTAAAAAAAATGCACAGCAGAGAACAAAAGAAAACTCACAAGGAAGCAAAGAAAAGACAGACAATTCTCAACAACAACTCTATTATTTCTCATACAGGCTTTCTTGACATGAAAATCTATTGTTATATATTTTAAATCCTCTCATGTTCTGCTATGCACACAACATGCTTTTTTTTCTTTCTTACTTTATATTTAAGTTTATGGTATATTTTGTTCCTTTTCTCTATTCTGTATTTATGTTCTGGTCCTTGAATCTAAAATTAAATTAAATTTTTAAAAAAGAACAGCTTATGTGAGAACTAGGCATACCATATTTCACCACATAATTGTCCCAGATTTTTTTGCAAAAAAGTGGGGTGTAACCATTATGTGAAGTTTTTTTTTAAAAAAAAACTGTGTTAGTCTTATTTAAAAATCATTTATTACCAAATCATATTTGGTGCAAGATTAGGATACAAGGAATACTTGTGAATATGTTAAAATTGGGAAGAGGCAAGTCTTATCATATCATGTGACTTACTCATGGCAGCTTACCTGCCTGCCTACTGCCCTTGTGCCTATGGCTCTTCATTGTTTGAGTGACCATACCCTTAGTACTGCAGCACTCTAAACAAACCATGCAAGTTGGCTTTCAGAAATATGCAGTAGAACCTCAGTTTATGAATTTAATTCATTCTGAGATTCTGTTTGTCATGCTATTTGTTCCTATTGTAAAGTGCATTTTCCCATAGGAAATAACATAAAGTTGGATGATTGGCACCACATCCCAAAAATATTCATATAAAAATAATAATCTAGAATTTTAAGTAAATTTTTTGTTCCTAATGCACCTGAAATACAATAGTAATGATTAGTACACAATATAACTGAAAATAAAACAAATTAACCTGCACTTTACCTTTGAGAAGAGTGATGGCTGGCATGAGGGAGATGAGAAGGAAGAGGAGGAGAAGGAGAAGGAAGGGTTATTGGCACGGAAGGAAAATCTCCTTCCATAAGAACATTGGGGATTTCAACGTCGGGAGTGTTCTCTCTTATGCTACTTTCACTAAAAGTAAGACTAACACTACTGCCTTCATTTATTTTTCATTTTTCAGAATCACTTTCATGTTTTGACTCACTGATTTTTTTTTCCTTTACGTTTGCTTCTGACTAGGAATCTAACGACAATTGTTTTTGATGTTTTTTCAGAATGTTACAGAAATGTGACATTGCATTATCATTAAAAATATTTGTGGCTCTCATTGCTACAGCCTTATTTGGGTGACCTGAAGTTCCTTTGTTTGACATATGAAAGCAAAAAAAAAACCCAAACCATTGCCCTCGTTGAGCGTCATCCCTTCTAGAGCTGTTCAAGTCCAAACATGATGTTTATACTGTGAATTTTTGTTCACGTTACAAGACAAATTTTGGAAAAATATTTCCTCATCCAGTGAAGAATATGTAAACCAGGTTACTTGCAAACCAAGGTTCTACTGTACTGACAGTGTGAATGCACTGAGAATTCTAGGCTCCAGTGAATACATTGCTACTCTGTTTACCTTTTAAGCAGCATGACAAACAGAATTATACCATGTGACTGTGGTATAAGGTTATGTAATGTAAGGTTATAAACCAATTATTGGACTGAAAAACAGAGTGTGACAATTATGTGGTGGTGACAATTTTGCAGTGAAATATGGTATTCCTTTATATTCTCATTCAATAATAGCTGGAGATCTCTCATATCCAACTTTTCTAAATTCAGGTCTGATGGGATGAGAAGACCTGGACTCTTAAAAAGAAAAGACCATATCTTTAAAAGTAACAGTTCTTGAATTTTCTCATACATTTCAGCAGCCCAAATCACTGGCACTTCCACCCAAGGCACCTGGTTCATCCAGGTCCTCTTAGATCACCTAATTAGTTTACTTGACATTCCTTTCACAGTCACACTTGGCCCACCCCAGAGACTTGCATATATACCACCATTCCTTAATCCCACCTAGATCACCTAATTAGCCTATTTAATATTCCTTTACCTGGTTCACCTGGCCCACCCCAGGCTACTTATCACTCCTGAATCCCACCCAGATCTTTTCACTGTCCCCTTTGTATATAAGCATCAGCTTCATCCTCATTAGTTTGCAAGTTCACTAGGAACTTCACCTGTTTCTATTGGGTTACAATAAACTTCGGCATTAGACCGGAAATTGGTTTGTGTTCGAATTCACTTGAGGCAACTCTGCCTTGTACTCTGACATTTTGGGGTTCCCAGCAGCTCCAAACCACATCAAGTCCATAATTATTTTTGTTAGATTTCTCTAGGTAGCAAAGGGGTATATGGAAGTCCCTAAATATGGAAAGGAATTGTGTTGGAGGCAATGATTGAGTTCTAATTTCCACAAGTAGATGGAAAGCCCATGTTGATGAGATCATGGATTTTTTGAAATATCCAAGAAAGTATTGATAAGCTAAAGCAGGGTAAAAGAAGGGTGAATAGGAAAGTAAGGGAACTTGAAACTATATGGATCATTTTAAAGAACTATAGATATTTAATCTGAGTAAATCAAAACTTAAGGGTACATGATCATGTTTACAAGTATTTGAAAGCCTATCATGGGGAAGGAGGATGAATAGATGTGTTACCTGACCCCAGAAAAGGATAGAGCTGAGATTAAATAGGTGAAATTAACTAATGTCTAAATGTGCAACGGGATGTCTTAAAAAGTAGTAAGCACCTCATCACCAGAGGTTTGTGAATTCATGTTGTTCGTTTGATTTTGGGTAAATAATGAGCTCCTCTGGATCTCATGTGCAAAATGAAGTAATTGGATTGGATGCTGATCTCTAAGGTTTCTTCTGGCAAAAGAAAATAAGAATTCTGTGATTGTGTGATTATTTAAGTGGAAGTCAGATGATCACTTGTTCATGATATCATAGGGGACATTCCTACTCAGGTATAGATTGGACTAGATAGCTTGGAACACCTCTTTCGACTCTGAGATTCTATTGCTAACGTATGAAATAGAAAAAAAAAGTATACATCTAATCCATTCTTTGTTTCCAGACCTTTTCTTCTTGAGTTAGAAATGCCTAAATCTGTTTTTTTCTCAATTATTTCAACTACATCAAAGGCTATCAATACAAATAAAATAGATAACAATATGTAAAATATAAATGAAATACCATCACCATAGAGACCATGGCACCAATGTCTGTCTGTGTGTCCTACTTATACATAGCAACAACTAGCATTTATGTGGTGCTTTAGTGTTTACAAAGGGCTTAAATTTTATCATCATCATCATCATTAAAGTTTATAAGGAGTCTACCATGTCCCAGGCACTGTGCTACGTAAGCACTTAACAAAACTTATCTCGTTTGATCCTCAGAGCAACTTTGTGAGGTAGATGCTATTATTATTCTCATTTTACATTTCAGGAAATTGAAGCAAACAGAAGTTAAGTGATTTGCCCTCGGTGTAATGATAATTTAAATTTGAAGATCTTTCCTGGTTATTAATAGGCCATGTGACCTGCTTATGTCACAGGGAGCCTAAGTTACATGTAGTGGGAGGAGCTTGCCAAGAGGAAAAGGAAAACGTGCCACAGGAAATGCTGAGAGAGCAGTTAGAAGTGAGGGAGAGAGCAGATGCAGGCATGCCAGCCGTGCTGTGAGTGTGTTTGTGGGAAGGCCCCACCAGGGGGAAGATGGTTTTGGGATGGAGTGGTTCTCTGTTGTGATGTCGTGTATTGAATTCTTTGCTGCTATGATAGATTGGGCTTGTTGGTTTTGGGATCTGGTTCTCTAGTGTCTGAATAAATGGTTTACTTCTTCTACCTTCTATATGGAGTCTCTTATATTTTGCGATACAGAACTACATAGGCATATTGACAGTTATCATCTATATTGTGATTATTGCCTTGATAATAAATTTGGCAACTAGGAGGATAGGGTCGCAAGGTATAAAATCTCTATTTGAAGGTGGAAGGGCTTTAGTGGAAGAAATGGTTATCTCAGGATGGGATGAGGTACCTTATTCCTCCCTATCAAGGGAATGGTCCCTTGGAGCAGGACTTTGTGAAGACTGGAAACAGAAGCTAAAGAGGGGACAACCAAGAAATTTGGAAAGATGTTTGCAAGAAATAGAAGTTAAGACATGGAGAGAATTGCCAACAGCACTTTCTCAGAAGGGCTGGATTTTACTTACAGTGTATCATATTATACATGAAAGCAGGGACACACTGTTAAGAAAGAGAGCTAAAGACGATTAGAGGATCATCCAAGTCAAATGAGAATATTTCTATACCACACATAATGGGGAATCTCAGGTGGCAGAAGAACAGATTATTGTTCAGGAATCAACTGATTTTGCTGTTAATTTGGCTAGAAGAAAGAGGAAGCCAAGGAGGTCAAAAGTGCATTTGAGTTCAGCCCAGGTTGAGTCTAGCTGCCAGTCTGGTTGCCATGGTGACAGTGGAAGAGAGTCAGGAGAGAATGAACTGAGGCACAAAATGACACTTTGTGGCATGATGCTCCTGAGCCAGAGAATGATACAATATCAGACCAGGCTCCTCAGACTGAAGTGCGCTCCAAACTGTGAAGGAGGCAAGAGACCCAAGAAAATAATACAGTATTTTAAGAAGTGTTGGACGATTTTACACAGTAGGAAACCACAGATATCTTGAATTGGTTTACCCAAGGAATGGAAGAATCATTAATATCTTGGATTGTGAGAATCAATGATGAAAGGGCCACAGGAGTATCTGTGTATAATGTGGACTGTATGAACTTCATAAGCATTAGTCAGAATCCTTTTGTACAGCAAGTTTTTAGGGATTATCATCTGTAAGGGGGTAACAGGACAATTAGCCTGTTAGCTTTAGCAGTAAAAGGATGTAATTGAGAGTATACTACTGATTCTATGTGGCCCAGTGCAGATACACACTGGTATTCACTTAGGAACTGTATGAGGAAGTTAAAGGAAGAGGTAATGAAGACTGTTATTATGATGAGAAATGCAGATGCGTACTATGATACTCCCTTGAGAGTCTCTCATAGAAATTTAATAGTTAAGACAACTCCTCCTGCTTATAAACACCAAATTCTGACTCTGCTAATTAGGGAGGTAGGGCACCCTCTTTTGGAGGTGCTAGATAAGATTTCACAGTTAAGTGACTTAGGAGATTGGGGAAAAGATAGATTTTCTTGAGAGAGAAGAGTGAATAGACAGCAGCAGGGCTGACAATATACTTTTACCTGTTTGCCACAAGGATATCTATCTGCATAGCCCAACTCTTTGTCATAGAATTGTGGCTGAACATTTGCATGAATTAAAGTTACCTGGTGCACAGCTTACCCATTACATAGATGACATTATGATACAGGGAGAAAATGTAAAAGAAGTGGAGAAGAGTTTCACACTATTAATTGAGCGTATGAAAAGCAAAAGGATGGGAAATTAACTTTGTAAACATTCAAGGGCCAACTCAAACTGTAAAATTTTGGGGTATTATATAGTGGAATAAAGGACTGTGAAAAATTCTCCCACAAGCCCGACAAAAGATTCAAGATTTTCCTACCCCTACCAACGAGGAGGCCCAAAAGTTTATAGGACTATTTGGATAGTGGAGGCATCACATTCTGCATTTGGGACAGATTTTGAAACCCCTATATAAAGTTACTAGGAAAAAATATAAATTTGATTGGAGACTTGGACAGAGTAAAGCTTTTGAAGAAGTCAAAGCTGCTATATAGTTGGCTCTGGATTTATGGCCTATGCAAAGTGGCCCGGCAGAATTACAAGTGACTGTAGAGGATGATTACGTGAACTGAAGTTTATGGCAGAAACAACAAAGCTGAAATGTACCCTTAGGATTTTGGTCTAGGAAACTTCCTTCACCTGGAGTTCAATATACACATTTTGAAAAGCAATTGTTAGCTGTACATTGGGCTTTGGTAGAGACTGAACAACTGACTCTGGGTCATGGAGTGATATTAAGGCCTGGAATCCCGATTATGACCTGGGTAATGAGTATTGCAGCATCTCACAGAATTGGACATGGACAAGAGGCCAACATAATTAAATGGGAATGGTATATTCAAAATAGATTGAAAACAGGCAAAAGTGGAATTTTTACTCTACATGAATCTATAGCAAGCATAGATATTGAGGGAAATGATAAACCCCCCAAACCAAGGCAAAAGTTGGTACAACCCTTGTTAAAATGGAATGATGGATATGCATGGTTTACTAATGGGACAGCATAATACTTGGGCCATAAAAGACATTGGAAAGCAGTAGCCTATAACCCACATACAGTAAAGCCTCAATTTACTAATTTAATTCGTTCCAAGATTCTGTTCGTCATGTGATTTGTTCATATTGCTAAGTGAATTTTCCCATAGGAAATAATGTAAAGTTGGATGATCTAATTGGTACCATACTCCCAAAAATATTCATATAAAAATAATTATTTATAATTTTAAGTAAGTGTTTTTGGTCCTCAATGCACCCCAAATACAATAGCAATGATTAGTACATAATATAAACTGAAAATAAAACAATTTTTTTTCGAGGCTATGACTGATTCGCAGATTTATTTGGGATCTTTGTACATTTAAACTAGTGAGAGTGGCCTAGCCCCAAGCACAAATTTTTGGTCTTTGAAGTGACAAAAGGAAGAAAAAACCCCAAACCTCCTGCACCCCACATCTGTTCTCTTTACTTGGCCGTGACACCACTGAGTGCCAAGCCAGTCTGGGCACCCAGTGTGGAGGAGGCCCCAATGGCCAGCAGCTGGAGTGGAAGACCAGGTTGTGTGGGTGGAGGGGGGTGGGGCATCCAGGAGGGCCCAGGCCAGAGCCTGTGAGCAAAGGGGGAGGCGGGGTCCCTGCAAACAGGGGAGGGGGTTTCCTCTTCAAAGCAGCAGCAGAACCATGTTCAAGAGGATCCCCTTCTGTCCCGTGGATCTAAGCTAAGTTGGTATGTTGAATCAGAAATAAATACATTCAGAGTGGGTGAGTGCAGCCCTTCCCACCCAGCATTGAGCTCTTCGCACCATTTTCCCTGGTCTAGGCCAGGGTTATTGCTTGGAAGGAGATTCTCCTTCCATGAGAATGTCGGGGGTTTCAACGTTGGGAATGTTCTCCCTTATGCTACTTTCACTAAAAGTAAGACTAACACTACTGCCTTCACTTATTTTTCATTTTTTAGAATCACTTTTATGTTTTGACTCACCGATTTTTTTTTCAAATCCAAATATGATGTTTGTACTGCAAATTTTTTTTGTCCTGCAAGACAAATTTTGTGAAAAATTTTTTCTTGTCTAGTGAAGCATACGTAAACCAGGTTTCCTTTGTAAACTGAGGTTCTACTGCACTAAGCGAACACTGAAAAGTACTGGGATAAGTGGAAGTGGTCAATACGCTGAACTGATGGCAGTACATCAAGCTATTAAAACAGAGAAAGGAGGAGAGTGTCATATATTCACTGATTCGTGGGTAGTAGCTAATGGGCTAGCTACATGGATACCCATGTGAAAAAATTAAAATTGGGAAATTCATGGTAAACAAATTTAGGGCAAAGAATTACAGGAAGATATATAGGACATGTCTTTGGTTACTAAGTTGTCAGTTTTTCATGTAGATGCTCATATGGCCCTTACTACACCAGAACATGAGTGCAATGCAAATGCTGATCGACTAGCAAAGATTGCTACTCAACGTATTGTCCAACCGATGATCCCGTACTAGCAAAATGGGTCCACCAAATGGCCAGTCATTTAGGGGTCCAGGCCACACACTGGTGGGCACAAGATTGAGGTATTAGTATCTCTCATTCATTGTTAAAGCAAGTAGCAGAGGAATGTTATATATGTCAATTGGAAAAGGAATGAACTGGACCCGGCATCAACCAAACTGCCTATGCCAGCTAAAGAAGTGACCTATCGAATGAGACTCTGCTTCTTGGGGTAGGGTTAGCTCTATATCCCGTTTCAGCAGGAAGAAACTATGGAGTACAAGACCTTTGCTCCTTACCCTAAGATTTTGAGCCCCATTCATTCAAAAGGGGAATGATGACATTGTTTTATATACTTACTTTGTGTTATCCCTGTTACATTGTTATAAAGTTCTGTTGACACCAGTTATCCCACAACTCCTATTGATTGCCCCATTGACCTATGTAATGGATAAGAAAGATCTTGAGGCTGAATATAATGGTAATTTAAATTTGAAGATCTTTCTCATCCATTAATAGGTCATGTGACCTGATTAGGCATATTAATAATTATCGTCTATGTTGTGATTATTGCCTTGCTAATACACTTGGTCACATATCTAGTGTCTGAGGTAGAATTTGAACTCTGGCCTTCCTGACTCCAGGTAAAGAGATCCATCTAGTGGGTCACCTAGGGGCATCTCTAATTGCCTCTTTGAGTTTCTGACTTTAGTGCTCTCTTCAAAATATTTTATATATTTGCCAAATGTTGTGAATAGGGGACTTAAACTAGAAAATGTTTTCTTTTTCTTTTCTTTCTTTTTCCTTTTTCTTTTTGGTACTTGGTTACCTGGTTGAAATAGTGAACCAAACATGGAAGGCAGATGAGTCCTTGAATATCAGTTATATCAGGTAATAAAAAACATGTATCATCCTTTTAAAACCATTATTTTTGGGGGGACACTATATGAATCATGGAATAGCACAGTCTCTGAAGAATCAAAATAAAAATTTCAGGGTGCTGAAAAGGCAATGAGGAGAGGGGCATGATGACCATTAATAGACTAGATGGCTTGGCATAATGGAATGAGTATTAGTCCTGGAGTCAGAGACCTGGCTTTATATTCTAGCTTGCCATCTACTTCTTATTTGAGCCTAGGAAAGTTAATTAATTTTATTTGGCTTTAGTTTCTTCATTTATAAAATAAGATTTCAAAAAATATCTAAGTTCCATGTGCCCTTTGTCTCAACAATACCACCACTAGGCACATATCCCAAAGAGAAAGAGGAAAAGGAACTATGTACTAAAGTATTTAGAGAAGCATTAAAAAAAATTGTTGTGGCAAGGAGTTGGAAACAAAATATGTGTTAATCAATTAGAAGAAAAGCTGGACAAATTATGGCATATGGATATAACATGATGTTAGCGTCCCAAGAGAAATAATAAAAAGGATGGACTCAGAGAAATTTGGGAAGACTTTTGTGAATTGATATTGACATGTAGCTCAGAACCTGCACCCTCAGTAGAGCCAGTCCTAGTTACCCGCAGCTTTCTGAGTCAAACTAATAGATACCCACAAAATCATAGGCAGTAGGCACCCTTTGTTTGCCCTCAGCTAGGGCATATAATATTATTCCCACTTCAGGGTCATGAGTCACTATCCCTAAAGTCACAGAATGTCAGAGCTATGGTCACAGGACCACAGAAACCATTTAGTCCAGATGTTCTTAACCTGGGGTCCTGGACCCCTTGGGGGTCCATGGATAGATTTTAGGGGAGCTGTAAACTTGGGTGAAAAAGAACTGCATCTATACTTTCACTAAGCTCTAACTGAAATTTAGCATTCCTTTCAATTACGAGTGCAGGCAATGTTGTTTGTCCTTCATTTTGAAGAGGACCAGTACATGGCGGGGTGATGTCTTGACTTGTACATGAAATGGATTTAAGTGAGGTATAGTTGCACAAAGTTGTCAGCCTCATTTTCTTCCAGAGTCATCAAAGCCCATTAACAAGACAAAAATCAAAGTGACTGGGTTTGGCCCAGGATGTAGTGGATAGCCTTGTCTTCGTGTCTGACTAAGCTCTAAGCTCTTCACACTTTCATGGCCATTGGAACAAATTATTCTCATCAGAACATTCCACCAGAGGAAGCCTTCATATGCTTCGGGTAGTCAGTGCCCTAACTCACTGATGGATTTGAGGCCTGTTGGTTACCCTCAACCTAGCTTAGCCCATCTGCTGAGAATGTAGGCAACAAACAGGCTTTATGAGACTGCCAAAAGGGCCAAGAAATATACAAAAGGTTATAAACCTCTGGTATCTAGACCAAACCCTTCTTTCTTATCAATGAAGACTGAAGTCCTCTAAAGTTAAGTTACATGTTAAGATTACACAGGTAATAAGAACATGACTGGCAGACACTTGACACACTTACTAGCTGTGTCACCTTGGGCAAGTCACTTAACCCCAATTGTCCTGCCTTCCCTCCTCCAAAAAAACCCAAACAAACAACAACAACAGAAAACATAACTGGGATTTGAACATGGTTCTTTTGGTTCAGAGACCAAGACTCTTCCCATTACATTACATTGCCCTTCTCTTAGGAACTACAATCTTAAAGACTAAAAGTTATAATTACTTTTTCAATACTTCAAAAGATTTGTAATTCCATATGTGTATATATTCTTTTTAATAATTTACTTTACAGACTCTCTGTGCCTCATAAGACAGTTTCATGAGCTGCTGTGATGCAAACAAATCATCATTTGCCAATCATGGGAAGGAATCACTATCTGCCAGTCAACTTTCTGGTAACAAGCATCTGTCCTAACTTAGTTAGACTGGTTTTTAGACAGCAGTCCAGCACCATTTGTACTTGAAGCCTTCTTTCAAAAAATGTTTTGCTTGTATTCTTTTCAAAAACGTTGCTGTCACATCTCACTAACTCTCCCTGTATCACCTCCCCCCACACAATAAAATCTTGTCTTGTAATAAGTATAATTAAGTGAAACAAATCAATTTGTTGACAATGTATGCCTCACTTTGTACCTATAGCTCACCACTTTTCTACCTGGAGGGGCAAGACATGCTTCATCCTCTGTGACATGATTGGTCACTACCTGGGTCAAAGCTCTGAAATCCTTGAAGCCTTCCTAGCATGGTAGAACACATCAGGACTTGACTCATTTGAATGGCATAGTCATTGAGAAACCAAGGGTCACCTATATTGGAGAAGGACTTTAATGAGGATTACAATAATTACAATAAGAACTTCATGAACATATGATAAAATGATTAACATTTCCTATGCCCTGTCCCAATAAATGGGTGTAGGCATTTTGCTACAGGGTCTCTTTTAAGGGGTGGGGCTCACAACTAGTCATGGTTATCTCATGATGATTTGACTAAAGGTTATAGTTAGAAACAAAGTTAGATCTCCAACCTACTTTTGTGTGTCTCACTCAATGTAGTACCTTTTTTTTTTTTTTGTAGTTTGAGGATCTTATTTTCTTCCTCTGTAAAATGAGGCATTGGATTAGATGACCTTGGAGGTTCCATCTGTCCCCAAATTTATGCTCCTCTAGATTCTACCACAAATAAAATCCAAAAGCAACTGAACTAAAACTTTTAGAATTAAAGCAGAAAACTCATGAATTGTTTTTCATCCTCTAAATTACCTAAACCTCTTAAATTTTGTTGCCAGAAGGGGCCCAGAAAAGTAGATTCATCAGATAGTGAAATATAAATGCATATACATGCTGGCACAAACAACAGGCTCCTTCCCACCTACGCCCTTTCCACCCTTTGTGCGTCAGTGAGCTCAGTACATACTGTTAAAGATCGTGCTGCTGACGCTAGCATTTCCTGTCCTGATGACTATTAGGGAAGGATGGATGAATGACAGTCCCTGTCACACTGGTGACACCTATGGTCTGACAGTTGAAAATACCTTACAGTTTCTGTTTATCGCCCTGCTTTCTAATGCCACAGGAAGTCTGATATTTTTCTCTCAGACTGAGCAATTCTTCACCTCAAAACTTTATGCTCAGTTACTTTGAAGGGCTAGGCCGTTGCTCTACTCAGATATTATTGCTAATATCCAGTCTACTCCACTCCAGAAAGTACCCAGCAAGCATCTACTGTGTGCCATATACTGTGTTAGGGGCTAAGGCTATAAAGGTAAAAAATGAAAGTTATTCTTTCTGAAAAGATCATATTTTACTGGATAATTTAACTTGTAAATAGATGAGTATATGCATGATAATTTGAGAAAAGAAAGAGCATTAATAACCGGGATAAAGAAAATCTTCTTTTAGGAGGTAGCACATGAGCTGAGACTTGAAGGAAGTTAGAGATTCTGAGATGGAGAGTGAGAAAGGAGTATGTTTCAGGTAAGGGGGACAACCTGTGCAAAGTCACAGAGATGGGAGATAGAGCGTGAAGTTGAAGGAACAGCAAATAGCATAGTATCATCAGAATGTAAAATGCTTGAAGGGAAGTCATATGAAATAAGCCTGGAAGGGGAGGTTTAAGCTAATCTGTGGAGAGTTTCAAATGCTGGGATCCCAGTTTATAAATCACAATTTTTCTTTTGCCTTGTATGAGAAGGATCACTCCCTGGTACAATGGGCTCCCCTCCTTAGAGGGGACCTTGGAGGGGATCTTAGACCAAGAGAGCCGTGCTGGGTGGGACTCCAGTAGAGTGAAGGGGTTGTTCTAAAACTCTGTTTTTAGAAATTCAGTTGTCAAATGTCAGCCTTTATAGGACACAGGTGATACCTGCTCAGGAATTGAGCTGCACTTTTTGTCTGTATGTTAGCTCTTACCTTTTTTTTTTTTTTCATTTTAGACATGCATTTTGTCCTGGAACTTAGTGGCTTGTAGACGTCATACCCCAAATTCCAGGGGATCACATAGTGTAATACTAGACCTTGATCCATTGTTTAGGGGAACTTGTTACTAGGAAAGAGAGAAGACCAAGTTCTTGGAGCTACAAGGGGGAAAGGAGAAGGTCACGGGATCATATATTTCAGACTTGAAGGGACCTTAGAAGTCACCTATTCTAACCCTCTCATTTTACAGTGAGGAAGTAACTTGCCCAAAGTCACACAGGTAGTCAGTGGCAGAGCCAGGACTGAGCTCTGGTAGTCTTCTTTGACATAAAGTACTCTTCCTACTGGACCTCATTGCCTCTGATCTGGCCCATTAGCGAGAGGTAACATGGTGTAGTTGATAGAATGCTAGACTGAATCAGGAAAACCTAGGTTTGAATCACGTCTCATGTGACTGTAGGCGAAGGCTGCTATTTTTGTTTTAAAAAAATTCTCTTTATCTCTTTTGTTTTTACATTACCTACATTTCCCAATATCTCCCCTTTCCCAAATAGCCATCCTTTATAATAAAGAACAAATAAGAGGAAAAAAATTCACTAAAATCAACCAATATATTGAAAACATCTGACATTATACGCAGTATTCTATATTTAGTCTCCCATATTTTCAAAAAAGTTGGGGGAAATACCTTCTCATATCTCATCTTTGGGGCCAAATATGATCATTATAATTTCACAAGATTCAACTTAATTTGTTACCATTGTCCTTTCTATTTACATTGTCATCGTAGTCATTGTATGTATTATTTGACTGGGTTTAATTATTTCACTTTTCATCAGTTCACATGTTTTCTCATGCTTTTTCATATTCATCATTTCTTAAGACACAGTAATATTCCATTATCCAATTTATTGAACTATTCAGCAGATATTATTACTAATAAAGGCACAAAGCCTTAAAGCCTGGCAACATTTCAATGCTTCACCCTTCATCATCTCCTTACCTAGGGTGTAATGGAAAAAGGTTTAAAGTCAAACAAGATAGGTTTGAATCTTACCTTTGTTACCTGTATGAACCTAAGCAAGTCAGCAATCCTTGCAGGGCCTTGTTTTCCTCGTTCGTAATGAGGAATCTATAACATAGAATAAATGACCTGTAAGATCCCTTCCAACTCTGCATCTACGACCTTATGATTGTATTTTTACACATATTGTGCCAGAAAATTCTGGATTCTGAGGCTTAGGTAAAAGTAAAAGTCTACCAGAAATAATTTAGATTAATTCTAAACATTTCTGATGAGAGAGAGAAGAAGAGAAAGAAAGAAAGAAGAAGAACAAGAACGAGAAGAGGAAGAGGAGTAGAAGTGGGAGGAAGAGGAAAAAGAAGAGGAAGATGATAAAAAAAGAGAAGAAACAGGAGAGGAAGAAGGAGCATCCAAAGACAGATAGAGTAATCCTATACATTTTAAAAGTATTTTGTGTTACAAGCTATTTTGGAGTTACAAGTTATGGTATTCTCAGACAATAAACAAAATTTCCTAAGATAGAATCTATCAAATATTTATTAGACACCTACTATGTGTCGGGCACTGTGCTAGAGAGAAAAATAGAAGGAATGAAGCAATGCCTACTAACAAGGAAGCTTATTAACAAGGAGCTTAAATTCTAGTGGGGTGGACAAATGCATTTATAAATATACAGAGGATAGACATAAATATGTACAACGTAGTTTGGGAGTAAGGGCATGAGTATAGTAGTTGAGGGGATCAGTAAAACTTTCATACAGAAGATGGTGCTAGAAAATGAACGCAGAAGAGTGAAAGTTCAATTAACATTTTGCTTTATCAAACAGAGCAATGCTATTTAACTTTCCACATATCCATGAGTAGGTATTCCAGCTTTTTTGTGTCATGGATCCCTTTGGCAATCTGAAACCCATAGACCTTCTCAGAATGTTTTTAGATTAATAAAATAAAAACATACAATTACAAATGAAACCAAAGGTTAGTGCAAATGAAGATGTAACAGCATTTAGGTGGTAGAGTACTAGGCTTGGAGTCAGGAAGAGCTGAGTACAAATCTAGATTTAGACATAGCTGTGTAACCCTGGGAAAGTTATTTAACTTTTGTCTACATCATTTTCCTCAATTGCAAAATGGGGATAGTAATAACATCTACCACACAAGGTTGTTACGAGTGAAGACCAAATGAGATTATTGTAAAGTGCCTGGCACATAGGAGATGCTCAATTAATGTTTGTTTCTTTCCCTTGCCCTTTCCCTTCCATCCAGATTCAAAAACTCTCTGAAATCTTTGGTTTTAACCTGAAATCCAGGTTAAGAATCTCTTCCCTAAACAACCATTTTTCTCAAAAAGAAATTCAATCCTTCTTCAGCTACTTCATCCCATGCTTCTCCATTTCAACTAGTCAAAGATGAACTCAAAAGATACTTCCATTAACTGAAGTAATCAAAAACTTCTTCCTTTAGTCTGATCATTACCCCAATCTAGTCAAGGCATGGGGGTTGGTGACCTGGAGGTAAGGGGGAAAAGGGTGCTGCTTTTACGTGAATCAGTTAAGGGCCCCTTGATCTGGTTTGGTCTCTGCCCTAATTCTCCCTAAAAATGAGTTCCTCCCTGAATATTTTACCCAGTTTCCTCAAAGAAAGGATAGACTTTTGGTAAGAGAGAAAAAGGATTTAGTGTAGGGTAGAAATGTTAAACACACAGACCAACACTCCAAAGCTGGGCTGAAACAGATTAAAATATAATTGGGAAATATTTAACAAATAAAATGCAATAAAACATAGATAATGTTCATTTGTAGTTTTCTAAATCAATATGCATCTACAGGGATCCTTATGTATGACTTGACATCACTGGTATGGGGTATTGTTTCAGAATCCATACTACCATCCTGATATTATTCTGGAACATGTAGCTTAAAGAGTAGAGGTGCAGGAGGGAAGGGTTGTTGATAGGCCTTCAGGATTATCCTTTAGGATGAGCATTGATTGCCCGATTTGTAAGCTATTTTTCCTTATTGACTATCTTTTTAAGGCGCCTCTCCGTCTCCCTCTGTCTCTCTGTCTCTTTCTCTATTGCTCTGTCTCTCTTTCTCCCCCCAGCCCCCACCTCCTGCCACTGCCTTTGATGTTCATTTAAAAGGAACTTGCTGTCTTTTGTTTTGTTTTCATCAAAGGTATTTTTGGAGATACCACTTAAAATTACTCATTTTAATTTCTTCTTTGGGCAACTAGGTGATATAGGGGATAGAGTATGGGGAGTCAGGAAGACTCATCTTCCTGAATTTAAATCTGGCCTCAGACAGCTGTGTGACCCTGGGCAAGTCACTTAACCCTGTTTGCTTCAGTTTCCTCATCTGTAAAATGAGCTGGAGAAGGAAATGGTAAGTATCTTTGCCAATAAAATGAGGTCACGAAGAGTGAGACACAACTGAAACAACTCAACAATGTTTATCTCTATATATCTATACACACATACACATATATACATGCATATGTATATTACATATACATATATAAATATAAATGTCTGTTTCTATATGTATATATAAAGACACACATATTTGTTTAACACTACACTAAGACTTTTAGGACACCCTGTACACATACATATGTGTGTCTATATATATGTATATGTATATTTATATACACACTAGAGACACTTTTGGTGGAGTGACGGACCTATGATTTCCTGGTGAGGCATTCCTTCCACCAATACAGAGCAGCATTTTTTCTTTAGCTTATAGTCTCAGAGAGTTGCCAAGGTATTTTAAAAGGCTGAGGAAGTCTTCCCAACTTCAGGTTTAAGATGATGAAAATGACTGACTCAACAAAAGCAAGAGGTACATAAATTTTAAATGATTTAATTTTCAAGTGAGGATACAGTTACCAAACATACATGGTACACTATGGGACTGGATAACACTTTCAGTCAGCGAACAAACTCCCTATGTCTCTTTGTGCTGTATCACAATGAGACTCTTCCCTGGTTCTGACCTCACAGCAGCTAGCCTGAGGTGAGGGTCTAGACTGGTGAGAGGAGCAAGGATCCCTGTGCCCATGATTACTTTTATTCCCACATATGGGATGCTGAGTCATTGCACCTATTAGTCAAGATAGTCTCTTTGTGACTAGAGGCATGACTGTTTTACATTTTATAAGTTTGTTTTTCTGGTTCTCTCACATCTGCCCTCTATTTTACAACCTTGTTTTTTCCTGCTCTTACCTAGTTAAATTCTTACCATGCCCACTGCCCTCAGAGTATCTATCACAGTGGAGCTTGCAGCAGGGTCTGGGCAAAGCCCAGCACTCTAGGATGCTGGGATGGAATCAAGTGATTTCTTCAGGTTCACATAACACTATGTGTCAGAGATGGGAACTGAACCCAGGGCTTCATGACTCAGCTCTTTAGCCACTAAATTATCCTATTTCTGCTTTCATAAATATATATGTATACATAATCCAGTACTTCAGTGAATCTATCATGTGATGAATTTGCCTACTTCTTCCAGCGACACAAACCACAACTATCTTTCTCCTCATTGGTCAATAAATAGATCATTTATAAGCATTTATTATGTTCTTTTGATGACATCCTTTACCCCATTTTCCATAATACTTCGTTTACAGCACTTTTGATGACCCCAAAGCTTCTCCCTGAAACAAAATTTCATCTTTTTGTTCTAAACAATTTTTTTGAATCAACAAGCAATTATTTTTTTCTTCCACTCCCCACCACTGAAAATAAAAATAAAAACAAAACTCCCTATAACTAATATGTATAGTCAAGCAAAAACAAATTCTTATATTAAAGGCTCAGTTTTTTGTGTATACTAATATCCTTCGAGTCAGGGGTCCTTAATCTTTTTCTGCATCATGGAATCCTTTGGCAGTCTAGTGAAAAGCCTATAAATTCCTTATAAGAATAACATTTTTAAATGTATAAAATAAAATTCAGATGATTGCAAAGGAAAGTATATTGAGAGTTATCTATCTGTGTATCTATCTATCTATCTATCTATCTATCTATCTATCTATCTATCTATCTATCTACCTATCTATCTAAGGTCATAGATCCCTAGTTAAGAACCTCCACTATTGTATGGCTATTTATCATGGAATTCTATAGTCTCCAGAAAAGTGAGCTCTAGAATCACCCAAAGGGACATAGAAAACCACATATCAACAGCTGTCAACAGGTTCTAACACTATAAAATGGGACAATATATACACATATACAAAAAATGCCTCTGAGTGCGGTAACATTATAAGCCATCATTAGCTAACTTACTTATTCCTATAGTAGTAGAGATTAATTACAGCTAGTTAGGAGGGATTTGGCATGGAAAGAGGGAAGTGAACAGATATCAAAGACAACTTTGTCCACTTCACAGGTTTGCTTGAGATAGATCCTCATAAAAGTTTTCCACAAAATAGAAAATTGGTTAAATATATTTGTTTTATCCCATCTACTGGGATAAATGACTCACAAATATACAAACAACTGCGAAGGAGTATGAATGGAAATGGCAGGAGGTGATGAAACAAAGGGGTAGGAGGTGACAGTTCTTCAAAACCACAACCATTTGTTTAAAAAAAATAGGTGCTTTGGGTTGCACATGAACATCTTACTCTGAAGGACATTTCCATTTTATAAGGCAGAAAAGACCTCTAGAAACTAGGAATGCTGGGTCTAAAAATCCTGTGGTAAAAATATTGCTCAATTATATCAAGGGAAAAAAAATCATGTAGCCCATTGGGTGGGGGTGGGGGTGGGGAAGGAAAGTACATCTCTGATTCTATCATGAAAGAGTCTCAAAAAAGAGAAAGTAGTGAAATGTAAACAAAATAATTTACTCCAAGTTTGGAATGATGCCTTTGCCACCTAGAGATATTTAACAATGCATAAAGCCTTAGAGTATCACTTCCTTTCCCATAGAGTCCATTTCTATCTATTGATGAATCCAAATCATTGACTTTGCATGTACTGTCATCATTCAATCACTTTGCATCAAAGAATGGAATAAGTACAATTGTAGCTTTACTCAAAATACTCAAAACAGAGAAATATGTAATTCCAAAAGATTCCAAAATGAAACCCCTGATTATTATTGGCAACAAAATGACAGATACTAAATCTTTTGGAATCAAGCAAAAGCCATTGTTATTGACAGTAAAATGCCAGATAAGAAATCTGTTAGACTAGACCAATAAACATTTATTGAGCATTTATTAGGCACCTGGTCCTATGTGGTGGTAGGCCAATCAAATGTAAGTAGTGGATTTACCAGCATTGTGTTTAGCAACTGCTAAATGCTGTTTAATTTTCATCTAAATATGCCCAGTTTTCATCTAAGACATCTCTTTTTCTACTCAGAGAGAGTAGAGTGTCTTCAAAAAAAGTTTCCTTTTCTGCTTTGGCATTTTTGATTCCGCTGTAGTATCTGTTCAAGGCCAGCTTTAGAATAAATTGAACGTAAAATTATTCCCCTAACACTGAAGGCTAATGAACTGCCATGCTGTTTGGTGCCACTACCTTCCCTAATCTTAGCCAGTCTGGTAACTTATCTCTTATGGTATTTTGAAATTAGCAAGAACTTTGTAAATATTTGTCAATTGAGTTTTTTCCTTAGAAGCTTACCGTCAATTCTATGATATCAAAGAGCATTTTGATAAACAAAACTCTAGTGGAAGGGGATAGGAAGTCTCCCTCCACTCTCAGATAAGATATAAACATTTTAATAATGGCCTACTGGAAACAACACTTCTCTTTTTGTTATCTAACCTACTGGTAACAACAGAATTTGTTTTGGGTTAAGTGAAGTCTTTTAGTGACCACTTGATACTATCTATGGTAACTATCTATGACATAAGTGCAATAAGGAAAGTCAATCTGACATTGGTAATTTTAAAAATCAAAATTGTGACCCCAAAGGGAACATCTTCCACTTTTTGCTTATGTGACTTTTTCCCTCTATTGTGCTTTTTGGAATTCTGGAGCAGTATGCCAATCCTGCGTTTGTAGTACTTTGTATCATATTGCTTATCATACATATGTCTGAATTTTCTAGTGTCCATATGTTGTTGGTATGGGATGAAGGAGGGAAGGGAAGTCATGGTGTCAGGAAATACCTTTACAGTGTTGAGTATGATTGAATGTAACTTTTGGCATAAAGTTAATTTGTAGAATCCTGAGTTCATGGGGAGCTCAAGTTTCCTGGAAAGCTCTTTTGTGATTCAGGGAGACTTGAGACTTTAGCAGGGATATACTTGCTTCCAGTATTTTATTTATTTTGCATTAATAACCATGGAAATTGGAAAAAACTGTCCACAGTCTCCTTGAGGGACTCAATTTCTCTAACCCAAATGTATTCACACAGGTAAAGTGTTCTTGAATTTGTTTTCTTTGTTCCTTTCCTTCCTTCTTTCTTCCTTCCTTTCTTTTTAAAATAAAGTTATCCTTTTGAATACTATACTGGATTTTGAACCTTTTGGTATGAAATGAGTTTATGATCCCCCCCCACCAAATTTCTCAGGAGAGGTGTGATATAAAATCCTTGGGATAGTATATAATTTCAATACCCTGGTTCATACTGAGTTTAAAACATACATTTTTAATTTTTTAAAAAAATATCTTGTTGATGACTCTTTGTCTTCTGATCACAATCATTAGTCACACCTCCAGATAAAACTCTCCCTTGAGACAAAGAAAAACAATGAAAACATATCTGATACAGAAATTTTTCTGGCAATACAGCATTCTGTCCTAGTTTTCTCCCATTCCCTTCTATGAGAGAGGAGATATATTTTGTTATTTCTTCTCTAGGCCTTTGCTTTCTCCATTAGGCAACCTTAAACTTCTTTCTAGTTATACAGGGTGTCCCAAAAATCTTAGTGCAGTTTTAAATTAAACAAGTAAATGTGCATTCAGTTGTGGAAACAGTTGTGAAGTGGTCACCCTGGCCACAGAGAAAACAGCCAGCCTTGCTAGTTTATGAACTCGGTTCTTGATATAGGATAATTCCGCACATTTCTCTTTGTGTTTCTATGAGAGAACAGCAGGGGGTAAGGAGATTAGACCAGGTTATTCACAAGTCTCCTTCCAGATCTAGAAGCTACCATTTGATGAAAAGAACAAGGCAGACAAAAAACACACGAGGATACAGAAAACGGTAAAATAAATGAGCACTTTTAAGAGGATGTGCTGGAAAGAACATTAATGGGGTTTGAGTCATCTGCCAGAGGTGCTGTTGGGAGCCAAGGGAGAAGACCACCATCACTTTTTGAGTTCACTGTGAAAAGTTGCTTTTCCTATGATGAGGGGGAAGATTTGGTTTCTACACAACCTAATATAAATAACCAAATCCTTGCTCTAAGGAGATGTTAGATTCAATTAAATCTCCAAAGTATTTATTAATATAAATCAATCAATGAAAAAAATTTTTTAAAAATCACCTATTTTCTAGGCATTGTACCAGGTGCTGAGGATAAAAACACAAACACATAACAGAGGTCCAGGGAGGGCACCCCACCTCTGGCTCTGACCCCTAGCCCTCAAACAGTTTTCATTCTATAGGAATTCATGTGGTGTGTGTGTGTGAGTACACAGAACATAACTATATGCAAAATAAATACAAAATATTGTTTTGGGTGGGGGGGAAAAGGAAACAATAGTGAAGTCATGAAAACTTCATGTGGTGATTAAGTTGAAATTTAAAAGAAACTAGGGATTGTATGAGTCAGAAGTGCAAACCAGTCATGGGGGATAGATAGCCTGTGCAAAGGACAGGAGATAGAAAACTGGGTGTAAGGAATGGCAAGAAGGCTCGTTTGGCTGGACTAAAGAGTACTTCAAGGGGAAATAATATATAAGCTGTCCCAAAAGTCTTAGTGTAGTTTTAAGCTGTTGTTCATTTATTTAAGTTGTGTTCAACTTTTTGTGACCTTATTTGGGGTTTTCTTTGTAAAACTACTGGAGTGGTTCGCTCTTTCCTTTTCCAGCTCATTTTATAGATGAGGAAACTGAGGCAAATGAAGTTAAGTGATTTGCCCAGAGTCAGACAACTAGTAAGTGTCTGAGGTTAGATTGGAACTCATGAAGATGAGTCTTCCTGACTCCAGAGCTGGCACTCTATCCAATGTGCCACTTAGCTGCCCATAATTAGCTATTAAACTTCAAAACTTCACTAAGAGTTTTAGAACATCTTATATAATAGATTTGGAAAAATAGTCGGAACCAGGTTTCAATGTATCTCTAGTACCAAAATCTATTGGTATAAGAGTGTTCATTGCTGGAAATAAATGCCTTGCCCTGTGTAAGAGATGGAGTGGAGCTGTTGAGAGAGTGCCATCCTCGTCTTTAGTCTTCTTCACACTTGGAATTGCTTTGGGTTCTGCAGTGGCTTTGGGCGCTTCTGACTTCCAGCTTCAAGAGGGAAGATGGGAGAAGCCAACTCTACTTTAGGTTGCTGAAGGAAAAGACTGGGAAGACAAAAGAGAGTGGGCAGTATTTGCTATACTAGAAACTTTG
The DNA here is from genome assembly GCA_028646595.1 of Phalanger gymnotis. Classification (NCBI taxonomy): domain Eukaryota; kingdom Metazoa; phylum Chordata; class Mammalia; order Diprotodontia; family Phalangeridae; genus Phalanger; species Phalanger gymnotis. Next base: position 239,624,107 of record CM053624.1, read on the forward strand.
GAGAGTTCCCCTTGGGTGAGACCTAGGACTCTTTCTCTTGGTTGAGCTGTTACCAACATTCAAGTGGAAGAGCTTCTTCCTTCTATATTGTCTCACGTATACTTTCATATGTATACTTCATTGTCTATATTGTCTCGTGTGTATACTTTCTTCGATTTTTGTTTTTGCTACTGACTTCGATAAACGGGTTTCTTGGCTAAGTGCTGTGTATGTTCATTGTGGAACTGGTATTTGGTAGGAAACGAAATCAAGCCTTGAATATAAAGCAGGACATAAATCCTGCTTTCTCCTATGCTGAACTGTGATCAGAAATTAGCTTGAATCTGAAAATTCCACCCTCTTGACTATTTAAGAGGGTAGATATAATTGTAGCCCAGTCTCCCATCTCTTTGAGGACAGCAGAGTGACCTCCAGCCCTAACTTCCTATTTCCCCTCCTGGCAGGAATTAAAGTCTCCTTTGGAGAAGGGGAGGGGGCAGAGAAGAGGCTAGATATGTCTATTTTGTCCTGGGAGATCCTCATGCCATATGGGGTTGGTTTTCATAATACATAGGCCTTGGTACTTACTCATGGGTCCCAGCAACATAAACGCTTATATATGGCAGATTAAATAAAGGGGGACACAATATTTATTGGAACAAAGAATCCAGTGACCAAGAAAAAAAAATCTAGTGCCCATCAAAAGAAAAATTGAATGATCTCATGACGAAGCAATGAGAATGAGCATGGTAGAGTACAAAGCAAGAAATGATGGTGACACAGTACCATATAACAATAGCAAGAAGAACAAACTATCATTTCCCCCCTTTTTTATTGCATTAAGTAGACTGAAGTCAAGTTATTTTGTGGTCTTTAATTACTGTGAAGATAAAATCTAGCACATCAACAACTTCCTTCTGAAAGCAGAGGAAAATTCAACCCCTTGAAGATAATCTATAGATTGCATTCAACAAGTGCGAACAGAAAAATGGAATTTAAAGACAATCTGCTAAGTTATTTGTATAACAGACCATTGTTTTAGGCAAGTCACTTCAAAGGGCTGAAAAACAATGAAGAGAATAGAATTTCAGAGACTGAACCCCACCCACCCACCCACACACAAATAGAAACATGTAAGAAAAAGAAATTCAGAGATGCAGTAATGAATCACACACACACTTATATACATCCCATATTATATATACATATAAATATATATAAACACATGTGTATGTATGTATTCAGAGAAATCCCAAAAGTCTTAGTGTAATTTTAACTTTCCTATTTCAGGCTAGGGAAAAGAGAGACAAGAGTAATAGTTTTACCTGTTTTACCTTATTTTAGAAATGCGTATTTGGGCATAACAAACTCAAGGTTTTCCATCCAGACACCTACCCATCCAGGGTGATCTTCTTCCCTCAGGTCAAAGGCACTCAGTCCTTGAGACCTGCAATGAAATGCCAACTCAGATGCCCATCAAGAAAGATGCCTTTGCTTACAGGTTACCTGAAGGAAGAGGGAAAGTAGTAGTTCAGCAGAGAGAAACCAGCAACGTAAACTGCCCTCTTGATCAGTGGAACAGTTTACCTATGCAAGGCCAGCACTCTGTTAAAAATAATTAAAAATGAACTGTTCCTATTTTTGCTTTAATAGTGTGGCACAAAAAAAGTATATGATGCATCATTTTGGTAAGCCTCCTCCAGTTTGATAGGCCTTCTCTTTTGAGATGTCACTCCTTTCCAAATTTGCTTTTTTCTGCTTTACAAATAATACATGAAACATAGAAAACATATCTTGTGTAATTCTCAAACTTGGCTCTATATTTTGTATGAATTAATTCCACTTTAAAATATTGGAGAATACATAAATAATGGAAATGAGACATTTATAAAAATCAAATGTACATGAAAACATTGTGCATACATTGAATTAACCTTTAGTTTTTGCTAGGTACCATACAAGACATACAGTGATTGCAGTGGTTTTATAATCCCAGATAGGGAAAACTGTCCCTAAGCAATGCATGACTGCATTACTGCAATAGCCTTCTTCCAATTTGGCTTGGAGAGTCAAACCTCCGGCCCCCCTTTTACTGGTACGTACTTTTCTTGGGACCTTCCTGAGAAGCAGTGGGGAAATGAACCAAACTCAGGTCCTTTCTTGATATCGTGGTGACAATGATTCTGTTGAGGGGGGAGTTCTTTATTATTTAATCAATTCATTCATTATAGAAGCTCATTTCCCTAGTGTCAGCTACTTTCCGAACAACACCTTATACAAGATTTCTTTCTAGCTGTGTATGTCTGTGTAAATACCATGGTTACACGACTAGGCTTTAAAAATTTTATATACAGTGTTAAATGAACTTATGTTTTTAATGGGAGGACATCCACTTCAGTACTAAACAGAGGAAGGGGGAGGCCGGTGTATGGCTGCAACCACTAGCGGAATGGCGGTAGAGAACAAAACTTGTGGACTAGTGACATAGTAGTCCCAGTATGAGGACACAGGAAATAAAAATGAATCAGGAATCAGGTGGGGTCGGGACTCTTCTGTCTGGGGCTGGCTGAGAAGCACATTGTTTGAAGAGTGGGGGTGGAGAGCTTAGGTGCGTAGGGGCGGGGTTGGATGCCTGCCCCTCTCTTGTGAGGGCAGAGGGCATGGGAGGCGCTATATATATTAACCTAGGGAATGGGAGTGGCGTAGTCCAACAGCTGCTGCAGTATCAAGCTCCCGAGGCTGTGGGAGAAGGCACAGCTAAGCCTCGAGGGACATTTGGGAACCCCGAGAAGCTAGCGGCACGCAAGGTGGGGTTGGGTCTTGGCCAAGGAGCCAAGTTGAGTCCTGATAGGGGTGGGAAAAAGGAGCACTATATTTGGTCTCGTTGGGCCTGAGTTCAAACCACAGTTCTGCTAATACCCTCTGTGACTTTGGGCAAGTAACTTTCCCTCTTTCGTTTTCAGTTTCCCCATCTGTAAAACTAGTAGGGTTTGAGTAGTGATTTCTACAGCATTAAATCTATGAGCTGAAGACTTAGGACGGAAGCTACCTTTCTTCAAATATTTGAAGAGGCCTAGATTGTTCTGCTTGGTCCCGGCGAGGCAGATCCAGGATCAGTGGGTGAAGGTTGCAGAAGTATTTTGAAGCTTGGTATGTATGGAAGAAAAGCTTCCTTTTGAGCAGAGGACTCCGTAGAAAGAAATGGGCTGCTTCTGGAGCTGATGGATTTTCGCTCTGCAAAAGCGAAATGACCCTTGGTTGGGGTGTTGTAGCAGGGATTTTAGTTCAAGTACAGGTCGAGTCTCTTTGATCCCTTCCAACACTGAGATTCCATAGAGAAGGAGGAAACGCTAGGGATATCAGGGAGAGCAGCCGCAATTCCTTGTGCACACAGCGTGAGGGTGTTGGGAGAGGAGAGCGAGTTCCCTAGTGGGAAATGGAAGCGATGCCTGGTTTCCCGGACCCCAGAGAGGAGCTCTCGGGTTAGGCGGGGCACCAGGGCTGCGCCGGCGGGGCGAAGCTGTTCCTAGCTGGGAGCAGTGAGCGGCGCTGGGCTCTCACCTAGCTCGCGCTCTGACCCCGGGGGTGGAGCCCGGAGCTGCCACCGCCCCTTCGGGCTCCAAGCGCCGCCTTCTCCCTTTTCCTCCCAGCTTCTCTCCCGCCCCCACCCGCGATTCCCGGCCCGGCCCTGCGTTGCCCGGGCCATGGCGCCCTGCAGGCAGAGAGAGGCTGGCTGGGGTGGAAGAGAGCTGCAGCCTCCTCCGCGGCCGAACCCGTAGAGCTCGAAGCTCTGCACCTAGGCGTCGCAGCTCCTGCCAGCTAGTGGCAGGCTGCCGCCGAGGCTTTGTCCTTTGCCCGAGGGGGCCCCGGGCCCCGGTGCTGAACAGCACCTTGTCCTCTTCCTCCTTCGAAGGGGAAGGAGGGGGAAAAAAGAACAGAGCTGTAGCTACGGGATAAAGAGCGGCGGGCACTGCTGGCTCTCTCCCCCGCCCCCCTTCTCTTCCCTTCCCTCCGCCCCCACCCCGAGGCTCAGAGCCGGAGAAGGAGAGAGGAAGCGGCGCGTCACTCTTCTGAGGAAAGTATTTCACCTACCGGGCAAAGGCTGCTGCTGCTGCCAGTTGCGTAAAAGCAGCAGCAGCAGCCGCCGCAGCAGTCCCCCAGCAGCCGGGGCTCAACGGGTTTCCATTGCCATGGGAAGCAGAACCCGGGCAAGCGGGAGCAGCGCGACAACTCAGTCTGTGTTGACTGCCGCCGTTTAGATACCGGAATTGCCCGACTCCAAACTGGGGAGAGGAAGGTAAGTAGCTGTAGTCTCTCCCCTTTCTGTGGGTGCCTTACCCCGCCGGGGTTCCCTGTGTACACAGACCGGGTGGCGAGTTCGGCCAGTTCATAACCAGCCAACCTCAGCCTGCTGAGCTGAGCCTACTGCGGGAGCACGTTGGGGATTCCGGGTGAATGAATAACCCTCCCCCTCCCAGACCTTTCTCGGCCCGGTCCGCCTTCCTTCCTTTCGGGATTAGGAGTGGTTGGACTCCCTTTTAAGTGAATCCACTCCTTGAGAAGAGGGTAGTTGCGAACTCTTGTCTTGGTCAGTTTTCATCTAGTTTTCTGGGGAAGAAACAATGGGTCTTTTAAAGTTCATGTGAACAGTCTTAAAACTCTAGAGAGGTTGGGGGGGAGGTATGGAAATCCTACAGGAAGCCGGCTTCGGGGAAAGATTGTTGGAATGCATTGTGTGTGTGTGTGTATACACACACACACACACACGCACGTTTAATGGTCCTGTCCTATAGCTAGTCCGATGGAGGTATTTTTGTTTTGTTTGTAGAGAGGGAGGTTTTCAATAGAATGGATCTCAAATTTGGAAGATTCTCGAGAACTTAACGTTTCAACTTTCTTGCCGCAGACTTAGCTTTCACTTGTTGGAGTTGGAAGGTACACTGATAAGGTTGAAAGGACCAGGACCAAAACTGAAGTTGTGCTTACTTTTACCTGATTCTTAAAGTCAAAGTCTTTGCTTTATTGTGCATTCAGTACTGAAGGGGGCTGCTCTCAGGACTACAGTGAAAACTATATCATACACATGCCTTTTCTGCATAGGTTAGGCTAGGGGAACAGGCAGGGAGGCTTCATTTCATAATGTCTTTTGAGTTAAATAGGACTTCACACATTGAAGAACTCATAGAGATGAGTGAGTACAACTCAGTTTCTTAGTTTCTTCACGATGAAAGAGAGATTCCTTGATTTCTTCGAGGTCAAGGCTAGTGGCAGGGCCAGGTCTAAGAGGCTGACTCCAAGTTCCTTTACTTTGTTCTGCTATGACACTAATGGATTAAAACCAATCTATTTCTTGGCTTATTCCAGAAATGAGGACCTAACTTTCTGAGAGCCACATTCTTAGTTTAACTAGAAAGTGAAAGCGCAAGAGTATGTAATACAAGTATCTAAGATGCACCTTTATTATAGACTGTGCACGTCAAAGGAAATAATTGAGATTGAGAGAAGGTACAACTTGACCTGAACTGTGATACTGTAGAATTTACAATGCAATAAGAAACTTTATATTGAACGTGTAGACCCTTAAACTCAATTACATATTTTCATATTGTTCTTGTGATTCTTTAACAGCACAGAGTGGAATTTGTGTTCTTTCCTTAGAATAAGTTGCTATTTTCAAGAATTCTATAAATTCAATAAACAAACATTTATTCGGTTATCTACTATACATCCCAATTTCTCCTTACTCGTCTACACACTCAGTGGTCCAGCTAATGCTGTTCCTCATGCATGGTACTCCATTTTAGAGGTCCTGTCCACCTGGTTGCAGTGGATTGCCTGGAGTCAGGAAGACCTGAATTCAAATCCAGCATCTTCAGCCTCACATCAACCCTGCTATTATTTCTCCCATTTTACAGCCCACATTTGAACTGAGGTCTTTGGGACTCCAGGTCCAGTGATCTATCCACTGTGCCACACAGCTACCTCAAGCAGCAGTATTTTAAGAAGACAATAAGAGTTACACAAAGTTGAGGGTTAGCAGGATGAGAATGAAGGAACGTCAAGAGATTCAGGGGCAACAAGTGTAACAATAGTAATAACTTTTATTTGTGTAATACTCAAAGTACTTTAAGATCAGATTGTGGTCGATAGATTGGTAGAATAGGTAGTGCTTTGAACATGTTGGTTGGTTGTTTCAGTCATATCTGACTCTTCGTGACCCCAGCTGGAGTTTTCTTGTCAAAGATAGAGAGGTTTGCCATTTCCTTCTCCAGCTTGTTTTATAGATGAGGAAACTGAAGCAAACAGGGTTGTGACTTGTCCGGGGTCACATAGCTAGTGTCTGAGGCTGGATTTGAACTTGGGTTTTTCTGCCTCCAGGCCCAGCATTCTGTGTACTGTGCCACCTAGCAGCAGCTCAGCTTTGGCCACAGTAGAATTTAATTGAGTTTGTTTAATTGAATAAGTCTACTTTAGGATGAAGAGACAGCTAGATATAATGGATAAAATACTGGATTTGGGGTCAGAAAAACCTGAGTTCAAATTATGCTTCTGTTACTAGCTATGTGACCCTTGATAAATCACTTAACCTGTGTCTCAGTTTCCTCATTTTTTTTTTAACATGATGGTATTGGACTTGAGAGCCCTTCCAGATCTAAATCTATGAATTGGTGTGGAAATATTAAGAGAGTAGAACAGATGAAAAGATCATGGTTAGAAATGTTGGAATTTTGAAAGTGAAATAGTTTCGAATGCTAGTCTGGTCTAAACTGTGACTACACTGAAATAGTACAATTGTATTGAAGGTCTTGGGAGCTGAGTCCAAGAAATTATGGTTTTAGAGGTATCATCAATGGATATTAAAACCTTTAGTAATGATGGCTGAGAAAGGGGTCAAGAGAAGACTGTGATCTAAATGCCATAAACTTGGAGAAAAGTGGGAGAGTTTCTAGAAGTCTAGAGTCTAGAAGACAGAGACAAGGGTCAGGATATCATTGTTTATAGTCAGATGGCACGTACTTCAAAGGAGAGGTTATAGAACAGTATTTGAAGAACAAGGATCTGCAAGTGGTAGTGAGGAATGATTTTACCAACTCTACCTATAGAGTGAAGTGAGAAAGATGTAGCTGATATTAGAGAGATATTAGAGATGTGGAATCCATAGGGGAGAGTCAGGTTTCACTTGATGAGTTGAGGTGGAAAAAATATGATAAGGAGAAATTGAGGATAAAGTAAAGTTTAACAATGGAATAAAGATTACAAAGAGCACAATGAAAATGGTGGGTAGAAGACATAAAGATTGGAGGAAATGTGGGTTTGGGATGAATGGAATGGCAGCATTCATGAGATAGCTACACTATGATATATATACATATTATATATAGTATATAGTATATATACATAAATATGCAGCAATTAGGCATGAGAGGATAAAGGAAAAAATTACGAAGTGAGCTGGCACAGTATCAAAATTTTATGTACTTAATTTTAAGTATGAAACAAATTGATAAAAGATTCTAAAAGACCTTTCAGTTATACATTTTCTGTTTTACAGAAAAGGTAATATAGTGTATCATTTCTCTGCTTAGTAAACATTTAATTATTCCGTATTCTTATTCTTTTTGTCTTTGTATATGGACTTAATTTATAATCTGAAGTTTTTTTTTTTTACTTTACCTGTGATTTGTTTAGTATAGGGAACTTCCAATAAGGAAACTCCTTCAACCAGTATAGGTTGGTACCATCTTTTCTGCAACTTGGATCTTTAGAGAGTTGCTTAGGGCCTTGCAAATTTAAATTGCTCAGAGTCACAGAGGCAGTATGTGTCAAAGGCAGGATTTGAACGCAAGTCATCTTAGTTCCAAGATCATCTCTGTACCTATATTATACTATCTCATATAGAATTTTATTAGTGGTATGGGTTGATAAAATTGGAGCACAGAGACTAAATTAATTTGACTGAGAGAAATCTGAGTGAGGTGGGAAAAGAAGAAGACAGATGCGAGAGATACTATAGAAGGCAGAATTGACAAGATTTGGCACCTGATTGTGGAATGAAGGGGATTGAGGAAACAAGGATGACGCCTCAACATTTTGAGGCTGGGAACTTAGATGACAGGAGAATGGTGGTGCCATTGACAGAAATATGGAAGTTTAGATGAAGGGTGAGTTTGCGGTGAAATAGAATGAGTTCTATTTTGGACATGATGAGTTTGAGATGGGACTTTCAGTTTGAAATATCTAGTGCGTAATTGCTGAGTATAGGATACAACATATATTTCTAACTCACTCCAGTACATGGTTCCAAGACTCTAGATGAACTTGGTGTCAAAAACTTGTTATTGTTTTTTTGTGTTTGACTTCATGACCCCATTTGGGGTTTTCTTGGCAAAGATATAGGAGAGGTTTGCCATTTCCTTCTCTAGTTGATTTTTACAGATGAGGAACTGCGGCAAACAGGGTTAAGTGACTTGCCCAGGGTCACCCAGCTAGTAAGTATTTGAGGCCAGATTTGAATTCAGGAAGACGAGGCCTGCATTCTATCCGCTGTACTACCTAGCTGCCCAAACTCCCTAAAAGTAGCTTTTAATCACTTATTTAGCTCTTAATCACTTATTTCCATTTTAACAAGTATTCTCTTCAGTTGGATTTAGGCTGTGACAGTTAATTTAAATACTGGGATGTACCTCTCTCCCATGCCCACCCCACTCTGCATTATTTCTTCTAGACCACATAAACCAAAAAGCAATAAACCAAGTCATGTAGCTGTATCCCTGAATGTATGACTCTAATTTATGACTAGTTATTCTTCAGAAAGGAAGAAGTAATTTTTAACTTATAAGAGTGAAATGTGCCTTCTTCCTAACAGGTGATTTATAGCAGTCATTACAGACTATTATAACTTGAATTGACTTAGAATGCTTGCTTATTGCACTAAAGAAAGCTCATTTTTCATTTTGCAAACTACTTTTGTTACGAATTTAAGCTAGTAGGAGACAAGGGCCTTCTAGTTAACATATGTAAGAAGGAGTTTAAACATTTAATAAAAGTACTTGGCTTTTGTCTGCAACTTAGTTATGTGTTTAGGGTATCTACTCCTTCTCCAGTTCAGTTGCATATTTGTAGCTATAGCATCTGTAAGCATCTTTATAGCTGTAGTTGAGCTTACTGTAAGCATCTTTATGTCTTGGCAGGGCAGACCATGGTCATCTACTTGTAGCCCCCTTCTCTTCTCATCCACCCCCTACCATACAATGAATACCCAGTCCTGGAGACTGACTTCTTTGTTAAGAATTTCTGATACAAGTAAGTGACCAAATATGAAAACCAGCTGTGCTCTGCTTACACTTGTTATAAACCAGGTATACTTCAAAAGATGTTTTTTTTTATTTCAACAGTTGGTTAATTCTTCCACCAATGCATTATTGCATTGAATGAAATTTAAAAACAATTTATTAAACCCTTAATGTGTGCTTAGTAAGGGCAACTAGGTGATGCAGTGGATAGAGTGCCAGGCCTGGAGACAGGAAGACTCATCTTCCTGAGTTCAAATTTGGCCTCAGATACTCACTACTGTGTGACCCTAGGCAAGTCACTTAACCCTGTTTGCCTCAGTTTCCTTATCTGTAAAATGGGCTGGAGAAAAAATTGGCAAACAGCTCCAATATCTTTGCCAAAAAAAACTCCAAATGGGGTCATGAAGAATTGGACATGGCTGAAAAACGACTGAACAAAAATGTGCTGGGTGGGCACTGTGCTAAACACTGGGGATACAAATGTGAAAGTCAGATAGTCTCTATTCTTAAGAAACTTACAGTCTACATGGGAGAGGCAATATATACAGGGAAGTGTTGGCCAGGGAAGTTTTGGTCTAGGGAGTTATAGGGATTGCAAGTTGGACAGTCGATTGACATGCTCTTTCCAAAAGTGATGGTAATATTCATTGGATTACTGTGACTAGAGTAGGAGATGGAAAAACCAAGAGAAGAGAGATGGTGTAGATGTCCCCAGTCTGGACAACAGGCAAGATGGCCCAGAGTAGATGATTGCATAGCATATGATTATGGTCTATTCTGGGGCTGGACAGATATAGCAGTTTTGATGAGTTTCCATTTGCTTTGTCACCTCTGAAGATGGTTAGCCCCAGGGCAGACTGTGAACAAAAAAAATTCAACACCTCATCACCAAGCTTTTTTGATGATGAGAATCTTTGAACTTGGTGCTTGTATAGCATTCTTTCTGAATCTGTATTCTTTCTCCTTGGTAATATAAACTAGAGGTTATGCTCAGTCGGCATTGCCCTTGAGACCCTAGGGTCACCTCCTCAAAACAACAAGGGACCAAAAAAGAATTTTAGCATAGGAGACAACAGATACTTAAGTAGAAAATATATTTTTCTGCAATATTTTGATGCAAATAGAACCAGGAAACAATGTTTTTTGGATAGTGAAGTTTTAGCAATGGATGTGCCTCTTAAAATTTCTTGTATTGGCTTTGTATGAGTATTGAATCATGCAGCTTAAGAATTGGAAGGCAGTCTGCTTGAAGACCTTTCAGGAAGAAGACCTCTTTACCCCCCATAACCACTTGTTGGAAGTCAATTCAACTTTTGGATAGTTCTAATTTGTTAGGAAATTTTTCCTGCAATCAAGGCTAAATTGAGTTCTTGGCAACTTTCATGCATTGTTCCTGATTCTGCCCTCTGGAGCCAAACAGGATGAGTTTAGTTCCTTCTCTAAATCATAGCCCATCAAATACTTGAAAACAGTTAATATGCTCCCTTGTAGCTTTTCTTCTTGATAAGAAACATGACCAATTCTTTCAGCTGGTCTTCAATTGGGCCATCAGCTGATTCCTTCAACATGGACTCAAGGCTCTTTACTTTTTTGCTTGCTCCTTCTGGACACTCCAGCTTATCAATGTCCTTAAACTGTGGCACTAAGAACTGAACACAGTACTCCAGATGAGAGTCTGAGGAGGGCAGAGTAGGGTGGGACTATCACTTCTCTATTCTTGGAAGTTATGCTTCTCAGTACAGTTCCAATTGCATTAGCTTTTTTGGCTGTTATATTACACTGCTAACATTAGTTATTTATTTTCATCCTCTGGTAGGAAGAGGTTCTTATTACAAATGGCTGTGTTAAGGGTGGCACAGCTTGAGAAATAGTGTCTATTAAAAAAATGACCCCAATAATGATTTCACGACTGACACCAGCCCTTTGATCAGTTGCATAAGAACATTATCTTTGAAATAGCTGGGGTTTTCAAAGCATGCTTGTAGCATTGAGAACAGGTTTGTAGTGAGATATAGGCTTTTATTATCTGGTGATAAATGACAGCTTGTGTCAACAGAGTGATATAACAGCCAGGAAGGCTAACTGTTGAGAAAGGCAACAGGCCTTATAAGGCATGAGTGCACTTCCCTGCTTTGTACATCTTTATTTTGGCCTTGATCTTGATACTGCCCCAAACCTGCATTCTATCTGCCAATTTCCTCAAAGGACACAACTCATCTTGGTTCAGTTATTTCTCATTATTATTATTATTTTGCCAATATGTAATTGAAGTGACAGAATTTAGCATGAATATTCAGTTTGGTGTTTCTAATTAAAAATCATAGAAGATTCAAACTGGAAGAGATCTCTAAAGATCATTTATACTAGGGCTTCTTAATGTGGGGTCCGTGAACTTTTTTTCTTTCAATATTTTGATAGCTACATTTAAAGAAATTGGTTTCTTTTATAATAGCATGTATTTCATTTTTTTTTTGCATTTAAAAACATTATTTTGAGGCTTTTTTCCAGACTTCCAAAGGGGCAAAGATATAGAAAATTAAGAATCCCTCATTTAAACTCTTATAATACTAATGAGTAAATTAAGACATACAGAAGATTGAATGATCTGTCTAAAGGACATATATATCTTGCGTTAAATTGAGACTAGAAGTCAGGCTACCTCACTTACTGTTTTGTTATACAAGATTACCATTCAACCTGTCTGTGGGCTTTCCCTAGAACAGGTTGATATGGGACCACAGGCCTCTTGTGTGCTTTATGAAAATCAACTAGACAGTATGTGATCTTGTCTTCTTGCTTTTTCCCTCTAATTGTTTACTCATCTCTACAGTTAGCAGTCTCTAGGGTAACTGTGTCCAATAAAATGCAAGTTTCTACATAGCAGGGATGGCTTTGTTTTTTGTCTCTGTAGCATTAAGACCTAGCACAGCACCTTGTACAAAGTAGGTGCTGGATAAGTGCATGTCAAATTAGATTAACTGTCTCCACATCTTTTGATAATGCTTTTAACCTACTGAGGATTAATGACTTGACTGAAACGAAGAATAACCAATTTCTTGATGTTTTTGGAAATTAGCCTTTAGGTTCTCTGTTGCATTTCCAAACATGGCTTTTTAAAAAAAGCTAATTATAACATATGGTCCAGCCTTGTTTCAGTGTATTGGTGATGAGCAAAAGCAAAAATTAGAATGACATAGATATAAGAGGTATCAGAGTGAAGTATCCTTGGAGAGTTTGTAGATTTCTTAGAATCATGAGTAGCTAAGGTCCAGTTTTGCTAATGGTTTCAAATGATCTCTAAGAATATAAAATACAAGAAATATTGATCGTTTTCTTCTTTCTGTTATGCAGCAAAGGCTGTGTCGACAGTACTACATTAAAGTCTAAAGGCATATTTCAATTGTGTGAATTTCTAATTCATGATGTTGTTAAATACTTCAGCTAGGAGAACGTCGGACAGGAACTTGCCAACTCGCCTGCAATAGACAGTAGAGAAATGTTGCACGTAGTTGCCATAGTTGGTTTCCTTGCCTTTCTACTTTAGGATGTTGATGATAATGGCATCGTTGACAGCTTGAGACATTAATTCCCCAAGTGCCTCGTGTAAACCTATGGAGATCTCTACAAGATAACATCCCTTTGTTGAGCTTACGCATCTCTGACAGGGGAGGGGTGACTCCTTCAGAAGTTAGAGTGAAGGTTCTCAAATTCGTACTTAAGTTGTATTGAAAATGAATGTTGGGATTCTCAGTTTTTGATGAAGTTAGACTTATCTAACCTCAGGCTGTTGTATATCTCATCCAAGGTTGTCTCTGGTTTAATTTTTTTGGCCCTCAGTTTCCTCATTTGTAAAATAATGATACTGGACTAGATGTTCTTCAATGTCTCTTTTACTTCTAGATCTGAGATCCTATGTTCTGAATAGAGCTGAATCTTTCTTGGCATCTGACCATTGAATATATAGGCTTATTAATCTCATTTGTGGATTTGTTTTTTCCGTTTCTATTGCCTACTAGCAACTTTATTATATCTATCTTTAGATCTTCAAAGCCATTTAAAAATATATCAGTTCAACTGAAAAAATTCTTCATGTAAGTACCTACTTGTATATACAACATTGTGCTAGTCACCTACACTTTGCATTTTCTTTGTCTTCATATACCTCTTTGAATCATTTGCCATGCTTATAAACGTTGAGTTGGACTGAATGCAAAGTATAGATGAGCTAAAATCATACGTGGACATTAGAGCTAGAAAATCATCTAGGCCAATCCTTCATTTTAAAATGAGGATATTGAAGTTAAGTAACTTGCTTAAGGTCATACAAGTTGTAAGTAGCGGAGTTTAGTCTCTAACTAGTTCAGTGCTCCTTCTCCCGGTATAGAACTCTATCTTCCTCTGTATCCTAAAAAGAATGGCATTGAACCCATTGGCTCTGCCCTTTGCTGTGACCTTAATTAAAATAGCCTCCCCCAAGTCAGTGGAACGCCTGCCTTTTGGTTCTTTCTTCCAGGGGCCAGTCACGCTGCTGATTAGATGCCAGAGCCTGGCTTTGTGTGCTTCAGCACACCCATCATTCACCATTGGCTGAGTCTCTTGTATCATCTTAACCCAGTGATTGATGGAGGGTCTGGGTAGAGGAGAAGAATAGGGGGAAGTTGGGATGGAGGCGGGGAGAGAGAAGAAAGAAAAAAAAAGAAGGTGGAGCAGCTATATAATAGAACTGGGAAAAGGAGAAAAAAAAGGAATCCATGGGATGGCAATTGAAATAAAGGGAAACAGAAGAGAGGAATGATTGAAAAGGACAAAGGATGAGAGGAAGACTGGTAAGTAGGATTTTATACTCCACCCCAATGAATTTTCTACATTAAAAAAAATCTTTCTACAATTTGGTCATCTTTTGTTCTATTTTTCTATTTTTTGGGGGGGGGGGAGTGGTATATTTTGTTGTATCTGCCTTGAAATTTTCTTCAAGTGGACTTTAATGATGTTTTAGATGTTACTCATTGCATCCTTTCTCTATCCCACCACCCACCCGCAATGTCTTTTATTTATTTATTTTTTCTTTTCAGTCTTCACTTTCATTAAGAATGAGAGTGCTCTCTACCTTTTTACTGTGAGAGACATCTTGGCTTTAGGGTTAAGCTTCCTTGCTGATGTGTGCATTTAAAAACTCCCCCCAAAAGGCAGAATTGGGCAATCTGTTGTTACTAGGAGCATAGAAGACTTTGTTCTTTTGTATCACATGAATGAAAACCATATAAGAATGAAAAAAAAGTCTGGCAGTCAACTTAGCACAAACCTTAAAATGGAACAAGCTATAGTTGAACAGGTAGCTCAAATAAGCTTTGTGTATGAAAGATACAGTTTCACAAATTTGCCACCAATGTAACATGTTCATGTATATGCCTTGAATTTAGAACCATGTGCATTTTTAAAAATGCTCACGCTAAGCAAGCATTATAATTTTGGAATATATTGGCTTCTTTTGTGGCATTAAATATATGTATTTCCCAATTGTATTTGTTTAATACTTTCTGTCATAGCCTAATCACAAACTGAATTCTCTAGCAGAGCAAACCAGATCAGTCACTCTGAATGATGTTTACTCTAGTTAAAATGCTTGCTCAAGGGAAAATTTTTTCCACTTTTTTCAGGTTTAGCTTATTTAAATAAGATACTTAAGGGTCCTCACTGCAGCTATTTATAAGTTTAATGTTGGAATATATGCTTTTATAAATGTTTTGCATACAGTTCATATATATGAAAGTAATTAGAATAACATTTTATTGGGTTTAAATGTTTCGAGAAGAAATGAAAGGTGAAAAGTAAATACTAAAAGTAAGATGGTAGAATGGTTGGAACTCTGACTATGCACACAGAAGCAAACGTCTTCATGAAAGATGTGTATGTATTTTTCAGTCCTTCAGGGATTTCCATATATCCTTATGTGTAGGTGTGATCTTTATTTCAAGTTATTTTCAGATGATCCCTTAGCAAAAATTTGATTCATTGTAATGCTTTGGGAGTAGAGTGTTTCAGTTGAATTTTGGAAAGCCAGTGAAATTAGCAGAAATTAACTAGAAAAATTCTTTGTTTCAATCAAGTTTGAAAAGCTTTCTAAAATGTCTGAATATGCTTTCCTCACCTACATTAGTGAAATACAGATTGCATAAGTGAATTGTTTATGATGATTCAGAAATCTTAACACTGCTCAAATATTGTATTACTCAAGGTCATTGTTTTTCAGCTTAACTGTAACTATTATGGTGATGTAATTTAAAATGTACAGATTGGTCTGAATAATGGCTTTAGAACTAACCCGGTTTGGTGCTTTTTTTTTTTAAAGTGATTGACTATTAGGTTGTTTTGTGGTTTTTTTGTTTCTTTTTCCCAAGACAATGGGGGGAAAAAGAAAATTACAAGATAACTTTATTATATATTTAAAAAGAAATAGCAAGTTTTACATAATAGATTGGCAGTTTCATGTACAATCACTTTTTTTATTCTACTATGTTATGGAAGTGCTTATTTTTATTAAGTTCAGAATAAAATAAAAGATGGGGAAAAAGAATATGTCTAATGGGGAGACAACATGAAAAACAATTATGTGCAAACAAGATATAGACAGGAAAAATTGGAAATAATCAATAGAGGGAAGGCACTAGCTTTAAGGGAAGATTGGGAAAGGCTTCTTGCAGAAGATTTTAGTTGGGCTTTAAGTAAGCTATGAGGCAGAGATAAGGAGGGGGAGAGTATTCTAGGCATGGTGAACAGCCAGTGAAAGTGTCCGGAGTCTGGAGATGGAGTGTCTT
Source organism: Phalanger gymnotis (assembly GCA_028646595.1). NCBI lineage: Eukaryota > Metazoa > Chordata > Mammalia > Diprotodontia > Phalangeridae > Phalanger > Phalanger gymnotis. Next base: position 239,640,194 of record CM053624.1, read on the forward strand.
GTGTGAGGAACTGCAAGGAGGCCACTCTTACTAGATTGCAGGATATAACCTATACAATCCAGTGAGACTGTCTTCCTTGCAGTTCCTCTGCAAAGAAGTGGGGTGGAGAGTAAGGCGTAAGAAGAAGGAAAAGGTAGGAAGGGACCAAGTAGTAAACGGCTTCAAATACCAAATAGAAGATTTTATATTGAATCCTGTAGGTAAGTGATAAGGAGCAACTGCGACTTTATTGAATGGCGTGTGGGTAGGAAGTGTGTGTGACATGGTCAGATCTGCCCTGTAACATAATAAACACACTAAGTACTCGTGAGTCTTAAAAAAAAAAATTCTCATGATAGACTTAGGCAGCGTGGTATACGGGATATAGAACTGGCCTGGGAACTAAGAAAATCCAGGTTTAAATCCTACCTGTCAATTACCCTCAAAGTGCTTGAGGACCCACCACTCTCTAAACCTACAAGTTGCAGAGAAAGTATAGACCTGCATTGGTGAAAGGGAGTTTTCTCACCTTGTATTCTCTATATAGTGGAATCATAGGTACAGTCTCTGTCCCTATCCCTGTCGTGACTTAATTATCCTCAACAAACGCAGTATACAAAGAACAAAGAACAACGTCAACAACAACAACAAAGGATTGTAAGTCAGCTTATGGCCTTCTGTTATATACAGTTTGGTTTTATTTTAGAGTACACATTAAATTAACTAGGTACTAACACAAGTGATCTTTTGTTTATGTCTCCCTTTGATCTTTTTATTTCTCAGTGTTTTTAGCGTTCGAATCTTTTCTGTCCTGCTGGACTCCTCATGACCCCATTTGGGATTTTCTTGGCAAAGATATTGTGGACAGGTTTGCCATTTCCTTCTCCAGCTCATTTTATAGATGAGGAAACTGAGGCAAACAGGGCTAAGTGACTTGCCCAGGGTCACACAGCCAGTAAATAGCTGAGGTCAGATTAGCTGCCCCTTGGGGTTTTATTAATTTTTTTCTTTAATTTTTAGAATCATTATGACTCCTTAAATAGAGCCCATCAAAACAAATCAACACATTGATTACGTCTGAAAAGGTATATCTCATTCCACACCTCTAATCTGTCTGGCACCTTTTTAACAAGAGGCATACTTCATCAGCCTCCTAAAATCACAACTGGTTCCTGTGTTTGTCAGAGTTCTGTAGTTTTTCTAAGTTATTTTCCTTTACATCATTTCAGTCATCCTATACATTATTCTTCTGGTTCTGCTCATTTCACACTTCTTTAGTTCTTTTAAGTCTTCCCACGTTTCTCTGATTTCTAAGTGCTTATTGGGGGAATGACATATCACAATTCTAGTAGTCAGAATTTAGAAGGATAATTAGCACATTTGAATGTCAATAGATACAGTAACTGACTTCAAATAGGTCTCCATTCCAGGAACTTTAAGCTCAGATCTCAACCCCTGGGTTTGTTATCTTAGATCTAAAGCTTTACTCGGTTCAGAAAAATCTGTTTAAAAGTATGATAATGCCTTTTTTTGTCGGTGGTATTTTAATATATAGAAGATGTGGTCTCAGGGATGGCTTTGCTATTTAGGAAGAGTACTGATTTTTATTTTTTACCATATTATTCTTTTGTGCACCATTTCCCTCTGTGGAATGGCTTAAAAACAACAATAACAAACTCCCTTTAATTGTTTTAAATCTCAAGTGCTTGAATACAGCCAGATGTCTAGGTCTGCATTCATAGAATTGTTGGAAAACATTTGGAAGAGTTGAAGAAGACTTGTGGACAGAAACTAACATTCTGTTAAGTCAGAAAAGACAAAAAGCATGTACTTTTAGTTGGTACAATTGTCAAATGAAATTTTCCAATTAGAATGCTGTTTGGTGATGTTGCAAGGCAAAAATTATTCATTCGTGGCTTGGTGACTCCATTTCTCCTTTCACTGTCTTTTACTTTATTGTTTGTACATCTGGAGACATATATTATCTCCAACAAAAGAGTACTCCAGTCTGTTCAGTAATAACAACCTTTTTCACCCTGAAATAATGAAGTATTAGATTATTGCAGCCTTCTAAACAAAAGTTCTCTACTCCTTTTCAGAGAAGATTACAGTCACTATTTCAATCCTACCCTGATGAGCCTGGCACTCAAGAATCTTTAGTTTAGTCCTTCCTTTGTTTGTAGAGGCACATAGAGGGTCTTTTGTTGTTCTAATCTCTTGTTTGTTCCAACAGGGCAAATGAATTATGTTGTTCACTCTTCTGTTTCTTGGCATATGCAACTATGTATGCAAAAACATCTTAAATTGTAGAACTTCTTCTCTTGTGATTATTACTATTTATCTAAATAATTTTGGTCAGATTTCATGCTCCAGTTTAGACTCCTAAAATATGTGACTCAGACTATCCCAGTAGGTGGGTAACAAATCTGGAATTATATTCCCCTCCAGTAACTTTTTCGTTATAAGATTGGTTGAATCCTGGAAATTCCATTTAAGCCTATTTAATTGGTTGTTTCAAAGCAAGCTGGTAATGGCAGCCCCGGGACCAAAAGCTCATTCATTGTTTAGGCAGTCAGTCATGGAGTGATTGGGTGTCAGGTGCCTCCCATGCTGTGCCACAGCCCTGGAGGTTTAGAAGAGAGAAATAGATAGCCAAGGAAGTAGATGAACAAGTTGCAAATAATTCTATGCTAAAGTCTTAAGGACATCTCGTCTAACTGAGCACAGTAACAAAGTTAAAATAGATTTCATTCTGTTTTGTTGCTAATACATTTTAAAACATCATCTAAAATATTCTTAACTGCTCACTGAAAATGGAAAAGAAGGAAAAGAAACTGGTTTGTTTATCTCAACTATTACAGAGGAACAAATAATGTAGAGTTCATTAGGTTTTAGTGCTGAAGAATAAGGGAAGATGAACATATCCTTGACACAGCCATTGACTACATTCTCGTTGCATAATTTACTTGTAATTATTTTAAGTTACTTATATAATACTTTGATACCCCCTTCCCCATCCCTGCCTCATGCCATGACCTAGCCTTTGGGGAATTAGAATATGGAAGATATCATCTGTAAAGAGAGATTCACAATAGTAAGAGACAATAACATCCTTAAAAACACTTAACTGTAGTTAGCCAGGACTACTAACTTTAAAAAATACTGAAACAAAGGATACAAAGATACTTGGTTACCTCGCTGTGGGACCTTTTATGAGTACATATTGAGTATTTTGTTTTTTAAATTGTAAGGCATATAAACCTTAAATTTTTAAAAGTATATTACAGTTACTAGTAAATATAGTCGGTATTATATGAATAATCTAAGCTAAGCTTTGTTTTTCATACTGTTAATGATTTCAAATACTTGCTGAATTACAATTCATTTTTCTTTTTTCTTCTGCAGTGACTTTGTATCATGCATGCCACTGATCCCAGGGGAAACTCCCCTGTTTTCCTACAACCTCAGAATGGGAACAGCCATAGATCTTCAGGTTATGTTCTAGGAAGGGTTGTTCCGTTGCGCCCACCACCCCCACCAAAGAGCCAAGCTTCAGCCAAATTTACCTCTGTTAGACAAGAAGCCCAGGCAACCTTTGCATTCTCTGCTGAGGAGCAGCGCTCACAGAGAGACGACCGAAAGCGGAAGAGACACAAAAATACATTCATTTGTTTTGCCGTTTCCAGCTTTACATTTTTTGTTGCACTTGCAGTCATTTTAGGAATATCCTCAAAATATGCTCCAGATGGTAAGATTCTTTCTCTTTCTCTCTCGCTCTCTCATTCTCTCACTCTGTGTGTGTGTGTGTGTGTAAGTAGAAGGAAAAGTCAAGATAATGGCATGTATTGCTTGCACTCTTTTGATTGCTGATTCAATTAGATTTAGGTTGGATACATGAATTATAGATGAAAAGCAGGCTTCAGCCTTAGTTTCTTGTTTAATATTCGTTTGGGCCAGGTCTAGCTATTCCTCAAAAATCATCCAAATATGCCATTTCTATGTAGACTGTAATAAAACCTGTTGAAAATCTGTTCTGTTTTCTGTCTATTGGTTGCACTTTTAGCTTCACCTATAAATGCTTCTTAGGGTGATATGATTTAGTATCATGCCATGCTTTCTGCAGGTATGTTGTGTCTTCTCCTGCTTTTCACTGATCTATGAGGTGATACTACTCATAATTTTCCAACCTCTTCCTCTGTAATGTTAGCTAGATGAACTTGTATTCCAAACTAGTGTTGTGCTTGGCTGCCCTGGCTGTTTGATAAGCAGATTGCACCTCAGTGGAGACGGTTTCTAGGTTCTTTTAACTTCTTGATGTGATAACTGTATTATATTGGTTAATCTTCTCTAACACATGGTGGTAATCTGAATTAATGTCTTTTATCTGTTTCCTATTTTTCAAAGATAGTAGCTTATTTAAGTAAGTTAGATTGGAGCTGTTGTAATTGCATATAGGTTTACCTTCTCTTCTTTATCTCTCTTTTATTGTGGGGTTGACTGTGACCTTTGCACAATATAACTAGACTATGCATACATACTCTGCTGATTCTGTAATGACTGCTATATCGATAACTAGACTCTTCCTATCTGGCAAAGATAGAGAGCAGCTAATTTTTTTTTGTTAGTGACATATGTCTTCCTAGGTACTATTTAAGTTTTAATTCTGACTAGAGTCACATGGCTCACACAGACTCACATATCTTTCCTTTCTTTAAGTGATTATAAAGCTTATTACCATTTATAAAAAGACAATGAGAGATCTAGTCATTCTTTCAACAATTATTAAGTGTTTACCATCTGATACTTAGCATGGAGCACAGTGCCACATAGTAAGTACTTAATAAATGTTTTGTCATTCACATGCCATGTGCTGTGCTTATTGCTACTGTTTGAAGGCAGGTGTTTTATGGGATGAGAAGAAAGGTCAATGATATCTAAGTATTTAGCTATAAAGCTCCAGAAATTGCTTGCCTTTCTTAGATGAGAGGCAAGTTTAGGGAATTTTAAAAAAATCATAATGATAATGGTAAAGCAAGAAATGTTTCAGTGAACCTGAAATTTATGTGAAGAGAATGCCAGGAAAGCTGCTGCCAAAGGTACTTTTTGTGAAATATAATTATAACAGGATATTATCCTTTGAAAGAAAAGGAATAAGCTTCAGGCAGTCTTGGTGCTTTTAGAAACAGAAAAGAATGTTGAATTCATGCAAGTTTGGGGTGAGGAGTCAGATTTTTGCCCGTATTAAAGAAAAGCTTTGTACTACTTCCAATTACTAAAAATGGTATCACTATTGTCAGTGGGATACGATGTGCATAATAAAAGGTCAAGGGTCAGATGCTCCAATTTTCCTACTTCTATTTGACGCTTTTCTGCTTTCCCCTTTTCCCCACACTCCTTAACAAGTACAGAGTTATGTATAGAGACTTCCAAAAAATACTGGTGTTTTAAAAGAAATACCTTTTTTGCCATGTTTCCTAACCTGGTTTCATTTCACTCCTTCTCAAATATCCCATCTCTTTCCCAGGTTCCTTTTCTGGTAGCCTTGGAGCCTCTATACTTCATCTTCTGTATGGAATTTCTTGCCTAATCCTTTCATTTCTCATGATTCCTGTTGTTTGTCAGAGGTTTACCTCTCTTTTCCCACTGTCACTGCCCTAGCCCATCACTTAAACAACTTCCTAGCAGCATTTCCACCCTCTTGGCTCTTTCCTGTCCAAACTGACCTGAATATCACTGCAAGTCTAATTTTCCTGTATATTGTTGTCGCAATGTCACTTCCCTGCTCAGCTACGCACAATGACTCCCACTTATCAACTGGTTCAAGTCTAAACTTTTTTTCCTGTTTTTCCTGGTGCTCCATTATTCTTTCCTATCTTTTAGTGATCTGACCTGACTTCACCCTATACAGAATGTAAACATTGGAAGGGACCATATAAATATGGAATGTTAGCATTGGAAGAGGCCATATAAATCATGTAATTCACCCTCCTTGCTTTTACAAACAAGCACCCTTTACTGTTATCAGACTTGTTACTTTTATATGCCAGGCTCATTCCTACCTTTGTATCTGTGCTAATACTGTTTCTTGGGCCTGTAACATTCTCTTTTTTCTCCTCAGCCCAATTCATTCTTTTCTATGAAGACTTCTCCAATTGTTCATGTCTACTGTTTTTCTCCCTTCCCTAGATTCCTGGGACACAGTCAATACCACACAGTTTAGAACTGAACTGTTCTCTGTTTTATTTAGAAGGTTGTTTTTGTCATCCCAGAAAGTTTGCAGACCCTGTGATGGCAGAGGCCTTCACAATAATATAATGTTAGGTAGTAGAAAGATGCCTAATCTTAGAGTGCAAATGTACAGTGTCCCAAAAGTTTTAGTGCTGTTTTAAACTTTACTGTAGCAAAACCTTTAGGACACCCTTCTTCTTACATTAGAATGTAAACTCTGTGAGGGCAGGGATTGCTTTTCTTTTTGCTTGTATCCTCAGCACTTAGTGCAATGGCTGGCTAATAGTAAGACCTTAATAAATGTTTCTTAACTTGCAGAGTAGAGGACATAGAGGTCGAATGACAAGACTTGGCAGCTGATTGAATAATGGGGGAGGGGAGAGTGAAGAGGAAGGTGTTGAAGCTGACTTTGAAGTTGTAAACCTGGTTGCCTGGGAAGGTAGAGATGGTGGTCCCTCCAACAGAAATAAGGCATCCCTTGAGTTTACTTACCTCTAGAATGAGAAACTGCAACTTCTTTTACTTTCCTCCTGTAGTTTTACTGCTGAAGCTCCTTGTGTCCCCCAGCTTCTTTCTTTGAGAGTACAATCGTCTTTCATTTAGGGGACCAATTCTATGTTTCAGCGAAGCCACAGGCTATTTTGTGGTCTTGCACTTTCTGATTCACAGAATGTATGTGGAAAGAGACTGTTGAAGTCATCCTATCTCTTCCCTGGAGACTTTTCTTGAAGTCAGTATAGTTCCTGCTGCTTGGTTTAGCCTAGTTTTAAATGACTCAAGCAATAGGGCTTTTTACCATTTCCTAAGGGAAGCGATTCCACAGTCTAATAGATTTCATTGTTATGAAATGTTTCCTGAAATCCAGCCTAGAAACTTTCCTATTCTCAGGCTTGTCCCTTTGGTTTACTTTTTATTTTCCTGGGTTGAACATTCTAAGCCATTCTATTTTCTGCTTAGTTTATACATAATCAAATTATTTTGTAAGTGGTAATTCTAACCACACTTGCACATGGCTTAGTCAGTTTGTAGATTCTGACAATATTTAATCATCCTTCCTGAGGCAATCTGTTTTACTCCTGGGAGACATATTATATACATTATTTCCAGGAAGACAATGATGCTTCTTTAGCATTCAGGGAGGGAAGGAACTGAATTGAACTCAGTCATTGATGATTACTTCCCCTCTTCTCTCAAAAGAGCCTCATTTCAAATAGAAATAATTTTATGACTGTACTGACAGAAGACAGATGTTGAAAGACATTTATGTTGCCTGCAAGAAGATCTTGAAAGGTATTTGCCAGTTGGCTTAATTTTGTACTTTTCGAATTTAAACTCTGGAGGTAGCAGAATATGGGCTAAAGATCACTGTATTTGGAGTGAAGGCATCTGGATTCACATCCCAGCTTTGCCAGTTGTTACCTCTGTGACCTTGGAAAAGTCTCTCAACCTCTCTTGGCTTCAGTTTATTCATCTGTAAAACGAAGGGGTCAGACTGGATAACGTCTAAGGTCCGGTCCAGAACTAAATGATTGTATATGGTTATAGGTGTAGAATCCTTTGTTTATGTCTGGAGAGTTGGTGGGATTATATGTGACTGGATTCTGCTTTTTTACTTGTAAAATGAGTATAGCAATAACACGTGATTATTGTGGGGAAAGTATTTTATAAACACGAGCTAACAATAGTAATTGCTGACCTTTTTTTAAGGTTTACAAACAATTCTACATGTATCATCTCATTAGATCTTCTTAACACACCTATAAGGCAGTGGTGTGAAGCTCAAACAGAAATGTATTCTAAACTGTATATAAGTATACCTGTCAGTAGCATATTGATTTAGAAAACCACCTATTAACATTATCTAAGAAAAAAAAGAAAAAGAAGAAAAGGCAAAAAGAGAAAAGAAAAGAAAAAAATAAGTTCTATTGTTTTTTATTTATTTTGTTAAATATTTTTCAATTTCATTTTAATCTGATTTGGGCCACTTGGGAGAGGAACAGTCTGTATTTGACCCCTCTGCCATGTGGTATTATCTCCATTTTACAGGGAAAGAAGCTGAAGCTATCCACCAGTAAGAGTCTGAGGTGGATGTAGAGCCCAGGTCTTCCTGTTTCCAAATCCAATCCTCTACCCATTATATTAAACTGACTCTATTATTGTTGTTGAGCTCATCATCATCGTCATCACCTACTTTGGGTACAATTTTTAAAACTAACTCAGAGATCTTAATCTCGGCATTTGTTTAAACTTCTTTTTGCATATAATTCTCTTATATAGATTTTTATTGACATTATTATTTTTGTATTGCCCACATTGCCCCCTGTTCTCTCTTGTTCTAAGCAGGTTAGAAAATAAAGTTTCATCGAACACAAATGCCCTTCCCTAACCTGCTTCCAAAGAGCCATCCTTTACAATAAAAAATGAAAAAAGAGGAAGAGAAAAAATTCAGCAAACCAATCAATACATTCAAAATTATGCCACTGTGCCACACTTTTAGATACCTTGCCTCTGACAAGAATGGGAAGAAGTATTTTCTCATATCTCTTTTTTGGGGCCAAACTTATTCTTTGTATTTTTACAATATCCATTTTCCATTTCTGTTTACATTTTCGTAGTCATATTCTGGGCTCCATTTACTTCATCTAGCATCAGTTCGTGTAAGTCTTCCCCAGCTTCTTTGTTTTCATTATGTACTTAGTTTCTTCCAGTGGAGTAATATTCCATTTTATTCGTGTGTGCCTACTTGTGTGGCTATATGCAATCTACTTTGTGACTGTAATACTTTTCAGATAATGTTGCATGTACTTCTAGTCTGCCCCTCCTCAATGGAAACAGAAACTTTTGGCTGATGATAAGAAAACTCTGTTTTCAGTTTCATTCTAGATTTTTTTAATTGATAACTATTGTGTGTATTTAAAAGCACACCATATAGTAAAATTTTTAAATAGTTTATAATGTAACATTATCGGCAATATTTACACACAATGTTCTTGGACACGAGTACCTTAAGAGTAATAGATCTAATAATACTAATAGTAATGATGATGATAGGTAACATAGTGCTTGCTATGGGTCAGGTTCTGTGCTAAGCACTTTACAATTATGTCTCATTTGATCCGCACGACAATCCTGAAAGGTAGCTGCTGTTGTTACTCCTATTTTACAGATGAAGAAACAGAGGCAAACAGAAGTTAAGTGACTTGCCTGTAGTCATGCAGGTAGTAAGCTTGTGAAGCCAGAATATTATATAAAATAACACCTTAAAATACCTAAAAGAAATAGAATCTCTATATCTCTTTATGTCCACTAAAACTTTATTTTCCCATCTGCTCTTTCATTGCTGAATTAAATATAAAAACTCCCAAGAGGTATCAGAGCAGTGATCCTGGAAGATCTTGCTTGATTCGAGCTCAGGGTATGGTACAGGCAGGATAGATTACACTCTGAAAAAGCAGTTAGAGGTATGAAAACAGGTTTGCATAGGACTCATCAGGTGTTTCCGTGAATTTGAAGTGATGACTACCATAAAGGAAACTCCGTAAGAAACCCAAGGACACTTGCTGAGGAAGTCATCTGCTTTAAGAGAGCTGGAAATGTTTGGCCAGAATTTAAGAGCAGAATCATTCCAACTTTTCTTAATCTTTCTAAGAAGTCTAAAATTACAATGAAATTATACCTAGATCTTAATACTAATTTGACAGAGTCGAGCACTGCTTCCTAGAAAATAGAATTCATTAAAAAGTCTGGGCTTGCAAGCAGGAAGAGTTCTACTTGTTGTGACAAGATACCCCCAAAATATCTCTGTTGTGATATTTCATGGACTAACTTGTCTGGTACCTGAGACCTGTTGTTTAGGCCTTAAAGGTTTTTTAATATTCTGAAAGCTATTGCTTTTAAAAATTCCTGTAATTAAAATGCAAATATTCCAGGAGAGCTCACACATTTTATTAGTGATATTCAGTCTGGCAGTACAGAGAGTATTGACCTTGGAGTCTGAAGATCTGTGTTCCTGTCCTGTTTCCCCTCATGCACACTGGCTGTGTGATCTTAGGTGCATCACTAAGCCCCTTGTTGTCCCAGATGGCTCTTTAAACCTCTCTATTTTATGCAGTATTTGCCATTTGTATCAGTGGAGGAACTTTTCATACTCTGGAGTTCTCCACACTGAGAAAATTGCAGGTCTGCACCAAACCAAACCAAATAAAACAAACTTGTACTACATTTGCACTTCTTTCATGACCAAGATGTATAATTTTTTGAAAGTTATGATAGTCCATATAGTATAAAGAGGAATGGACTAGGAATCAGTAGACCAGGATTCTAGTTCTAGCTGTGTTACCTTCAGAAAGTCTTAACCTCTCTGAGTCTCAGTATCCTCACCTAGAAAATAGATAATAGTTCTGACCATGCCTACCTTACAGAATTGTTATAAGGTTGAAATGAGAAGATATATATGGAAAATTATGAAGTTCTATATAAACATGAAACATTGTTATTAGTCATGTGTCTTCTTTGTTTAGACATGATCATAGATGAAGTTCTTATGAGACTTCAGTTATCAGTGCAAAGTGGATCCTCATATCCGTGGTGCCCATCTATCTATCTTTGTATTACCAAGTAGAGAAAAGTCCTTCAGAGGTTTTATGTTTGATTCACTTTTTGAATATTTTCATTCTTATGCTGAAAGGCTAGCAAGTAATTGTTTTACTTTGATTTTGAACCTGATCTTGACACTGAAAGCTATTTAAACTTTTTATATCTTGAGGAAATAAAGGGTACCATGCAATAAAAAGCACTGGCTTAGGGTGCACAAATTGGGATCTTATGTCAGCTCTGCCATTTACTATCTGGGTGATGCTGGGCAAATCACTTAGCCTTTCTAGGCTGCAGTCATAAAACAAAGGAATTGGGCTAGAGGACCTTAAGGGTGCCCTGCTACCGTGACCTAATAACCACTAGGCCTTGCCTTTTGCATCTTCCTATGTGGCCTGTCTCCTCCCACTGTGAGCTCACTGACAATAGGACTGTCTCACTTTTCTGTTTGTATCCCCAGCACTTCTCACAGTTCTTGTTTTTCAGTAAGCATTATTACCTTCCCTTCCCTCTTTCTTTTCCTTTCCACTCCCTTCCTTTCCCCTTCTCTCTTTCCCTTTCATTCCCTCTTTCCTTCCCTCTCCCCCTTTCCCTTCCCCTCTTTTTCTTCCCTTTTCTCTTCCTTTCCTTTCCCACTTCTTTCCCTTCCCTTTCCTTCTCACTTCCTTTCCATCCCTTCCCTTTTTCCTTCCTACTCCCCTCCCTTTCCTTTCCCCTTTCCTTCCCTTTCATTCTCTCTTCTCTTTCCTTCTCCTTCCTTTCCTCTACTTTCTCTCTCTCTCTCTCTCTCTCTCTCTCTCTCTCTCTCTCTCTCTTTCTCTCTTTCTCTCTCTCCCTCCTACTGTCTCTCCACCTGCCTCCTTCCTTTTCTCCCTGCTTTAGCTTCCCTAAGTCTACCATCTTTTAAGTGAGGTGGTGGGAGGGGTCCTTTTATCTCTATTGTAGGTCTCTGGATTATTCTGATATTATTTCATGGCAATTATCACAGATATTCATTAAATGGCATTAAGTGTACTGTTAGACTTTTGGCTCAATATGTTTGATTCACTTTCGCTGGTGTGTTGCCATTTCTAACTGTATTCTAATGTGGAATGTTATTGCAGAAAATTGCCCAGATCAAAACCCTCGTCTCAGGAATTGGGATCTAAAACATGATCCTGAAAAGCAAGTCATTATCAAGAAAGGAGATTGGCTCCGTTTAAACTCAGATGTCACAGTGAACTCTATAGTCATCCAGGATGGAGGTATACAACTAACTGTACCACAACAATTTGCTGTTTGTGGATTTGTCAATGTTGATTAATATTCTGAGTATATTTCTTAGACTGAGGTAATTTTTTTAAATTAAAATTTTATTGATGCCTTTCATTTTTACATTAGAGTCATTTCCAGAGACAGAGTTTCTCCTACCTCAGCGAGCCTTGCCTTGTAAGAAAAGCAAAAACAAGAACAATATCTTGTTATGAAAAGCAAAGCATCAGGGCAATCTCATTTATTGTTATCTAATACAATCTTTTATGCTTCTAGTCCCCCATCTGTCCAAGAAATGATGGGAATTTACTTAATGTACATTGGAATGATATCTAGGAATGCACTAGTTGCTCTGGCCCATGAGACATAGGGAAGATTTCAGGGTAGATCATTGTTAGAGATGATAATGAAACTGGTAGGTTGAAACAAGACTCAGCTCCAAGGGGAATGATGACACAATGCATATAGGTATTAAATTACATTTAAATAAGCTTCAGATTTATAGGCTTTTTGAAGTTCAAGAAACAAGTAGCCTCCAAATTAAATAGAGGTGATATGTATATATATATGTATGTATCCCAACATCTTAGTGTACCATAAATGTAAAACATGTATTCTCTTTTTTGAATCCTTTGGAAACTAAAATAAATTTCTTAATAGGCTGTTTCCCCTTTGCCAGAAAGGTAGAAGAGGCTTTGTTTTTTCTTAAACATGAAATCTCTTTCTTTGGAATTCACAGAATCACTTTTAATTGTCAGCTCACAAAGGGTGTTTTTTCTCCTCTTTCCCCACCTTTCCCCTTCCCAGGGTTACTTGTCTTTGGTGATGATAAAGATGGATCCAGAAATATTACTTTGAGGACTCGTTATATCCTGATCAAGGATGGTGGAGCGCTTCATATTGGAGCAGAAAAATGCCGCTATAAATCCAAAGCGACCATTGCCTTATTTGGCAAATCGAATGAAGGTGACAGTATGCCAACATTTGGCAAAAAATTTATTGGTGTGGAAGCTGGTGGGACGCTGGAGTTGCATGGGTCTTGGAAAACATCGTGGACACTCTTAGCAAAGACTCTGCATTCCTCAGGGCTGACCTTTGGTTCTTATACTTTTGAAAAGTCCTTCAACCGAGGTCTCAATGTGAGGGTAATTGACCAAGACACTGCTGAAGTTTTGGTGTTTGATAAGTTTGATACCCACGAGTACCAAAATGAGAGCAGGCGACTTCAGGAGTTTTTAAAAGCCCAGGATCCTGGCCGGATTGTTGCTATTGCTGTTGGAGATTCAGCTGTCAAAAGCCTCTTAGATGAAACTATTCTGACCATCCAAAATCTTCTGGGAAGTAAGCTGATCAAAGGATTGAGTTACAGGTAAAAGCAACCTGGTTCTCTTCTCTTTTTTTTTTTCCTAGTTCCAGTTCTGTGTTACATAGAAGCTGTTCCCATGAAAGGATAGGAGGGGAAAAACAGGATCTGGCATAAACAAACAAATAAATAAAGGGGTGCAGTGGTTAGAGCTCTGGGCCCGAAGTCAAGAAGACTTGTCATTTTAAGTTCACATCTGGCCTCAGACATTTACTAGCCGTGTGACTCTGGGAAAGTCACTTAACCTTGTTTGCCTCAGTTTCCTCATCTGTAAAATGAGCTGGAAAAGGAAATGGTAAACCACTCTAGTATCTTTGCCAACCCCAAATGAGGTCACAAAGAGTTAGACACAATTGAAAATGACTGAACTGCAACAACGAAATGATCTGGAGTCAGAGGACCTAGGCTCTAATCCTACCTTTTCCTAGCTGTGTGACCATGGCAGTCATTTAACCTCTCTAAGCCACAGCTTTCTTATCCCTATGATTAGGAAGTTGAATTAGATGGCCTCCAGATTTAGGACTCTATGTTGGGTCCTTTATTCGTCCTTATCAGAGCAGATTTGGCATACAAACCTTCTTTGATTTTTGATTTGTCGAGTCCCCACCAATGCCACTGGTATACCAGAGGCTTACTATACAAAATTCCTAGAGGAATGTAATAGTGTGCAGAACCATGGTCTTGGAGTCAGGAAGCCCTGAGTTCAAATCCAGCCTCAAATACTTACTGGTTGTATGACTGTGCAATAGTCACTTAGCCTATCTCAGTTTCCTCATTAGTAAAACAGGGATAATAATAGCACCTACCACCTAAGGTTGTTGTGAGGATTTAATGAGATAATATTTGTAAAGTGTTTTGCAAATATTGTCACTTGCTTTGCAAAAAACCTCAAAGCACTATATAAATACTAGTAGTAGTAGCAGCAGCAGCATTGGGAAGACTTTATTTAGAGAATTTATTTTGAGCATATCGTGCCTATGGACACTTCCTCTTTTCACACCTCCTTAGTTTAACTGTTCTAAGTAATTTGGAGTAGATCGTGAGTTCAAAGGTCAAATCAAGGTTCCTAGGTAAACTAGAAGTTAATTTGGAAAGTAATGAAGTATTTAAAAAAAAAAAGGATCTGAGACGCGTATATATAAAACTTTTTGGTTTTGTAGTCTAAATTTGGATCCTACTTTATATCAAACAAACCAGAACCAGGGGATTTGCTCAGCTCCTTGAGGTAGAAAATGATAGGAAAACAGAAATTGGAGAGGAGGCCCTGTTCAGAGGGGAAAGCACACAGATGGGTTCTTGTCCGATCTTCTAGTTGCACATGATTTTTTTAGGCAGAGCTGACCTCAATAATTGCTTTTAAAAAGTGGTAGGGTAAATCTCCCAGGAACTTTCTTATTAGGTTAAGGAAATGTTCTGCTTTGGAAACTAACAACTGAACAACAATGAGAAACCAAAGTGCTGAAATGGGCCAATTTTCCTTTCCTGCAAGGTTCACTTAGTGTGCTTCAATCAGCTACAGAAATCTTATAAAAGGCAAAATGGACAATAAGTGGTGCAAAATCAGGGAAAAAACGATGCCATCTATAACATAGCTAATATATAAAGATATGTATATTTTCCTGTATTAGAGAAACAATCCTTACATTTTCATGTATTGTGATATAAAAGCTACTAAGTCACATCTGACAACTACAAATATAAATTTTAAGCTCCTCGAGGGCAGGAATTATTTTTGGTTTTTTCTTTGTGTTCCTATTAGTATAGTTGCTTGGCACCTAGTAAATTTGAAATAAATCTTTGTTGATTGATAAGTTATTTAAAAAGCTAGGGGCAACTAGGTGGCACAGTGGATAGAGCACTGGAGCCTTGGAGCCAGGAAGGCTTGAGTTCACGTCTAACCTCTGACATTTAATACCTGTGTGACCCTAGGCAAGTCACTTAACCTGGATTGCCTGCCTCCCCCGGCAAATAAAAATCTATAATCTACTTCTGGTTTCCAAAATGGCATCATCTGTCAATCTTGTGATTGACATTGAAATTCTTGCATTGCCTCGGGCTCAAACTCTACCTCTGATGGTCTCTGCCATGGGTTTTAGGCAAGCTATCTGATCTCTCTGAGCCTTAGTTTCTTCATCTGTAAAATGTAAGGGTTGGCCTCTGAGGTATCTTCCAGTTCTAGGTCTATGCTCCTAAACTCCTCCAATTTCCCCCTCCCCATAATCACATTGGGATTGATGGAGCAGGATGCCACTTGTGATCCCATGCCAGTATTCCATTCCTTTGACGTTGTCTCCTACACACATAAACACACGCCCCCTTTGAAGATAATGTTCTAGTCCAGTGACGTTTTCCTCAAATGGAGGAGGGGAGTGGGAGGAAGGGGTAGATAACATTGGTGGAATAGAACATGTATAATGTATAATGACTGGAGGCAATTTTGATAAACAAATGAAAGATTTTTGATGCTTCCTTTGCAAACAGGAGGCATTAATTGTATGCAGTCTTCAAAAGAGTTTTTCTCTTGTATCAAAGAATAAAAATAGAAATGTGATATTTCATCTGGCAGCAGAGCTAATCCGTGCTGCGGCTGTCTGGAATTTTTGAAAGTGGGTGCCTAGTTGCTTTGACTTAACGTTTATCAGTGGAAAGAGTATCTGTCTGGTATGGATTGCTTTTTTTTTTTTTGAAAGAAGGAAGTTGGAGGTTTTTCTTTTCATTCTTGAAGTCATTAATCTGATAGACTGACAAACTTTCTTCCCCTAAACTGTCCCCCATGTTTGACTGAGACAGCTAAGATTTTTATTCTGTACCAGAGAGAATCAATGAAATACAGCACAGTCATGAGATAAGTTAAAACAAACCTCTCACTAAATAAACTTCTATTGTGGGCCATTTAAAAATCCTTTTGCTAACAAACCTAGGAATGAATTGGTCAATAATCAAGGATTTGTTAAATCTCCACCAATTTCCAGGTGAGAGGCAGCCTGGAACAGCATCTAAATCAGAAAGAATTGGGTTCAGGTCCCTCCTGACATATACAGGTTGTGTGACCTGGGCAAGTCACCAAATCTCTCTTTTCTCTAGGCAATTCTTTAAGATTATAATTTGAAGACCTACATGGGTAGAGGGAGTTTTCTCATCTCACAGTTTGTTATGTCAGTAAAATATTGGTCTAATCCCTATCTCTAAAAGTGTCAGACGCTGTGCTAAGGGCTAAGAAAACAACAAAAATGAAAAGCTCCTGTTCTCAAGGATCTTATGTTTTCTCAAAGAAAACAGCAGATGCACACTTATGTGTAGAGTAAATACAAGGTATTAAAACAGGACTGTAACTTAAAGATCACTATTGCAGGCAATCTAGTGAAAGATTAATTTATTCTTTTTGAAAGAAAAAAAACATGGTTTTGTGCATGTGTGTGGGGGTGGGGGTGGGGTGGGGTGGGGATATTATTGGAAATGTTTTGAGAAGGGGAGAAAATTATTAACTAAAGAACCAGTCAAGATTGTTTTACCTGTTGCCAGCCTAGGCAAACAATTCTGCAAAGGAGCATACCTCTCCTTTATTCATCTTTCTTTAGTTATGGTCTGAAATTACAAACCCAAGGCATTTAGACGAAGAGACATGGGTGGTGGATGTATGTGTATGTGGATTTAATATATATATATAATATATATGTAGGTGCATATATATATACACATATATATATATATGTTTTACATCATGTAGATTTTCCCTCTGCCCCTCTCCTCAGAGAACCGTCCCTTATAACAAAGAATCCTTTTTAAAAAGAAAGAAAAAGGGGAATTTTTTTTTTAGCAAAACTAACACGAAGAAAAAAATCTGATAATATATTTAGTGTTCTACATCTGTGCACACTGCCCCCTGCAAAGAAGTGTAGGAAGTTTTTTCTCATATCCTCTTCTTTGAGGACAAGCTTATTTATAATTTTACAACATTCAATTGTTTTGTGATGATGGTTTTTTTTTTACCATTTTTCTTGTAGTTATTATGTATATTATTTTCCTTGCTGGAAATTCCTTTACTTTGCATCAGTTCATGTAAGTCTTTACATACTTCTTCATGTTGCTTATACATTTTTTAAAGCACACATTATTCAATTTCAAAAATTACATTCACGTACCACAGTTTGCTTAGTTATTTCCCAATTCAATTCAGTTAACATTTTCTAAGTACCTGCCATGTTCCAGCCACTGTGCTATGCAATAGAGATATAAAAAGAAGCAAAAGTCAATCTCTGCCCTCAAGGAACTTACAATTTAATGGGGAAGCAAACATATACAGAACAAGCTACCTACAGGAGAAATAGGAATAATTAAAAGAGGGAAAGCACTGGAATTAAGAGAGATTAGGGAAGGCTTCCTGTAAGAAGGTAGACATCTACTTTATTTTCCATGTCTTTGCTTATGTGGGCTTAAACAAATTGGTCCTATGATTTCATTGGTGGAGTCACCTCTTTGATGAAGATCAACAACTATTCTGCAATTTATAGCCTTAGAGCCTTGTGTTTGGATGCTAAGAGGTAAAATGACTTCTTCAGGATCACATAGCCAGTATTTGTCAGAGGTGACACCTGAATCCAGTTCTAAGCTCAGTCTGTTATTCTACCCTGCCTTGGATGGGTTAGGTATATTATAATGAAAAGGTGGTGGTGGGAGTTTATTATACTAATAAAGTACATCTTAATCTCTTGTTTCTTAATCTACAACATTCTATTTTAACATTTTTTTTTCCTCTCAGGCAAGCTTGGGCTTTGGTTGCTGTCATTGGTGGTGGAAGTGCCTCTTGTAACGAATCAGTGAGAAATTATGAAAATCACAGCAGTGGAGGGAAGGCTCTTGCCCAAAGAGAATTTTTTACAGTTGATGGTCAGAAATTCGCTGTAACAGCTTATAGTGAATGGAATGAAGGTAGGAAAGTACAACTCACACTCTTATGAGATATTGGTCACTCTTGTGACAGATGGTTCTTTTTTTTTTTTTTTACTTACATGAAACCTGGGGTTAACTTTAGCGTAGTAAATTTATTCCAGAGAAGCCTAGCGTTGAATGGTGTCAGGCAAGCCATCATCACTAGGCATTTTTTCATCCTAAAAAATCAAATATGTTGAGTGCAGTAGAATCTGAGGAGAGGTCCACATTGTAGGAGGAATGGAACCAATCTGACCTTTCAGTATGGGTTATGTCTTTCATCCACATTGCAGTAGATAGCTAACTCTTTGGAAATCTAGATTCATTGATAGCAAGATTTGATTCTGGAGTTCAAACTGTCTGCTAGGCCTGCAACCATCAGAAACACTTGTGGACCCAGGATGGATAATGCTGTGTAATGCACAAATAATAAGAATGAACACAATCTTATATAGGGCTTCTCTTATATAAATATGTCTGCAAATTTTGCACTTAACTGTGTACTGTGTGCACACGCACATTTGTGTGGTGGTATATTAAACTCTAACCACCTTCTTACCAGCTTAGTGACTAATTTACTTCCACTAAAGGCCTGTTAGGACACTTGATGGTGATGGGAAGTTGACCCTGGGTCTTTTCAGATTATACCAGTGGAATACAAGCTTGTCAGGTCCTCCTAATTGGAAAAGACTTCTATACGATACCTAATGGTTTATTGAATCTGTTCCTGGACAGCTAGCCTAGCTAACCATGTTAGGGGATGAATTCTTTTGACTAAAATAATTCATGAAACTATCTGCTAACTTATGATACTTCTTGTGTCTTTCCCTTCCCCACTCTTTTCACCATCACCACCTACATTAGCACACTCATAGACCAAACTAAGAGTTTCGTAATGGCTACTCCTGCTTCTGCTTTCTGTACCTTCCAGTTCATCCTTTGTTTGGCTGCCAGGCTAATTTTTTTATGTGTAGATCTTGACATGTTGCTATTCTGCTCAAAAATCTTTACTTGTTCCTTTTTGCCTATCAAGTTATGTTCAGACTCTCTTATCTGGTATTCAAGACTTTCTGCAGTTTGGTCTATCCCAGCTTTTCCAATCGTATTTCTTATTAGCCCTTGGAATTCCCCACCCCCACTTCCTTTAAATTGTTTTTCTGGTTTTGCTCACTTTACTCTGGATAAGTTCAAATGAGTCTGCTCAGGTTTCTCCTAAATGATCCCTTTTGTTATTTATTATGGCACAAAAATATTCCCTTAATTTTTAATACACTATCACTTGTCCCTGGAATGTATTTTGTATTCTAGCTAAAGTAACTGCTTCTTGCCCTCTGAATACTCTATCTACATTCATTTGACCACCCATAATTTAAGCCTAGAATTTTCCTCCTCCCCATCTTGCCTAATCGAATATAAAATCATGTCTTAAAGCATAACTCACATGATCCTCTCTGTGGGCAACAATCTTGCTATGTTGGGTCCAAAGAGATTTTAGACTCTGGAAGGCTTCTGTTCGTCAAAACATCATCTATTATAGAGTGTTGTTTTGTTTTCCACATTCACCATGACTCTTATTTTCTGGAAGAGGTGGAAATTCTATTCAGGAAACAGGGAGAATGAACTCTATTTCCTCCTTTCTTTCCTTTACTGGGATGCCAATAGGAGATAGTTCCAGGCAGGGTTTTCTCCTAAAGGCCGAAGGTTGAGAAACTGCTGAATGATGTTAAACCTCCTCAATCTGTTCTCCCTGTTCCCTGCCCCTTCCTAACCCTTCCCACTCCTCAATCTACACTGGGAAACTTTTCATCTTTCCCTACCAAAGCTAGGTATCTAAAAATGTAAATGGCCATTCCAATTCAATCAAAGTATAATGCTGGGTTTGAATTCTAGTTCCGCTATTTAGTAACTATAAATAGCACTTCGTAATTGGGGAAGTCACTTCCTCAATTTCCTCATGTGTATAATGAGGGGGTCCAATTAGATAATTTCTAAGCTCCATTTGAACTCTACATCCTATGACCTTCATAGTCATTTTAAAGAACCTTCATGTTTCTCAGCTTGGAGTGATTAGGGAGCATTTTTCCTACTCATCTGGATATTAAATATTGGTGATTATTACTAGTATGGGATTTCTTTTCAGCATTCTCAATCACCAGGTTGGGTTTGACTTTGAGGCAAAAAAAAAAGTCATCCTGGAAATCAGTCTCTTGGTCTCAGATACATGTTGTATGGCTGGCAGGAAATATTTTGAATTTCATTTTGTTCCCTCTGTAGCCATTCAGTGAGGGTAGATAGATAAGGAAGCACTTGGCTAAAGGGATTACATCTCAGAGTTCACACATACTACATTTAACCAAGATAGTTTCTTTTGGGCCTAAGAATATCTCTATCTTTCATGCCATGTGAAAGGATTTCCATAGTTCTAACCACTCAGAATCTCATTTGTCTATCTGCCCTCTCTGACAGGCAACCTCTTCCTAGAACATCAGCTTATTGCCATTTACCAGAAGAGAGATGAGTATGCAGTGTCAATATTCATGAATCACACTTCTTTGAGATGACATGGTATTTCTCACTCCAGTTGGGATCTGATCTAGGCAATAATCACAAGATCTAAAAGCTCTTGACAATTTCAACTGGAAGAGTTTATTCATATTTTTATGCTGCTTGGTCTATTTGTATCTTGAAATTTAAATTCCTATAGGAATTTTATCATTCATTCAGGAAAACTTTAGTTTAAAGAGGACGAGAGAACAGGCACCTGAAGTACTGACTTCATGGGGCTATTGCAAAGATCAAATCATATAATGTATTTATCAAACCTTAAAGTGCTTTACAGAGAGCAAATGACATTATTACCAGGTAAGGCTATGAAACATTCAATTCATATCTTCAGAGATCTATGAAAAAAAAAGAGGTTCCTGAGTATTAAAAAGATATAGTGTCACTTAATCTGAATATTCTTATGTGGTGTACTGGATAATCATAATAAATATATTGGAGTTGGAGTTAAGAAGACCTGCTTTCAAATCCTGCCTCTGACACTTACTAGCAGAGTGATCATGGGCAAATCGCGTAGTTCTCTGAGCCTCAGTCTTCTCATCTGTAAAAACAGGGATAATAATACCTCACAGGTTTGTCATGAGGCTCAAAATAAAATATTTTGCACATTTTAAATCATAATATTAAAATGATGATGATAATGATGATTATGATAATAATAATACCAAGCCTATCATTTTATTGACATAGAGAATTCCGAGTTAAGGAACTGTCTTTGCTGGGGCAGCTAGGTGTTGCAGTGAGTACAGCAGCACTGGCCTTGACACTTGACACTCAGACACTTGACACACTAGCTGCATGACCTTGGGCAAGTCACTTAATCCCAATTGCCCTGCCTTCTCCCCTCAAAAAAAAAAAAGAAACTCTTTGCTAACTTGGATAGGCACCTCATTTATTATGTTTTTTCTATAGTAGGCAGTTAACTTCTTAGCTTTGCTACATTCATGTTAGATCTTAAGATGATAATCTAATTTTCAGAGGGGAACTGAAAGTGTCATCTTTGAAGATGAGCAAGGATTTGGGGGGAAAATCCCCTAACATATTGCATACTTAATTCAACAAACATTTGTGAGATAAATTTGTGTTCAGAACACTATGTTGGGTATTAGGACGGACGTAAAATTCAGATCAACTATGGTTCCCGCCCCCCAGAGAACTTGCAGATTAGTAGAGGGATATGGAACATGTATCACTATAATGTACAAAAACATATAAAAGTACATTAAAGAATAACTTACTGAAGTGACTTTATCTTGAATTCAGGTTTTGAACAAGTGGTAGAGATGTGACTTTATGAAGTAGAATTCCATGCTAACATGTTTTTAAAATTGGCTCTTTGTTGCTTTAGGGGTGTCCCTTTCAGGTTTCCAGGTAGAGGCCGTAGATGGAGTAAAGCTACATCTTGTGGATGATGTCAGCAGCTGGAAACCTGGAGACCAGATTGTGGTTTCAAGCACAGACTATTCAATGTACCAAACAGAGGAATTTACTCTTCTTCCTTGTCCTGAATGCAGCAACTACGAGGTCAAAGTCAGAGGTACAAAACTGATGCTGCATTTGCTTGATTTGAAACATAGAATTTTTTTTAGCCCAATTCCTTATTTTTTGTAATTTTTCTCCTTATTTATGAGTCACTTCACCAAGTGACAAGATCTTTGCCACAGAATTCATTAAGCTCTGGCTGTGTAGTAGAATGGAAACAGCATTGGCCCTTGAGGTAGAGGAGGGCTTGGGTTCAAATCCCAGTTCTGATACTAGGGAAATCCTTTAACCATCCAATTGTAACCTCCCATTGTAATCTTCCTGGGCCTTAGTTTCTTCATCTGCAAGATTAGGAGGTTGGATTAGATGACCTCTGAAGACCTTTCCCCCTTTACATCTATGGTCTTATGATTTTGTGATCTGGAGTCCTTAAGACTTTGGTATGTATTTTTAGTTGTTGTTTAAGAGGTATAGAAAAAGAACACTGGATTGTTGATCAGGAAACCTGAATTCTAGTGCTAGCTTTGTCACTTTGTCACATGTGACCTTTGGGAAGTTGTAGCACTCAGTTAAATTTATTTTTTATAAATGAGTGGTGCTGTTCAGTCTTTTTTCAGTCACATCTGACTCTTCATGACCCAATTTGGAGTTTTCTTGGCAAAGATACTGGAGCTGTTTGCCATTTTTTTCTCCAGCTCATTTTGCAGATGAGGAAGCTGAGGCAAACAAGGTTAAGTGACTTGCCCAGGTTCTCACAGCTAGGAAGTATCTGAGGCTAAATTTGAACTAGGGAAGATGAGTCTTCCTGACTCCAGGCCTGACATCCTATCCATTAAAGTTTTTAATTTAAAGGGAGGATATCTGCCTTTTAAGATAATAGGAACATGAATTTGTAGCTTTTTCATTTTTCATATTTTAGTGTATTTTTCCTTTTTGATAGTGCTTCAAGTAAGGCAAACAGAGTTCACAAAGAGAGAATTCACAGTACTATCTGGTGTAGATTTTTTGGAAATTCCCACTCGTGATTTGTTCAAAATATTCCCAATTTCCATGATTTGGTTTTCCTTCCTGATTTTATGAAATGAATAGCAGAGATAAGCAGTTTTTAGCAAGGTATAAAAGTGAAAGGAGTACTGTATTTCAATACTAAGATGGGGGTGGTAGGGAAATGATAAACTGCCACCTTTGTTTTAATCCCCCCCCCTCCTGTTTGCCCATGTTTGTTACGAACGGTCAAGAAGGCTTATATCTCAGGGAATCAGCTGTTAAGCATACACCATGCTGTGTGAGCTCTGTCTGTTTATATGTTTTCACAATAATGTGGCAACACAACAACCTCACGCCCCCAACATCTAAAGAAATACCTGCTGTGCAGGTTTTGGGTTTCATGCGTTATACCATATCCAATGTTGTGCTAGTGGGTGAGAATAAAGGATGCAGGCAGTTTTAACTCTTCAGATTCTGGAGATGAGAATTCTATAAGCATTTAAATGACTGCTTATATATCAGGTCCTTGTATTCTGTTGATGCGGGACAGCTTGGGTAGGAGTAGGACTCACCTTGACTGGGGACTTTTTGCCTTCTCCCCTTGCCCAGGCTGTTTGACTGCTCACAGGGCTCAGATGAGATGGGAGTCAATTCAGTTCCTTCCAGTGAGATGGAGGACCACGTGGCTTTACTGTCTGGCCTGACTCTATTCCCATAGGGGTGGAAAGGTGGAACAATGGGTAGAGGAACTGGGCCTGAATTCAGTAAGATCTGTGTTCAACTCTACCCTCAGACATATAGTAGCTGTATGACCCTGGGCAAGACATTTAACGTCTGACTGCCTCAGTTTCCTCATCTGTCAAATGTCTAACTTAATAGCACCCACCTCCCAGGGTTGTTGTATGAGAATCAAATGAGATAATATTGGTAAAGCACTTAGTACAGTGCCCGGCACACAGCAGGTACTTAATAAATGCTTGTTCCTTTCCCTTTTCGGCACTTGTCATCTGAATTAGTTATGTAGCCCCAGTATACTTGGGCCTTGCCAGCTGATCTACTGCTGCCTTCATAGGAATTCTAAGCCTTTCCGTCTGTGCTACAGCTTGTTGTTGTTTCTCTCAATTAGATAAAGTATGACCTCCTTGAGCAAAAGGGCCATTTTCCTTTTTTTAAAGTTATACCACTAGCAACTAGCACAGTGCTTGGCACATAATACATGCTTAATAAATGATCATTCATTCATTCATTCATTCTTGTTTGCTGTCATTGGATTCACCAAATAGAAACCCCTAAGTTTCTGCACATGGGAGAGATAGTTGATGGAGTGGATATGCGGGCTGAGGTTGGAGTTCTTAGCCGAAATGTGGTGATCAGAGGAGAGACAGAAGCCTCCTGCTATGCGGACAATCAATGTCAATTCTTCAGCTATGATACCTTTGGGGGGCATATCCAGGTATGTTCTGATGATGTAAACAATATCGGGCTAGCTAAAAACATTTTTGTAGCAATTTCCAAAGTGAAGATTTAATTTCATAGAGGAAAATACCTAGTTTTGATATTCTTTATCCTAATACGAAAAGATATTTTTAGGTAGCACAAAAAGATGGTGTTTGTTTTTTTTAACTCATCTACACTTGGAATCAAACTAAAAAAAAGATTTATGCCATAAATGATTAACCAAATGCATTAATTAGGAAGAAGTAGGCATACAAGGAAATACCTGTTTCTGATTTGAGAGTCTGTTCTTTTTTTTTTTTTTTTTTTTGACAACCAAGACAGTAGTTTACTTTCAGTTTAAAGAAATACGTATTTGGATACAAAAAGGTAATACACATGGGAATTTCTTGAGTGTCTGTTCTTGTCCTTTTTATAAAAATCAATTTTATGTATCTTACAATATTATAATATTAATGTATATATAAATTGTGCATAGCAAAAGTATCCCTGATAGAAATCCTTTTTGGGGAGATGGTGGTGAGACTGGCCCTGTGATTTCATATACTGATATACTGATCCCAATGAGAAAACTGTTAGTTGTTTGCTTTTTTGGGTTTTTTTGGCAGGGCAATTGGGGTTAAGTGACTTGCCCAGAGTCACACAGCTAGTACATGTGTCAAGTGTCTGAGGTCAGATTTGAACTCAGGTCGTCTTGACTCCAGGGCCGGTGCTCTACTCACTGCGCCACCTAGCTGTCCCCAACAACTTAGAGTTTTAGAAAGTTTGTTGGGTATTGACTGGTTAAGTGACTTGTCCAGGGTATCAGAGAAGGGACTTGAACCTAGGGCTTCCTGATTCCAAGTCTGCTTTTCTATTCTTTGTCTACTCCAATGGGTCTCAAGGTGTGGTCTGGGGAGAACTGCGGCAACCTTGAGACCCTCTCAGGAGGTCTGTGTGGTCAAAACAATTTTCTTAATGTGAAGATGGTAAATATTGATAGATATAGCCCAAATAAACAAAAGCCCTTGAAGGAAGTCTTCAATAATTTTTAAGGATGTAAAGGGGTCCTGAGACCACAAAGTTTGAGAACCACTCCTCCAAGCTGCCTCTCACTAATACTTTTTTTTGCATCAAATAGTTGTGCTAATACTGTTAATTTGTTGGATAATTGGAATCATATAAATGGATTAATTTTTAAGTGACATTTTGTAAAACAACTGAAAAAGTTACAGTTTGTAAACTTTTCTATTATGCTAAGTTCTGAAATCTTGGTCAAAACTGTCCTTTTGTAGAGATACTGTAATTTCAAGAACTGAAGTGTTTGTTAATAGTATTGGAACTTATGGTCATATAGAAACTTAAAACATTTTTTTCTTGATTGGATACAAATACACCAACAATGTAAAAATCCTGTTCACCACTTTGATAGTAGTTTTCTAAGTATAGAAATGGAAAGAAAAGACAAATTGACAAAAAGAGATGTTACAATCAGAGCTTACTGGCAGATTTAGTTCCTAAAGCTGTCCAAGTCACATGCATTTTTATTCTTGGAATTGGCTGAGACTCTCTGGGTTTTTGTTTATTTAAAAAATTTCATAGATTGAAGGAAGAAGTTTTCTGTTAATAGTCTAGGATCCAGAGAAACAAACATATGAAACAAGTAAACCCTTGTTTTTTCAGGGTCCTTCCTTCCTTCCTTCCTTCCTTCCTTCCTTCCTTCCTTCCTTCCTTCCTGCCTGCCTGCCTGCCTGCCTGCCTGCCTGCCTGCCTGCCTGCCTGCCTGCCTGCCCTCCTGCCTTTCTTCCTTCTTCATTGCTTACCATTTAATTGATTAGGGTACTTTACAAATTCCCTTTTATCTTCGTCCTCCCCTCTACTGCAGGATTTTCTTTAAAAAAAAAAAAGCCAATCCTTTTCTGGTTCTTAAAGCATGATATTTGTTAATTCTAGTACTTTGTGTTGTAGATTCTGAAAAATTTCACCTCAGTCCATCTTTCCCACGTGGAACTAAAGCACATGGGACAGCAGCAGCAACTGGGGAAATACCCCGTACATTTTCACCTATGCGGCGACGTGGATGATAAAGGAGGTTACAGACCTCAGACTTACCTGGATGGTGTGTCTATTCATCACTGCTTCTCCAGATGTGTTACTATCCATGGAACAGATGGTCTGCTGGTAGGTAGACTCTTAAATCTAACCTTAAGTTATTGTTGAAAACAAAGCAGGCTGGAACCTATTGCAAAATTAGCTCCTTGTTCCAAATTTCCATGGCCTTTCAACCTCATCTAAATCATTTCTTTCACTCCATGCCTGGGTCATCTTGTTTCTACTGTGCTTTTAGATATTTATCTTTCTCCAGTAAGCCAGTTTTTCTAGCCAAAGCAGTTACTATACCAGGGAAATAAATAAAACTCGACATTTGACTTTTTTTTTTTTGCTGCCCCTGCCGATAGGGAAGCTTTCTCTTGCAGTTGTACTGAGAATGTTAAACTGAGTATCATTTGCACTTAATTTACAGTAAATCTTGTTACTAATGACATAATGGACTTACATTTCTGCAGATAAAAGACACTGTTGGCTTTGACACACTAGGCCATTGTTTCTTCTTGGAAGATGGCATTGAGCAAAGGAATATTTTCTTCCACAACCTTGGGCTTGTCACCAAGCCAGGCACCCTTCTTCCCACTGACAGGAATAACACCATGTGTATGAGCATTAGAGGGAAAGTGTTTGGAGATTATATTCCCGTGCCTGCTACAGATTGCATGTGAGTACTTGGCAGATGGGGAAATTAAAAAAAAAAGCAAAACAACTCATTTGTTTATATTGGTGTTATGACTTTAGAAAATCTTAGAGTTTTGCAGTGGTCAGGATTCTTCACGAAGAGATTTTTAATCTTTCTAAAAAAAATACATTTCAGGGCCGTTTCAACATTCTGGATTGCTCATCCCAATAATCATCTGATAAGTAATGCAGCTGCTGGCTCACAGGTAAGGCACATGGGCCTCCCATTATGTTATTGAATTATTCTTTTTTTTTTAATTTAGATTTGTTATTTTTAGTTTACAACGCTCAGTTCTGCATGTTTTTGAATTCCAGATTTTCTTCCCCTCACTCCTCTCCTCCCTACCCCCCAAGACGGCATGGAATCCGACATATCTTCTACATATGGCTTTGCGTTAAACTTATTTACACAATTATCAAGTTGTTATTCAATTTTTCTTAATATACATTCACCAAGATTTTTGTTCATGCGGTATAAGTTCTATTTTGTGGTGCTATAAATACTCAATGCTTTTCCAGGGTATTCACCTGAGCTGTTGTCACAAGGACAGAAGAGAATTCTTCTCTCTGTTCTGGGTTCCTCCATTATTTCAGCCTATAGAGGAAGACAGATGCTGTCCTGAAGAACACTATTGTCTGCCGTGTGTATTACGAGTATACTACATAGTCATTGTCTTTAGTCTCTTTTGGCTTCTGTTGTTTAAGTTATATGGGATTGAGTGGCTGCTATCTGAGTCATGGTTTTTAGTGATGATATGCTGATTGCCTCAACTTTCCTTTCTGAGAATGGATTGTTTTAGAGGCCATAGTAACAAGTGTTGAGCCTTTATGATACTAGGTAGAAAGTGGCCCTGTTGACTTCAGGCTCTCTCTCCTTTGTTTTAGGCAGCTGGATTCAGCCATGTGATTTGGCAGGCATGAGAGTGCTGGTTTGGATGGCTGGGACAAGTTTTGTCAGCAGGCTAATTTTAGGTAGCTAATGGAGCTCCCTTGGTAGAGAGGACTGACGTTGTCCCATGATGAGCTTCTAAAAACCCACACTTAACGGTTTAATGGGTGTGCTCGAAAAAAAAAAAGACAACACTTTTAAGTTGCTGTCTCCCTAAGGCAGTATCAGTGTTGGCCAAATAAAGCTAAAAAGTTATGAAATTTGCCTTCTTATCTTAATATATTGAGGGTGTATATTTTGGATATCACTACTATTAAAAGAAAAAAATACATTACAATGCTTTCCAGAACTTGAGGATATGGTCTGTGTGAATCTGGCTTAAATCAAAAGACTAGCTGAAATGCACTCTCCTTTGGGAAAATTGGTATACAGGAGTCAGTGTTAGTACAGTGTCTGGCGCATAGTAAGCAATTAAGAAATGTTTATTGACTTGCTCCTACTGAGACTATTTCTTCATGAATGTAAAATTCACAACATAATTCTAGCCCTCAAAGAGACTTCAAAATCAGGGGCCACCTTGTCCAATCCCCTCATTTTACAAATGAGGGAAGTGAAGCCCAATGAGTTTGTGACTTGTCCAGGGTCACATAGGTAGTTTAATTCAATCCTGACAGCCCTGTCTAGGCTTTCTGTTGGACAGGTCATAGACGACCCTTCTCTGTGTTATGCTTTGTAATGACCCATATTTTGAAACTTCTAATTTGAAGACAGATCCTTATGGATAGGATAACTATGATGTCAGTCAGTTGGTAAACATTTATTAGGTGCCTACTATGTGCTAAGCGCTGACATCTCTAATCAATGTCAGTTAGCATTTTCCTTTGATATGTATGATCTCAAGGACAAGAATCAAGAATAAAGATTTCTTCAGTTATTTCAGGCTCTGTATGTTGAATAAAATTCTTGGAAAGAATCTATGGGAAAATGTAAGGAAATGTCATTCTCTTGTTGTGATACATAGTGTAAAAGACATGCCTTTTATGCGCTTGTGGTCTCTCTCTTGTCTCTCTATCTGTCTGTCTGTCTCTTTCTCTCACCTCAGGTTTGGTGCTATGGAATGAAAAAAACATGTTCACCTTCATTTCTTTCTTCCTAGGGAAATGCATCCAGCAAAGCTAGCTAGCTCTTTGGCAGGACTTTCACTCTTGAAGTAAATGAAGCCTTTTCTTCAGTGTACATCTCCATGGTTCTTGTGCAGAGTTCCTTTTACCTGTTTTAACTGCACAGTCAACAAGGCAACAAGCATTCATTTAGCACTCACTTTGTGCCAGTCTCTATGCTTAGCATTGGGGAAATAAATATAAGCAGAAAGGGCTTACATTCTAAAAGAAGAAGACAGTACACAAAATGAAGCTCAAAGTTGGGAGTTGAGGTGGGGTTAGAGAAGGGGAAGGTATGCAAGGGGAGAAAGTCTGGAGAGTCAGGAATGGGCCATGAAAAAAATGAAAATATGACTGGCCTGGGCAGTTATTTAAAATGAATTCTTATAGGAACTACAAGGCTAAAGTATACTTCCAGGGTGAGTAAGCTGCAGAATGTGCTTTTAGGCTAGGGTGAAGAGGCTGCTTGTGGAATGGTGGAAAAGTTCAAGAAAGTCAGGCGTGGATCATGGAGAGTAATGAAGCACATTTTTTTTTAAACAAGAAAAAGCTGTGGGATCAGAGACCCATTTTAGGATGGTTTTTCCCTTTCCTTTTAACCTTCAAGTTTGGGTTGTATCTGTACTAAGCTCTTCTCCCTGCTCTCCAAGTATAATTTCTTTCATGTATCGCCTTTGTGAAGATGCCAATAAGAGCAAACATATACATTTTTTTCACAATAGCCCATTAATAAGGTACAATTATAGTCTTTTCAGAAGAGAAAAATGTTATGCTTTATTCTCTCATGTTCTCAATTCACATAAGGTTTTCCTATTCAGTATTCTTAGGTTTCATCTGTTTGTTTCATCAAAGTAAGGTAGAAGATTATTTTATCCTGTGTATAGTGAGTCTTTGTTTATATTCTATGCTAATAGTTAGTACACTAAGACAGACTAAATTATTTCCACTTTTATATCTTGAGTGCAGAAAATTCCTAAATCTTTCCTGTGTTCCTGTTAAGAGCAGTAACAAATTGACAACATTTCCAAGGCCAAACAGGATGCTGATTCATTTATGCTGTGTTTTTTCTTTTGGGAAAAAAAAAAAAGTTCCAGGACAGGAAGGGCATTAGAGCTATTTGCAAGAAGTCAGTAAGATCTGTATGTTGGCTGAATGGTTGTCTAATGTGCATGACTCAGCTATTGATCATTTCGGGGTTGAACAAAAAACTTTATTGCTTAGACTCAGTGTGTTGTCTTTGTGGTGAGTCTGTTGACTTGGCCCTTTCTGAAACATGTCTGGGAGTGATTTTAGTACTAGATAATAACCACAGACTTTTTAAGCAAATGGTAGTAAAAACTTATTATTTCAGCATTTCCAATTTTTTTTTTTTGCCCAATATAAAAAACAAGATGAAATGGGTTTTAAGTCTGTTTTGTGGGTTCAAGTGTACTATCTGTAGGCTTGGCTCTTTGTAATTTGTTCTTAACCCGAAACATTGTACATTAATGTTTAGTGAAATGGAATGAAATGATTGATATAGAAAGAGATTGGATGAGGATGTTTTTTTTAAAAATATTTTTATTTTGTTAAATATTTCTGAATTGCATGTAAATTTTTTTAACATTCAATTTAAAAAATTTTGACTTCCAAATTCTCTCCCTGCCTCCCACCTTTCCCTCCTTCTTGAGAAGGCAATTTGATATTGATTTTACATGTGAAAACATGTAAACATTTCTATATTAACTATGTTGTAAAAAGAAAACAGACCCCCAAAAAGAGAAAAAGAAAGTAAAAAATTCAATCTGCATCCAGAGTTCATCATTTCTCCCCCTGATAGTGGGCAGCATTTTTCATTATGGGTCCTTTGGAATTGTCTTGGACCATTGTCTTGATCTAGCTAAATCTTTCACAGTTGATCGTCCTTACAATATTGCTGTTGCTACATACAATTTCCTCCTGATTCTGCTCATTTCACTTTGCATGAGTTCATCTAAGCATTCCCAGGTTTTTCTGAAACCGTCCTGACAAGAATGTTTTTTTTAAAATAAGTTTTTACTAATGATCTTTTCATTTTGATTTTAGGACACTGGAATATGGTATTTATTCCACAAGGAAGCCACAGGGGAATCCAGTGCCTCATATGGATTAACCAAAGCAGAACTTACACCACTGGGTATTTTTTATAACAACAGGGCTCATTCAAATTTTAAGGTCAGTTCCTATTGTTTCTCGCACCAATGGTTAATTTTTTTTTTTGGCAGAAAAGATGTGAGCACAGTTGAGGAACGGAAGTTAAAACCAATTATAAAGGAAATTAATTTGAACTTTTGAACTAATTACTCTAACAAATATATGAAGTATGGTTTTATTTGTATATTGTATATGCTTTCTTTGAGGAAAGAAGCTCACTGATACATTTAGGTAGCTTCAGAGTTTTCATCCTGAGGTATATTCGGGTTTATCACTGCAGTAACACTAACATGAGGGTATTCCTTTATCCCAATTGGCAGCAGGAATATCTGAACTGAATAATTTTGTAGAAATGTATTTCACATGTGGCTGGTCTCGCATATGTACTTTATCCATATCCAGTGAGACATATTTAACCGTGCTAGACACCTTTACCTCCCAGGACACACACACACAACTTCATTTGGAATATACTTTATTTCACTTAAAACTTTTAGATGTATTTCTAATCCTCTTTAAATTAGATATAAGTTTCAGGAGGAAGGATTCTTTTTGTCCCATCTGTGATATCACAGTGATTAGTACTATGCCATTATGATCAATAACATTTAACTGATTGAGTAAATGAATGAGTGAAATGTTTCTTCCTTAATTGGATTTGACTACTTAAAAAAGAAGTCAAGTAGGACCTTTTATGACATTGGAATCTTTGGTTGTTGGGGGAAGATGGACGAATGGTTTCCTTGTTAATGTAAATCTGACATAAATTGTAATTTATCTGGTTTTTAATAATAATACCGTGTTTTTTGTGTTACATGAAGTCCAGAATCTTTGCCTATAAATGTGTTTCGTGTCAGTTTTAAATGAATGTGGTGCTATTCAGATATTCCTCTAAAAACTACATACTTTACAGAGCTTAAAAAAGTAATAATATTTCACTTATTTATTCATTTAAATAGTAATTTATTTAAAAAAGAAAGAAGGGAACAAACATATCAGCTGACCCATTTGTGTCAGGCACCGTGCTAAGCACTTACAAACTTTATCTCATTCAGTACTCACAACAATCCTGGAAGGTAAGCGATGTTATTCCCATTTTACAGTTGAGGAAACTAAGGCAGACTTAGGTTAAATGACTTTCCCAGGGTCACAGAGCTAGTAAGTATCTGAGGTGGAATTTGAACTCAGGTCTTCCAGACTCCAGTCGAGGTTCATTGTTCACTTTGCCTCCTAGCTGCCTCTAAAGAGTAATAATCACTCATGTGGACATAGAGTACTTTGTGGTTAACAAAGCATTTTCCTTGCAGCAATCCCTTGAGGAAATAAGAGTATTATTTAACCAAGATCACTTAGGAAATGTCAGAGTCAGGTCCCTAACTAACATCTGTAAGCCTGAGATTGTTTTTCACTCTGCCGTGTTGTAGGGCAGATTATCTTCATTCCAAGAACAGCCTGGTATTTGTGGGATGAAGAGGCATTTCAAAGTAATCATATGTGAAAGCATTTTTTTCCACAAATGTTTAATATGGTAGTTTAATAGACATTTGGCAAGTGAAGTGTTCTCAATATGATTTTTCACTTTTGCTTCATAAGACACAGGATGTTTTGGGGAGTCTATCAGAGGGGCCTCAGTTTCTTCTTCTCTATAGTGGATTATTAGAGTCAATGGTCTCTGAGGTTCCTTTAAGCTCTCGATCCTGTGACCAAGGGTCAGAATACTGGGATTTGAGTTTGTTTCTCTGATGTTTACTAGCTCTGTACCTGGAGGTTAGTTATGACTCCTCTGAGCCTCAAATAAACTTATAACTCTAATGCAGGTGGTTGCCTCACCTGACCGGGGAGTTGCAAAATGTAAAGTGCCATTTTTATTTTTTAGTATTCTAAATGTATAAACATAGATATTTTTTCAATTTTGGACGACAATTTTAAAATGAAAATTGTGTGAATGATTAATTTGTTTTCGCCCTAAGTAAGAAATCCATATAATGACCATTCCCCAAAATAATTTTGCTATGAAAATTAAGTGCATGTACCAATAACAGATAATCCCCTCATAGATATTTTGTACAACATCTGCATTATACTTATATAAATATAAATATCACTATTACATACGGGACACTTGCGATTTGAGCAGATGGCTTCAGGATTTTCAGTCCATATGCTATAGTATTTCCTTTCCACTTCTGAACGATAAGCAGTGGCCATCTTGTCAATCAAGTAGTACCCCAGTGACTGAAGCAACTTTGACCCATTGTTTCTCAGTGAGAAGAAATGTTTCACTCAGTGTCTATGTATCTCAGCATCAGATGCTGTCAGATGTATGAGAGTTTTCCCCAGGTTTTAGTCTTTTTTATGTCCCTGGGAGAGGTTTATACTGAAATAAGATAAAATGAGCTAAATTTTTGAAATAGCTTAAAAAAGAAAAGGGGTGCTTTTGCAACGTATTTAGAATTTCTTTTTAGTTTCAGGTTTATTTGTAAAAGAAGATTGGCTAAAGGGGGTTTCTTGACTCATGTACATGTGGTCATGGTTTTCAGCACATGCTCCTTAATTATGTTTTCCAGGCAGGTTTGTTTATCGACAAAGGTGTAAAAACAACCAATGCCAGTGCTTCTGATCCAAGAGAGTATCTCTGTTTGGATAACAGCGCAAGGTATATATCTAAACTTCTAAAATTCTACTCAGTGTATACTAAGCCAATAGAAACTTTCTAAATTAAATCATTGATAAGAAATTCAACTCAACAGTTATTTGTTATGTGCCTACTGCGTGTCTGGCACTGTACTGGGGACAAAAAGATAAAGATGAAAACAGTTCTTACCTTCCAAGAGCTTATGTTCTACTGATGGGGTGGTGTTGGTGGTGGGGGGAGAGATAACACGTACACAGAGAAGTAAATACAAAATTACAATGATTTCTGGAGAGAGGCTACTAATATGGGGGCACTCAGGAGATGATAATAGTAAATAATAATAATAATAGTGTCACATTTGTGGGATGGGTTATCCCCAATTTATACTTGGAAGAAGCAGTTTTATAGAAAGTAAGTGACTTGCTCAGGGTCACACAACAAAAGTGTTACAGCTGGATTTGAACTTGTGTCTCTCCTGATTCCATTGTGCTACACTGACACTAGAAACAAAAATTAAAATGAAGTATTCGAAAAATCTGGAATAGCCCTTTTTGTGAGTGTTGAGGAAACATATTTTATTGTTTTGGCATCTATGCAGGAATATAAGCTTCTTCAAATACCACAGAAGTAACTGGTGCATTTTCTGTTTATGTGGCTCTTTCCCCATTCTTGTTGGTGCCATCCCATCTTTAGTCAATTAGTAAACATTTATTAAGCACCTACTATGTGCCAGGCACTGTGCAAAAGACAGTCCCTGCCCTCAAAGGAGCTCACAATCTAATGGAGGAGGCAAAAGGCAAACAAATATATTCAAAGCAAACTATATACAGGATAAATATTAAATGATTAAAAGAGGGGAAGCACTAGAGTTAAGAGGTATTGGGGAAGGCTTCCTGTAGATGGTGGAATTTTAGTTGGGACTTAAAGGAAGCCAGGGAGGTCAGGAGTAGGAGTGGAGGAGAGAGCATTCCAGGCATGGAGGACAGCCAGAGAAAATGCCCAGAACTTCTTCCTTTCAGAGCCTTCTACCTGTTTTCCCAATAAATTTAATGTGTGGCTTACCTTCTTCCTTTCCACCCCAAGGCCTGCCATATAATCCTCAGGGACTTGGGTAGTTAATATGTTGATGAGCTAAGAACCTGACTACTTAGTTCCCCAGCTCCCCAGATCCAGTAATTTCTTCTGCCACTCTACTTCTGCCATACTCCTACAATTTTACTGCCTCCAGGAACTAGAATTTTGAAATTCCATTCTAATTCTGCAGCCTTTTATCTTTCTACTTCTCCTACTCTCAATCACAATCTTCCTTATAACCACTAGTCCTTTGAGACCATCTCTGTTCTATTCAGTTTCTCCTTTTTTGTCTTTACTTGCCTTGATACTGAACCTTGATCCTGTGGTCTGCCTCTGTAATGTTTGACTACTACCCTAGAATCCCTTGCCTGGCTGACCTAACATTCTCAACTTGCTAATCCTTATCCTCTCACCTCTCTGCTGCCATTCCAATTTGGCTTATGCTCCAGGGCCTCAGAGCATTGCTGGGGGAAAAAAGGTCATAAAATAAGCTGATTTTAGAGACTGAATTTATCATTCACAATCTCAGCGGGCCCTTGATTGATGTAGTTTGACATACTTTTTTATTGTACTCTTATTAATTCCCTGTTTCTTCTCCCACAGTAATAAATCCAACTCTTCCCAGCCCCCCACCCCTATAGCAACTTATCATACTCTTACACTTTCAACAGAAGATTTAGCCTCTTAATTAAAAAGCTTGAGGCCATCTCCTGTGAGCTCCCTCATTCATTCATCCCACACTGTTCCAGTCCTCACAGCTTCTTAGAATTATCACCGAATTATTCTCTATAGTGCTTCCTTCTGGCCACAGAAGAAAAGGCATCTAGTCCTAATGTCTATAGATGAATTTCTTTACCTGAGCCCTTGATTGCATTCCCCACCTTCCTTCTTCATGACTTTGTTTAGGCAGTTATTCTCCTCCCTTCTGTCTCTGTCTCTCTCATGCATCTTTAATAGCATCCTTTCTATTGGCTTCTTTTTATCTACCTATAAATATGTTTATGTCTTCCCTAGTCCTAAAAAAGT
This sequence comes from Phalanger gymnotis, assembly GCA_028646595.1. Classification (NCBI taxonomy): domain Eukaryota; kingdom Metazoa; phylum Chordata; class Mammalia; order Diprotodontia; family Phalangeridae; genus Phalanger; species Phalanger gymnotis. The sequence continues at coordinate 239,676,748 of CM053624.1, forward strand.
CATCTTTTAAAAAAAAGATGCTTCATTGTCTTTCTTCTATTTCTTTTCTTGTTTTATTGCTTGTCCCAATCCTCTTTTCCCTTCCCCATCCCTTCATCATTGTAGAATAAAAAGACAAAATCTTTGCAACAAATCTATGTAATCAAAACAATTTCCCAGACTGATTGTCTGGTAATGTAACTCTTAATCTGCATCATGAGTAGATCAACTTTCTGTTAGTTAGAGAGTAGCATGCTTTCTCCTCAGTCCTTCGGAACCAGGTTTGGTCCTTTCGTTCATCAGATTTGAGTATTTCAAAGTCACTTTTCTTCATAATGTTGTTATCGACTTGTCCTCCTGGTTCTTCTCACTTCCTAACCAATCTTTAAAGTACAGCTGAAGTGCTACCTTTTCTGTGAAGCCATTCTTAAACCTCCTCATTGTTCATAATTTTTCTGCTTGGGCCTTTTGCAGAACTTTGGTCTACGCCTCTATAACATATTTATGCATTGCAGTTATCTGATCATGTGTGATGACTCTTTAGTAGATTGTACTCTCCATGAGAATATATCTTAGCTAAAATTTTTTCCCTTTCCCTAGTACCTAGCAGAGTACTTTTACACAGCATAGATTTACGATAAAAGTTTCTTGAATGGAATCACCTTTTATCAGTAATTTGACATTTCTACACAGTTTCAGAAAGCCATTGCTTCCTGCTCATTGAAGAAAGAGGAGTGTAATTAAGCAATAGTGACTATTGTAATGTATCATAATAATGTATTTCCAGAGGAGGCCTGCAAAAAGCACTGAATGACCCCTGAATTCAGCTATGCTGAGAAGGTGAGGCAGTACATTCTTGACTAGAATTGCAGCTTATTTTTATGTAGTGAAATGAAGAACTGTCTCCTTCAAGGGGAGTCCAGGTTGGTCAAGTCAAGTTAACAAGCATTTATTAAGAGCTTTGTATATGCTTAGCACTGTTCTAAGTTTTGGAAATACAAGGAAACGCAAAAACAGTTCCTGCCCTGAAGGAGATTATATTTTAACGGGGAAATATGTAAAACATATACAGAGTATATGAAAGAAACTAGTTCTCCTACAGTAAGAAACTAATTCTTCTATATAGACATCCATTGAGATGCCTAGAAGGTTCTTGCTATTAGGAATGTACCATGGAAATTTTCTTGTTTACAAATGTAAAAATTCATTATAATGCTGATGGCTATGTATTACTCATTTTGCAGGGTTTTGGGGAGAGAAGAGGGGGAGGAAAAGGAAGAAGGAGAGGAGAGAGAAAAGAGGAAGAGAGGAGAGAGAGGGAGGAGAGAGAGAGAGAGAGGAAGGAAGGGAGAGAGAAGGAGGTGGGGGGGGAGAGAGAGAGAGAGAGAGAGATGGACAGACAGACAAGAGAGAGAGATTATTGTAAATGGCACAGAGATTTAAATAGCTTTAAGGTTTTTAAAATATTTTACACAAACCTGTGATCCTCACAGCAACCCTGTGAAATACATTCTATAGGTATTATCCCATTTCATAGCTGAGGTGCAGAATGATTTAGATTAGATTACTTTCTCAAAGTCAAACAGCCAGTAAGTATCTGAAGCAATATTTGAAACCAGGTCTTCCTCATTCCTAGTCCTATTCCCTATCTACTTTCATGTTATTCTATGGTATTATCTAAATCATGTTATAGTCCTAAAATGGCATTTTCCTTTGTTCTGTGAATCTTGTCATTTTCTAGCACTATAGCATTTTCCTACAGTAGGTTTAGTGGGATGTTTGTCCAAGCTAATGTGAATTGATGAGTTCCACAATGTGGTGATCATCTGAGCTCCTGTTTTCTCTTCAACATTCTTGACTTCAAGTCATAAGCAGAACCAACGTTATTTTCCTTTTCAGCCAAAGTGGTAAGCCACTATGTATATGATGTGGTCGATACATGGTGCAACATTTCAGGCATAACTATGTAATTTGAGCCAAAATAAACATAGTTCCAAAAATGGAAATAAAAATTTTGAGCACGTCAGGAAAACAAAAGACAAGATGGGTCAACTTAGAAAATTGTACAAAAAGGGAATTGTATATTCAGTAAAAAGTCCTGGGTCTTGATTAATTTTATTCCTTCTCTGATACAACATAGATTAATTACTAATGTGACTTGCCTAATAGTCAAGATTGAGAGATATTATAGATTAGGTTGATAGGCCTTACAAAATATAAGGCTAGGCCTAGTCTTTAGCAAGTAATTGAAGGAAGAAATATTCCTGTAGATCATGGTCTGACTTCAGTGTGAAGTGAGGTTCATTAGTGAGACGTGGGATTAAGAGAAAGCTGTGGAAAATATGACTTGGTAAAATTAGTCAGCAGGATTCTACAAAGGTCAGATCTATTCTGAAATACTTTAAAGTGATTCAGACAGCATTTGAAAAGTTAAGAGTGACATTTAAAGGAAATAAATAAGAAATTTGAGACCACACAGTTGATCAAAGTATTAAAAAGGAAAGATGATGACTGACTAGGTTTAGAAATCTACCTTGAGATCGTAGCATCTTTATTCTACTCATTTATTTATCAGAGATCTTGTGCTTACTACATTACTAAGGAGTGTGCTAAATATAGTATCGACATATGTTTGTCATATATATTGTAGCCAAAAGTATTGAGAAACTCTAAAATCCATATATAGAACTGGCAGATCAGTAGCCAAAAGGGCAGATATAGTAAAGATCCTATAAAATTGTTATCGGACATGGTAAATCTAACTATTTGCATTCACTAGAATAAGAAATACTTTATTTAGGTTAGTGTTTGTAATGTTATGGCTAATCATGAAATCTCTTTGATCCCAGTAGCCCTCATATATATGCATATATTAACAATTCATAGGAAAGGAAATGGGAATTCCATTTGGAAGTAATTATTGAGACTACCATTTTGTAGAAGAAAAGTGACAGCACATTTTGACAACTTTCTTAGGCATTTAATTTCATACAAAAAAAATGTCCATGATGTACACACATACATTCAGGTAACTCAGATATAGGAATCCATGATTAAATTGCCAACTAAATGAGTAATAAGCCAGTTCATGAATGAAACATTAGATTGATGACTTCCATAAGATATACACGGCACCAAAGCTTAAAAAACTGCATTATGACTTTTTGGGATATCTCTCTCTGTGTGTGTATATGTATGCATATGTGCACACACACACACACACACACATACACACATATGCAGCAAGGTGGCACAGTGGATAGAATACTGGCCCTGGCAGGGGGATCTGAGTTCAAATCTAGCCTTAGACACTTGATGCTTACTAGCTTTGTGACCCTGGGTAAGTCACCTAACCCTGCTTGCCTCACCATTTAAAAAAAAAATATATATATATATAGTATGTATATATAGTGTGTTTGTATATATATTTTAGACCTTCTTCAGAAAGACAAATTCACGCACCAGTTAATCAGACGAATTTTGTGCTAGCAAGATGTCAAACTCCAGAATTTGAAAGAAAGGCACATAAAGCCTTGCGTGGTGAAAAATTGGAAATTTGAGCTAAGCTTAAAAGATACCAAGAGATACCAAGATATAAAAGATAGCAGGAGAGCCAAAAAAGAGAAAAGATGTGATTAAAAGGAAAATAAATCAAGAGAGCATCTATTCTAACGCATCAACAGAAGACTGTCAGTTTAATGAGCCATCATGGCACAGGAAGCAGCAAACAGATTGCCTCGATTTAGCTCTAGAAATGTCTAGAGAGGCATTGATGTTGCAACATGGTGTGGTATCGAGGACAAATTTTTTTTTCATCTTATTTTGGCACTCATTGAGAGCATCATGCAGTTTCCTTTACAAGAATACTCCATCTGCTTGATATTATGTAAGGACTAGGATACTACTCAGCTGTGATCCTATCCCATGGAGGCTGATTGGTAGCTTGAGAGCCAGAGGAATTGTCCCTGCTGGGGTAGGGTTCTTGGAGAAAGTTGGAGGCAAGAAAAAGCAAGTAGGTCTGAATTAAAACTCACATATAATACTGAATCGAAGGATGGATTTATTGCATTCTTGTCTCATGTTAGGACGGGGTTGAATAGAATGCATATGTGAATGAGAATGGCCTCTGTTCAGTATAAACTTAAATTCCTACTTAACGAATGTTTATGACTGTATCTTTGCTAATTGACAAGGCTGATCTCAACAACTGGAATATCTTTTTTTTTTCTTTTATGGGTGGGGTCTTTGTAAAAAATAAGTTTGATACCTTTAAAATATATCAGTCATTTCTGGATATAAGTTCCTAACCCCCCTGGAACAGAACCTTACCTTCACCCCCTTGGCACTTTGTGATCAATCTGTCGGTCCACACTCATTCACTAAGTACTTACTCTGGGCCTTGGCACCATTCCAAGTTCTGGAAATACAAAGAGAGGCAAGAGACAGTTTTTGCCTGTTGCTTATGAAGGCTTTAGCAGCTGGGGGTCTCCTGCAGAACATGGAATTTGAACTGGGTTTTGAAAGAAGGCGGCAAAAGTAAGAGGTGGAGGTGAGGGGGCAAAGCATTCCAGGCATGGGGACTATAACAAAGAAAAATGATAAGGCAAAAACAACCACATCTGATGATGCATTTGACATTCTGCTCTTGTGGCCCCCTTCTTCCCCAGAGGAAGGAAATAAGTTCCATTATTGGTTCTCTGGAACCGATATCAGTGATTAGTTGTTCAGACTTTGTCTTTTTTTTTTTTTTTAGGGCAGCTAGAGGGCCACAGTGGACACAACATTGGGCTTGAGGTCAGGAAGACCTGAGTTCAAATAAGGTTTCGACACTTATTAGCTGTGTAGCTTTAGATAATCGTTTAGACTCTGTTTGCCTTAGTTTCCTTAACTGTGAAGTGGAGATAATAACAGGCAGGCTTGTGGGAATCAAATGAGATAATACTTGTAAAGTGTTTAACACAGTGCCTGACACATAGTAGGCACTATATAAATGCTTATTCCCTTCCTCTTAGTGTTTTCTTTGACTATAGTCATTATGAAGATCGTTAATCTGGTTCTGCTTCTTCTTACTGTGCATCAGTTCTTGTAGATCTTCCTACGTTTCTCTGAATTTCTCATTTACCATTTCTTATTGTATAAAAACATTCCATTACATACGTCATAGTTTGTTCAGTTGTTTATCTATCAGAAGTCATGTGGTTGTTAGTTTTTTTTTTTCTTTAATAAAAAAAAACACAAAAATGTTGCTACAAATATTTTGGTGTATATTGAAACTTTTGTTTTGATTTTAACCCCTTGGGAGTAATATGCCCAATTGAGGGATGAATGTGGATATATTGATCTGTATAGAAAACATCCATGACATGTATAACTAGAAAAGGAAGAAGGCTAGTCATATAGAAAGAGTAAGGCTTGGCACATGGACCACCTGAATGAGCATTACGCTGGTATCCCATCTGAGAGGAAGGCTTCTAGAGGATTGGATAAATGATCATGGAGGATTTATAAGAAGCCCAGACTAAAAATACATAGATGTTTATGAACATCACTATTGTAGGAAAAGCCCACACTGATAAGATCATTTATCAATGGGAAAAAAATGATCTTGTATTTCTTTGAATTTTTGAAATATTAATATAATGCTAATATGGACAGAGATTGAAGCTAACATTAATTTTAAATCAAATTAAAGGTTTTCTTTTTTTTTGAAGCCTAATAAGTTATACAGGTAAAAATAAATATGCTACCTAATCCATATCTATAGTATTTTTCTTTTACAGTATTTATACTTTCTTCCCCTTATCTCAAGGTTTCGACCTCATCAAGATGCTGACCTAGAAAAACCCCGTGTTGCTGCTCTCATTGACAGACTCATTACTTTTAAAAATAATGATCATGGAGCATGGGTCCGAGGAGGAGATATCATCATTCAGAATTCAGCGTATGTGACCTAACCCCAAAATAGTTTAATGGACAGTCGAAGACGTTTTTTTCCCCATGATGTTAAACGTGGGAGAAGATCATATCGTAACCTGTGATTATCTTCCTCCTCTTAACGTAAGGGAGGAATCACACCTCCTTTACTTCACCAAATCTAACAAAAGTTGTCTCATTTTACTTCTCTCTTGGTTTTAACCTTTATCTTTTGCCTCATGGAATATTGTACATCAAACTCTCCTCTCTGTTATATACGGTTGCCAAGTTCTGTGATGATCCTGACTGTGGCTCCTTTTTTTTACTACAAAAAAATTTACTATAAAAAATATTTATTACAAAATACTGTTTGCAGTATTTTGTCTTTGACCAAAATTTCTGGGATTTAGCTAAAGTTCTTAGGGGAAAATTTATATCCCACAGCTGTTTCAGGGGCTTCCCCCTTTCCTGGCCCCAGGGTTGTGGTGATGATTTCTTTACCACTGGGATCTTTTACTTACTTGGTCTCTTTCAAATGGTTTCTTTTCCTACTTCCTTCTTTTCCTTCATCTTACTTCTTTCCCTGAAAAGAAGCAGAAACTAGGAATTTAATTCTATGTGAATAAGAAGGGTAATGTCCTAAAACCAAATAAAAATGAGGAAAAATGTAGGTTTACTTAGAGGCTATCAAAGGTTTTTTTTCCCCCCTCTTAAACTATTTCATTGCCATTCAAAGCAAAACGCTTCCACTATTATCTTAATAGTTTTGTTGACTTAAGTTTTCAACATGGCCTGTGGCTATAATATATATTTTCACTCCCAATATGTGTATAATTTGAAGAGAGGGGTGCTGTATGTTGGGAATAGATTTAATGCTCAAGGATTGTTGAATTCTATTCTTGGATATGACATTATTGTCATCTGTAATTTTTGGCAGTTTAAATTCCTTTTTGATCTTGCCATCCAAGAAAATGGATGGGTGGACTAACCAAAGCAATTATTGGAGGATTAATGTTGAAAGGATTTTGATGATAATAAGCTGATGTTAGTAATGTAAAATTATTTGATTGAAGTTGTCTCTTTGAACTCTGTTCATGTATTGGGGAGAGTAAAAATTGTTGGTCCTATTGAGATTTCCCAGAATTTAAATAATGAGAGAGTTACTTTCTTTTACATGATTAATTGAATTTCTCTCATTTCATTTTTCTTGCAGATTTGCTGATAATGGAATAGGCTTAACTTTTGCCAGGTCAGTAACTGCTTACAGCATTTTTCATTGATTTATTTTCTCTCTTTCCTATCTTCCTTGCCCTACCCCTCCACATTTAAGTTTGCCGCTATGATTCCATTTGACTTTGATTTTGTAAACAAAGATAAAATAATACAGGAAAGCTAGGAAGGGTCCTTTCTGAAAATGTTTATGCAGTTCAACAAATATTTATTAAGCATTGTATTATAGACACTGGGGAGTACAAAGATGAAGAGGACACTGTTTTGCCTGCAGGAAGCTTGTATAACCTTACATTCAAGAAAGAGATAACACGTCCATGAAGAAATATAATAAAAAAGCTGAATGTCAATGGTTCATAGGAGAGAGAGGTACAGAGAGTTTTAGGAGAGAGATTTCTTCAGGCCTGATACCATCAGAAGGCAAAAATTCACTTACGTTGAGTAAGGAGTTCTTGGGTAGCTTCGTGCTGCAGTGGCTAGAGTTCTGGACCTGGAGTCAAGAAGACTCATCTCCCTGAGTTCAGATCTGGCTTCAAACACTTCCCTGGGCAAATCACTTAACCCTGTTTGTCTCAGTTTCCTCATCTGTAAAATGAGCTAGAGAAGGAAATGGCAAAGCACTCCATTGTCTTTGCCAAGAAAACCCCAAATGGGGTAAAAGAGAGTCAGACACAACTGAGACAATCTTAACCATCTTAACAACAACAACAATAACAAGGAGTTCTTACCACCAATGAAGCTTTAATGTTACTAGATTCTTACAGGCAAATGGAGGTATCTTCATTTCTTACTTAGTAGAAAATTCTCAAGATTTAAAATTGAGATTAAAAAGGTGAGAAAGGATCTCTGAGAGATAAAAAAGAGGAAAGATATGAAAATTTGGAGATTATTATTTGTTTTGTCCAGAAGCTACTTTCTTTTAGACATGACTCTTTCTACATAAGCAAGAGGCAGCTGGGTGGCACAGGGGAGTGATGGCTGGATTTGGACCTGAGTTCAAATTCTATCTCAGACATTTTCAGTCTTTGTGACAAGTCATTTAACTTCTTTTAGCCTCAGTTTCCTCATCTGTAACATGGGGATAATAATTGTACTTACCTCACAGGTTTGTTGTTGGGGTAAAATGAGATAATATTTGTAAAGTGCTTTGCAAACCTTAAAATACAGTATAAATGCTAGCTATTAATAATTTTTTGGGGGGGAAGTTTGTGTCCCTACTTCTTAGCACAGTGTTTGACAGATAGTAGATTCTTAATAAGTGTTTGTTGACTTAATTATATTCAATGAAAGCCCATATTTCCCACCCCTTTTTTCTTTTATTAAATGTCGTATATTTTGTTTTAGGACTATCGGATTATTGCCAAAAATTCCCCACAAAACTTCAGTTATGTATGTTTAACTTGTAATATTTTCACTATTTCATGACTTGAAAGTGTATTGTTCCGATTTTATTTTAAAAAACAAGAAAATTCCTGATTTGAATTGCAATGCATTAAAAAAATTTAAGGTTTTCTTTTATGACACAAATTTTAGCCTGCCTTTCTGTTTGGATAATTTTAGATAATAAACCCTGATTACTAGTCATTCTCATTTTACAGTGATGGAAGCTTCCCCAATGATGAAGGTTCCAGCCAAGAAGTATCAGAATCTCTGTTTGTTGGGGAGAGCCAGAACTATGGCTTTCAGGGTGGTCAGAACAAGTATGCAGGCATCGGAGGGATATCCAAGAGACTTCGGACTTTGCCTAGGAACAGGTAAGACTGCTTCCCAGACTTGGAGAGGTTGTGCATTGTAGTGGCTAGAATACTTGGGTGAATCAGGAAAATCCTGGATTGTAATATTGCCTCCTTACCCATGACTGCCATGAGTAAATCACTCGACTTCAGTTCCTTACCTGTAAAATGAGGATAAATGGTATCTGTAGTGCCTGCTTTACAGGATTGTTTTAAAAAATGTATATACTTTAAATTATTATGAATTTGACAAATATCCACAGCAATAACAACAACAAAAAATGACTCAGTGGCTCAGGGGGTAGAGAGGACTTGAAGTCAAGAAGGCCTGAGTTAAAATTTGACCTCAGATACTTAATGGATATGTGGCCCTGGGCAAGCTTCTCTATCTGTAAAATGGGATTAACAAGAACACTTCCCTTCCAGGTCTGTTGTGAGGATCAAATGAGATAATATTTGTAGTTTTGCAAACCTTAAAATACTATATAGATGCTAGCTACTATAACTATGAATAAAAGTGAACACTTTACCTAAACAAAGAAGAAAAGAAAAATATATATGCCAATGCAAAAGTTTATTATGTACATCTTAGGGTTTTTTTTAAAGTATATGTTAAATTTAATTCAATAGTTGAGCATTGTTCTTATCCATGTCCCTTCTAAATTCCCTCCTACCCTCTTCTGTTTCAAAAAATTTTCCTTTTTCCCTTTCATTTTTATCATCATCACTTCATTCTCCATTCCTCATTATAACTCCTTTTCTTACCTCTGAAGAAAAAAAACCCTTTTTACAGGGCTGTTGTGAGAATCCAATATAAAGTAATTCATAAATCTTTAAAGAATAACATAAATATTATTTATTATCATTAATAGTATTTTATTAGTTACACTGTTAGATCCTAAGTCTCTTTGTCTTTTTTGGGTTTCTGAATCAGTTCATATAGACCAAAAGTCATACAGAACTGAGCTTTTTTTAAATAAATTTCTATGTGAATCCTGAAATTGTTTATTTTCTATTGTGGATTTTTTTTTCTTCCATCTTCCTTCTCTTTACTTACTTGTTAAGGGTGAAAAAATAACTAGAGTACTAAAGTTGGCAACTATTGAGGACTTCATGGATTTCACAAAATGTCTGAAAGCAAAAAAAAAAAAATCTTTAAAATTTCTCTACCCTGCTAACTTAGATTTTTTTTTGTTAGAGAGAGGGAGAGGGGAGAGGGAGGGAGGGAGGGAGGGAGAGAGAGAGAGAGAAAGAGAGAGAGAGAGAGAGAGAGAGAGAGAGAGAAAGAGAGAGAGAGTTTGGAGCTGTAGAATATTTTGGAGCTGGTGTTAGGTCAATTTTTCTTATGTTATATTCTTGCAGGGTTTCAGAAATGGCCAGGGCAGAATTTAATTTTAGAAAAGGCAGCTTCTTGAAGAAGAGAACAAATTAAATCAGAAGCTGGGCTTGAAAACCACTAAAGTAGCATAACAGCTAAGTCTGATGAAACTCAGTTTTGATGATAGATTATATTTTGGCTCATCCCCTCACCCCTTCCCCCCGCCTTGATAATCACAGAATCATCTTGGTACAGTTTAGCACTTAGGGCATTTCTTCAATAGTTAATGCACTCCTCAGTCATGGAGGCAGGCTAGAGTTATCAGTTCACACAGGGGAAAATCAGAGTGAATAAGTTAACTAACCTTCCCAGAGACTTCATAGTAGAACCAATGGTAAAATTGCCTGTTTTAATGTTCACTAAGGTATGTTGTCTCTATAGACTGACTCAGAAAGGATATGGTGTGAAGAAAGACATTTTGTGACCTTTCCAGTCATTTTATCCCTTACTTTCCTCCAAGAATTCCACAATCTTAGGACAGTGGCTTCCCTGATTTACCTTACTCAAGATGTTCTGTTTCTTAGCCTTGGGCATTTTTCCTTGTCCCTCAAGCCTATAACTCTCACCTTCCTCGTTTCTGCTTCTGGGCTGCCCTAGCTTTCTTTGAGTCTCACTAATTTCTTAAAGAAGCCTTTCCTTGTCCTCCTTAGTCTTAGTGTCTTCCCTCAGAGATTTTCTCTGATTTCTCTTTTCTTTATCTTGTTTGTATATAGTTGTTTGCATGTTGTCTCCCCTTTCGACTGTGAGCTCCTTGAAGACAGCAACCATTTTTTTGACCTTTTTTTTGGCAGGGGGGTATCCCTGGCACATAACAGAGCTAACACATGGTTGGGACTTAATAAATGTTTATTGACTTGATTCGATTTATTTACCTTAGTCTCTCTGGATGGTCAAGCCAACTTGATGGCCAACTCCAATGAATTATTGGTTACTCTGGGCTCCTCTTCCTCAAGAATTATCATCCTGAAATATGTTAGGCACTCATGTGTGCCAGGTACTGTTCAGACAATGTGTTGGTCACAGCTTGAGTATCATGAGGAGAAGGGCTTTTTTGATGCGTAGGTTGCAGTCTTAAGTATAATAAGCTATTTTCTGCCGGCAAGAAATCAGTTGCTATAGAAATTCTAGGGAAAAGAATGAAGAATAATAAAATAATTTGAGTGTCTCTAATTCAATTAGGCATTTGTTAAGTGCATATCAATATACAAGACACTGTTCTAGGCCTTAGAAATACAAAGACAAATGAAATAGTTTTTGCTCTCAAGGAATGTAAATTGTATTTCTAACTTTTTTGTGGCTAAAATAGGAGTGTTGCTGCTTGACATTTTATGGAACCTTCAAATGACAACAGGCTTAGAATACAAAAAGACTATGTTTCTCAGTATAAGTATTTTGCTAGATTTATCTACCCTTCTAAACTTGACCACTTATATCCCTGCTGACACTCGAATTATAGAATCATTGAATTTCAGGGGTGGAAGGAACCTTAGGGGCTGTTGCCTTTTAACTGCTTAATTTTACACATTAGGAGACTGGGGCACAGAGAGAAGAAGAGACTTGTTTATGGTCACCCTAGAGGAGGGCCAATTCTAGATCCCAGGTCTCCTGATTCTCATTCTAGTTCTTTTTAACATAACAGCTCCTTCACTTCTGACCTTTTCATTGCCTTGTTAGCAGCTCAAAGAGAGGTCCTCTCTGCTTCTATAGATTTAAGAATATAAGCCCTTCGAGGAGAGGGACTCTCACTTTTATCTTTCTATCTCAGTGCTATGCACATGGTAGGTATTTACTAAATGTTTATTGATTAATTTTTTCCCATTCTGAGTGTTTTTATGTATATATTTATTAGCCACCCAATCAGTCAGTAAACATTTATTAGACTGTGTGCCAGTCACTATACTAAGTACTGAAGATACAAAAGGAAACAGAAGGTAGTCTCTCCCCCCAAGGAGCTTACAATCTAATGGCATAAAATATAGTTAATACTTAGCAAAATGTAGCTAGTAATAGTGCTTATTCAAAGAGAAAATATTGATTTTTTTTGCCGAATTTGGCTTTTTACTTCATTATTTTCTTGAAATAGTCTTTCCTCCAACTCTTCCAAATTAAACACATTGGAAGAAATTACATAATGTTTAATAAGTGTACCCATTTTCACCTGTGATTTAATTTGTATTTCAACAGGACATTTCCAATTAGAGGTTTTCAGATTTATGATGGACCTATTCATCTTAGCAAAAGCACATTCAAGAACTATATGCCAACAGCAGACAGATACAGCAGTGCCATTGGGTTCCTAATGAAGAATGTCTGGCAACTAACACCCAAGAATAACATCTCTCTGGTGAAGTTTGGTGCTCATGTAAGTATATCCTCCTAGTCCCTCTTTAGTGACAATGAAGGAAGAAAAAAAGGGAGGGGAGGAAACCAAATTGAGTTTGTGGTTGGTGGGATTGTAAAGAAAAATGTAGAATAAACTGGATTTTACGGACTTTTGACCATATGCGCTCCAGAAGATAATAGAAGAAAGTATCTTTGGCCACTTCTTGACGTTCAGCTGACATTCTAGGAGAGGAAAGTACCTTAAAACATTGGGTATTTTGACATGATGTAGAGGCAGCTGGGTGGTGCAGCGGATTAAGTGCTGGGCTTGAAGTCAGGAAGACTCATCTCCCTGAGTTCAAATTCAGCCTTAGACACTTAGTAGCTGTGTGATCCAGGGCAAGTGACTTAACCCTTTTTGCCTCAGTTTCCTCATCTGTAAAATGAGCTGGAGAAGGAAATGGCCCATCATTTCTGTATCTTTGCCAAGAAAGCCTCAAATGGGATCACAAATAGTTATACATGACCAAAAAAATGATTCAGAGATCACGAGAGATCCTATTTAAATGATACAGAGTTCTGGTTCAGTACCACCTAAGTTTGAAAAATTCAGTTGTCCACCATTTTCATTTATACCTCCATTCCCTTGGTCCTCTACCTGACATAATTCAAAATCTACCACCCGTGTCTGTGTAACCAGACACACACTTAGAGTTCCAATTCTCATGGTGTAAGTGGAGAATAACAAAGGCTAAGACCATGTCATAGCTCCTCCTCTACTGACAGTAGCAGTTGAGTAGAGTGGACTCAGCATCTTTTACTTACCTCCTGGGTAGCAGTGGTAATCACAGTGGTTTGTTGAAACCCAAGCTATTTTTTGCTTTAAAATAAAATCTGTAGTTGGTCAATGAAAGTCAAGATCTGCTGAGTCTGTGGAAGGGAACGACTGAGTCATATCACAGAATGTGGACTAACAGGTGCTAGCCAATCCAACTTTTATTTTTGTCATTTATCCCCAGTGGAATAGTTAAGGGCTAGACTAATTGTTAGGCTATGATTATGGACTAGGATTATCCCTTACCATCCAATATAAATAAAAGACCTCTGTGTGACCCCATGGTGTCCACATTAGCCACTGGCCTACATACACCAGTACATTAAGCTTGAAGTTTTTAGTCTCTGGTGGCAACTAGGTAAATGCTATTGGCAATCATTCAATAAATCAAGCATTGATTAAATGCCTTCTCTCTAGATGTTATGCTAAGTACTAGGGATACTTAGTAGTCTCCCTCATCCTTAGATAAAAGTGAAATGGTCCCTGCCCAGGAATTTGTAATTTAGTATGGGCAGGCATGTACATATATGTTCAGTTGTTTCAGTTCTGTCTGAGTTTTTGTGACCCCACTTGAAGTTTTCTTGGGAAGGATACTAGAGTGGTTTGCCATTTCCTTCTCTGGCTCATTTTACAGAAGAGGAACTGAGGCAAACAAGGTTAAGTGACTTGCCCAGGGTCACATAGCTAGTAAGCTTCTAAAGCCAGATTTGAACTCAGGAAGATGAGTCTTCCTGACTTCAGGCCTGGCACTTTGTCTACTTTGCCAAGTATATGTGTGTGTGTGTGTGTGTGTGTGTGTGTGTGTATGTGTATGTGTGTGTATATATATATATATGTATGTATGTATATACATATATGTATGTACCTACCTACAAAATCAACGCAAGATAATGTTGGGGGAAGATATGAGTGTGTGTGTATACATACATATGTACATACATACATGCATAAATACACATTTTTTTTTGAGATTTTTCATTTTTAGTTTACAACACTTGGTTCTACATAATTTTGAGTTCCAGATTTTCTCCCCCCTCCCCCCCAAGACATATACACATATTTTTGCTAACAAGGCATGACTATTTCAGGAGGATGAAACCCCCTTAAATAGCCACAGCAATTGCCTGGAGGCAATAGGGAGTCACTGGATATATTGAGTAGAGGGGTCACAGCATCAGACCTATACTTTAAGAAAATAACTGGCAGCTGTGTAGAGAGTGTATCAGCCTAGAAAGCAATGAGGCAGAGAGGCAAATTACAACCCTATAGCAATAGCCAAGGCAAGAGATGATGAGTGCTTGAGCTAGGGTGGTGGCTGTGTAGGTGGAAAAAACGGGGACAGGTGGAACAATTGTTATGACCCAGCATAAAATTAACACCACGTTATGCAGTTTTAAAAGAGACACAATTCCCGTAGGAGTAAAGTATCATAAGAATGGCTTTACCGGTCTATCCAGCCTTAATATTTTATCTGATAGTGACACCAGGAGACTGTAGCAGAGACTGTCAGGAGCCCTCCATTGCCTCAGATTAGAGGGAGGCCTAAAATATACCTGATTTTCCTCAAGCTTAGCACTTGGAGGCACAAGGTTAGGCACCCCAAGACTCAGAACTGGAATCTTATAGCTATTTGCAAACAACAGTCCAATGTGAGCCCCAAGTCACAATATGAGCTAAAGATACAGCTATTCTAAAAAATAAATTACATATAAATTATAAATATCTTTTCTAGGTGTGTCTGTGTGGCTTGGATGACACTATTAATTTATAGGAAATGAGGAAATGTTGATGGCATAGTTCCCCTAAGTCTGACCAGAAGCTTCATAACATCAGCTGCAGTCTACTCTGAAATGTGTGTTCTGTGCCAAGTCAACACTATAAATGTATCCCTCCTTTCTTGAGAGAAGAGGGGGGTTCGGGTGTCAAATGTTGCATATGTTGTCAGTTCATATTGATGTTTTGGTTTGGCTGAATTTTTTTAAAAAGATTTTTGGCACAAGTGAAGGCTCATGGTAGGAGTGGACAGTTAGAGATATATTCGGATATTAATGTGATGTAAAATTAGGCATCAATAAAGCTTTTTAAAATGAGTATGGTAGAAACTAACCTTACTTGGAGCTTAATCTTAGCTATGTCAAAGAATGAATTGGGAAAGATGCTGTGATAGAAAGTGCCAACTACTATTTCTAGTTGCTTTAAAGGCAGTTTGAGAAATTGAATGAAAACTGGAAGCAGAGTTTAGAACACTTTTAAATTCAATTTCTCCCCTTTTTCTCCTTGAATAAAATGGCTGAGATGTTTAGTGCTGAAGAAGATTGTTAATGTCATTTAGTTAGAAGTGTCAGAGCTGGAATTTGAATCCAGTTCTCCTGTCTTCCAAGTTCAGTGTTTTTTCTTTTCTAAATATATCAGCTTTACCTATTGCTCTTTCTAGTCTAGATATCAATTTTTTAGTCAAACTGAATTGGAGATTGATATTCGACCCCTTGACTTAGTGGTAGCTTGGGGTTAAGAGACAGTGAGGTCATTTACAAACTCTAAAATTCCTCTAATTGGGCATTCCAGCTTTTAAGGTTCTTGTTTGTCTTTCGTTTTTGAAGAGGACCAACAACATCATGGTGGGATATCTTGGCTTGAACATGAATTGAGTTTAAGAGAGGCAGGGTTGCACAAAGTTGTCAGTCTCACTGCCAGGACAAAAGCCAAAATGACTGGTGATGGCCCTGGTGCGGTAGAAGACATTGGTGTCTTTGATGTCTGACCAAGCTCTAAGCATTCTACAGTACCTCCTTTGACTGCTTTCATGGCTTTTGAACAAATTGTTCTCATTCACCCATTCCACTGAGGGGAAATCTTCACATTCTTGGGATGGACATCCCCCTAACTCACTCATGGGTTTGAGGCCTGTTGATTACTCTCAACCTGGTTTAGACTATTTGCCAAGATGCTTTACTGGGGTATGACTGCTAAGCACACGACATCTTCTTGAAGCAGCCACAGGTGAGAGTCGAGTGCCAGGTAGTCACCAAAGGTGGATGAGCAGCCCTGAAAAGGGCTCAGCAAGCCCTCGCACTGGAGGTGCTAGTCCTCCCTGACACCCCACATACCCAGCTTAAGGTATCTCTGTTTTGAACTTTGCGAAGGCTCATGCTAACCAGTTCAGGCATTAAAGCAATTGTACTCGGTATACAGCTGGAGGACCTGATTGTTGTTGCAAATCTTTGTTGTTTTCATTTTCTTTTTTTTTCTTCAATCAGGTTTCTTTGAATGTCTTTTTTGGTAAACCTGGTCCCTGGTTTGAAGATTGTGACCTGGATGGTGACAAGAATTCCATATTCCATGATGTTGATGGCTCTGTAACAAGATACAAGGACACATATGTGGGTAGAATGGATAACTACTTGATCAGACATCCCGACTGTGTTAATATGATCAAATGGAATGGAATTATCTGCAGTGGGACCTATGCCCAGGTGGGTTCAGCATGCTCAGAAGAGGTCAAAAGCTCACTAATAGTCCCTCACTTGCTTTTTATATTCATTGCTTCCATGAAATGACTGTGTTTTAAAGATTTTAGTGTTAGAAAAAAACTCCTTGACAATATATGCGACACTGCTCTTCCTTCTTTTGTATCCTCAAATTCACTGAAATAAGACACATTCTTTCTGCCTTTTAAACTTTGTTTTATTTTAATGAAAGTTATGAACAGTTAATAGGAGGACTGGAATTTAAGAATAGCTCAAAGGAAAAAGCTGCATCAATTGATGTACTGGTTTTTTTTAATCTGAGAAGCAGAAAAAAAGAAATAGTAGGATTCACATTTTTATTTCAAGGTAAAATTATAGTAATCTGTTTCCAACATTTATATTTAAACTACATTTGCACTAATAGGAGAAACTGTTATTTGTTCTTGTTCAGTCATTTCAATCATGTCTAACTATTTGTGACCCCTTTTGCGATTTTCTTGGCAAAGATACTGGAGTGGTTTGCCATTTCCTTCTTCAGCAATAGAAATTATAGTAAAGTATATATATAAGTTTTTGGATCATTTGATCTGTTTGGTTGAAAGGAAACTTTAAGATGAAAAGAGACTTAAAATTTCAATCCCTTCATTTTAGATTTAGTAAACTGAGACCTAGAGGGGGCAGTGATTTGACCAGGGTAACATAGTGAATGAGGGGAAAAACTGAGTCTAGAATCCTCACCTCCTGACCTTCAGGCCAGTGAGTTGATTTCTATTGTACTATGCGCAAAATAAAAGATGAGAAATAGTGGAATACCATTATTGTTTAGTGCTAATGTGGATAGCTCTACTTAATCAGGAATGCCTTCTTAGAAGAGGAAGCCTTTGAGATTCTGAGTAAGTGACTTAGGTATTTTGAAAATTATAAGGTTTAGTGGGTGGAAGGAAAGAAAGCATAGAGTTAGAAAGAATGATTGTAGTAAATCACACATAATACTTTAAAGTCTGCAAAGCACTTTTCTCATGACAGCGCCATGAGGCAGAACTCAAACCCACATCTCCTGGCTCCAAGTCTATCAGTCTTTCCAAAGCAGAGAAGAGATGTGAGACAAATGAGTCAAAGAAGATGACCAATTGGTTCAGAGAGGCAGAATCTGAGGAAAGATGAAACAAGTGAAATCTGTTCAAAAATCACAACAACATATAAACCCATTGTTTCTATAAATTTGATTTAGTAAAGCAATGATTGGGGAGAATGATATGGAACAGGATATCAAATAGCAGAGAGACAATTTTAGTGGTGTAATCATAGACTGATTAAAGATTGTGGAGGTAAATAAAGCAAATTCAGTAGTTTAGGCACCAGATGATTTGTGTTTTCAAATGGAAAGGAGGTTAAGAAGCATATTTTACAGAATGAAATGGTAGGATTTGTTAATGAGCTGGATGGAAGGCAAAAGGATGTTAAAATGAATGGTTATCTAGTTAGAAAAATATTCCTAAGACCATAGGATTTAGAGCTGGGAAAGATCTTAAGAGATCATTTAGGCCAATCCCATTATTTTATGGATGAAGAAACCGAGACCCAGGCAAGACAATTCAAGAAGCATTTCTTAATCACTCACTATGTGCCAGTCACCCTGCTAAGCACTGGAATCATAAATAAAAACGTAAGCAGTGCCTGCCTTCAAGGTGTGTACAATGGGGGAAGACAAAACACAAAAGGGAACCAAAAACTCGAGTGGGAATGGGGGCTGGGAAGGGGAAGGTGCTCTTTCAGGGCATGGCGTTAAAGTAAAAAAAGTTAGAAGGAGAGCCAGGAGGGGAATAAAAATTGGCCAATTTAGATCCTTTCTCAAAATGGAGGTCCCAAGAGGAACTCTTTAATGAGAGAAGTAGGCTAGCCTGTTCCCAGGGAATGCTTCAGGGACAGATGGATGTTCCAGGATGAGCTGGTTTCAGGCACTGAGGTAAGTTCCAAGGTGAGATAGCAGCTGAGGCATGATGCTGAAGCCCCAAAGAGAAATGATGGTTGGCTGACCTAGGATCCTTCTCATAAAGGGCACTGAGAATTGACTTGGCCAGTATCACACAGGACGTAAATTGCAGACCTGGGATTCAAAAACCAAGTCCTCTGACTCCACTGTCATTATTTCAGATGAAGGTCCTAGTGGAACTTGGAAGCCATGGAGGACAGCTTGTAGACTAAGCTGTGCAGGGGTGTGACAGCAAGATTTTCGTCTACTGAAGTTCAGAGAACAATTTAAGTTCAGGCAACATAACTGTCATGGGATGTATCTAAGCTCTGGAAAGGTGGACAATCAGGGTTCCTTTGTCCAATGTGATTCTACTTCTATGACATGGATTGCCTACTTCTAGAGATCTCTTTAGTTCCATTATATGCGTGTGTATATTGTCTTGGAAGGAAAATTCTTTCTGGAAACATTGTTTCTCATTGTTCAGACTTGCATTTGTATATTACCATAGGACATCATCATCATTATCATAATTACAAATAACTAACATGTATATAGTTCTTATTGTGTGCAAAGCATTGTGCTAAATGCTTTACAATCATAATATCATTTTATCTGAATTAAAATCTTGCCATTTTCGAATGCTTATTAGCTCCGTGACCTTGGCCCAGTCCCTTAACCTCTGTCTCAGTTTCCTCATCTGTAAAATGGAGATGATAATAGCACGTACCTCCCAGGCTTGTTGTGAAGATAAAATGAGGTAAAATTATAAAAGCACTTAGCACAATGCCTGGTACATAGTAAGAACTCTATAAATGTCAGCTATCATTATTACTATTATACTAAGCTCTATTATTCTTATGATATTCAAGTGTCAAATATTTAGTAAAACGTAAAGCATTTCTAAATGCCGGTGGTTGTTATTTAGTATTTCTGTACTTGGAACCCTGTATGTAGGCAAAGTAAAGACCTTTAAGGGAGCAAAGACCCAGAGACATTCCAGTTTGATTTTGACGGGTTCTTGTATTCTTCATTGTGGTATTTCTTACTCACTTAGACAAAATTTAAAACTTAACCACCGACTCTGACTAGAGGAATGGAGGGAGAGGGTAGACTTAGCCACAGTGTAATAAAGTAGAAAAGAATGTAATGACTTGAGAATATTTTCTCTTCTCCATTCCTGTTTTAAAATAGAATAGATGAGAACCACCAAGTTGATCCATTAATTGGAGGTGATCTAGTTTCAAGAGTTAAAAAAAAATCCAACTCTTTTTGGAGAACTTGGCATTTGAAATCTATAGTGAAATGTTTTCTTTGTTTTGTTTTGTTTTTACCAGGACCATCTGGACATATTTGTTTTTTGAGAAAGCTAAGTGTGTATGGTTGAAAGTTAAGATTCTTTAAGTCCTAGCACATAGTTGAGCCACAAATAGAACTTCTGTCGCAAACAGTCCATAATACATCTGAGGTCATTATAATTTTAACTTTGTATAAGTCTGCTTTACTATTCCTGTTACTGACATGGTAATCATGTTTAGACCCATTGAGTTTCCAAAATATGTTAGAAGTTGAACGGGGCCACTCTAGCAGGTTGATATGTGATTTTCTTTTTAACTTATGGATGAAGAGTAAAATCCTTCTTGAAACTCTACAGCATGTAGATAGTAGTAAACCTAAGGCTCAACTCTTCTAACATAGACTTGGACAACTCTGGGCCTAGGGTTGAATTGTTCTGTTGACTTTTTGGTATTTACCTGAATAGTATAATGAGTGTTGACTTACTCTGAGTATATGAGCTTTTTTCCATTTAAAGCCCCTTTTAATAGTACCTAGAGATTCTTCTTATGAAATGTTCTTTCTTGCCAATTCCTTCCATAGCCTTTGTTCCCCCATTCAGACCCTGCCACTTGATCCACTAGCCTTTATGGTTATTTGAAAAGAACCAAGTAGGTTTTAAAAGGCTTGTCTAAAAGTTGTAGGCTGCCAGATCCTAAGATAAAAAAATAAATTTATTAGTAGTTCTTTTATTTTCTTCTTGGAGTTTCTGTGGTACTTGCAGACTCGAGAATGAAGGTTATTGAGGTTATACGAGAACATGAGGCAGGATTTAAAATTGAAGTAAAGAGAAGCAAAGATGGCAAGAAAATGCGGTTACGGGGTTAGTGATAGGAAAGGCTATACTGCTTTAAATTCTGGCCACTAATAATCTGGAGAATTAAGAATGTATATATAAAGAACAATTTTTTAAAAAATGAATGGAAAGATTGGGAAATGAATTCACAAAATGAATGGAAGATTGGGAAGGACAAAGTGGAAAAAATATTTAGCAGTGAGTATTTCAGTGCTGATACTCCGAGCATCCATAAAATGGCCTGGTGACTAATGAGAAAAATGTTAAGATAGGGAGAATTGTGTATTAGGTGATTATATATGTTTATATTATATGTTTACATGTTATATTATAATAACATATTATATATTATAATATATTCCCAGGAGCGATTATTGCTAGTGAGAAATTTGGGGCCAGGTTATTATATCTGTGTTAAAAGGTTGTCTTGATGTTCCTTTTTTGTTAATATTTTGTGAAAAAGTTTTGGTTTTGGCATTGCAGAGGCTTTGAATGACACTGGAATAAATCCAAACCTTTGAAATTTGCCTCTGTTTCATAATAGGGTTTATTATTTGGCCAATTTTTTTTTCCAGCGACTCTTAGTTTAGCTTTATTTTTTGTGGTTGAAAAATGACTATTTGAGCTGCCTCAGATCATGAAAAATGAAGAGTGAATGTTCCAAGATGTTAAATTGTCCATATATTGTTTTTTGAGAGACTTCTTTCAACGGTTAGCTAGAGGGTGTACATTTTACATAGGTTTGCTCATTTCTTCTTCAGTTGTTTTTTTACCTTCCCTGTTACAAAAGCCAGAAAGAATTTGTATTATGATGAATAAACCGGCCTGCTGGTATGGAATAGTCTAAGAAGATGTTGGCTAACAACACACTGTCTGCTTTTTACAGTTCTAGCTTAGGAAACTGCAATGTAAATACAACTTAGTATGTTGTAGTTGGCTACTGCAAGTACAGATGTCTACCTTTTCAATGGAAATTCTTGCTCAGCTGTTTTTTAATATCCAATTTCTTGTAATTCTTCAAATTTGTCTTTTGAAGGTCTATGTGCAGACATGGAGCATGCAAAATCTTACCATGACCATCACTCGGGATGAGTACCCATCCAACCCCATGGTACTGCGAGGGATTAACCAGAGAGCTGCATTTCAGCAGTACCAGCCTGTAGTAATGCTAGAAAAGGGATACACCATTCACTGGAATGGACCAGCCCCACGAGCTACCTTTCTTTATCTCATAAATTTCAACAAGTATGTTTACGGTGGTCTCAGTCTGTGAAACAAAGTAATAATTGTTTTGTTATGCTATTTATTAGTGGGTGATGCTTATTATATATATTTTGATGCATGTAGTAAGTAGATTGGACTTGGACTTTAATTTTCTAGGCTGTTCTAAGAGTTGGTACAAATGTGGTTTGAGAATTTTAATATTATTTAGACTCCATCTGTTGGAAGTATGGAAGAACAGAGGGGAAAGAGCACTTAACTGGAGGTTAAAAATTCTTAGTTCTAGTCCTAGCAGTATGATCTTGTATAGTCCACCTAACCTCTCTGGATTTCAGTTTCCTCACCTATAAAGTAAGATGATTGGATTAGATGATCTTTATGGTTCCTTACAACTCCAAAATTCTGTAACTGCTTAGTGAATATGATATATCACGGAGGCAGGATAGAGGCATATTGGACATAGGATAGACTTAGAGTCAAGAAGACCTGGGTTCAGATTCTGCCTCAAGTAACTCCTTAGGGTTTTCTTACTACATCAGAGAATGGGTGCAGTGTAAATTGGTAGACAGAGTTCTCACACTGGGTTTTCCCTAAAACAGGGGTTCTTAATTCTATCTGTGTGTATCCTAGATCCCTTGTGGCCATCTGGTAAAACCTAGGAACTCCTGAGAAAGATGTTTTCAAATAGATTTAAAAATGCATTGTATTGCAAAGAAAACCAATTATATTGAAATAGAAATATCAAAATATTTTTTAAAAAAAGTTTATGGACCCCAGTTAAGAACCTTTGGCCCATGCTGATGAAATGACAGATTTTTCAGGTATTTGAATATGGTAAAGGCATAAGTTCCATGATAAAAACTTCAAATTTGTCTTTTGAAGCTTTATGTGCAGACATGGAGCATGCAAAATCTTACCATGACAATCACACGGGAAGAGTAGCCATCCAACTCCATGGTACTACGAGAGATTAACCAGAGAGATTCATTTCAGCAGCACCAGCCTGTAGTAATGCTAGAAAAGGGATACACTGTTCACTGGAATGGACCAACCCCATGAGTCTAGAGTGGGCATTATCATTGGTCTTTCTTCCTTTCTTGACCACAAAGAGAAGAGCCAATGGTAATGTTGGCCTAAGTATACGTCAGCACATCTGGCCCATGATTGAGAATTAAGGTGCAAGCCTTGTTGCAACAGAGAGGTTACAATGGGATACTCATTCTGTTAGGTCATTGCTAAAAAGGATTTGGGGTGAAAGACAAAGAAGAATGCTAGGACAGATCTTGAGATTTTAAGTGTTTTCATTACTAGCAACAGGAATCCATCATAGAAAAAAATCAGAATTCAATAAAGCAAGGGAAATTCAAGGCTAAAAATGGCTAAAAAAGTTGGCAAGCCTAGTACTGATAGAAGACACAAGCAGCCCATTTTGTGAATTAAACTAGCCAAGCTATTGTGTATACCTGCAGGAATGACTGGATTCGAGTTGGCCTGTGCTATCCATCAGACACCACTTTTCAAGTTACATTTAGCAGATACAACAGGCAGAATGTCATTTCTACCAACATGGAAGAATACGAGCCTGTACTTTCAATGGAAGAACTGGAGAGGAAGCCTTCTGACAGAAAGTTCTATTTTGATTATGGCACAGGGTAAGTTGCTGGAGCTTGGGGATGAGAATTATTACTGTTTTTCTTTAATAGTGAAATTACCAGCTCTGCAGAGTGGCTAAGAATAGGGTATGATGGCTGTTTAGAAAGGCAACTGTAGTTGAGTAGTTCTCTGCACATTGCTATTAGAGGTTTAGAAGAAAACCAAAATGGCTTATAATTGTTGGCAGGCAGAGTCTAGTGGAAATATTTACTATTCATCTATTAGCACAGAGTTGGAGAGAGATGAGGAAAAGCATCTCTACTGGAGACATAACAGGAAGACAAGTTTAAGAATTAAATATCTTTTAGGTAACATTTCTTTTACATGCCATGTTTTTAAAAAAATAATAGAGTTCTTATTTCAGTGAAATCTTCCTTGCTCTACTTCTCACTGTATCTATAGTTATCTTTTATACTGACCACTTATCACTATATAATAAGAATTTCAGCAGGCAAAATGGGATATAGTATGTGAAGTGCTGGACTTGGAGACAGGAAAATGGATTCAAATCCTGCCTTTGGTATTTACTAGCTACATGACCAAGTCGTTTCATTTCTCTGAGCCTCATACAAGTCTCTATGATTGTGAGTTCCAACTTTAACTGAGTATTAGTAGAACAAAGCTGTTTCTTACTTCTCTTTTCTGTAGTGGAGCTAATTTCTTTGATCTAATCCTAGTCATGGGTTCTTAGAGTCCTGCTTAGAGTGCGATGGCATCTATTCAAGTTATAACTTCCTAGTCCCAGCTGCCATTTCTGTTTTTGGATCCAGTGTGTGCTTTTGGTCATATTTAATTTTGCCTTTTGATTTTTCTAAGCCTCTAGAACATCTAACAAGTTCAGTTGAAATACTTTATTCTTATAGAAAATTCTTATCTTTTAACAGGCTGTTGAAGAATTGATTTAATATTCTGCATTTCCCGTATTTGGCCAAGGCATTTTTCATTAATGCAAGGGAAGAATGAGATTACAGACATTATGACAGGTGCCATAATCAAGATAACGACTGAGCTGAGAAAGGCTCAACATGTTTATAATTTTTTGAGAAGACAAAAAAATCAAATGAGAGTGGTACAAAATTGGCAGATTAAGGAAGATATGCAAACCCAGGAAATTAATGAAGTTGTATTAGGTAGAATCAGTGAAACAAAATGCCCATGTGGGTTTTTGTGGTTGCTATTGTTTTTTTAATATTCTGGTAAGGGAGTAAAATATTAATGGGTAACTGATTATAGCAAGCTCAGTAAGGATTCCCATTGTTTGACTAATGTTGTTAGGGTTTCCTATGGAAAAGCGCTTTTCCCATGACCCTTCAAGGTAGCAATGCCTAGACATTTAGCCTACCCATACTCCTTTGCAGTCATATCAGGTTTTGCAGAATCCTACCAAAACAAGACATATCTAGAGTCCTTATTCCATAGCATTTTATAGTTTGATTGTTGCAAAAATGATGCTAGATTAGCACAATACTTTACCAAAACCAAGTTGCCACAGCCTGAAATACATTTCCTCAAAGGATGTACAAGGAAAGCTAAAAAACAAAACAAAGCAAAGAACCTTCCTGGTGTGGTGATTCCTGTAATAGTGAACTTAAAACTTTTGCTTAGAATGGGAATCTGTTCTAATAGGATTTGCGATGGTTTGGACTCCAGTAGTGTGACCTTTTAAATTTCAATGATGTATAAAAATTTCGTTCCCTGGTTTTTTCTTGATGTATGAACTCCTAACTTTTTAGAAAATGCTGCCACTATGAAAAAGGACGATTGATCCTAGGATTTCACTGGTATAGGGAATTCTTTGATCAAAACAGACTGGTGCTTTTTCCACAATTTATAGTCTTAGAGGAGGGGTTCTTAAGCTGGGGTCCATGAACTTAAAAAGTCTTAGTACAGTTTGAAGTTTTAATAGTTTTAAGCATTAGTAGCTTAAAATTGCACTAGGACATTTGAACCACCCTGTATAAGTACCTATAAAATGTGATGCCTGTTGGATCCAAGATAATTTCATGGGCAGTAAGGGATGTTCAGCTTTCTTCAAATCAGCAGTGTCAAACTCAAATAGAAACAGATCTCTGCCAGCTACATGTTGACTTAGAAAACAAACCACAGATTGTATTTTTACTTATTTTGTTAAGTATTTCCCAATTACATTTTAACCCGGTTCCAGCCTGTCCATGAAAACTAGGGAATTTTGAGGTCAGCCTGCAGCCTTCAGGCCTATAAGTTTTACACTTCTACCCTAGGTGATCACTTAATTTGGTCCCTTTCCTTGGTTGTAAATGTATAATCTAAGCAACTCTACCATGTTTGTAATGGCTTTTAAATGAAAAGTCACGCCATAGCAATAATTTTTATCTTGGTATGTCCATTTTGACCAAAAGGATATAATTAAAGAATGATTCAAGTATGTCGTTATCTGGTGTTAATCCTAGCTCAGTGGATGTGTTTCCATTTTATGTAGACTGCTGTTTCTGTACCTCAAAGCCAAAAACAACAGGGAAGGTCATGGTTATTGCTCGTCTGAGGGATGTGAACGGATCAAGATACAAGCAACAACTAGCTCCAAAGAGATCAGTGACTGCATGGCTAAAGCTTACCCAAAGTACTCCAAGAAACCATCAGTCACCAAGAAGATGCCAGCAATGTTAACCAGACCCTGTCAAGGCTGTGGCACACATCAGGTAGGAGAGGAGTGACATTATGGGCTAAGGGAGAAAACCTATACAGTTTCTTTGGGCTAAGAAGGAAGTGGGCTGGGCATGATGGTACTTATTTATATTCGCTGCTACTGGCAATGCTGAGAGTGGTAGATTTCTTGAACCAGGTTGTTCAGGGCTTTGATGGGCTATCTAAATTTAGCACCAAAATGTTGAGCCTCTAGGAGCAGACCACTAAGGAGGGACAAACTGGAAATGGAGCAGATCAGATGCTCCCATGCCAATCATTAGAGGGAAGGAAGGAAAGAAGGAAGGGAGGTAGGTAGGGAGAAAGGTCGTTGTTGTTGTTGTTGTTGTTGTGTTTGTCCTTTATTCTTGAAGAGGACCATGACATCATGGAAATGATGATATGACTAGCAGCTGACATTGATTTGAGTGAGGGAGGGCTGTGTAAGGTCCCCAGCCTCACTTTCTCCTCCAGAGCCATCTGAGTCCAGTGGCCTGATATTCACCAGGATGACTGGAGATGGCCCAGGATGCATTGGGAGACTCTGGCTTTTCTGCTAAGGTCTTTTCAGGTTCTCACTCACAGTGAGGTAACACCCATTCCGTGAATAGACCCCTTTAAGAAGTTAATCAAGGGATGGCCCCTTTAATCAAAACTTAGAAAACAAATCAAATTGGGAGGGGAAGACCCTCAGTGTTTCTAGCCAAACAGTTACTAGTAGAAACAGTTACTATTTGGTATTGATATTCACTTTGTGCTAGGAGGGCAGGGACCTGTTCCAATCTAAGAGCTCCAGTGCGTACTGGGTTTAAGGCTTTGTTTTTGAGAAAGAAACCTAGCCAGAAACGTGAAGTTAAGGAGGCTGCCTTCAGCCATAGAAATGGAGCACAGAGAGGAGGCAGAGGCAGGGGCGGGGCAGGGCCAGGGATGGGGGCAGAGGCAGAGGCTTCTCACTGGTTGTGTTAGTCCTTCGTTCTGGAAGAGGACCATGACATCAGGGAAATGATAACATGACTTGCAGGTGACTTTGATTTGATTGAGGGAGGGTTGTGCAAAGTCACCAGCCTCACTTTCTCCTCCCCAGGGAGAAAGAAAGAGGGAAAGAAGAAAGGAAGGAAGGGAGGGAAGACAGATTAAATACTGCACTGAGTTACAAAAAAAAATTTAAAAAAACATGAGGAAAGCCTTTCGGCCTATTGATAGGTTCCAAACAGATGAGATAAGTTGGCAAGTTAAAATTCATAGTGGCATCCCTTAATTTTTATCTAGTTAGGTGACATAATGGATAGAATGGTGGACCTGGAATTAGGAAGACTTGTGTTCAAAATCTGGCTTCAGACACATGCTAGCTACGTGACCCTGGGCAAGTCATTTAACCTCTGCCTCAGTTTCCTCATCTGTAAAATGAGTATAATCATAACACCTTCTATAGTTGTTGTGAGGCTAAAATGTGACTATATTTGTAAAGTGCTTTGCAAACCTTAAGTATAATATAAATGCTAGCCCTTTTATTCCCAGTGGTGAAGTTTTTAATATTTATAGAATTTGGACTAGTCAAAAAATGAGAAATTTTGTCTCTCCTGATATATATTGCATTAACAGGGTTTGTAAGGCATATGACTTTACAATGTGGAGAATATACTTTAATATAGTTCATAATAATAGTTCATTACATATGTGCACATATATTTTTTTTAATTATTTATTTATTTTTTTAATATGTTTAGTTTTCAGCATTGATTTTCACAGGAGTTTGAATTACAAATTTTCTCCCCATTTCAACCTCCCCCCGAACTCCAAGATGGCGTACACTCTGGTTGCCCTGTTCCCCAGTCAGCCCTCCCCTCCATC
>CM053624.1:239705593-239727200 GCA_028646595.1 Phalanger gymnotis
AAGGTGTTGTTTTCTTGAGTATATTTTTCAGTATTTTTTTGGGTCTCCTTTAGCAAGTCATTGACTTGCTTTTCATGGTTTTCTCTCATCCTTCTCATTTGTCTTCCCAATTTTTCCTCTACTTCTCTAACTTGCTTTTCCCAATCCTTTTTGAGCTCTTCCATAGCCTAAGAACAGTTCATGTTTTTCTTGGAGGTTTTTGTTTTAGGCTGTATGACTTTGTTGACTTCTTCTGTCTGTATGTTTTGGTCTTCTTTGTCACCAAAGAAAGATTCCAGAGTCTGAGACTGAATCTGAGTGCATTTTTCACTGCCTGGCCATGTTCCCAGCCAACTTACTTGACCCTTGAGTTTTTCAGCGGGGTATGACTGCTTGTAGACTAAAGAGTTCTATGTTCCACGCTTGGGCAGATGCGCTGCCGCACCAGCACTCCTCCTTCCCCAAGAACCCCCTACCTTGACTGGGCTTAGATCTTCAGCAGGCTCTTCACTCCTGCTCTGATCAGCCACTTAATTCCTCCCACCAGGTGGGCCTGGGGCCAGAAGCAACTACAGCTGTACTTCTAAAGCTGCCCCACCTCCGCTTCCCCAGGGGCAGCGGCCAAACCGCAAACTCAGTCCCTGCAGCTTTTCCCGCTAACCTTCTCTGATGTCTTTGCTGTTTGTGGGTTGAAAGGTCTGGAAACTGCTGCAGCTCACTGATTCAGGCACTAAGGCACGCTCTGCCCATGCTGGGCTCTGCTCCATCCAGCTCCACTCCCCTCAGCTCTCAGCTCTGTGGGAGACAGACCTTACCCAGAGACCATCCGGGCTGTCCTGGGCTGGAGCCCTGCTTCCCTCTGCCACTTTGTGGGTTCTGCAGTTCTAGAATTGGTTCAGAGCCATTTTCTATAGGTTTTTGGAGGGACTTGGGGGGGAGCTCACGCCAGTCCCTGCTTTCCAGCTGCCACCTTGGCTCTGCCCCCATATATTTTTTCTGAAACTGGGTCTCCCCTATCTTAATGAGGCTGGAAGTACTTAAGCCATTCATGGACTTCATCTCAGTATTGATCAATAGGAAAGCTTTAATCTGCTCTGTTTTTCCAACCTAGGATAGTTCACCTTTCCTTTAGGCAGCCTGGCAATCATTGCTTCCTGGAGGCTCATCATATTGATGCCAGATTCAGTGTAGAGACCTGACTGGTGTTAGCCCTTCTGCATGTCAGAACACCTCCCTGTTAGTAGAACCTAAAAGGCATGTGCCACCATGCCCACCATCTTTTCTTTATATTTAATGATTCCGTTAATAATCAATGATGTACAAAATATTCGTTTCCTTTTTTTCTCATTATGTATGAGCTCTTTAAAAATGCCATTGCTGTGAAAATAAGGACTTGGGACCATTTGTGATTTCATTGGTTTAGGGAACTCCTGGATGAGGAATTCCCTCCACCCATGCAGATCACTACCATTTCTGAAACTTGTATTCTTAGACTGTGGCCTAAAGTGCTGAGAAGTTAAGTGACTTGACTAGGGTCACACAACCAGTATGTATTGAGGCTGGACTTGAACCCAAGTCTTCCTGGATGGAGAGACAACAGTCAATTTGACCTAAAAATTATATGCACGAGAAAGGGTTCAAAATGAAAACAGATCCATCACAGATGAAAATACATGCATAGCACAGTAACTCCCTACCATAATGTGCAACAACACACACATGCTTCCTGCCCTGATCCATGCTGATCACCCTAAAAAAAGGGTAAACAAGCTTTCATAGGAGAAGTTTTTTTTAAAATCTTGTGGCAATATTTTGGATAAACCACAAAAACAAAATACATTTAGGGGAAAGATTAGCAATTAGCTTTTTGTGATCACTTTCATCTGTCAAAGCAGAATTGAGGCTGAAAAAGAGAAATATGGGATGGGGAGACTTTTTTTTTTAAAGCTGAAACTGATACAAAATACATTGCATGCTACTGTGGGAAAATAGACTTTAATCTTTCTTTTCCTTTCTTATCAACACTAGGAGAGTCTGGGAAAAATAAAAACTCTTCCCTTACCACATCCGTTCTTTTGTTGTTTTTTTTTTTTCTGTTCCCAGATACATTTATAAGAGTAAACTAGAACAGGCAGAAATGATTACATTAGGCTTTCCCATAACATACAATAAGTACTCTTCTAGAAAAGCACCACCCTAACTTTAAAACTTTCCATCCATTCACCAGCCACTTTTTGGTCTTATGTTTTGTTTAATTCTTTTTCTTTGATCAGCCTTGGCTCCAGTTTTAGTGACAATAGCTTCTTCAAGTAAAGTATCTACTTTAGTTCCTCAGTTGGCTCTGTCTATAAAATTCCTCTGACCCAAGAGACTTAGGAGCTTTATAAGGCCCTTGAAGAACATTGGAGGATTTTTTTTTTCTTGGACAAAGTGAAAGTTCTCAGGTTGCTAGTGGCCAATACAATATCACATGAAGCATTTACTAGTTGAATTCTTTTAGAATAGAAGTATTGATTAGAATGAAGTGTGGTATCATAGTATCATAGATTGAGAGCTCAAAGAGACCTCAATAGCCATTTAGTTCAACCCTCTCATTTTACAGCTTAGGAAATTGAGATCCCAGAGGGTAAATGACTAGCCAGGGGACCCACACTATAAACATCAGACCTATGATTTAAACTCATGCCCTCTCACTCTAGGGTCAGTATTATTTCTCTTGTCTCATCCTATTTCCTAACATAATTCCCCAGAGTCCCAGTATTCTGGTGCCAATGGAATTCATTGAAGGAAAGCATTTGTTGTTCAGGCATTTTTCAGTCAAGTCTGACTCTCTGTGACCCTATTTGGGATTTTCTTGGCGAAGATACTGGACTGGTTTGCCATTTCCTTCTCTAGTTCCTTTTACAGATGAGGAAACTGAGGCAAACAGGGCTAAGTGACTTGCTCAGGGTCACACAGCTAGTGAATATCTGAGACCAGATTTGAAGTCAGGATGACTAATGGTCTGCACTGTATTCACTGCCCCACTTAGCAGCCAGAAAGAAGACATAGACAAGTCTAACTACTGAATTTGTATCTCTTTGGTCACTAGTCAATCACCAAGTACTTATTTATATGTTTAGCATTGGGATTTTCCAGAGTAAGAAACATGGTGCCTTTTGTCAAGGTGACTTACAGTTCATTTGGGAGATAAAGCTAATGTACATGAAACAATTGGAAAACAAGTCAAATGGCTAATTGAGCTGTTAAGTAGAGTAATCAGTTGCAGTCTTTTTAGTTCCTACTTTTTGGAGAATACAGAACTTGATATGGGTTTGAAGGTGTATAGGGCTTGGATGGACAGAGGCAAGACAAGACGGCATTCCAGGTGACGGGAACACCATGAATATAAGAACAGAGGCAGGAAGGAGCATGATAGATTTGAGAGACAGTGAGGAACTGAACATGACTGGAGGGGAGGGTTGATGTTATAGGGTTATGTGTGAGAAATAGGGCCAAGGTCATATTCTAGAGCAGAGATGACAGACGTCTGGCCAGTCCTGAGTGTGGTCAGACCAGATTAAAATGTAATT
This sequence comes from Phalanger gymnotis, assembly GCA_028646595.1. NCBI lineage: Eukaryota > Metazoa > Chordata > Mammalia > Diprotodontia > Phalangeridae > Phalanger > Phalanger gymnotis. The sequence continues at coordinate 239,709,145 of CM053624.1, forward strand.
GGGAAATCTTTAAGAAAATAAATAAAAACACAGTACTACTTAATGTTAATTCGAGTTTTTCAATGTCAATATGCAGTCTCCTGAATCTGTTCTTATCTGAATTTGATACCACTGTTCTAGAGGGCTTTGAAAACTATACATAATAATTTGCATTTGAGGTGATACAAAGCAAGGAATCACTGAAATTTTTTGACTTGGGGAGTGAAAAGATGAAAGCATGTCACTTAGTGGCTTTGGTTCAACACTTCACTAAAGTAGGGATTCAGGATTCTTGAAAAATAACTGAGAAGGGTTTTCAGTACCCCCTGAAAATGTGAAACATCTCTGACCTAGGAGCTCCAGCCAAAGTAAGTTTACTATATTTGGGGGAGGTAATTTTTAAGCCAAATTCAGATGATGCGTGTTGACTTATTTCATTTCCTAGACGGTGTTTACCGGTGATCCGCACAAGTTCTACCTGCCTATACAGTTCCAGTCACCTGGTAAAGCAGACATTCAACGTGGAAATAAATCTTTCATCTCTGTGAGTAAACACTTATTAGTGAACTTCTCTTGTTTATTTGAAAATAATCATCAAAGACATCCATATAGCATTTTAAACTTGCAGAACATTTTTTCTACATTATCTCATTGGAATATCATCATAGCCCTGTAAAGTAGGTATTCTAAATATTATCCTCATTTTACAGATGAGGAGACTGAGGCTTGGAAAAGCTATGTGGTTTGCTTAAAGTCAAATAGCTACTAAGTGTCGGGAGCAGGATCTGAAGCAGATCTTTGGCCCATCAACATAAGTTGTTTCTGGGAATTGTTATTTATTTATACAAGCATTTCTTGGTGATCTGTACCACTGGAAAAAAATAGTCACAGAGAGAGCCACCAAATTAGTTGGCTTTCATCTATATTGGTTTTGTTTTGTTTTTCTCTTGCAGCCAGAGCAGATTTATCTTCCTAATTACCTTTAGTTTGAACTAAGATTAAGATGAGTTTATTTTCTCGAAGCACATATTGACTGAATGAGCATAGGTGATTAAGCTATCAGCTGAGTGTCAGGGGGAAAAACTATCTCAGATAAAAAGAATATTTTCTCTTGGAAAACCCACATGCAGGTAATCCCTGAACCTTTGCATTTGTGTACTGGAAAGTATGAGAAATAAACTCATCATGAAAGTGAGTATTTTTCATTACTAGAACATTAGGCATTATTTAACCCAGGTCCTCTTACTCCAAACTAATATACTTTCTCCTGAACCATGATGATCCTTCCGTATATTAAACTACGGATGACAAAACTGGAAGCTTTCAGTTTTCTGAGAGTCTTTCCCAGGGCCCCCCAGTGGCTAGAGAGTTGTTCTCAAAGCCAGGAAGAACTGGGTCAAGTCCCACTTTTGATACATATTGTTGGCTGTATGGCTTTAGGCAGGTCAGTCAGCCATCTCAAAGCTCTAGACATTTCCCTAAGATTGTAAGTTGCCAAGAACATACTGATCTGCACTGCTAAAGGGAGTTTCCTTACCTGGCAATTGCCTAAATCAACAACAGCACAGAAACTTAGAGCTATGAGCTCCAGTGATACACTCAGAATTGGGTTTAGTGAGCCCTAAACTGTATCTGATCATTCCAAATGATTCTGCAGGTATCTTTATGGGGGCTTCTCAAAAGTGAGTTAATATCGATATTGTCAAATTATGAAACTTTCATGAAATTAGCTGCCATGCTAATATCAGATGACGTAACCATAACCTCAGGCCAAATTTAATCTAGTCTCTCCAGAAAAGATTGCCCAGAGCAGAGTTATCTCTCTCCTTAAAGGCAATCAAGAACTTGTTCCTATGTTGTTCAATGATATTATCTACGAACTGTACATTGCCTAGAGATGTGGCCAATGACCATTTTTGTATACGTACCAGTCCCTTTGTACTACTTAATAGCAACAATATCTTATATTTGTATGATGCCTTGCTGCTTACGTATTTTATTTGTCAATATATATACTATGTTCTAGACTTTTTTTTCAGCAAAAAACTTTTTTCATTTAAAAAAAACCCGATGTTGACCCTTTTTCAATCACCTCTTTTTAAAAAGTATATTTAAAGTATATCACCAGGTTTTCAAATCACCAATTTAAATGTCTAGGTTTTAAAATTTGGGTGCTTCATTTGCATTTTTTCCCAATAAAAGTATTGACACTTCTGTGTGTAACTGTGTGGTTCACCTCTTTGTCATGAAATTGTATAGTGAGTTCTAAAACTGCTGCCCGAATGAGGAAAACTTGAACGTAGCTATAACATTCAGCTTGGTGGCAAAGTGGATAAAGCTCTGGGCCTAGAATCAGGAAGGCTTAAGTTCAAATCTTGTCTTAGATAACTTACTAGCTATATGATTCTGGGCGAGGTACATAGCATCTACCTCTCAGGGTTGTTGTGAGGAAAAAATGAAATGTTTGTAGACAGCTTTGTAAATGCTAGCTATTTTTATTATTGTTATTAATTTGAGTGTTCTTATATCTATCATGTAAATAGCAATTGGAAAGAGACATTTAAAAATGACTATTTTACAATGAACAGAAATCTGATGCTGAAGTAAGAGCATTCATCTTTTCTGTAACCATATTATTGGTCTTAGTAGTCCAGTTCATCTTTTTACATATTCTAACAGAAGTATAACTGATTTGGGTCAAATTAATTGAAATGGTTTCTTAACCTATGTGCACTTTTGGAGAGAGATTAACACTATTAGGGCCAGGATTTGCGGACATTGTTTTTTTCTTTATTTAGAAGAAGGGGCAGATGATTTGCTACGTGGCACCAAGGCGTACTAGAATTAGGAGCGATTCTTAGCAATCTACATCTTGTCCAATCTATTGATCTTACAGAAAGGAAACAGGAACAGGAAAAGGGAAATGATTTGCTCAAGATCACACAGAGAATTAGTGGTAGAGTTAGGTCTCTTGATTCCCAGTCCAGTGTTCTTTCTACTATGTTACGTTGCTTCTGTATATTAGCTTTAGGCAAAAACAAACAGGAAAATATTAAGTACTTTCTTTCTGTTCTAGTGGAATCAGGCTGGGCTGGCCTCATAAGCATTCAAGGGTTAAACTTGTAACTTGAGGCTGGTGTTCTGCAGAGCCAGATTTGTAGTGTACCACTTTTTCCTGAACTTATAAAATAACAATTAAATTGCTTCAGCTGAGGCTGAAGCTAGAGATGTGGCCAATGCCCACCCGGGTGAGGAGTGATCGAATTGTGCATAGAGATTTACCCTTTTTAAAACAAAGCTTGCTTAAGAATTGTGTACTGCAGACACAGCAGTAGAAATAATTGTAGAGAGTGGTAGTGGTGGTTGTATTGTGCTTTTACTCAGAATCAACCTCTTGTCTAGTTACTGAAGAACAATCTAGCTAGGTTCTGAGAGACCCCAATGCAATCCAACCCACAAGTATCTGTTAAGTACTTTGTTGTTGTTCATTCTTTTCAGTCGTGCCCAACTCCTTGTGAGTTTTGAGGTTTTCTTGGCAAAGATACTTGAGTGGTTTTCCATTTCCTTCACCATCTCATTTTACAGATGAGGAAACTGAGGATCAAGTGACTTGTGCAGGATCACACAGCTACTAAGTGTCTGAGGCCAGATTTGAACTCAGGAAGATGAGTCTTCCTACTAATCACAGCCCTAGGCCTTGGGGATGCAAAAACAAAATGAAAAACATCCCTGAAGCAGGTGCTCTGTTATAAACTCTCGGAGAATAGTCCTTTAGGAGCTCAGTAGAAAACAAATCACGTACACTTTGAATCCCAGAGAATCTAGTATTTTACAGAAAGAATGACTATGTCTTTATCTCAAAGAGATCAAAGAAAGAAGAAAAGGACCCTTATGTAAATATATATATTTATAGCATTGATTTTTGTGGTGGTAAAGAATAAAAAAAAATGGGAGAAAATATAAAATACCTCATTGGAAAAACAACTGACCTGGAAAGTAGATCCAGGAGAGATAATTTAAGAGTTACTGGACTATCTGAAAGCCATAATAAACAAAAAGAGCCTGGACAGCATCTTTCAAGAAATTATCAAGAAAAATTGCCCTATCCTAGAACTAGAGGGTAAAATAGTCATCGAAAGAATCCACCAATCACTTCCTGAAAGAGATCCCCAAAATGCAAACTCCAAGGAGTATTGTAGCCAGATTCCAGAACTATTAGGCCAAGGAGAAAAGTCTGCAAGTAGCCAGAAAGAAACAATTCAAAAATCAAGGAGCCACAGTCAAGATTACACAGCATCTAGCAGCTTCTACATTAAAGGATCAGAGGGCTTAGAATATGATATTCTGGAAAGCAAGAGAACTTGGATTACAACCAAGAATCAGCCACCCAGCAAAATTGAGCATAATCTTTCAGGGAAAAAGATGTATATTCAATGAAATAGGAGACTTTCAAATTTTCCTGACGATAGACCAGAACTAAACAGAAAACTTAACCTTCAAATACAAGACTTGAGAAGCACAAGAAACAAGAAAGAAAAAAATAAACATAACACCATGGTATTCAATAAGGTTAAACTGTTTACATTCCTACATGGGAAGATGATACTTGTAACTCTTGAGCATAGTATCTCTATTAGGAGAGTTAGAAGGAGTATACTTAGACAGAGAGTATTGACTTTGATGTGGTAATAAAGAAAATTAAGGGGGAAAAAAGGATTGTATTGGGAGAAGAGGAAAGGGGGAGGCAGAATGGGATAAATTATATCACATGAAGAGGCATGAAAGAGCTATTACAGTAGAGGGAAAGAAGGGAGGGGACATGACAAAGCAAAAGCAAAAATAGATCTAATTAAAAGAGACAAAGAATGAAACTACATCCTGCTAAAATGTACCATAAACAGTGAAGTAATATCAATACTAAACATATATGCACCAAGTGGTACAGTATCCAGATTCTTAGAGGAGAAATTAAGTGAGTTTACAGGAAGAAATAGACAGTAAAACTATACTAGTTAAGGGGCCTCAACCTTCCCTTCTCAGAACTAGATAAATCTAACCACAAAATAAACAAGAAAGAAATTATGGAGGTGAATAGAATTTTAGAAAAATTAGATATTCTAGACTGCTGGAGAAAATTGAATGGGGGTAGATTTTGCAGCAGTACATGGCACCTACACAAAAATTGACCATGTATTAGGGCATACAGACCACACAAGCAAATGCAGAAAGGCAGAAATATTAAATGTATTCTCTTCAGATCATGATGCAATAAAAATTACATGTAATAAAGGGCCGTGGAAAGATAGATTAAAAATCATTTGGAAACTAAATAATCTAACGCTAAAGAATGAGTGGGTCAAACAGAAACCGTCAATAATTTCATCAAAAAGAATGACAATAAATGACACAATATACTGAAATTTATGGGATGCAGCAAAGTAGTATTTAGGGGAAATTTTATATGCCTAGATGCTTACATGAATAAAATAAAGAAAGAGCAGATCAGTGAACTGGGCATGCAACTAACAAAGCTAGAAAAAGAACAAATTAAAAATCCCCAATTAAACACCAAATTAAAAATTCTGAAAATCAAAGGAGAGATTAATAAAATTGAAATTAAGGAAACTATTGAACTAATAAATAAAACTAAGAGCTGGTTTTATGAAAAAAAAAACCAATAAAATAGATAAACCTTTGGTTAATTTGGTTAAAAGAAGAAAGAAGAAAACCAGATTACCAGTATCAAAATGAAAAAGGTGAGTTTACCACCAATGAAGAGGAAATTAAAACAAGATTAGGAGCTATTTTACCCAACTGTATTCCAATAAATCTGACAATCTTAGTGAAATAGATGAATATTTACAAAAATATAAATTGCCCAGATTAACAGAGGGAGAAATAAAATACTTAACACCATTTTAGAAAAATAAATTTAATAAGCCATCAATGAACTCCCTAAGAAAAAATCTCCAGGGCCAGATGGATTTGCAAGTGAATTCTACCAAACATTTAAAGAACAATTGATTCCAATACGATATAAACTATTTGGAAAAATAGGCAAAGAAGGAGTCCTATTAAATTCCTCTTATGACACAAACATGGTGCTGATGCCTAAACCAGGATGAGCCAAAACAGAGAAAGAAAATTATAGACCAGTTTCCCTAGTGGATATTAATGCAAAAATTTAAGTAAAATATTAGCAAAGAAATTGCAGTGATTTATCATGAGGATAATGCACTATGACCAGATGGGATTTATACCAGGAATCCAGGGCTGGTTCAGTATTCAGAAAACTATTAACATAATTGACATGTCAATAGCAAAATGAACAGAAATCATATGATTATCTCAATAGATGCAGAAAAAGCTTTTGACAAAATAGAGCACCTATTCCTATTAAAAACATTTGAGAGCATAGGAATAAATGGAGGTTTCCTTAAAATGATATGTTGTGTCTCTCTAAAACTATCAGCAAGCATTACCTACGATGGGGGTAAGCTAAGAAGCCTTCCCAGTAAGGTCAGTGGTGAAACAAGGATGCCTATTATTACCATTTATTACCATTGTTATTCAATATTGTATTAGAAATGTTAGCTTTAGCAATAAGAGAAAAAAGTGAAGGAATTAGACTGGGCAATGAGGAAACAAAACTATCACTCTTTGCAGATGATATACTTTGAAAATCCTAGACAATCAAGTAAAAAACTACTTGAAATAATTAACACCTTTAGCAAAGTAGCAGGATATAGAATAAATCCATATAAATCATGAGCATTTCTATGTATGGCCAACAAAGCCCAGCAACAGGGTATAGAAAGAGAAATTTTATTTAAAATAACCGTAAGCAATATAAAATAGTTGGTAGTCTTCTTGCCAAGACAAACCTAGGAACTATATGAACCCAATTACAAGACACTTTTCACACAAAATCAGATATAAACAATTGGAAAAATAGCAATTGCTCATGGGTAGGCCAAGCTAATATAGTAAAAGTGACAATTTTACCTAAATTAATTTACTTATTCAGTGTCATACCAATCAAACTACCAAAAATTATTTTATAGAGCTAGAAAAAATAATAATAAAATTCATCTGGAAGAACAAAAAGTCAAGAATATGAAGGGAATTAATTTTAAAAAATGCAAAAGAAGGTGGCCTAGTTGTACCACATCTAAAACTATATTTTAAAGTAGCATTCATCAAAGCTGTTTGGTACTGGCTAATAGAGTGGTAGATCAATGGAATAGATTAGGTATACAAGTCACAGTAGTGAATGGTTATAGTAACCTATAGTATAGTTTGATAAACCCAAAGACTCCAACTTCTGGGATAAGAACTCACCATTTGACAAAAACTGTTGGGAAAACTGGAATATGGTATGGCCAAAACTAGGCAAAGACCAAGGTCAAAATGGGTACATAATTTAGATATGAAGAGTGATATCATAATCAAATTAGGGGAGCATAATTTACCTGTCAGATCATTGGAGAAGGGAAGAATTTATGACCAAAAAAGAGATAGAGAACATTATGAAATGCAAAATGGATAATTTTGATTATGTTAAATTTAAAAGTTTTTGCACAAACCAACCCAACCAAGATTAGAAAGAAAGCAGAAAGAAGGGAAACAATTTTTATAGCCAGTGATTCTGATAAAGTCCTCATTTCTCAAATATATAGCAAACCGAGTCAAATTTATAAGAGTACAAATGATTCCCAACTGATAAATGGTCAAAGGATATGAATAGGCAGTTTTCAGATGAAAAAGTTCAAACTATCTATAGTTACATGAAAAAAATGCTCAAAATCACTGTTGATTAGAGAAATGCAAATTAAAACAACTCTGAGGTACCACCTCACACATATCAGGTTGGCTAATATGACCAATAAGGAAAATGATAAATGCTGGAGAAGATATGGGAAAATTGGGACACTAATGCATGGAGGTGGAGTTGTGAAGTGATCTAACCATTCTGGAGAGCAATTCGCAACTATGCCCAAAGGGCAATCAACCTGCATACCTTTTGATCCAGTAATACTACCACAAGTTCTGTATCCCAAAGAGATTATAAGAAAGGGAAAAGGACCTACCTGTACTAAAATATTTATAGCAGCTGTTTTTGTGGTGGCAAAGAATTGAAAACTGAGGGTATGCCCATCAGTTGAGGAATGGTTGAACAAATTGTGACATATAAATGTAATGAGATATTAAGAAATGATGAGCAGGTGGATTTAAGAAAAATCTGGAAAGATTTACATGAAATTATGCTGAGTGGAGTGAGCAGAACCAGAACATTGTACACAATAGCAGGAACATTGCACAGTGATCAACTATGAATGACTTAGCTCTTCTCAGCAATACAATGATTTAAGACAATTCCAAAAGACTCATGATGAAAAACGCTATTCACATCCAGAGTAAAAACTATGGAGTCTGAATACAGATCGCAGCATACTATTTCCTCTTGTGTGTGTGTGTGTGTGTGTGTGTGTGTGTGTGTCTTTTCCCTTTTGTTCTGTTTCTTTCACAATATGACTAATGTGGAAATATTTTACTTGATTGCACATGTATAATTTATATCAGACTGCTTTCTGACTTGGGGAGGGGGATGAGAGGGAGAAAAATATTGAAACTCAAAATCTTATTAAAATGAATTTTGTAAACTCCCTTTACATATAATTGGAAAATATAAAATGCTATTTACCAAAAATCAAAAGCAAAGAAAAAGACTAACAACTTTGAAAAACTTAAGAATGCTAGTCAATGCAATGAGCAACCATGATTGCAGGAGACTGATGGTGAAGCTTGCTACCCAAAAGAGGATGGTTTCAAGATGCAGTATGAGACATGGCCAATGTAGGAATTTGTTTTTGCATGGCTAGGAATATTTGTTTGAAGGGGTTTTTTTTCTTTTAAATTAAAAGCGTATAGAAGGGAAAGAAAATAACTGCTTGTTAATTTAAAAAATTAAATTTTAAAAATGAATTTTAAAAAAACATAAAGGAATGAAAAAAGAGAGCAATGAATAGTTGAGAAACCACAAAAATGGTATTAATAGGTAATGTCTTTGTAATTATCAGGTCAATGGCACCAACTATCCGGTCACAGGTGTGGGTCTGTATCTCCTGGTTGTGGATGCCTGTAGTGTTCCTTGCCGAGTATCCGAAAACAAATTATTCTCTTTTACTGAAGTTGAACGTTTGAAAGAATATTTAAAAACATCACTTCCTGCAAGGTATGTGAACTTTTCTATAATAATAATAATAGTTCATCTTAAGGTTTATAAAGTGCTTTTCCCGTGGCAAGTATTATTATCTTATTTTACAGATGAGGAAGCAGACTTAGGAACAGTGCCTTGCCCAGGGTCAAGCAGCTAACAATTGTCAGAGCTAGGATTCAAACCTACCTTTCCTCAGTCTCCAAATTCAGTGTTCTATCTACTATTGGAGGCTACCTGTCTGTACTTCCATAGAATAAAATAGGCTATTTTAAAGCCGGGAAGTACTCTGATAAGATAACATGCAGTTAACTCTGTGAGCTTTAAGTTGTCTCTTTACTCCGACATTTTAACACAGTCCATGCCTCTTTTAATGCTCCATCCTGCTGCCACCCTTCCCCCAGCCCCCATTTTTGTCCTCTGTAGAGCAATTTCTTTCCCTGTCTTTCTTTGAGGAGTGGTCCTGAAATGTTTTCAGTTCAGCAGACCTTTAGAGATGGTGTATCCATGTTAATGCTTGGCTAGCCATAAAGCATGACATAAGGGCTACTTATTACTATTATCCCACTTTCCATGGACTTTGTCAAAGGAGACTCTGAGGGCTTGAGTTCAGGATGTTTATCTATTTCCTAGAATCTCTTAGGGAAAGTAAAGACACACTGAAAACTTACTGTTAACACTCTCTGTTATAGAGATTTGGGCATAAGTGAGGGCTGTCTACACAAGTTACTAACATACCAGAAGGACCTAAAAGGTCCTTACAAGATGATTACTTTTTGAAAGTATAGACCAGGACTGTGCAACCTTAGGTTTTTATTGAAACAATAGACAAAATATATTTTGATTTGCCATTTTAGTGATAGCTCTGCTGTAGCTCAGCTTCATTTACTAAAGCATTTATGTAAATTTCGATGCTTGTAGGTGGGCCACGTAAATCCCACTGTGGGATGCATTTTGGACAGCCCTGGTATAGACCCCGAGTATAGAGCTAAAGTGAGGGTCCAAGGCCATAATCTAGTGAGGCAGAATTGAGCAGAGCTTTGAAAACAATCTGAAGTCTTTTTGATAGAGATGCTCATCTGGCCATCACTTTGAAGAAGATGGACAAGTCAGACTTTTTTGTTGTTGTTTTGGTCATCCTCACATAGGAGAGTCTTTTGGGAATCGTCTACATCTTTTTTTTTTTTTTGAATTCTCAGGAATTTGGACTCTCAAGGTCCTCTTTAATCCAATGATTGTGATAATTTGTCATATTAACCATTGCTCATAAACGTGTAGTGCACATGCTTTTGTTGAGAAAAGCCCCCAAAGTGCACATTTTATTTGCAAACCTTTTTCATTTTTGGATTATCCTCAACATATCTTACCATTGTTTTAAGTAGACATCAGAAACAAATCTTCATGTATTCTGATTTTCATTATTCAGCAGATTATTTGAGCACTAGCTCTCTCTTTCTCTCACTTTCTCTCTCTTTCTATCTCCTTTCCTCCCTCCTTCTCCCTGTCCTTATCCTTCTTTCTCCCTCTTTCCATCTCTACTACCTCAACCCTGGGATAAATATCTTTTCTACTTCCTCCCTACTCCTGTCTTAGATTGCTACTCTTATGGAGGAATCCTTTCCTGGGCCTTATATTTTAAAGTTTTATTGTAAATAATTAATTCTAAAACACCCAAGAATTCAGCCTATGATATGAATCTTGTCATAGATATTCAAGATAGTCCTTTAAACCCACAAATCACCCTACAGACAGATTATTTAGGAGTAAGATTTACCTGTGCAAATGAATACTCTCCTGGGGCTACTAGAGTAGCAGCTCTTAACCCTTTTTGTGCCATCAGCCCCTTTCACAGTCTGGTGAGGCCAATGGACTCATTATCAAAATAATGCTTTTTTCAGAAAAAAATCCTAATTGAAGATAATTCTAAATTTCAGTTAGAGGTTAATTTAAAAATATGTTTGAATATATAATCCCAGTCAAGTTCACAGAATGCCTAAAATTTATCCAAAGATAGCTTGGGGGAGGGGTCCATCAACCTCAGGTTAAGAACCCGTTTTTAGAGTTACTGAATTCCTAGGCATATATTTGGAAGGCATTCCATGGGACTGGAATGGGCAGCTCTCATCTATTCATAGGTAGTCAAAGCTTTAGAATTTCTTGAGACTCTACTCAGTGTTTTTGAGGCATCCTGCTGTTGAAATTCTTTGGCCTTTGTGAGAGAGTTCTGGCTGCTTCTGTCACACTTTATAGATCTGTATCCCCTATTAAAAGAGTTACAGCCTGAGCTCTTCACTAGCTCAGTTTATCTAAAATATCTATCGATTATCTAAGTTTAGATTTTATCTTTGGTGGGGATAGTTTATGAAAACAGTATGAGACTGGAAAAGATGAGGGGTACAAAAAGAAATTTGTGTGTATATAATAGACACATTTCACTGAATGAAAATAAAATAGCCTAAATTCTTAAAAATACAGGTCAATTATTCTGCTGAGCACAAGAGGAGAAATTAAAAATCTGAATATTTCTGAAGCATTAATACCTCTGGGATTACACAAACCAGCTCATCTTCATAACAAAGGTTGGTATTTACATTTTTGTAGATAACCCTTAAGTTGCTTATGCTATGTGCATTTTTATATGTTCACTGGGAACTTTTAACTTGTCAATGAATAAAAGAAATAACAATTAAAAGGTATACCCCCTCTTTTTCTGCCCTTTCCATCATTAACTATTCCTTATGAAAAGGGTCTTTTTTTTGTTTAGTATTTTATTTTTCCCCAATAATATGTAAAAAAAACCAATTTTCAACATTCATTTTTAAAATTGAGTTCCAATTTCTCTCTCCCTCCCCACTCTTCTCATTGAGAAGGCAAGCAATTTGATATAGGTTACTGTAGTCACACAAAACATTTCCATATTAGTCATGTTGTAAAAGAAAACATAGACCAAAATAAAAAACTCAAGAAAAGTGTGCTTTGCATCTGTATTCAGACTCCATCAGTTCTTTCTCTAGGGATGGATAGCATTGTTCATTATAAGTCCTTCAGAGTTGTATTGTATTATATTGATTGTATCATTCATCTTAGAGTATTACTATTACTGTGCACAATTTTTTCCTGGTTCTGCTCATTTCACTTTGCATCAGTTCATATAAGTCTTTATAGGTTTTTCTGAGAACATGTAGCTCATCATTTCTTATAACACAACTAGTATTCTATCACAATAATATATACCACAACTTGTTCAGCCACTCTCCAATTGATGGGCATTTCCTCAGTTTCCAATTATTTACCACCAGAAAAGAGCTGCTATAAATATTTTTGTACATATAGTTCTTTTTCCTTTTTGTTTTTTTTAATCACTTTTGAGATATATATCCTGCTGGGTCAAAGGGTATCCATAGTTTTATAGGCCTTTGGGCATAGTTCCAAATTGCTCTACATAATAGTTGAATTATTTCACAACTCTACCAGTAGTGCATTAGTATCTCAATTTTCCCACATCTCCTTCAACATTTGCCATTTTTCTTTTCTCGCCTATTAGCCAATCTAATAGGTGTGAGATAGTACCTCAGAATTGTTTTAATTTGCTTTTCTCCCATCAATAGTGATTTAGAGCATTTTTTCACTTTATCTGAAAACTGCTTATGTTTTTTGATCATTTTTCATTTGGGGAATTGTTCTTATTTTTATAAATTTGACTCATTTCTCCATATATTTGAGAGATGATGCCTTTTTCAGAGAAACTTGCTTCAAAATTTTTTCAGTTAGGATTGCTAACTGTATTTCCCTTCATCCTATTTCTCCACATTTGTTCTATTCTCTCTCTCCCTTTACCCTATTCCTCCTCCAAAGTGGCTTGTTTCTGACTAACTCCTCCTCCAATATGCCCTCCTTTCTATGAGTACCCTCCCCAACCCCTTCCCCTCCTACAAAAATATGGAATGCTTCACTAATTTTTGTGTCATCCCTGTGAAGGGGCTATGCTAATCTTTGCGCCGCTCCAATTTTAGTATATGTGCTGCCAGGGTAAGCATGTGCTTCCAAAAGCATTTATTATGTGCTTGCCATAGGCCATGTACCATGTCAGCAGGGCTAAGATACTAGCAAGTAGGAAAGCCCTGTCCTCAGGGGACTTATCTTCTAATAGGGCTTCCTCTATAGAGGACTAATAGCCAGAGAGCAGTGTTTTGAACAGGGAAGTATCCTCCAGATGAAGGCCACAATGCTGGAGTGCAAATTTAAAAGTGAAAGGGCTTTTTAAAAGAAATGTATGGGAATGTATTTTGTTACTTGGGACAAACATGTGGGTGGTAGAAGTTAGTTTGCTGACATAAGGAAATGTGGTTTTTATGCCTATCTCTGGTTTGGCCACCCTCTGGCCTCACATGGAACTTTGTAGCTAATAATTGGACTCTTATGTTGCAGGGAGTATAGTATTCCTGGGATTCAGCGGAAACTTTAAACCAGCATGGACTAAGCTGTTTACCAGTCCTGCTGGACAGGGCCTTGGGCTGCTTGAAAAATACATACCTTTACAGCTGCAAGAGTATGGCTGCGATAAAGTCAACAGTATCCGAAGAAGAGACTTCGAGCTTTTAAAGAGAGCTTCAAGAGCACATTAGAGATTAAAATGTAACTTAAGAGCTAGTGGAAAATGTGAACTAACTTATTTAATTTATGGCATTTTAAATGACACTGTTAAAACCTGAGGAAATCATTTTGCTGTTCGTGACAGAAAGAAGCCTGAATTGACAGCTTCAATGCCAGTCTGTGCACCTTCTCATTGTACAAAATGTTAAAGAATTTATTCCTATTTGTAAAGCCAGTTTATTCAGAAAGTGTCTCTTCTCCCTTTCCCTCTATACCCTTCCCTCTCTTCCCTCCCCCCCTTCCTAGTTTGTATTTACTGTAAACAGTTTTCTACTTTTTGTATTGTGGAGAAACCTGGGGTGTCCACAGGAATGTGCCTGAGACTGTTTGGGGGCAAGTCTTGCTGCACCTTGGATTACTTGAAGTCTGACATTCAGTTGTGTGTCTGGTAGCTGTTTGAACTCATCAGGTGGCATGTGGAGATGATTCTTTTGTGCCTGTCCTCAGGCAGACTTTGAGGATTTTACGTGTTACTGACTAATTTTATTCTTGTTAGTTTCTAAGTGGCAGCTCAGGCGTGGCTTCTGTCCTTGTCAGGACATGGTCACTTTGTTCACTTTTACACTGAGTTTGTGGGGTGTGTGCATGTGTGTGTGTGTGTGTGTGTGTGTGTGTGTGTGAGTGTGTGCGTGTGCGTGCGTGCGCGTGCGCGTGTATGTTCAGTTTTCAAATAGTGAAATGAATTGGGAAGAAAGGGCTATTTTTGAGGTAAGAATTTCTTAACCTATGAACATCAGGCAATTTTTTTTTATTCCAGTATTAAAGTTTGAAGTTGATTGGGACCATTTTGCAGCTTTAATCCTTAGCCTGCTCTAGCTGTATATTTGTGTCTTATGTGCAGTGCTAAGTTGGATATTTACATTTGTTACTCATATTTAATAATCAGGCTCTCTTCCTGACCTGTGACTTTTTAGAACCTTGGGCCTTGCTTGGGCTCCAGTGATGCTTAAGCCTTTCTGCTCACAGATCTGCCTGAGGGTCTTAGGAAGCTAGCTACCTCCTGACATGGTTATTCCCAAGGGTAAGGGAATGAGCTTCTGGATCTGTTCTGAAGTGTAGAACTAGACCTTTTTATAGTCTAGAAAGAGTAGGTTATCCTGATTTATCACAGTTTTGAGATTAAGTAGAACAAAGTGGTAATTGTACCCTATTTCTCTCTCCAGTTATGTGCGTGGCATTCCCGTGGATGCAAAAGAGGGTTCCATGCAGCAAGGAGAGTGGCTAGACTCTTTAGGCAACAGATTATAGGATTCTAGATTTAGAACTGGAAGGAACTTTAGAGGTCATCTAATCCAAACCCTTCGTTTCATGGAAACTGAGGGATAGAGTGGTCACAGAGATCACATGTGTAAGAGCCAGGATTCAAACCCAGGTCCTCTGCCTCCAATCTAGTGTTCTTTCCACTGTATTACACTGCTAATCCAATAGGAAAAAGGAATCAATAGGTGGGTAGCTGGGTCCTTTGTCACTGAGTTAATCAGGTTTTTTAAATAAAACAAATGAGGGTAGGGGTGGGTTGGGATTGCTAGGGGAGATGGAGTTAGGGGAAGGGGTTGAGCATTAACACATACAACTCACTTTCTTCAACCATATGCAGGGGTGGGCATGACAGTGCCTTTGAGTAAAGGGAAAATTGATGAGCAGCTCTGACTCTTTCTATTATTTTACAAAGTATGCTACCTCAAAGTGCTACCAATAAAACTTCCAATTGTAAAAACACTGTGCTCGGTTTTATTCTTTAATCAAGTTCACCTTGAGTGGGGATGAGGTAAGTACTTGCTATGAGTGAGTCATGGTGGATTGGGACTTGGGAAAGGGACACAGGTTTGTCGACTTCTCTGTGATCCAAGTAGTCAGACAGCTCTATTTTGGGAGTAGGCTTTCATCCAAATTGAGAAAAGGAGCCACTCATAGTGAGACTCCACATGCTTTCTTTTTCCCAATCTTTTGATGCCACCAATCCCCAAGTCAGATCATCAGTGACAGGAGTCAGAGTGTCATGGGTGCTTCTTCAAGAAATGAAATGTGAAGACTTTACTGAAAGAAGAAAGGAGGGGTAACTGTCCACAAAGGAGAACTTTTATTAGGTAATAATGGGAAACCACATCTGACCTAAACCACAAAAATACCCATAATGCCCTAGTCCCAAACTCTAGTCCAGTACCCTAATTTCCTTGTGACTAAAATAAAGTTATAGTTGGCTTGCTTTTTTATTTGAGCATCTCACACCTTGCTTTATAATGTTAATCATAAATCAAAATGGGGTCTAATAACAATTTATTTGGGTAACCTTTTCATGGATAGCCTTGTCCACCACCTGTTAGCTTTTTTTAATAAAGCAAATTTAGTCATGTAAATTGATCCATGCATTTCAAGCAGAGAGTAGCTCTCAACCAGATGAGGTATTTGGTTGATTCCTGCTCCACCCCGCCCCCCAAAAGAATGTGGTACTATAATGAGAAATGCAAGGTGATCTCAAGTGTGCTCAGCCTCTGTTTTAAAGTTTTGTTGAAAGATTCCTTTCCTGCCACCTGAGAGATGACATGTCAAACTCAGTTTCCTTGACATTGGAATGAGAGAAGAAAGGCTGAGTCAGCCTATTTGGACTTCCAGCAGTCTCAGAGCTGATGTTTAGACTCTCTGGTATTTATGGCCCTCCATTCTTCTGCTGACTTCGTCAGAAATGAACACTTTCTCACACCATTAACTGGATATGTTCAATTTAGAGAGAAGGGGTGGGTTGGAGGCAAGTGGTAGAGAGGAAGTGCAGATCTTGAACGGCTGATAATTAGGCATTCCTTAAGAGATTAGAAAATATCTTCATCATCTGTATCAGCTCAACTGAAAGGATTGTAGGGTCATAGATTAGAGCTGGAAAAGACCACAGAAGCCACTAAATATCTCTGTGCCTCAGTTTGCTTGCTGTACACAACATTCTGTCTTTTCATAAACATGAGGGAATAATAGTGCCACCTGGGACGATGGCAGCTAAATCAGAATCCCAGTTATCTCTGCTGGTTCTAGCTCAAAGTAAACATAGACAATCCCAAATTTTCATTAGAGCCAACTGTTTATTCCCTTTGGTTATTTGGCAACAAATTCATAAAAAGTTAAACTCACATAATGAGTGTTAGGGCTAGACAGGACTTTAGATCATCCTGTCCAACTACATTTTTTTCAAATAAGGAAACTGAGGCCCAGACTGACTCATTTTAAGTTAGCTTTTCAATCCTTAATTGCTTTCACTAGCCCTTTACACTCTGCTTTCTCTAAGAGATGCTGGCAAAGAAGAAGGTAGCCAGAATATGAACTAGAATATTCCCTTCTCCAGGCTAAGCAGGTCCCTAAACTACTGAATCCTTTCTATTTTCTCTCTTTCCCTCACTCAAAATGTATTCTTCCTATGTTCCATTCCCTCAAGTCACAGCTCTGTTAGCCCTTGCTAAACTCAAACTGTAGGCTTCGTGGTTAGTATAGTCATCTTTCAGTTTACAAAGCCTTTTTTTCTTTTTTTACAAAAAATTAAATCTTTTTTTTCCTAATTACATGTAAAGGTCATTTTAAACAGGCATTTAAAAAAATGAATTCCAAATTTTCTCCGTTCCTCTCAACCTTTCTTTTTCTCACACCAACCTTGGGCAGTGGGCAAGGATTATTACTAACCTCATTTTACGGATGAAGAAACAGACTGGGAGAGGTGAAATGACTTGTTCATGGCCACATAGCATATAGATGGCACAGTGCTGGACCTGGAGTCAGGAAGACTCATCTTTCTTAGTTCAAATTGGACCTCAGATGCTTACTAGTTGTGTGAATCTGAACAAGTCACTTAACCCTGTTTGCCTCAGTTTCATCATCTGTCAAATGAACTGGAGAGGGAAATGGCAAACCACTCCAATATTTTTGCCAAGAAAGCCCCAATTGGGGTCACAAAGAGTTGGGCACAACTGAAAAATGACTGAACAACAACATAGCAATAAGTATCCGAGCATGGACTTAAACTCAGGTTATCATACTCTTAAATGCTTTTTTAAAAAGCTATATGATAGGGGGGCAGAGCCAAGATGGTGGCCGGGAAGCAGTGACTGGCGTGAGCTCTCCACCAAGTTCCTCCAAAAACCTATAAAACAATGGCTCTGAACCAATTTTAGAGCTGCAGAACCCACAAAGTGGCAGAGGGAAGCAGGGCTCCACCGCAGGACAGCCT
>CM053624.1:239727700-239747735 GCA_028646595.1 Phalanger gymnotis
AAATGGGGAGAAAATTTGTAATTCAAACGCCTGTGAAAATCAATGCTGAAAACCAAACATGTCAAAAATAAATTTAAAAAAAAAGCTATATGATATCTCCAGGGTTGATAGTGAATTAATGTTTTCCCTTCAGGCAATAGGTTAATATGTTTCCCCTGGGAGGGAGTATAGCAAGTGGACAGAGTACTAGATTCAAGTCAATGACTGGTTTTAGATACTACTGCTGACCAAGTAATATATATATACACATATATATGTATGTATATATATGTGTATATATATATGTGTGTGTATATGTATATATATGCACACACACATGTATATGTACGTATACATATATATGTATATATTGGAGTCAAAAGAGTTGGATTTGAATACAAAATACCCAATACCTACTTACTACTTTTGTGACCCAGCCCCCTAGAATTATGATCCTGTGGTTCTAGGTCTGACACTTTTGCAATAAGAAAACCCTTCAGATCAATGCAGCTGTTGCCATGACATCTTTCCAAAAGTTGACTCCTGCGTGTTCTGGGATGTCCTTTTCATTTGCAGTATCTTTCAATTACATCCTGTCAGGTTTATTTCAACAGCTGAAAGGAAGGCGTTTGGTAATTGTAACTTCTCTTGCTATAGTTTTATGATACAAACATGTATTGGTGTAATTCACTGTGGTTCTATGTGAGAAAACCCCCAAGAATCCAAACTTATTAGTAGATTCCATGATATTGGGTCCAAAGAAAGAGATGTAACGACAACAAAAAATAATTTGAGATGTGACCAGAATTAAAAAAAAAAACATCATATCAGGGTCCTTGATACATTTTGCCTGTATTTTTCAACTCTGAAAAATTCTTATTTGTCATGTGGTTAGAAAGAACAAGCAGTTATTAAGCAACTACTATGTGTCAGGCACTGTGCTAAGCCTTTTACAAACATGTAATTCTCACAACAACCTAGGGAGGTAGGTACTATTATTATCCCAATTTTATAATTGAGGAAACTGAGGCAGATAGAAATTAAGTGACTTGCTCAGGATTACACAACTAGTAAGTATCTGAGGCTGGATTTGAACTCAGGTCTTCCTAACACTAGGCCCAGCACCCTATCCACCGTGCCACCTAGCTGCCTCTCTGACACTAATTGTATGGATGAATTTTGTCAGGTTTCTTCCCTCTCTGGAACTTAGTTTCCTCCTCTATAAAATGAGGATGTTGGACTGATCAGGAATTTTTAACCTCTCCAAGTATGTTATGGACCCCTCTGGCAGGCTAATGAATTAAGTCAATGAACCTCTATTCAAAATGTTTTGTTTTATAAATCTATAATTGAAGGAAATGATAAATTTCAGTTAGAGGTCAGTGCAAATAAAAATTTTTTTTTCCTCATTCAAGTTAATAGAGCTCCTGAAATTTATTCATAGACCTCTTGGGGGTCCATAGACCCCAGGTTAAGAACCCCTGGATGAGATGATTTTTAAGGTCCTGGCCAGATTTGAAAGTACTGATTTTCTTGCATTTATGTAGCATTACTGTAAATAATTGGGTAGGCACTCTATATAGTAAGCACTTTGCCATATGAAGTCAGTGACCATATATTAAATGCATGCCATGTGCCAGGCACTGTGCAAAAAACTAAAGATACAAAGAAAGGCAAAAAACAATCCCTCCCTTAAGGGAGCCTACAATCTAAAGGTAGAAAGAAAATGCAAATAACCATATACAAAAGATTTTGTGTATATATGGAGAGAGAGAGGGGAGGAGAAAGAGAGAGAGAAAGAAAGAAGAGAGAGAGAGAGAGAGAGAGTGACAGAGAGAGAGACAGAGAGAGGCTAAATTAGAGATAATTTTAGAGGGTATTTAGTATGCTAATCATTGAGGAATGAGGTCAGGTTAATTAACATCATCTACAAGGCATCTGGTATGGGAGGATGAGCAGTGACTCTAGGCCTTCTCATGCTATGGAGGTTTGAGGCAGGAACTCATCACCAATTACTGAGTTGGAGTCATCCCAGGACTCAGGAAGCTGTGTTTCCTTGGAAAGGGAATTAAGAGGAAGAGTTAGCCTCTAGGGGTGAGGCAAGTTGTATCTCAAACTAACTAATCCCAGTAATAACTTCATCATCAGGTTTGTTACATCCTAATCTACTAAAACAACTCGAGAACGGCTCGTGTTGCCAACCCAGCCTTTTGCTTTTTATTTAATTTAATAAGCCAAATAATTAGTCTTTTTTGGTCTTTATACCAACTTCATGTCTCAAATTTAAAACTAAATAAATGAGAATGTGGGGTGGAGAGAGGCAGGGCAAGGAAATGCCAATTTTCCATTTTATTTTTCTAACCTGATCAAGCAAAGAATGTTTCTGAGACACTGATGTTACCCACAATGCCATTCATGTCATTCGTTTCCTCAGAATCCTTCAATGGTTCCCTGTGACAACCAAGTAAGGTTTAATTTCCTTAGACTGGCATTTGAGGCCCTCCACGACCTAGCTCTACTCCCATCTTTATAGCTGTTTTATTTTCTGAAGTTTAAAAATGGCTACATTTTGTTTTGACCCAGTAGCCATATCCTAACTGATTAATACCTACTCCCTTATCCTGGTACGTACAAAGTATGTTGGAGGAAAAATTAGGCCAAATTGCCTTTTAGACTTTGCAGGAGTTATTAATCTGGGGTCTGTGAACTATAAAAAAATGATAATTGTATTTCAATATATTTGGTTTCCTTTGTAATCCTGTGTATTTTTTTTTTATTTTTACACCTTTAATAACATAATTCTGAGAAGGGGCCAATAGGTTTTGCCAGACCACCAAAAAAGGTCAAGGATTCCTATAAGACAGTGATTGCAACTGATGGTACGTGTTACTTTTTGCTTTGTTAATGGAAAGGATGGATATGTGTTTTAACCTTAGTCAGTACCAACATTGCTCGTCCTATTTGATAGGAATGTTGTTGCCTTTTAGGGCTGCTTTTATTTATATCATTGTAGTCTTTGTGTGTATTATTCTTTTAGTTTTGCTTTCTTCACTCTGATTCATGTCATTCAAGTCTTCCCATGTTTTACTGACTTCTCATATCTGTAATCCTTTTAATAAGAGTCTTTCTAGTATTATCTCATGGTATAGTACTATATATGGCACACTCTAAAATCTAGGCAAACTGGACTGCTCTGTCTTCTGAACATGTCCTGGGCTATCTCATCTCTTTGCCTTTTTCCATTTCATAGGATTGTGAACATTTAGAGCTGAAGGTGACTTTTGAGGCTAAGGAGTCCAGTTTTACAAATAAGGAAACTTGTTTTACAAATAAGGAGACTGAGGCTAAAGAATCCAAGTGACTTGCCTGGGGTCATACAACTAATCAGTGTGCGAGGCAGGATTTAAACTCTAGTCTTCTGGACTCTAAGTGCATGCTCTATCCCCTATGCCTCTCTCTTCTCAGCTTTCTGTTTCTAGAATGCTAGAATTTTCTAGACTGTACTCCCTCCTCTCTTGTCTGGTAATATCCTACATATCCATTAAAGGCCAGCTCTTACAAAGTTATAGTGGAAAGAGACTAGAGTTGTTATCAGAAGACTTGGGTCTTTTGTCTGCCTGATGCATGACCTTAAGCAAGTTATTTTCCCTTAGCCTAGAATCTCACAGGACCAAAGGCTCATAGGATAATCATATATTTTGAGCTTAAAGGAACTTTCGAAGTCATCTCTTAGGTCCCTTCTGTCTCTGACATTCTATGAAATGACACCTCCTACATGAAGCCTTCTCTAATTTCTCTATTTCAACTGTAGGTAGCCTTTAATTTTCCTCTGCAGAAAATGCAGAAGACATAAGGGCAACTGGGAACAGAAACAGAATCACAAAACATTCAAACAGCTCATTAGATTTCCCCTGAAGGTAAACACAAGTCTGCTACTACTGAATAAGTAGTCCCTTTCATGTCGGGTGGGTGCTGTCTAAACAAGTTTCAGTTCTACTGTCCCCCTACCCTCTAACCCTTATCACCTTGGCATGGTTCACGATTCCAATCCTCCAGTGACCCTCAAGACTGGGAAAGTTCATTCTTAGGATATCTTTTCTCAAGCCAAGTAGAAGCACATATTTACCATGTACTCCTACAAGAACTTTACCAATGTGTCGGCCCCTAGGGCAGGGAAGGTCTATCTTCAGGAATTCTAGTCTCTGATATGTTCTCAGAAAAAGAATAGGAACATCAGAAATCATCAGGAGGTGCAAGGTGCAAGAAGGTGCAAGAAGCTGGCGCTACCTAGGTGAGCGCGCACCACTTATCACGATGCTTTGCCTGCAAAGCACCTTTGTCCACTCCTGGGGGTGGGTAGAGAAATTTTTTCTCCCCATCTATTGTTGTGTTCTTATCTAGCCCTGGCCCAAAGGAGAAGAAAAAGGGAGAAGGAGAGAAAGTGAAAGTGAGAAGGGATAGAGAAAGACAAGGAAGAGGAGAAGAGGGAGGAGGGAGATTGTAGAGAGAGGGGAAAGGAGAGAAGCGTGATCAACTTTCTTTAACAGGGGAGCAGCAGTAATTCCAAGAAAATCTCTGTTACCACTTATCTCAGAAGCAGCCCAGTCAATGGTAACCAATCAGAGGAGTTTCTTGTGTCCTCACAGCACAGTGCAGTGTTCATGCTTACCTCCATCAGATGCCCTTCAGATGCCTCCCGACAAAGTTCTATTCTCTATAATCTGATAAAGTTGATTGGAGCTCCTTTGATCAGCGCTCTTATCTGTATATAGCAGATGTGCTCTGGCTTTTCTCTCCCGGAGTCAAACTGCTATATTTCCTTTTGGATTCTTGGGGATAAAACTGAAGGGAAAGGATATCTTTTCTCTGCTGTCATCAGTTCAAGCCCTTATTGATTATGTTCCTCCATTGTTAGGGGCCTGTGACTAAAACCCTAGTTCCATTTAAGTATTTAGTATCAATTAGCTTTTACAAGGGGATATTTACTTCAAAGATATAACAAAAAGTATAAATCTTTCCCCTAACACATTGAGATATAATCTCCCCTGTGTTGGGAGGAATTAGGCTCAGTTCCTACATGGACAAATTTTTGTCTGGATATGGCACGCCTGTTGGGTGAGTCTTTCCCTTGGACTGTAATCCCAAAGGTGAGTTCCTCAGGGCTGTAAATCCTGGTCTGCATCCTGTGGTTGCTCTCCTAACCTTTCACACTCCCCAGTTAGACATTCCACTCTCTTCACCTAATATAGAAAGGACAAAGGACCAAGGTTTACTTCTTGGGGCCACATTGTCTCAGAATGAAGATAGCCCAAAGTCCTTCCCCCTCACCATATGACCAAAAATCTCTCCCACATGTTGAGACAAAGAGAGAAGCCTACGTAACTGACTCAGGCTTTTTGAAGATGCCAACAGTTCTGGCTAGGCAGCCAGTCAAAACGGGCTCCTGCCAACCGTTCATTCTCTACCATATCTCTAATGCTCTACTCCTACATGGCATCGTGATTTTCCTGGAAGCATTGCCCTAGCTTCCTCCACAGGGACAGGCTGCCTAAGTCAAGCACAGCAATAGAATCTATACCCCAGATAGAAACAAACCTCTATTACATATATTACAGTTATCTGCCTATGTGTCACATCTTCCTCCTCTCTCAGCAAATTATATTATAGGATCACAGACCTAGAACTGCAAGGAAGAAAGAAAGAAATTAACCATTAAGTGCTTACTATCTGCCAGTCACTGTATTAGGTGTTTTACAAATATCTTCTCATTTGATCTTCACAACAACTCTGGGAGGTAGGTGCTATTACTATTCACAGTTTACAGTTGGGGAGACTGAGGCAGATTAAGGGTTTTTTTAAGCTAACATTTATATAACACTTACTGTATGGCAGGCACTGTCCTAAGGGCTTTATAATCATTAACTCATTTGATTTTCACAACAACCCTGGGAGATAGGTGCTATTATTATCCCTATTTTACAGATGAGGAAACTGAGGCAAGCAGAAGATAAGTTACTTGTATAGGGTCACACAGCTAGTAAATATCTGAAGCTGGATTTGAACTCTGGTCTTCCTGACTAGGCAGGGAGCTAATGAGATCACCAAATAAGAGAACACATAATGAAAAGGAAACAAGGCCCAAGACGGAACCCTATGAGAAACTTATGATTGGGGAAAGACATGGGAGATGATCCAGAAAAGAAGACTAGAAGATTCATCAAACAAGTAGAAGAATTAGGACCAGAGTAGTATCTTAAATGCTCAGGACGGAGAGAGTATTCAGAGGAAGGGTGGTTAATAGTGTCAGATGCTGTAGAGAAGTCAAAAAAAAAGAAAGAGACTGAGAACAGGTCACCCGATGTAGCAATTAAGATTAGCAATTAGCGAAGTAAAATATAACAAATATGATCAGAAGGAACTCTGATTGATAATAGTTTGCCCCCTCTTCACCAGATGATATTAGAGAGCATAGATCTTTGTTAGACTGGAACACCTCCCATGAACTTTGACACGGGCACTTGGTCCCTTGCTGAGAGACATCTTCTTGGACAGGAGGATGTAGTGAGCTCCTCCGACTGGTCTCCAGTGATTCGAGCTGTTTCTGATCGAGGCCTGTGAGGCTGGACTCCTATTGGAAGGACCACTTCCTTTGTGGCCTTTAAGAAATGGGAAGAGAAGCAGACTTGCCTATCTCTTTTAGATACTTAGCTGCTTTAGACACTGCTTTTTCCCTTTGTATTTCAAATTTGAGTCCACGTGAGCCCAGAATCTCTCTTACCTGCCTCCCATCCCAACCAAGTTGTACAAAGGGATTCTGGGTACCTTTTGTAGGAAGCTAGAAATTCTGCAGGGCAGAGATAAGGGAATGAATTCCAGACAGGGGGCATTAGAGGTACTCTTGAATGATTCAGAGCCTGCTTTCATTTTTGCCATTCTTTCATTTTCTAGTATGGAAAAGACAAGACTTTCCAGAGTTTCAATGTTCAGAAATGTTCTTAGGCATGGGTTTTAGAAAATCTTTGGTCTGGGACAAGTTTAAACTTATTGCTTTGCATAGAGAACACTGAGACCCAGTGAGACTGACTTTCTTAAAGGCCACATAGCTAAAATAGTGGCCAAGCTAAGACTAGAATCCACGTTTCCTGGATACCAATCAGTGTTCCTGCTAATAAATCCAAGTGCTGTCCTCTGGTTTAAAGGCTGTCCATCCTAGCTATGTGGATTCCATGGTTACTAAGCCGAAGTTTTGTCTACTCCCCCCTCCCCCCATCCCCTCCCTGCCCCATCCCTTCCACTATCCCCATTAGACTGTACATTTCTCTTAATGCTTCATTTTATTCTGCAAACAGTGATACCAAATGCCCGAGCTTTCTACTTGTACAAAGTGTGAGGAGATTTTAGAGTGGAAGGTGTGTGCTTTTTTTGTGTGTGCATGCATACCATCACATGGACCACCTCTGGCTAGAAGACAAACCTGCTAGAGGGAGAGAATCAACATCTGGGTTTGAGCTAAGAGTGCTGAGCCAAGCCAAGATGGCCAAAGAGAGCACTAGGGCTTTGGATTCATTTAGTCCTGAGGCACAAACTAATTGAGAAAGAGCAACCGTTTCTCACAGTACTCCTTGAATGGGAACTTAGGGGCCCTAGTTTCTTTTGTGCAATCTGCTGCTGAACATTTTCTGCCATTTCGTCTGTTCCGACTTGTGGAGAGACAATTGTTCAAAAGGGAGATCTCTGGACAGCTTGGCTGCACTGACAAATTTTCCTAGGAAAATTTCCATAGGCATTCTAGGACTAGGAACAAACAGCTCAGAGGAATGTTCTTTGTACTGAATAAAGAATCTAGCTGTGGCCAGCAGCCCAGGCCCAGCCCAAGGAATTCCAAAGAATACAGCAGTTTTGTGAATTGCGAGTCACTTGTCTGCCCACAATGCTAATTGTTTCACATCAGCAACTTGGTGCATGTTGTCCTGAAGGAGGTGGGCTTGAGGCTTCAATGGTTTACTTGTTAAACCCAGCTGCCTCCCAGTTCATGTTCAACAGAGGTCGCAGTTAGAAAGGATGGCAGCTGGGAGACGACTAAAGTAAACATTGCCTCCACCTCTCTCTGTATCGTAAATGACTTCCTCTTCACTGGCAGCACTTTGCTGCCAGATGCTGGATCTATCTGTGTGTTCTTCTGCGGGGTTTTATTTTCCTGGGAAGGGACCCTCTGTCCTCATGGCTAGCAGACATCAAAATGCCATCTTTCAAACAAACGGCAAAGGAATGGCATGGTAGTTAAGATCTGGTGAACCTTGGGTCAACATGACACAGGGAATTGGGAGACCTTGGGGAAAAAAATAACCTCAAAATGTGAAAGGCTTTGTTTGGAAAAGCTCACAGGATAAAAGTCAGCTAGATCTAAGCAAACACCACATCTAGATGTGAACTTAAAAATAAGACATTGTACAAACCACAGATAGCTTGTCCATTTCTCATGCCAATGACTAGGTTTTGAGTTCTGTGGGACAGTGGTTCTAATGGGCTGTGTTCTTACTTTGACACCACCACCAAGGGCTGGTTGGTGGCAGTCTGGGAACTAGCTGGGTTCTATGACTTTATAGATGAGTTTTACTTTTCTCCATTTTTGTTCCTGTTTGTAGTTTTCCTGTTAAGTAGCTTCTAGGTCAATATAAGAGAAAAGGTTACTCACAGACAACTGGGTGGTAAAGAGAACTGAGAATTTTTATGTGCCTTATCAAATGAGATATTTGCAAAAGGTGCTTAGCACAGTGCCTGGCACATGATAGATGCCATATAAATGCTTATTCCCTTCCCCCTTCCCTCTCTTATGTGTCTTAGCTCTTAGAAAATGATTTTACCAAAGGATAGTATCATTATGATTAATTTCAATTCAATTCAATAAACATTTATTGAATGCCTACTGTGTGCCAGGCACTGTGCTGAGTGCCAGAGATACAAACAAGAAAAAGAAAGTCTGCCCTTAAGCAACTTACAATCTAATGGGGAAAGACAGCACACATAAGGAAGCTGAAAAGGGGTATGGTATCATACCCAGTGGGTATGATGTTCTGTGGAGTGGAAAACAAAGCAGGGCTGCTGATGGGAAATATACAGTTACCTGGAAAGTTCTGAAAGCTCAAAGCCCTCTATAAATAAAGGAAGACTTTGGGAAGAATCTTTTGCTTAGCCTTGAATCAGAGGAGAGGGGCAACTGAGGGGGGTGAGAAGCTGTTGAGTATCAAAAATGGAGCCAGTCTTCATGGCAATGAGACTTCAATTCTGATGAAAGCAAGAATCTGTCGTTTTCTATATGAGGAAATAGAAGCATAGGAGACAAAATTTCACTTAATTAAGTGTTTACCTATCAGCTTTATATCCAAGGTGCTATGCTAGAGGCTTGGCTTATATAGATAAAAACAAAACAATTCCTGCCCTCCAGGAGTTTAGGTCTCATAGAGGGTTGGGGTAGGGGAAATAGGTTGGCACTCTCCAAAGAAGCCTGAAGAGAAACTGGGGACTGAATGCAAGTCTCCTGCTGGTCTATCTTCCACCAGGAACAAAGCTCAGTGGTGCGTATGACTAGTAGAATCCTGAGATCTTGTCTCTTCAACTTTACTTAACCTGTCCTAACCTCTCTGCTTAGTCTTATATCTATACGTGCCTATTAGGCATCTAGAACTAGATATCTAGTAGATAGCTTAAACTTGAGGTATCTAAGATTGAACTCACTATCTTTTTCCCTAAAGGCCCTTCCCTTTCCAAATTTCCCTATAACTGTTGAGTGCACGATATCATCCTCCCAGTCCCCCGGGGCTCACAACCTAGAGGTCATCCTCAGCTACTTAATCACAATAGCCCCTGTATCCAATCTGTTGTCAAGGGTGGTTGATTTTACTATTGTAACAGTTCTCACTTATGCCTCCACTCTACTGACATTGCCTCCACCCCAGAAGCACCCTGTACCCTGGTGCAGGCCTTCATCACTTCATACCTAGACTATTGCAACAGGCTGCTGGTTGGTCTGCCCACTACAAGCTTCTTTGAACTCCAGTGGTTCCCTATCATCTTCAGAATCAAAGATAAAATCCTTTGTTTGGCATTCAAAGCCTTTCATAACCTGCCCTCTTCCTTTCTTTTCTAATCTTATACCTTAAACCAGGGGTGTGGAACCTGCGGCCTCGAGGCTACATGTGGCCCTCTAGGTCTTTGGGTGTGGCCTTTTGACTGAGTCCAAGTTTTACAGAACAAATCCTTTTATTAAGGAAATTAACAAAAAATGAAAAGATTTGTTCTGTTCAAATCCTTTTATTAAGGAAATTAATAAAAAATGAAAAGATTTGTTCTGTAAAACTTGGACTCAGCCACACCCAAAGACCTAGAGGGCCACATGTAGCCTTGAGGCCGCAGGTTCCCCACCCCTGCCTTAGACCCTACCACTGACTCTGCAGTGACTCTGGCCAAGACACTCCCTATGTTGGCTCTGGACATTTTCTCTGGTTGTCTCCCATGACTGGGATGATCTCTCAAATCATCTCTATCTCCTGGCTTCTCTGGATTCCTTCAAGTCCCAGTTAAAACCTCCCCTTCTACAGGAAGACTTGCTCAATCCTTCTTAATTCTAATGCCTTCCCTTTGTTAATTATTTCCCATTTTTCCTTTATATACCTTCTATACCATAATTTGCATATTGTTTCCCCCATCAGACTGCCTGCTCCTTGAGGTCAGGGACTGTAGCCTCATTGCTTAGCACAGAGCTTAGAACATAGTAGGTGCTTAATAAATGTATATTCACTGACTGCTGGCAGGAATCACATTTTTCGTCTTTTTGCCTACATCCCCATCCCCATATGATACTCACTAAATGGCTGCTGAATTAATGTCATTTTTGTATCTGAGGAAAGATATTACAATAAATTAATTCTCTGCTAGTGAATAGAATATATACACATTTATGTACATAATACACAGATATGTATAATGTACATGTATATTTAATTTGTGTTTATAGTGTATGTATACATAATTTGAATTATAATAATGATAATATGTATATAATATATACATGTGGGTATAGTATACATACAAAAGTTTATATATTTATATATGTACATGTTATGTACATACACATATGTATGCATGCATTCTGCTGTTTTCTGTGCCATCCACAGGTAGATACACAGGTATACACAGGTAGAGGATTGTTTCCCATCCTCACCTCAGAGGTCCCAACTGTCCCAGGAGCACAAAGGTAGGACCTGTCACCTGGCTTCCAATTCTGCACAGACTGACCCAGAGGAAGACATAGAGACTCATGAAAAGAAATTCCAGCTACTTCAGCAATAGAATTCTTTAGAGTTCCAAACACACATTCTTGTTCTGAAGTCAACTGGCATAACTACTTTTCAACAAAAGAAAAAGTACAAAAATGATTGAATTTGGAATTGCTATGGTAAATATAGGACAAATTATTGGAAGACAACCCAAAGGGTTGTCCTTGCTTCTTCTCTTTCTCCATCCTGCTATGTGGCTGATCATTGGTAACTCCTCCAAAGAAAAAGCAAGGCAGCCGATATAATTTAGATCACTAAGCTTTTCTTTTTTTAAAGTAAAAGTCTTGATAAGAGAATTATTAGAAAAAGAAATTGAAACTATATTAAATGAGGCCTTGGATTTCCAGTGAATTTAATTTCTTTGGATTGTCATTGCCCTGATTATTAAAGATATCAGAAAGTTAACTATAATAATGCTTTGTGTAGCACAATTTTATAAAGAGCAGCCTCATTTAAAGGCCCAAAGCATCAAATGGAACTACTCTTTAATAAGCCATCTTATAGAAAGATCCTTGAACATAGTAGATCCTGGTAGAAACAAAGGTAAAACTGGTAAAAAAAAAATTATGTCTTTATTTAAAAGAACCTTTTATTTAAAAGAACCAAAACTCTCCTTCTTCTAAAACCATAAAATAAAGAAGCAAAAAACCCAAACTTGTTTTATTTCAGAGGGAGTGCAAATCTGGCTCACTTAAAGAAATCAAGTTATATATTATTCACTCAAGGGAAGCAGCTCCGAATGAATAAATTAGGAACAGGTGGAAGTAGATAGGGATTCTATAAGAATTCCCTTCAAAGCTAGCTCTGCTAGGGGGCCTGAGGGGGCAGAAGTAGGAACCTGCAGAAGCTACAACGAAAAACCTACAAACAATTAGAGTTATTCCCAAAGTGGAATGGACTGCCTTGGTAGGCAACAGACTCTTTCACGCTGTATATTATATAGGAGAATTTCTTATTCACTTGTGTTTAAACTAATTGGCTTCTGAGGTGTATTCTAACTTTGAGAATTTATATCTTAGGGAGGAACATGATCAAGGTCTTCAAGTATTTTTTGGGCTGTCATACGTAAGAGAAATTAGATTTATTCTGTTTGGCTCCAGAAAGCAGAACTAGGAGTGTGTAACACAGAGGCAGAGTTTGGCTTGATGTAAAGAGAAACTTTCTAACAGCTCCTAGAGCTATCCAAAGTGGAATTGCCTGCCTTTGGAAGTAGTGGGTTCATTGCTGTGCCAACAAAGCATACCCGGCCACTTGTCAAAGGTGTTGTTGAAAGGGATTACTGTTCAGCCTGGTGTTAGACTGGATGACTTCCGAAGTCTTTTCTAACTCTGAGATTCCATTCCATGATTTAAATAAACTTTAAGTGTCTGTATCTGGGATACAGCCTCAGCATCACTCATTCAATCATCAATCAACCTGCTATGTTCTAGGTACTGTGGATACAAGGACAAAATGAAACTTAGTTCTTGTCTTCAAGTAGATATCTGGGGAGAAAACATGTCCATATATAGGTCTATACAAAATACATGATAGTTTTTAGGGGAAGGCAATAGTAACTGAAGGATGTGAAAAGACACCATCTAGATGGTGATACATGAGCTGAACTTTGGAGGAAACAAAGATATCAAGAGGCAGAAATGAGGAAGAAGGGAATTCCAGGCATGGGGAATGGTTACAGAAAGGGCATTGGGATGGAAAATTTATTATCTAAAAAAAAAGAAAAAAAGAAAATTTATTATCTGTGTGACCCTGAGCAAGTTAGTTCAGCACTTTGGACCTCACTTTCCTCATATGTAAAATGAGAAGGTTGTATTTGATGGACCCTATGGCCTCTTCTGGAGGAAGCTAGATAGCTCAGTGGATAGAGCACTGGGCCTGGAGTCAGGAAGACCTGAGTTCAAAGCTGACCTCGGACCTTGCTAGCTGTGTGATCCTGGACCAATCACTTATCCTCTGTTTGCCTTAACCCCTGGAGAAGGAAATGGCAAACCACTCTAATAACTTTGCCCATTGACCCCATGGATGGTATGGTTCACAGGATCACAAAAGGTCATACGACTCGATAACAACAACAATGGTCTATTCCATCGCTGTACCAATGATCTCATGAACAAATAAGCCTCTAGTACGTCATACCACATGTCAGGCGTTGTGCTAGGCACTGGAGATAAGAAGACACAAGTGAAACTCCTACCTTCATGGAGATTCAATTGGGGGAGACAACATATATATATATATGTATGCATATATATATATATATATATATATATATACATAGACACACATATACACATATCTATTGTGTGTGTGTGTGTGTGTGTGCGTGTGTGTGTGTGTGTGTATGGTGATTTTTTGGAGGCAGGGCACTATGCAGCTTGGAGTGGGGAGGGATTGGGAATGGCTTCATGTAGAAATTGCTGTTTGAGTTGAACTTTGAAGGAAACCAGGGACTCTTTGAGGCAAGGATTACATTCAAAGAATGGGGGCAGGGGAAGGGCTGCCAGTGCAAAAGTCACAGTGATGGAAAATCAAGTGCTAAATATGAGAAACCGTAAGAAGGGTCAGTTTGCACAATGCATAAAAAGACTGGAAAGGTAGCTTAGCTTGGGGTCAGGCTAGGAGGGGTTTTAAATGCCAAAGGATTTAAAATTTGATCCTGGAAGGAATAGAGAGTCATTAGAGTTTATTGAGTAGGAGAGGTAAATGATTAGATCTGTGCTTTAGGAAAAATCACTTTGACAGTGATGAATTATAGTAGGGATGGAATTGAGACAAAGAGACCAATTAGAAGGCTATTGAATCCATCTAAATGAGAGATGATGAATGTCTGAACTAGGGTGGTGGCTATGTGGATGGTGAGAAGGTTGCAAGAGATGTTATAAACAAAATTTGACAGCTGAGTGGCTATGTAGGCTGAATAAAAATGATTAGTTGAACATGACATTGACATTACAAATCTGAATGAAAGGATGGTAGTGCCTTTAACATAATAGAGAAGTTTGGAAGAGGGATGGGTTTGACAAGAAAAGATAGAGAGTTCTGTTTGATGCATGATTTAGCCTGAGATATATATGGGGCATCCTGTTTGAAATATCTAAAAAGCATTTGGAGATGCAGTACTTGAGTTCAGGAGAGAGACTGAAGTTGAATGTGTAGGTCTGGGAGTCATCTGCATAGAGAATATAACTAAATCCAGGGAAACTGGTGAGGTCATTGAGAGAGAGAGAGAGAGAGAGAGAGAGAGAGAGAGAGAGAGAGAGAGCAGCCTGGGATAGAGCCTTGAGGTTTACCCACAGTTAGGGGGTAGAATATGGATGATGATTCTGCAAAGAGATAATCTGATAGATAGGAAGAAAACCAAGAAAAAGCATTTCATGAAAATCCATAGAGGAGAGTGCATCCAGAAGGAGAAGGTGACCAATTGTTACAAATACTGTAGAGAAATCAAGGATGAGAACTGAGAAAAGGCTATTAGGTTTGGCAATTTAAAGATTATTAAAATCTGTGGAGAGAGCAATTTCAGTACAAAAGTAAGAGGATAGGAAGTAAAGGCAAAGGGTATAGATAGCTTTTTTTTTCCTGGTAGTTTGGTTGAGAAAGGGAGGGGAAGATAGAGGATAACATCCTTTGTTATCCCATATAGTAGAATAATGGACTCCATTTTTCAGTAAAATATGAAGTGAGATCTTCGGTGAAGAGAATGTGGGCAGTAAATGGTTTGGCATGGTTGAGAGAAGATTTGGAAGAGCCACCTCGGGAAATGAGAGAGAATCAACTGGGGAGGAGTAAAATAATTGTTGTACTGCAGATCAGTGAATCAAATATTTATTAAAGTGCTTACTATGTGTCAGGTGGGCAGCTAGGTGGTGAAGTGGATAGACTGCTGGACCTGAAGTCAGGAACACTTATTTTTCTTAGTTCAAATCTGGCTTCAGACACTTACTAGTTGCGTGACCCTGGGGAAGTCACTTAGCCCTGTGAGAGGAGTTGGCAGGGTTTAGTGAAAGTTTTTTGAAGATGGAGAAAATTTCAACATTTTTGTAGGCAGTAGAAAAGGAACCATTAGCTAGAATAAGACTGATGGATGATTAGAGAGAGAGAGGTGGTGATAGCAGGGGCAATCTGCTGGAAAACAGAGGAGGGGTATGATCAAGGGTAAATAAGAGAGGCTGGATTTGTTGGAGAGTAAAGGAGGAGAGATTTGGGATGATGTTAAGGGATGTGGAGTGATGTAGAAAAGAGGGACCTCGGAGACTCTTTCCAACTCCGAGATTCTATAATTCAATGAAAGTGAAGTCAATTAATTTGATCCCTCAACATTTATTCAAGGACCTCATGGTGAAGGTGAAGGTATAGTACTTTGGAAATGTTGACATATTTCTTGGAGACTTGCCCTGTAATCTTAAACTAGTGATAGAAACATTACTAAATCCCAAATTGCACGTCTTCTACAACATACCATAGTAGAACAGATTCTTGGCTAGAGAGCTGGGGTCTATCCTAGGTGATTATAAGCAAATCACTTTCTTTTGCTGGCCTTCAGACTCCTGGTCTTTCCACTACACCATTACATTTCATTTCATAGAACAGTGCTTTGTGAGTTAGAGGACTTGGGTTCAAATCCTGCCTTTATTGTTTACTACTTGTGAGTTCTTAGTTCTTAAACCTACCTTTCTGGGTCTCAGGTTCCTCATCTTTCCACTTCCTCCTGTGTTAGGAGTGGAACCTGTTGTATATAGGCTAGGCTGATCCTTTAAGAGAGAATGGGGAGAGCATTTGGCTTCCTTCTTGACTAAGGTTTAAAAGGCCCATCCTATGGGGAGTTATCAAAAGAGGTTTTACCTGAATTCCTATTGCCCTGTGGGCAATGCCTTTCTGGCCTTGCCAGAAAGTGAGTTGTCATAGCCTTATGGTAGGTTGCAATAGTGCCTTTTTAACCTTAGAAATTGTATTCTTTATGCTTTGTCACTACTAAAGCTTTTTTTGACATTTTATAGTTCACAAGTGCCTTCTTGCATTTGTAACCTGGCTTCTCCCTAGTCGTGCTGGAAAGAAACAGCCCTGTGCTACACACTGAGTATGGAAGGAGACACTGGCTCCTGTTTGGCAGAGGGCATGTTGAACTTGAGACCGCATAATTATGTAAGAGACTTCCATAACATTGATTTCAGTGCTTTTTGGAGGGACTTGTATTTGTTTCCAGAGAAACTCTTCAGGAGAGACAGATGAAGAAAGAATTTGGAAGCTGCAGACACATGAGGGAACTGTCCCCTCAACATGGCCGGATTTGCCACTTTGCTTCTCTTGAGTTTTCCTGGGTAACATTAGACCCCTCTCTCTTGGTTTGAGCTGAGTTTTTAATCTTACTTCCATTTGAAAATCTTAATTCACTTTTGTGTATTATTTGGTATTTTCTGTAGTTATACAAAGTGATCTCAATGAATGTATGAATTATTGTCTAAATCAACGTTAAAAACTAAAACATCAGTGAGTATATTGATTTTTTGAATTTCTGCTTCTTTTTTTCTGGCTACTGAGGGCAGCTACTGACCCTGCACTAATTTAATCAGGCAGCTCATGATAGAAAGTGAAAGGAGTATCTTGGAGGTGATGAAATAACTCTTTGCTTTCTGTTTATTTTGCTTGGATCAATGAATTCACTTCCTGTGGGCTATTTGTGAAGGTCTTGGCATTTGGGGAGAAGGAGCTAAGCTGATGATTGTGCTCTAAGGGTTACCCTTAGCCTTAGGAGAGGCAGCTAGCTGGTGTGGTACAGCACAGAGCCCTGGAATCAGAAAGACCTGAGTTCAAATCCAGCCTTAGACACTTAGTAGCCGTGTGATCTTGGGTAAGTCATTAAAGCTCCAATCGCCTCTGTTTCTTCAACTACAAAATGAATATTTCTCGGCGTTATTGTGAAGATCAAATGAAATAATATTTGCAAAAGAGTTTAGCCCAGTGCCTGGCACAGAGTTATTGTTATATAAATGCTTATTCCCTTTTCTTTTCCCTCTCCCTCACCCTTAAGAGTGATCCAGGAGGTGGCTTTCCTTCTGAACCAGATTCGTACTCCTAGACCAGGAATGTTTTGAAGCGTAGATAGAATTCTAGCTCAATACTCCTTTCAGAGGTTGGAAGAAAGAGTACCTAGCCTGAATGCCCTTTCCTTTAGCTAAAATGCTGGCAATGAGATGCCTCCCTTGGCTCTCTTCTCTCCTGAGGTGGGGGTGAGTTCTAGACCATATTTCTCTAGGAAACTCAACTATTGCATCTATACAGCTGGTCAATCCATTTGGACATATAAGGACCTATCTTATATATATGGATACCCCTCTATATTACACATTCTAACCTTGAGTCTGAGTTAGGCCTGGCTCAGAAAACCTGTCTGTGGTATATCACCTCATTTTATAAGACATTGGATTCTGAATCAGAGGACTTGGGTTCAAATTCTGGCTCATTTGCTTACTACCTGTGGGAACTTGGGTCAGCCTTTTTGGGCTTCCATTTCTTCTTTTTAAAAATGGAGGAGGTTGAATTCGATGATCCTTGAGGTCCCTTCTATTTGTTATTCTGACTCTTATCTTGAAAGAACTTTTAACCTTCCCTCCTCCCCCCAAATCTTTGCTCATTCATCTTAGAAACCAAAACTTTAGGTTTCTTTAGTTTTCCTTTAACTAGGGAGGAAGTAACAAGGAAAGATGCTAACATTGCAAAATTACTAACGCCCAACAACGGAAACAGAGCTGGCTCTGATGACGTCTTAGAGTTGGAGCTGCTAAGGCAAGGGTGAGTAAAGCTTTTTTTTTTTTTCTCCAGTCCCAATATGTCATTCAGGAATGGACAATCATGCAGGAAATAGCTCAATTGCAAATGAGGACAGTAGAACACATGGTTCACTGGAAGACGCTGTCCCTGAAGCAAACACACATTAGGAACAATTCATCAGATCAATTTCCTTCCTTTGTTATGCTATAGCATTTCACTGGGGTTCTGTGATAAATTATGATTCACTTTTTCTTTACTTCATGCTTCCTCTGCTTCCAAAACATATGTTCCCAGTCTTATATATACAAAGCTGGTGATTACAAGTCATCTTTCATGACTTTGTGGGTGAATTTTGGGGTTCATTCTGCCTGAGAGTTAAAGGCTGCCAGACAATATGATACATACTTGGGGTAGGCTACTGATTTTTCCCATATTCCTTCTTTTCCCATAAATTTCAAAAGACCCATTTCACAAAGATATCATTTTCCCTTGTCTAGACACACATTTAAAAGTATTTGTTACCTAGAAATGATTTCCTTTTTCCATTCTTTATAAAACAATAAAGACTTCATTGTACTGAAGTAGACATGTTCCTCTAAAAGCAGTTTCTCAAGGGCAAATAGATGGAAGAAAAATAAATATCAAAATGTCAAAAATTCCACTCATAATGCTTGAATGGGGTAATTACTTTCTAGCGCTAGGCAGACATTGTCTTTGTCAAAAGAACTGGATGTGGGTGATTCAGGTGAAGAATTGAGTCATCTAGCAGAGAAGGACATCACCATAATGTCATATAAACGTGCAGCTGGTTCTTCTGTTCTACTCCTATCTCAGGTAAAGCAAGGACTGCAGGTTGTCTGTCTCAGACCAGAGTCTATGAGCTAAGCCTGGTCATAGACTGCCACCCAGCTGGTGGCTTTGTGAACACAAGAGCACTCTGTCTGACTGCAAATCCTGACAGTGGAGCATCACAGTTGTATCCTGACATCCAAGGATCTCAGACGACAAGACAACTTGATCCTGAGCCAGGGGCCAAAGCCTCACTTACCCAGCAGGGAAGGGAAAACTGACCCCAAGCAATGAGGAATGTGGTCACACACAGCTTCAGGGCAGGTGTGTTCTGAGTCCTGTGGTCTTTTAAAAAAATTATAGCTGTTTTTTATTTTTACATTACATACGTTTACAGATTTCTCCCACTTTAGGAGACATCTCTTCTAAATATAAAGTGCAAGAGTTGAATGAGTTTTACAGTTAAATAAAACATATAGTACAGTGACTTCACCTGAACTGTATATGCACACTCAACATTTTATATCTGTAGCTCTTCCCACACATCTCTCTTACTCTTTTTAAAAAAAATTTTATTTATTAATTTATTTAATATATTTAGTTTTCAGCATTGATTTTCACGAGAGTTTGAATTACAATTTTTCTCCCCATTTCTACCCTCCCCCTCACTCCAAGATGGCATATATTCTGGTTGCCCTGTTCCCCAGTCAGCCCTCCCTTCTGTCATCCCACTCCCCTCACATCCCCTTTTCCCTTACTTTCTTGTAGGGCAAGATAAATTTCTATGCCCCATTACCTGTGTATTTTATTTCCTAGTTGCATGCAAAAATTTTTCTTTTTTGTTTTTGAATGTCTGTTTTTAAAACTTTGAGTTCCAAATTCTCTCCCCTCTTCCCTCCCCACCCAGCCTCCCTAAGAAGAAAAGCAATTCAACATAGGCCACATGTGTATCATTATGTATAACCGTTCCACAATACTCATGTTGTGAAAGACTAACTATATTTTGCTCCTTCCTAACCTATCCCCCTTTTTTGAATTTTCTCCCTTCACCCTGTCCCTTTTCAAAAGTGTTTGTTTTTGATTACCTCCTCCCAATATCTGTCCTCCCTTCTATCATCCCCCCTTTTTTAATCTTCTTCCTCCTTCTTTCCTGTGGGGTAAGA
>CM053624.1:239748235-239781468 GCA_028646595.1 Phalanger gymnotis
CATTGGCTTTTTGGAGCTCTTTTGCCATTTGACTTAGTCTATTTTTTAAGGTGTTGTTTTCTTCAGTATATTTTTCAGTATTTTTTGGGTCTCCTTTAGCAAGTCATTGACTTGTTTTTCATGGTTTTCTCCCATCCTTCTCATTTCTCTTCCCATTTTTTCCTCTACTTCTCTAACTTGCTTTTCCAAACCCTTTTTGAGCTCTTCCATGGCCTGAGACCAGTTCATGTTTTTCTTGGAGGCTTTTGTTGTAGGCTCTTTGACTTTGTTGACTTCTTCTGGCTGTATGTTTTGGTCTTCTTTGTCACCAAAGAAAGATTCCAATGTCTGAGACTGAATCTGGGTACGTTTTCTCTGCCTGGCCATGTTCCCAACCAACTTACTTGACCCTTGAGGTTTTCAGTGAGGTATGACTGCTTGTAGAGTAAAGTGTCCTATGTTCCAAGCTTGGGGGAATGTGCTGTTGATTTCAGAGCTCTTACAGCCAGCTCTGCCACACCAGCACTCCTCCTTCCCCAAGAGCCCCTAACCTGGATTGGACTCAGATCTTCAGCAGGGTCTGCACTCCTGCTCTGGTCTGCCACTTAATTCCTCCCACCAGGTGGGCCTGGGGCCAGAAGCAACTGCAGCTGTAGTTCTGTATCTGCCCCATCTCCGTGGCCCCCAGGGTGGTGGCTGAACCGCAAACTCTATCACCCTGTCTCCAGCAGCTTTTCCCACTAACCTTCTCTGTTGTCTTTGGTGTTTGTGAGTTGAGAAGTCTAGTAACTGCTGCAGCTCACTGATTCAGGGCGCTAGGGCACGCTCCGCCTGGCTCTGGTCTGGTTGGTCCGCCCCACCCAAGTTGGGCTCTGCTCCCCTCTGCTCCCAGCTCTGTGTGGGATAGACCTTACCCAGAGACCATCCAGGCTGTCCTGGGCTAGAGCCCTGCTTCCCTCCGCTATTTTGTGGGTTCTGCAGTTCTTCTCTGTTGTGTTTGATGTTTGTGGGTTGAAAAGTCTGTCAACTGCCACAGCTCACTCACAGAGCACTAGGTCCCACTCTTCCTGGCTCCTCATCTGGTTGGTCCATGTGGCCCACGCTGGGTTCTGCTCTGCTCTGCTCTGCTCCCAGTCCATGTGCGAAAGACCTTACCCAGCAACCATCCAGGCTGTCCTGGGCTGTAGCCCTGCTTCCCTCTGCCATTTCATGGGCTCTGCAGTTCTAGAATTGGTTCAGAGCCATTTTTTATAGGTTTTTGGAGGGACTTGTCAGGGAGCTCCCTGCTAGTCCCTGCTTTCCAGCCGCCATCTTGAAGAAATTGTTCTTATCTGCCCATTCTACCAGGGGAAATCTTCACATGCTTGGGGTAGACACTCCCCTAATTCACCAATGGGTTTGAGACCCTTTGGTTACCCTCAACCTGGTTCAGCCCATCTGCCAAAACAGATTACCAAGGTGTGGCCACTGTGCATGCCACAGGTTCTTGGAGCCTATGAGAGTTGGATGGAACAGGTGGACACCAAAGGTGGAAAGCAATCCTGAGAAGGACTTGGCAGCCATCACACCAGAGGTACCAGTCCCCCCTGAACACACCCTATACCCATGAGATGCACAAGTCTTCAGTAGTAAGTGACCATTGCTGTTGCTGTTTCTAATTCCACCCCTCCCGGTGACTTCCTTCCAATTCTGGTAGTCT
Organism: Phalanger gymnotis; assembly: GCA_028646595.1. NCBI lineage: Eukaryota > Metazoa > Chordata > Mammalia > Diprotodontia > Phalangeridae > Phalanger > Phalanger gymnotis. The sequence goes on from CM053624.1 coordinate 239,749,914, forward strand.
GAACCTACTGTAGCATTAAAGTCACCCGGAATTATAAACTTATACTCTTTTGGTACATTGATGATAAGAGTCTCCAGGTCTTCATAAAATTTTTCTTTGACCTCATCAGGGTTCATCATGGTGGGAACATAGGCACTGATGATGGTGGCATGACATTTTCCTGCAAGTGGCAATCGCATTGTCATGAGCTGTCGTTCACTCCTTTTGGCAGGCATACAAGCTTGTTGAATAGATTAACTTTGATTGCAAAACCTACACTACCTTCACAGCACTCCCCTGCACTGCAGCCACTCCAGAAAAATGTGTATCCAGCCTTCATTTGCCAACCTTGTTTCACTCAGGGCTGCTATTTGGATGCAATACCTACTGAGTTTTCTTGCAACAAGAGCTGTTCTTTTTTCATGTCTACAGGATTTTGTGTTGTCTATAAGTGTGCACACCTTCCATGTGCCAATGGTGAGCTGGAATTGCCTTTGCAGACGTTTTTGTACATTTCTTTGTGTTTCGACTGCAGAGCAAGCTTCCCTGCCTCTGTGGTTATCAGGCCAGGGTTGGGTAAGCAGACAATTTTTAGGGCACCTTTTCTAACCCCTTCCTCACCAGGAGGTGACCAGTGTGATCCTTAAAAGGCTGCTCAGACACCCAGGGGGGCTGCTGAATCACACTACTGCTTCCGGTGAAAAGACAACCCTATGGCCTGGGCCGCCTGTGTACAAGATTGTGACTACAGCTCCCAGTGTATCCGCACTTGCTGTTCTGCCATTTGCCTGTTGCCACAGGACTTTGAGATAGGTATAATGGTATAGATGATGTCTTCTGATTTGTGTGTAAATTGTATTTAAGTGAGGCAGAGATGCACGAAGTCATCAGCCTCACTCTCTCCTCTGGAGTCATCCCAGTCCAGTGACAGGACAGAATCAAGATGACTGGCGATGACTCAAGATGCAGCATATGACTGCATGTGGTAAAGCACCTGGTAATGATTCTATTCCAGCTGAGATTTACAAAGTGGGAGATTCATTGCTCATACAAAAGCTGACTGAAATTTTCCAGATTATATGGCAAGAGGAGGTTATCCCACAGGAGTTCAAGGATGCCTCCATTGTCCATCTCTATAAAGGTAAAGGAAAGAGATTATCCTGTGCCAATCACAGGGGGATCTCTCTGTTAGTCATTGCTGGCAAGATTCTTGCCAGAGTCCTCCTTAATAGGCTGATCCTTCACCTGGAAGTCAGGGTGGCTTCAGAAAGGGCCACGGAACAGTCAATATGGTGTTTGCTGCATGACAACTCCAGGAGAAATACCAGGAGCAGAACAAAGATCTGTATACAATGTTTGTAGATCTGACCAAGGCCTTTGCTACTGTTTGTTGTGAGGGCTTATGGAAAATTTTATCAAAATTTGTTTGCCCAGAGAAGTTCATCAGCATTGTATGTCAATTTCATGATGCCATGTTTACCTGAATTCTAGATAACGGACAATGCTCTCCTGCCTTCCCAGTCACCAATGGAGTGAAACAAGGCTGTGTGCTTGCACCCATGCTTTTTAGCATGATGTTTTCAGCTATGTCATCAAATGCTTTTAATGAGGATGAATATGGCATCAAGGTCAGCTACCACACTGATGGTAAATTCTTCAACTTGGAAAGGCTACAAGCCAAGACCAAAGTGGAGGGAGTATTGATGCATGATTTTCTATTTACAGATGATTGTGCATTCAATGCAGCCTCTGAAACTGAGATGCAACAAAGTATGGATCAATTTTCTGCTGCTTGTGCTGATTTTGGCCTAACAATTAACACCAAGAACACAGGTGCTCCATCAGCCACCGTCACACCATCTATACGTGGAACCATCGGTTACAGCTCAATAGATTTGAATCTAGCCCACTGGTGAAAACAGGCATCGCAAAGAGTGAGATTTCTTAAGACAACCCAATATGGCAAACTTTTAATAAACTTTGTCTTTTTCCTTGACTGAGAAGGCTTGAGTCAAATTCTTTCAGTAGGACCCGGTGTGCCGGTATTTTGGGGTCTTGAGCACCCCTCAACCCCAAGTCTCATCATTTCAAAGTGACTGATATATTAAACAAATAATTTGAGCATAACCAGAATTTTTAGTTTGCTAATGTGCTATTTTGTCTGCATAACAGCAACAATGCAGAAAACTTTGCCTCTCACAATAACTCACAAGCCACAATACTCCAGACTCCCACTTCCACAAGTGAACCTCAGGTCTTTTTCAAGGTAAATTGACATATTTATTTTATATACAGCATCAATGCAGGTCTCAAGGCACTGCAAACCATCAACTGTTTATCAAGTTTTTACTATGTACCTAGTGGTGTACTGAGTAAGACAAGAAATATGAAAGAAATAGGTTCTATTCCTTGCTGTAAAAGAGTATACAGACTTTACACACTCTACTTTCCACCCAACATGGCCTGCTTGCTACTCTAGGAACTTGGCATTCTGTCTCCAACTTCAACGCTTTTGAACAGGCTACCCCTCCACCTAGAAGTACCGCCTAGAAGGTACTTCCTTTTCTACCTCCTATGGCAGTATTTGTGGTTCCCTTAGTTGCTAGTACTCACTCTCTCTTCTCTGATTATCTGATATTTGCTTGCCTAGGTTCATGTTATATCCCTCCCAGTAGAATGCAAGTCTCTTGAAGGCTGGGACTATTTTATTTTTATCTTAGTATGTCCAGCACTTGTCCCATAGTAGGTCTTTCATAGATATTGAATGAACTGAGTTATTAAATTAGAGGCTGACAGTACAGACAAGATTCAACAATGTAATAGATTTTGTGATACTGACAATGCTACAGGAATTTTGAGAAGGGATAAGATCAGAGAAAGCTAAGATAAAGTAGCAGCATCCTCATCTTCTCTGTCCCCATTTTCCTCAACAAACTTTCAGTCAGCAGTGGAACCTCCATGGCACCAAACGACCACTACATAAACATGTAATACTACTATATACATTTAGTATTGAACTAAATATTATGTTATATACTATCTATAATATAACTATATAAAACATACCATATATAGTACTAAAATAATAATAATACTATATATACTATAGTAAGCATATCAGTAATGCTATGTGTTACTATACATGTTGGTTGGTTGGTTGGTTTATTGACTATGTATAAATATGTGATATTATGACATAGTGGCATTATGTTTAGGAGGTATAGTAAGTGTAGGGGTGTGTTCAGAGAAGACTAGTACCTCTGGCATGAGGGCTGCTGAGCCCTTTTCAAGGCTGCTTTCCACCTTTGGTGTCCATCTGATATATTATACTATAAAAATACATATGTGTGTACATATTTGACAAGTACAAAGACTTAAGACTTTGGGATAAAAATTCATTCTTTGATAAAAATTGTTGGGAAGACTGGAAAGCAGTATGGTAGAAACTGAACATAGAGTAATATCTTACACCATTTACCAAAGTAAGGTTGAAATGGCTACATGATGTAGATATAGAGATTTTACAAGAAAATTAGAACATGGAATGTAATACTTATCAGACGTATGTATAAGTGAACAATTTATGAATAAACAAGAGATTGGGAGCATTGTGAGGTATAAAAAGGAAAATTTCAATTACATTAAATTAAATAGTTTTGTACAAATAAAACAAATGTAGCAAAGACCAGAAGGAGAGCAGAAAATTGGGGGGAAATTTTTATAGACAATTTATCAGATAAAGGTCTCATAACTCAAACATATAAAGAACATTGTCAAAATTATAAGAATATGAGTCATTCCCCAACTGATAAATGGAAAAAGGATATGAGAAGTCAGTTTTCCAATGAAGAAATCAAGATAATTTATAGTCATGTGAAAAATGCTCTAAATCTGTATTGATTAGAGGAAATGCAAATTAAAACAACCTTAAGATATCATTTTACATCTATCAAATTGGCTAAAATGATAGAAGGGAAAACTGACCAATGTTGGAGAGGATGTGGGAAAATTGGGACACTAGTTCATTGTTGATGGAATTGTGAACTAATCCAACCATTTTGGAGAGCAATCTGGAATTATACACAAAGAGTTATTAAACTATCTATACCCTTTGACCCAGCAATCACACTGCTTGGTCTATTTCCACAAATGCTTAGGGAAAAGGAAAAGAACCTATATGTTTTTAAATATTTATAGCAGCTTTCTTCGTGGTGGCAAAGAACTGGAAATTGCAGGGATGTCCACCAATTGAGGAATAGATGAATAAGTTGTGCTATATGATAGTAATGGAAAACTACTGTGCTATAAGAAATGATGAGCTCAATTTTAGAAAAACATGGAAAGATTTGCATGAAATAATGAAGATTTTAATGAGCAGAACCGAGAATATGCTGCATACAGTAACAGCAATATTGCTTTAAGAACGACTTTGAGTGAATGAGTTATTTTGACTATTATAAGTATCCAAATTAACTATAAAGGACCTATGAAGAAAGATGCTATCGGCATCCAGAGAAAGAACTCCAAAATAGAATTGTGTATATAATGATTTTACAAATATATGTAAATATCTTAAGGTTGTTTTAATTTACATATATAATTTTATATATACATATCTACACATACATACATATATATATATATACATACATACATACATACACACATATATTTGAAGCCTAATGGTAGCCATCTCTATGGCAAGGGAGAGTGAGGGAGGGAAGAAAAAAAGGAAAAACCAGAAATTTACATGACAATTTTGTTGTATATTTTAAAGGAATAGCGAGTTGTGCATAGTAAATTTGCAGTTTTCATGTGCAATCATCTTTTTTATTGTACTATATTATGTAAATGCTTGTTTCATTCCATAAATTAAAAATAAAATAAAAATTTTAAAAGGATATCAACAGTGGGGTAGATGAGAATTAGTTAATGGCAGAAAAAAAAAAAAGATTCCACAATCTCCTTCGCTTAGAGTAAGACCTCAGAGGCCATCTCCTCTAACTTAACTTATACCTCAATAGGAATCCCTTCTATAATACCCCCAACAAGAAGCTAATGACCCTCTTTCTGCTTGAAGACCTCCATTGAGTAGAAACCCACTACCTCCTGAATCAACCCATCCCGTTCTAGGACAACACCAATGGTTAATAAGCTTTTCCTCATTATAAAACCTAAATCTGATGATCTGCAGTATCTCTCCATTGCTCCTATGTTTGCCCTCTGTACTAAGCTAAACAGAACAAGTCTAAATATCCTCTAACTTGACAGTTTTTCAAATACTTAAGGATAGAGTTCATGTCTTCCTTAAATTTTTTTGTGGCTAAATAACCCCACTTTCTTCCATTAATCCTCTCTATTCCACTCACTATCTTAGTCTCATGACTTAGTTTCACTTCCATAAAACAAAGGTTGATAAATTTCTGCCTTTTGAAAGCAGAAACTTTAGATGCAATGAAGGATATGTCATTTAACATCATATCTACAGAACAAGAAAGGGCAATTTCTACCTATTTTGTTGATGCCTGATCCCCTCCTTCCCCGCCCCCGCCTGTCATTTTGCTATTTCATAATGGATTTGGAGGACTTTCTAAATCTCCAGGAGCCATCAAATCTCCACAACTACCTAAATTCCAAGAACTTGAATTGATTGCTGAATTGAATGTGCTCTTGGTAGAAATTTTCAACACTATGAAAGCTTAGGCACCATCACAATAAATATATGCATACTCTCAACAAAAATATATTTTTTAAATTGATGTTTGTTGTCAAAACTTCATCATCTGATGGTTTTGATGCTCAGCTACCCTACTCCTGATATCTCTCTCCCCACCTTTCAGTCCCTACTCCTAGCCTTCTTCTGCCATCCTGTGCAGTTACTGATGAGGTAAAAGGAGCTGCCACCACCCCCTCTCTCACTACCACCCACTCTCCCTCTGCCACATACTAGTTTCAAATTCTATTATTGCAATAAGATACTTTATGCTGGATTTTCTAAAATACAGATTAATAGATCAATTGACAAACTGATAGATGAAAAAGAAATAAAGCAAATGAATGAATAAACAGACAAATAAATAATATAAAATAGATGTTGAACAAGATTTCTAAAGCCTCTTGTAGTCATAAATTTTTTGATCTTATGATTTCTAGTTCAGCGCCTCATCCACCAGGCCATGAAATATAGACGCTGACAGCCTTAGATGGTCTTGATTGTAAGAAGCAGGATGCTGTGGTAAAATACTGTTGATCTATGAGTGAAGAAAAAAATCTGAACTTGAATCCCAACTCTAAATCTAACTGTTGACCAAGGGCAGGCCACTTGATCCCTCTCTGCCTGAGTTTTCAGTTTTCTTGTCTATAAAACGAACATCACAATATCACAAATTTGTGAGGATCAAAAAAATATATTTAAGGTGTCTGTAAACCTTAAAGCACTATGTAATACTATTTTCACCATCATCATCACAAAAATGTAGAGGCAGCTCGCTGGCTCACGGATAGAGTGTCAGATATAGAGTCAGGAAGCCCTGAGTTCAAATGCGACTTCAGACACCAGCTGTGTGACCCTGGGTAAGTCACTTCCTCTCTGGGACTCAGCTTCCTCATCTGTAAAGTGGGGACAAAAATGGCACCTACCTTCTAGGGTTGTTGTGAGGATAAAATGAGATAATATTTGTAAAACATTTTGCAAATCTTTAATTACAATGTAAATGCTAATTATCATCATTGAAGTGTAAAATGAGGGTACTAATAAGTGTACTACCAATTTCACAGGGCTAATGCAAGGATAAAATGAGATGATGTATGCAAAGCACTGTGCAAACCTTGAAATAGTAAATAAATGTCAGATATTATTAACCAAAGCTAGGAAGAATATACCTCGAAAAATCTTCAAACCTTTTTTTAACTCTATTATTTTAACCTTTTCTCCTACAAAATTTTTCCCTCAAAGCTACTCTTAAGAAGTCAAGCTAAATTCTGTTTCCCATCAATCTTTGCTGAGTTAATTTACTCTTCATTCCTTGCCCTGGTTAGGGAAGGTGATACAGAAACATTAACTACTCCTCTGAAATATCAGGTAGCCAATAGAAGGAGGAAGAATTCAACTGAATAAGCATTTATTAAATGCTTACTAAGTATCAAGGGCAGCTAGGTGGCTCAGTGGATAGAGTGCCAGGACTGGAGTCAGGAAGACTCATCTTCCTGAGTTCAAATCTGGCCTCAGATACTTAGCTATGTGACAGAACCAAAGAGTGAATAGACTGAAAAATCATCCCTAAAAGGCAACTTTAGATGACTTTTTAAAGGAGAAAATGTTCTTTTGAATCTCATCGCACAAACTTAATGTTAGATGATGAGGGAGGTAGCGTGCTGGATTTTAGGTTCAAATTCTGTCTCAGACACTACCATTGTGACCTTGGGCAAGTTATTTAACTTACCTCTGATGTCTTTTATTCTTCTGTAAAAAAAAGAAGGATGGGCATGATGACCCCTAAATGGTCCTCCCAGCTCTAAATGTTTGAGTTTATGATCCTAGATTCAGTGCTAATAACTCCTAGATGCTTTGAAAGGAATCAATCACTTTTCACAGGGTATTTGAGCAGGATCTCAGCTTGAGGAAGTAGAGAAAGGATGAGAGAGATGTATCTTCCCTCCCTAACCCACAAGAGTGTTGAGGGGTCCCCAAGCCCCAAGGAGTAAGCAGAATCTCTTACATGCTTACATTGGCCATTTCGTGTCTGTCATCACCACTGGAAAGCAACAAGCATAAAGCTCACCAGGGTTTGAGAGCAGCTACTTAGAGGACTGAAGGCTCAAAACCATGTGGAAAGAGACTCAACTGTGGGGAGTCCCATTTAATCCCACTTTTATGTCATTTTCCTGCTCATGGAATTCTTCCCTATTTAACCCACTCTATGCTGGGCAAATGAATTTCATTGCCATGGACTCCTACATGTCAACAAAGAGCACTTCGGGAACAGAGTTGGGGCATTTGGATTGTTCCACCATGAAAAAAAATCTAATGACGCATACACCTTTCCTGAAACAGAGTGATACAGTTACATCTGTCTTTCCACAGACCATAATTTACTACAGCTGCTGCAGAGCAGCCTGCCATCATTTACATGTCTTTTTCAGAATTCTTGGTCATCTGTTCACAAACGAGTTTAGGAGAAAGTTTTTAATGTGAAAACATAGTTACTAAAGTTAAGGTGGATCTTGGGGTAGGGGATGGGGAACAGGAGACATTGTCTGCACATGGACAGACATTGTGGCACATGCCCATAGTCTCTGCTACTGGGGAGGCTGAAGCTGGTGGATCAATTGAATTTAGAAGTTCTGACCTATTGGAGGGCTAAAGCCAATCAGGTGTCTGTACTAAGTCCAGCACCAATATACTAAGCTACTAAGCCCTGAGAGTGGGGTGAGGTGGCAAGGAGCACCAAGCTTTCTAGGAAGGCAAAAATACAAAAATAAATGCAAAATAAATACAAGGTATTTGGGAGGGAGCATCAGGCACAGAAAATAAGGAAAGGTCTCATGTAGAAAAGCCACACTTTCTACAGAAAATTTATAAGCCCACAATTATAGCGGCACATTTACCACTTTTGCCTGTTTTCTCACTTCCATTCTGATTCATCCAACAATGATGGATAGTCTCTCTCTCTCTCTCTCTCTCTCTCTCTCTCTCTCTCTCTCTCTCTCTCTCTCTCTCTCTCTCTCTCTCCCACCCCCAGCCATCCTTGACTCCCTACACATTGAGGAAAGCAAATGCCTTTTGATTGTTCTATAATGAGTATAATTAACACTTATTTATACTATGTGTATGACATGCTTCAATCTCTTCCCTCCTACCAGCGACTTGCCCTCCACCTACAAATATGCTTACATCTCTCCATCCTCAAAAATAAACAAATTTTAAAGAAACACTTCCCTCAACCCTGCCCTACTCCTGAGTTTCTATATCATCTCTTTTCATTCCCTTATCAAACTTCTAAAAAAATGTAACCTAGACTTTTGGCCACCCACTCACTGCTAGAACTCTGGCAAACTGGCTTGCTTTCTCCACGCTATTGAAACGTTTCTCTTGAAGGTCCACAGTGGTCATTCTCGTGGTCAAACCATTACAAAGGTCAAACCCAATGACTTTCTTAGTTCTCATCCCTTTGGCTACTCTTTTGTATTTAACACTACTGATCATCCCTTCCTTCTTGATGCTTTTCATTTCCTTTTACTTCTACGTTATCTCTGTCACTCATCTAATCATTCTTCTTTCACTGGATCCTCTTCCTCTTTCTGCCATCTTGGTTCACCCTCATAATACTTCTCATTTGAACTATTGCAAAATTCTCCATGCTGGTCACCTTTCTCTGTCTTAATCCACACTACACACAATTAGCCAATTAATCTTCCTAAGTCACAGCTGGGATCACATTATTTTCCTGCTCAAAATCTGTCAATGGATCCCCTTGTTGCCTAACAAAAATCCAAATTTCTGAGGTTAATATTCAAGGTTTTCCATAATCTGGCTCCATCTCTTCTGTTCCCCTTTACAGACTCTATTGTAGCCAAACCAAACCACTTACCATTCCCAGAAAAATATTCCATAGTTTCCTGCCTCTGTGTCCTTTCTCATACAAGTCACTGTACTCTAAATATTGCTTTTCCCTTTTGGCACCTCAGTTTCCTCATCTGTAAAATATAGGGATTGGTCTAAGTGATCTCCAGGGTCTTTTCCAAAACACTAAGATCCAATGACGCCTCCTTAATTTAGATTAGAAATCTAAATGTCTCTCATTGTCTTTGATAGTTTTTACCCCTTCCAAAGCACCCAGGATGGTGCTGTCCACCCTATCAGCAATTTTTCAGCAAATATAAATTGAATTTCTCTCTCATGTAGCACTGAAAAAATTATCTTTGATCATCCCTATTAATTCATCTGTTTTCATCCGGCAGTACAGGGAAAAGAGAACTGTCATTGGATTTAGAGGACAGGAGTTTAAATCCCATCTCTAATGCTTCCTGCCTTTATGACTTTGGGCAAGTCATTTAACTTCCCTGGGCTTCAGTTTCTTCATCTGTAAAATGAGGGCATTGGCCTCTAGATTTGGGGGTTTTTTTGAGGTCTAGCTCTCTGATCCTTAAAAAAATTTTCTCTGCAGCATAAAGCTTTGACAGCACAGTCACACATTCACTGTCTTCCCCAGCAATAGGAAAACATTTTATTTCTTCCACAAAGCCTCTGAAAGTAGTAGCACCTCAAAGTGTCCTTGTGAAAGGCCTACGCTGACACCAATATTTCTATCATTATTTATTTATCTTAAAAATCTGGCATCAAATCTCATCTTAGCGAGAGTCTTTGAGAACATAGTGTCATTCATTAGTTTGTTTTTGCTAGAAATGGTTTACAAATATGAAACAGGCCAAAAGCTTCAAAAGTAAACAATTAAAGACAGTGTCAAACAGGGCTTGGATTGAGGGAGAACTGGTAGGAAACATAGACTGGATTGATAAAATAAATTAATTAAGGTAATAGCCATGTGGAGATGGCAGACATAGCAGTGTTTTACCCCGGTAAATGTTTATTGTAGGAGGCCCGATAGCAATTATTCATTCCTTCTTGCTCTAGCTAGTAAGGGAAACTATTCCAGGATGAGAAAGGACATTAAGTCTATCTCTTTGTCTCCATATAAAATTTCATTTAACTCACTATCAACTAGAATATTCAGGTAACCAAAACACTCCTTTTCCATCTCATCTTAAATAAAACATAGATTTTTTTTTTAAATCTTGTGATGCTTAGCATATTAAGTAATCATACAAAAAAGAATTTCATGACACCCTCCCCATTCATCTACCTTCTCTCTAGTGGTCTATATTTATTTCTCCCTACACATACAATAATTCCTTTCAGGATCTTAAATGGTGTCAGAGGAAAGTACTTAAATTTAACTTGGAGTGATTGCCTTCCACTTTATAGATTAGAGTCAAATACAGCCCTGATTTGGGGGAAAGTGAATGAGTAGGGAATTGGAAAGGGCATAGCCATTCCTAGGTAGATACAGGACCTGAAGGTATGGATCATAGAATCACAGATTTAGAGCTTGTAGACCTTAAGAGATCCTCTGATGGTTAGAGTTGGTTAGATTCTAAATCTATAACCATGGAGATTAATTGACTTGCTCAAGGTCAAACAGATAGTAAATGGTAGAGATGAGATTCAAAGTCAGGTCCTCTGCCCCAAAGCTGCCCCCTCCTTCCCAAATTGTGTGTCCTTTCCCAAAATTTTCCCAAACCCCAAATTTTCAAATGGGTAAAATCAAGCTAAAATTAATATCCATGGCAGTCCAGAAAGGGAAATTGTCAATTTCCTAAAATAATTCAAATCAACTTGACAAATACTTTTTAAGTGCCTACTATGTGCCAACAATATGGTAGGTTGCTGGAAGATAAAGACAAAAAACAATGCAGACCCCGCCCTCAAGGGGCTGGGGAAATGGAGGAATGTTCTATATACGTGATTAAATAAATACGAAGTGATTTCAAGAGGGAAAGAGAGCTGATAAAGGGAAGGGGTGGCATAAAGAAAGCCCTCATGGGGGGCTTTAGTGTAAGTAGAGGTGGCTGAGGCTGGGGAAGATGAGGAAATCGTAGTCAGAGAAGACTCTACTGAATACATCACATTCTTCAGCGCTGTCACAAGCTTAAAACATTCTCAGACTACTACTCATTGGGTTGCTGGGAATAGCCCTTTAAAGACTGCTGCATTCAGGTAAAGAGTTCAATGTGCTTTATACCTTTGTATGTCTGATCTACTTTTCTAATGGAATACAGACATGTCCAAGGAGAAATCACAGCTGTATTTTTGGACGTTTTGTCAGCAAACACATTTTTTTGCAAGTGTCTTCAGGGTTTCTTCAAACTTGGAAACCACAGTGTATGTGGTTTCTCTTAAAACATCTTGCCAGTTTATGTATTAACCAGAGAACTGTTTGTGACTAACACAGGTTATATGATGTAGAATCTGTTTTCATAACTGATAGAAAGGATCATTCATGAAGGAATCATCAGTTATGATATGTTACTGGTTTTCCTCTCTCCTCTATCTTCTTCCCACCCAATACATGGAAGAGAATATAATAGTCAATGTTCACATTTTTTTAACTTTTATTTCTTTTTCTAGTATATTTTTTTATATTTTCTTTTATATTTTTGAGGGGTGAAGGAGGGCAATTGAGGTTAAGTGACTTGCCCAAGGTCACACAGCTAGTAAGTGTGTCAAGTGTCTGAGGCTAGATTTGAACTCAGGTCCTCCAGACTCCAGGGCCAGTGCTCTACCCACTGCACCACCTAGCTGCCCCACTTTTATTTCTTTTAACTGAGCTGCCATGCACTGATGCAACCTACTGATTTCTTTGTCACCAAAGGAAAATATTTACCAACTTTTTCATAAATGTAGACATTGATTTAGTTAATCTCTGGGAATGACATTAACGGGACAAAGTAAGTTGCTTTTACACTGCTCTTCTCCATGTGTTGTGATGTAAACTTGTTTGGAATATGAGGTTTTAATGCTCAATACAAAAATATGTGTGCACATACACACATATATGTATGTGCATGTATGTGAGTATATATACATATATATGTAAAAACATGTATACACATACACACATACATACACACACATATGTACATGCTGTGAAATTTTACTATACAAAATAAATCAATAAAAAAGGAGAAACACTCTAGGAATGGGCAATCTGTGGTGCAGTGATTGTCCTCTTTAGAATAAGTTAGTCAACTTTTCCCCCAACAGTAAGGGGTTGTGAGTCAGCTTGTACTTACCATTATTGTTAATTAAAAATAAAAACAAATAAAATCTACATATGCAAAAATAAACCATATTTAGGGAGATGTTTTGGAAAAATATGACCAGATACTAAATCTGACTTAATAGCATCCCTCACAGTGTGGGCAGTGTAACCTAGGATTCTGTTAACCAGACCTTGCCTGGAAAAATTATTTCAAGAGTGGATAATAAGGGAAAGATGCTTTCTTAATTTTGCTTTGCCACTTTTGGACTTTTTAGCTTCTCAGGTTAATCAAAATTCAAATTAAATACAGAATAAGTTATAAAAGAATGAATGAATCAAATCTTAGACGACATCACCAGATGTGAGTTTGAGGAGTTTTTAAATGTCACAGGTGTTTTTTAATAGCATAGGCTTTTCTATATTTTTTTGGTTCAGCAGTTAGTGTTACCTTTCCCTAGTTTTAACCCCCATATCAAATACTTGGATGACATTTTCTAGGTATTTTCACGTCTTTGTGGGAAATAGTTTGTGATTCCAGTGCAAGTGTCTTCATTACTGTTCGTTGTTGTGCTTCAGTAATTATCATTGCATGTTGGTACTACTGCATATTCTCATGGGAAAAAAAAAATTTAAAGGCTAGAATAGTGATAGCAACTCAGCAGAGGTAACTGATCAGTTTGGAGGGGTGATAATAATATTCAAACATTCCCATTAGCTTCTGAATTGAACCTGGACAAACATAGGAATAAATAGATAGCATTGAGAAAGATGGGACCAGCTAGTTTGGCCCTTGGATTTCAGACCAGCAGGCAGCCTAAAGGCCATTTTGAATGTAGAAACTGTATTGGAACTACATCTTTGTAAATTTGGACATTTTTATTCTTGTTTTCCTCTATTAATTTGAAGTACATGTTTAGATCCTTAGAACTGAGCATAAGTGATTTTGCTCACTGAGTTTGTTGTTGGTCTGACTGTCTTCCTCTCTGTTTTCCTACACTAGGGCTGTCCAAAATGCAGCCCACCAGCCACATGCAGCATGCAGTGCGATTTATGCCTGCTTACAGGCATAGAAATTTACATAAACGCTTTAGTAAATGAAGCCGAGCTACTGCAGAGCTCTCACTGAAATGGCAAATCAAAATATATTGTCTGTTGTTTCAATAAAAACCTAAGGTTGAACAGCCCTGCCCTACACCACTGCTACTATTTTCTTACCCTTTAGTCCTTCCAGAGGCAATAGCGTATACTATAGGAGGGTTATTTTTGTTCCAAAATTGAGAATGAAAACTTTACATGTGCGATTACTTTCCCCTTTTTAAAGACACCTGTTTATCATCTTGTTCAAATGCAAATGTTCCTCTATGCCTTTGGAATAAATTCATTTTTTAATTAGAAAGAAGAGAAAAGAAAGGTTTCATGTAGGAGTGCTTTGAAGGAAGCTAGGAACTATTCAAGGCGAAGGAGAGAGGAGAGAATTGCAGGCTTCTGAAATCTGTTTTTTCAAGCCCCTCAGTGGTTCTGAGGACTATGCATTTTTTCCTTAAATAACAAGTGTGCTCTGGCTTAAAATCCTACAAGCTACTGTGGGGCTTTGTCAGCATTAACCCTAGGTAAGGTATATTTTTAGTGTGCTCAGCCTTCCAATTCTTCAATACTCCCCAATTTGATGCTACTCTCCCTTTTCCTTCATAGTTATCCCAGCCCCACCTAGATTCTCCTGGTCTGTCCTATTAAAATTGGCTTTCAAGGAAGGATCTGAAATACATTTATACTAATGTATAAAGAATTGACAACCAATTAAAAGTTTAACTAAGGAGGTGTGTGTTTTAACAGGGACTTAATCCTTAAGGTAAGGAAAGAAACAAGGTAGAATTTTAGGCTTCAGCCAATAAGTGGGACAGATATTCGTGTGGGTAGGGAGATTCTCCTGAATTTAGACCAGCAGAATTACACTGGCAAATCCCTTCTGCTTGCTTGTCAGTCTGGACTTAGCAGCTTCAGAAGCCCTTAAGAAAGCAGAGGAAAAGAGATTCAGGCAATGTTTTCTATCCATGTGAGAAAACTGTTACATAACCTGATTGCTTTACAAATAGAAACACATGTGGATCCACAGAATAACATGAACATAAAATAACTTGCCTGGGGAGACCAACATGCATGGTAGGAAGTGTTAGCCATGTGTTACACATGTAAAATTCATTATGATTTTATCCAATTCTATGAAGTAATTCCTCTGCATTTTATTTAGCATTAAATTAAGTTCACAAATTAATGTGAAGTATTGCTATTTTTACCACATTAATCTGACCCATCCATATACAATGAATATTGCACTAAATCCTTAGGTATTCCCTTTCCCTCAAGCTGTTGTTAAAATCATATGGTTGTCTTTATATGTCTTGTATATGTCTAAGTAGTTTAATTCCCAAATATTTATGGGTTTTGTTATTATAAAAGCAATTTTTTTCATGATGTCTTAATCATTAGTGCTTCAGATAAGAATTTGGTTAGATTTTGCAGCACAATTTTACACCTTATGATCTTGCTGAACATGCTTACAGTTCCCATGGTTGTTTTTTTTTTTTTTTGATACAGTTGGGTTTTAAGAACACAACAAGAAGTAAAACATTACTTAAGGGGCAGAATTCCATATACCAGACACCATGCTAGATGCAAAAGATATAAAGACAAAAATGACATATAAAGATAAAAATATAGACAATATAAAAATAAAAAGATAATATGACAATGTTACATAAAATAAATTATTTATTATAAAATAAAAAGACATTATAAAAATAAAAAGACAATATAAAGACAAAAATAGTAACTCCTCAAAGGAGAGGCCATTTTTGCTTCATTTCTTACTCAATCTTAAATCACTGAATGAATATTGCCTCAGACAAATTGAAACCTGGGAAAGACCTTACAAGGAATACAAATTTCTTGAAATGAGGCTCTGGAAACCAGACATTGATAAAACCATTTGGATTCATATGGAGCTACTTGACTATGACTTAAATCCAAATCACTCTGGGTCTCTCTGATTGGCCAATAATGGGCCTCAACCCAAGCCTCAGTTGGTCACTGTATGGGTTTTGTTGGCTCAGAGTGAGTGTAAATAGCAGCTGTTTTTTTCTTTTTCTGGCTAGAAACCCTGAGAGTCTTCCCCTCCCAGATTGTTTTGGTTTCGGGTTTTTTTTTTTTGAGTAGGTTACCTCTTTTTTTACCTAGTATTGATCACTGAATGGGTGTTGCCTCAGACAAACTGAGACCTGTGAAAGACCTTAGCTTAAAAAGGACAAGGTGTCCCCCTACATCCTGAGCCATCTCCAGGCATCCTGATCTATGTCTTGCCACTAGACCCAGATGGCTCTGGAGGAGAAAATGAGGTTCATTACTTTGCACAGCTCTCCTTCACTTAAATCCAGTTCACTTGCAAGTCAAGGCATCACCTTCCTGATGTCATTGGTCCTCTGAGAATGAGGGACAAACAACAACTATTCTTTCAGAGGAGCCAGCATGTATATATGTGCATATACACATAAGTGTATATATACATGTACAGAATCAAGAAAAAATAGTTTGGGGGAGGGAAAAGACTAACAACAAATGGAAAGTCAGGAAAGTCTTCTTGTGGTTCTTGAACTAAGCTTTTAAAAAGGGATTCTACAAAGCAGTTATGAGCAGAGGGTATATGCAGCCATGGGCGTCAGCCAATGCCAAAGAAAAGAGATGGAAGGTGGAGTGAGAAAGAGAGGAAGGCCAGTTTTACTCTACTATAGAATTCAGGAGAGGGAGAAATTCGCAATGCAGCTCAAAGGAGAGGTTGGGGCTGGGTTATAAAGGGCCTTAAAAACCAAACACTAGAATTATGAACATACTAATATGTTAACTGCAAATAATCATAATATTACCTATTCATTTCCAATACTAATCTTTGTGATATTGTTGTTCCTATATTTTTTCAACTGATAGTAATTTCCCATAATACACTAAATACAGGATAGTGACTAAATACGTGGTTTCATTAAGGTAGAGAGCTCCCAGAAAGGAACTTGTACCAATTCAAATTGGAACCTTCTTTGTAACTGGTAGACTAGAGCACTGGAATCTCAAGAGTGTTGGACTTGGGGGGCGGAGCCAAGATGGTGGCTGGAAAGCAGGGACTCGCTTAAGCTCTCCCCCAAATCCCTCCAAAAATCTGTAAAAAAATGGCTCTGAACAAATTCTAGAGCAGTATATCCCATGAAATAGCAGAGGGAAGCAGGTTTCCATCCCAAGAGAGCCTGGATAGTCACTGAGAAGGGTCTATCACACCGTACGGGGAGCAGAGTGCAGCCCAGCATGGGCCCGGCCAGGATAGACCGGACCGGGAGTGCATTGGAGCAGGTCTGAGAGCCATGAATCATTGAGCTGTGGCAGTTACCAGACTTCTCAACCCACAAACGCCAAAGACCACAGAGCAGGTTAGTGGGAAAACTGCTGTATCAGGGAGACAGCAGTCTGACTCCAGCCCTGGGGGTGGTGGAGGTTGCACAGTGGTGGCAGTGGCAGCAGCAGGAAGCCCCTGCAGCTGCTTCCAGAGCTCCAGCAGAGGCTGCTTCCAGAGTCCCTGGCTCACATGGTGGGAGGAATCAAGTGGCAGATCAGAGCAGGAGTGTAAGGAGCACTTTGTTGGCACAGAGGTAGCTTTCCCCTGCTTGGATCAGAGTCGCAATACTGGTTGGCAGTTCTTGGGGGAGGAGGGGCACTGGTGCGGCAGAGCTTGCTGTGTAGAAGTAGCTCTGAAAACAACAGCACAGCCCCTAAAGCTTGGGAGAAAGCACTCTCTACTCTACAAGCAGTAATACCCTGACAAAAAGCTCAAAAGTCAAGTAGTTGGCTGGGAACATGGTTAGGCAGCAAAAAAGGATGCAGACTCAGACTCAGACACAAAAATCTTTTTTTAGTGACAAAGAAGACCAAAACATAGAGCTAGAAGAAGTCAATAAAGTCAAAGAGCCTACATCAAAAGCCTCCAAGAAGAATATGAATTGGCCTTTGGCCATGGAAGAGCTCAAAAAGGATTTGGAAAAGCAAGTAAGAGAAATAGAGGAAAAACTGAGAACAGAAATGAAAGTGATGCAAGAAAACCATGAAAAACAAGTCAATGACTTTCTAAAAGAGACCCAAAAAAATACTGAAAAAAATAACACCTTAAAAAATAGACTAACTCAAATGTCAAAAAAGCTCCAAAAAGCCAATGAGGAAAAGAATGTCTTGAAAGGCAGAATTAGACAAATGGAAAAGGAAGTCCAAAAGACCACTGAAGAATATACCACATTAAAATTTAGATTGGAGCAAATGGAAGCTAATGACTTTATGAGAAACCAAGATATTATAAAACAGAACCAAAGGAATGAAAAATGGAAGACAATGTGAGGTATTCCTCATTGGAAAAACCACTGACCTGGAAAATAGATCCAGCAAAGACAATTTTAAAATTATTGGACTACCTGAAAGCCATGATCAAAAAAAGAGCCTAGACATCATCTTTCAAGAAATTATCAAGGAAAACTTCCCTGATATTCTAGAACCAGGGGGTAAAATAGAAATTGAAAGAATCCACCAATCACCTCTTGAAAAAAATCCCAAAAAGAAAACTCCTAGGAACATTGTCACCAAATTCCAGAGTTCCCAGGTAAAGGAGAAAATACTATAAGAAAGAAACAATTTGAGTATTGTGGAAACACAATCAGGATAACACAAGATCTAGCAGCTTCTACATTAAGGGATTGAAGGATTTGGAATATGATATTCCAAAGGTCAAAGAAGCTAGGATTAAAACCAAGAATCACCTACCCAGCAAAACCGAGTGTAATGCTCCAAGGCAAAAATATGGATTTTCAGTAAAATAGAGGACTTTCAAGCTTTCTCAATGAAAAGACCAGCACTGAATAGAAAATTTGACTTTCAAACACAAGAATCAAGAGAAACATGAAAAGGTAAACAGGAAGGAGAAATCATAAGGGACTTACTAAAGTTGAACTGTTTTATTTACATTCCTACATGAAAAGATGATGTGTGTAATTCATGAGACCTTTCTCAGTATTAGGGTAGTTGAAGGGAATATATGTGTGTGTGTGTGTGTACATATATATATATGTATATATATATATATATATATATATATATACACACACGTATATATAAATATATATATACAGGGGCACAGAGTGAGTTGAATATGAAGGGATGACATCTAAAAAATAAAATAAAATTAAGGGGTAAGAGAGGAATAT
Source organism: Phalanger gymnotis (assembly GCA_028646595.1). Classification (NCBI taxonomy): domain Eukaryota; kingdom Metazoa; phylum Chordata; class Mammalia; order Diprotodontia; family Phalangeridae; genus Phalanger; species Phalanger gymnotis. Next base: position 239,768,998 of record CM053624.1, read on the forward strand.
ATTGAGAGAGAGAGAAAGGGAGAGACAGAATGGGGTAAATTACCTCACATAAAAGTGGAAAGAAAAAGCAGTTCTGTTAGAAGGGAAGATGGGGCAGGTGAGGGGGAATGAGTGAATGTTGCTTTCATCGGATTTGACTTGAGGAGAGAATAACATACACACTCAATTGGGTATCTTACCCCACAGGAAAGTAGGGGGAAAGGGATAAAAAGCGGGGATGATAGAAGGAGGACAGATTCGGGGAGGGTGTAATCAAAAGCAAACATTTTTGAAAAGAGACAGGATCAAGGGAGAAAACTGAATAAAGGGGGACAGGATAGGATGGAGGGAAATATAGTTAGTCTTTCACAACATGAGTATTGTGGAAGTGTTTTACATAATGATACATATGTGGCCTATGTTGAATTGCTTGCTGTCTTAGGGAGGATGGGTGGGGAGGGAAGAAAGGAGAAAATTTGGAACTCAAAGTTTTAAAAGCAGATGCTCAAAAGAAAAAAGTTGTTTTTGAAAGCAACTGAGAAATAAGATACATAGGGAATGGGGCATAGAAATCTATCCTGCCTTATAAGAAAGTAAGGGGAATAGGGATGGTGGAGGGGAGCGGGGTGACAGAAGGGAGGGCTGACTGGTGAATGAGGCAATGAGAATATATGCCATCTTGGAGTGGGGGGCAGAAAATTTGTAACTCAAAATCTTGTTTAAATCAATGTTGAAAACTGAAATATTAAATAATAAAACAATCGTTTTGGAAAAAGAAGTGTTGGACTAGGAATCAGGAAGACTTGAATTCAAATCTTGCCTCGTATACTGTGTAACCCTGGGCAAATTGCCTAACCAAATCCATTCTCAGTTTCCTCAAGTATAAAATGGGGATAAGAATGGAACCTACCTCACAGAATTGTTTCAAGGAATAAATGAGATTACATATATTAAGTGCTTTGGAAACCTTAAAGTGTTATATAAATGCTAGCTACTATCAGGCAGACTAGATAAGTCACTGGCCAAAGAGAAAGTCATTGGCAAACCCCATACAAACACAACTCTAATTTAATATCTTAATTTCACATCCCATAAGAAGATTGGAGTCACAAAAACAGGGTAGAAAGCTAACCCTAATGGAATTGGCAGACCACTTCAAGTTGGCTCTTGACTTTTTACATACTTACTCTGGCTTTTGGATCTTGGCTCTCATTCATCATCATAAGGAACAAGGTCCTATTTGTTGATTAGTAAGGAAAGAAATAGAAGGAGGCATAACTGAGGCAGAGGGTGAAGGAGTGAGAGCCGGGAAGAGGTCAGAAGGCCAGAAAATAAAGGAGGTTAAGGTCTATAGAGTATAGCAGACAAGGATCAAAGGTTTGGAGGATCTAGACAGTTGATTTATGACCAATGCAAAAGGCATAGAACTCAAGTGGAACAAAGGTTATTGCAAAGTCAAGAGGTTTTAGGCACTGGCCTCAAGTAAGTTGAAATCTTTAGACCTTTTCCTGACATAGGGATCCCCAGTGTTTTTAGAGAGCTGGCACTTTCTGTTTGGGGGGTAAAACTTTTGAAGGAGTTAAAGTTATGTTATTGTGTTATTTTGCTAGCTTGTTTGGGTTTGTTTCCTCAGAATCATAAGGGAATCATTTTAAACCTTCTGGGGACCGTCCTTGAGTTTGCTTCATATTGTTAGCATATTAATGGAGCATATGGACTCTGTACTGGTTATCCTTCTGGAACATAGTAAGTACTTTTAAAAAGCTTGTTTCCTTCCTTCTTTTTCTCATCTTTATTAGCTTTAATGTCATTTGTGCTCCAAGAAACACATCTAGGACTGCATTATCCAAATGAGGTGCTTCCATTGTCATAGGATCAAAGATTTAGAAATGGAAGGGACCTTCAAGGTCAATCTAGTCCATCTTCTTAACTTTAAAACTGAAGAAAAGGAGGCCCAGAGAGATTAGGGGTTTTGCCAAAGGTCACACAGTAATAAGAGGCAGAGTCAGGATTTGAACCAAATTCCTTCATCTCTAGATTTCACAGTCTTTCTGCTCTACCTTAATTGTGCAAAGAGGTTTTTATAAAAATCTTTATACATTTTTTTCCATTTTTTCATCTGCTTGTTGTCCTTGTTTCAGGTTCTTTGTTAAATGTGAAATGATTAGTTGAGTCTTGCTAAGTTTTCTTTAAGATGGTTTTTCGTTTTCATGTTGTCTTGATGGGAGATACTACCGATTCATCCTTCTCTGTAAGATGTTAGAAAGAAGTTTCTATTCTAAACCAATATTTCCCTTCCATTCCATATCTCTTTGTTTAGTAAGAAGACCATGTGTTTTATGGTTTCAGCTATTTTTAGAATATTTTGGTCTCCCTATTGTGGGTATTAATCTACACATATTAAACTTCTGCAGGAAATTATTAAAATTGATGTTGATATCAGTTCCTCCATCCATTTCCCATTTTAAAGCATCAATCACTTATTTAAACTGACCTGACTTTTTCTTATTTTTTATTCTTTCTTATCATTTGGCATGGCTTTGGATTATTGCTCTAAGAAGTCAAACTTACACTGACAGTCAATTCACCTATCAGCAATGAATCATTTCCATTTTAACCATGTAGGATCAACTTCACTTGTGATGCCATTTGATAGTACTTATATCAGCCTACAGCACATGGAGTAGACCCATGTGGCAAATTTATTGGAGGACATGCACAAGAGTCAAGTGTAATTGACAGGCATGTCTGGGTTATGATCAGCATCCTTGGAATCTCTAATTAATTAGCCTAGACCTACTTAAGAGTATGCTCAATTTGTCTGGTGCTTCCTGATTCTGTCTGAAAAGTATTAATGATATATAGGCAGGAGACTTCTACATAGCCTACAAACCTACAACAATCATATTTCTTAACTTTTGAAATGATATTTTTAACATTTCCATGCATATTTTGCTGCATCTACCTTTTCACTGAAAACCACAATTACTGAAATATATGATGATTTATTTTGGAGGGTCTTGCTAAGTCCTGTATAGAATTTCTTTACCTCCTCATCTTCTTTAACCCAAGATGGTACATACATTTAAAATTAACAGTCTAGGTATAATTTGTCTATTATTTAAAAATATATAAATCAAGTCTAGATTGCTTAAGATCTTGTAGTTAAAGAAAAGTAACAACGCTTATAACCTAACAGTTGTCAATGAGGCTAGTCATGATATTCAGGCAGATTATCTACTTTTTGGATTACTCACTGACCTTAGGAGCCTCTCTCATCTTTTGGACACGTAGTTGGTTCAGAACCTACTCTTCTCTACTCACCTGTGGGATAGAAGGTACATAGCGGGGCAGGAAGTTTTTTCATCAAATGATACTGCCAGCGAAAAAAGAACAGTACTAATAACTAACATTTATGTAGCATTTTCAGGTCTGTAAAACAATTTATATAGATTATCCCACTTTATCCTCACAACAACTATGGCAGGTAAATACTTTTATTAACCCATTTTACAGATGGAGAAAGTAAGGTAAAGTGGTTAAGTGACTTCTCCAGATGATATGGCTATTAAGTTTCTGAGACAGGATTTGAAATCGGGTCCTCCTGATTCTATCTACTCTGTCAAATGAAAGTCAGCTTTTTTACTTGTAGGAAGTTAAGGAAAGTGAAGAAAGCTAAAGGAAATATGTTAAAACACAATGTTAACAGCAAGGTAAACAAAAACAATAATGAAGAGGTAATGGCAATGTAGGCACCATGACATCAAAGTTAAAACACACTTTCTTCGCTTTGGTTATCAATCAATAAGCCATAAAAAATAAAATAATTTATTCTGTCCATCACAGCAACATTTTCCCTTTCCCTACAAGTCTTTTCTCTAACTATTTTCTGGGCTAGGGCCATTTGTTACCCCAGGGAATAAGGCTAAGACTCCAAACCAGGAAAGATGGGTTTGATTATTCACTCTTTTCTCCCTCCCTCTTAGTATGTTGAGAATTACCCATAACTGCAAAGGAATGCTTTCAGTGACTAATTCCCCCCAAAGTAAGATTTTCCCTTGGGTGTATCTGAGAGCAGGGCCAAAGATAAGCTATAAGAAGAGCAGGGTATCATTAGCTGATGGGACAAAAAAAGCAAGAAAGAATGTCTAGATGCCATTTAATACACATAATAAGTTGACCAAACCAGTGAAGTAAGGCTATGGAAATCGTGACCTGTGGTCATTAAAAACACAGCTAAAGTCTTCTCCATACCCAATAAATTGAAATTTAGTACTGCATGACACATCCAACTTACTCCCAGCCAAATCACACAAGGTTGCTTGGGATGTGTTTTTTTTTTCCTTAAGCATGATTTTCTAAGAACTCAGAACTTTGTGAATGTAATTGACCATTCCACAGTAGGGATTCCAGTTGGGAGTATGCCTAAGGCTGAATATCCATGGAGTTTTTTAGCTTTTTGGAACGGCCAACTACCTAATCATCTATATCTAAAACTTCTTCAATATACTTTGACAGTGTCAAGACAAAGGGAAAATTGTTACTTCAGTTGGACCAATGATGCCATAAATCCTGATGCACTGGAACAGTGTTGACGGGATTTGAAAAGATTAGACCATGCTGAGAATTTTTCCTGAGGCCAATAAATATTGATTGCTGTTTAACATTTCTTGGCCTTACAGTAAAAACATATTGTAGAATGCAGAACAGCTTCCAAAGCACTTTGCCCAATGAGCTAATGGAGAAAAGTTATCAACTGTGAAACAGGAAATCCAGACTACTTTCTCTATAGTATTCACCTTTGGTTAACTCATTCAGCCGCAATTTTCCTGATTAATAAGAGAGGTTAATAACTATTGTTTTCGGATAATCTTTTCAAGATTTTTGAGGCTTGTGGATAGAAATACTATGAGACGTACTTTCTTGTGGGTGATAATTCCAAGCTAGAATTATAGAATTTCAGAGTTGGAAAATATCTTTTTTAAAAATTTTTTTAAAAATCAGCATTGATTTTCACAGGAGTTTGAATTACAAATTTTCTCCCCATTTCTACCCCCTCCACTCCAAGATGGCATATATTCTGGTTGCCCTGGTCTCTAGTAAGCCCTCCCTTCTGTCACCCCACTCCCCTCCCATACGCTTTTCCATTCCTTTCTTGTAGGGCAAGATAAATTTCTATGCCCCATTGCCTGTGTATCTTATTTTCTAGTTGCATGAAAAAAAAAACCTTTTTACTTTTGAACATCTATTTTTTAAAACTTTGAGTTCCAAATTCTCTCCCCTCTTGCCTTCCCATCCATCCTCCCTAAGAAGTCAAGCAATTCAGCATGGGCATGCTCTGCCCGGCTCCTGGTCTGGTTGGTCCACACTGCCCACGCTGGGCTCTGCTCAGCTCAGCTCCACTCCCCTCCACTCCCCTCAGCTCTCAGCTCTGTGTGGGATAGACCTCACCCAGAGACTATCCAGGTTGTCCTGGGCTGGAGCCCTGCTTCCCTCTGCTATTTCGTGGGTTCTGCAGTTCTAGAACTGGTTCAGAGCCAATTTTTATATGTTTTTGGAGGGACTTGGCAGGGAGCTCATGCTAGTGCCTGCTTTCCAGCTGCCATCTTGGCCCCGCCCCTGAGTTGGAAAGTGTCTTAAAGGTCATCTAATTCAGTTGCTGTCTGAAAAGAAATACCACCTTCATGTTATCTGTAAATTTGGTAAGAATATTTTTATACAAGTCATTTATGTAAATCTTGAACTTCTGTTCAGAACCAAAGAAAGATACCCTAGTTCCATTCCCTGGAGACTTTCCTGCCCTTGACATTGCTCTATTCAATAAGACTGTTTGGGCCCATCCTTTCAACTAGTTGCAAATTTACCCAATGGTTCTCTCATTTAGCATGCACATCTCTAACTTATGTCTAAGAATACTATGACAGACTTTGTCAAAAATTACCTATATCAATAATGGATAACCATCCCAAGAGAAATCCAATTCAATAACTTTTTAGGTTACACCTATTATATGCAAAGCACTAGAAACACAAATACAGTTCAATTCAACTGAATGGGCATTTCTTGAGCAGATTCTAAATTACTAGGCTCTATGGTGGGAACTAGGGATAAAGAGGCTAAAATGAATTTGGTGGCTGAAACACATCTTTCTCTTAAGGAGCTCATATCACACTGGGTGGATGCAAGACAGATGGCTAAGAAAATACAAAGTAACTTGAGAAGGAAGAGACCACTGACAGCTGAGAAGAAGAGGAAGGGGAAAGGAGTGATGATAGAGTTGACCCTTGGAGGAAGATAAGGATCTTAAGAGGCAGATATGGGAAGATTGTGTATTACATACATTGGAGATAGGTTGTACAAATGCATGGTAGCAAGAGATGATATATTTCCCTTGGGAAACAGACAGTTGTCCAGTTTGAAGCATAAAACACATGAAAAGTGATAACAGCAATAATATTAATAATAATAATAGCATTTATATAGCACTTAATATGTGCCAGGCACTATGCTAAGTGCTTTATAACTATTATCTCATTTGAACCTCACAACAACCCTGGAGATAGGTGCTATTAAGTTTCCCATTTTACAGATGAGTAAACTTAGGCAAACAGACAGCTGTGACTTGATCAGAGTCACATAGGTAGCAAGTCTGATGTCACATTTGAACTCAGGCCTTTCTGATTACATACCCAATGTTTTATCCACTGTACCACCTACTTCCTTGATAGGAAGTAATGTGAAATAAGGCTGAAAAGATATTATAGAATCACAGAATTATTAAGTTGGAAGGAACCCCAATGGCCAGCTACCAACCCACATGTGAAAATAATCCTCACTGTAAATTACTTGACAAGGAGTCATCCATCCTTTCCTCAAAGACCTTCACGTAGAGGAAACTCACTACCTCAAAAAATAACCCATTCCAATTTTAATAGCACCATTGTTTTTATCCTGTTAGTATTCATTTATTTTCAGATTTATTATTTGTGTATCTTTACAATTTTTTTGAGTTCTGAATTTTTTCCCTCTCTGTCAGCCCTCCCTCATCTATTGTGAAAGCAAGAAATGTAAAGCTAATTAGACATGTGAAATCATGCAAAACATTTCCATATTAGCCTTGTTGAAAAAAAAGGAAGAAAAATTTAAAAAGTGAAATTGCTTCAATCTACATTCAGACTTTACTAGTTCTTTCTCTAGGGAGGATAAGATTTTTTTATCATAAATCCTTCAGAAATGTCTTGGATCATTGCATTGATCAGAAAAGCTAATTCACAGTTGATTATCATACAATATTGCTGTTACTGTGTACAATGTTCTTCTGACTTTACATGAATTCATATAAATCTTCCCAGGTTTTTCTGAAGCCATTCTGCTCATCATTTCTTATAACACAATAGTCTTCCATCATAATCATATGCCACAACTTGTTCAGTGTTTCCAAACTGACAGACATCCCTTCAATTTCCAGTTCTTTTTGCCATCACAAAAAAAAGCTCCTATAAATATTTTTGTACATATAGGTCCTTTTCCTTTTTAAAAAAATCTCTTTGGGATATCGATCGAATAGTGGTATTGCTGGATCAAAAAGTATGCACAGTTTTATAGCCCTTTGAGCATAGCTCCAAATTACTCTGGAAACAAATTGTTGGATCAGTTCACAACTCCATCAACATCGCAATTTTTCTGCATCCCCTCCAACACTCGTCATTTTCCTTTTCTGTCATATTACCTAACCTGACACATGTGAGGAAGTACTTCAAAGTTATTTTAATTTGCATTTCTCTAATCAATAGTGATTTAGAGCATTTTTTCATGACTATAGATAGCTTTGATCTCTTTATCTGAAAACTGCCTGTTCATATTCTTTGCCTGCATATCAATCGGGAGATATCTTTGTTTTTATAAATTTGACTTGGTTCTCTATGTATTTGAGAAACGAGGCCTTTATCAGAGAGCTTGCTGTAAAATTTCTCCCCAGTTTCCTGCTTTCCTTCTAATCTTGGTTGCACTGGTTTGTGTAAAACCTTTTTAATTTAATGTAATCAAAATTATCCATTTTACATCCCCTGGGCCTCTCTACTCCTTATCTGGTCATAAATTTTTTTCTTATCTATAGATGTGACAGGTAAAATTTTCCATGCCTCTCTAATTTGCTTATGATACCACCCTTTATGTCTAAATTATGTATGCATTTGTACCTTACTTTGGTTTATGGTATGAGATATTGGTCTATGTCTATCCCTAATTACTGCCAAGTTTCTTTTCAGTTTTCCCAGCAATTTTTGCCAAATAGCGAGTTTTTGCCTTAAAAGCTAGGATCTGAGTTTATCAAATACTAGACTGATATGGTCATTTACCACTTTGTATTGTATACCTAATCTATTCCATTGATTCACCATTCTATTTCTTAGACAATGCCACATTGTTTTGATGATTACTGCTTTGTAATCAGCTTGAGATCTAGTATGGCTAGGCCACCTTCTTTCACATTTTTTTCCTTTAATTCTCTTTATATTCTTGACTTTTTGTTCTTTCAGATGAATTTTTTCCTAGCTCTATAAAATAATATTTGGTAGTTTGATTGGGAAAGTAGAAGCTAATGACATAAAGAATCAATTGAACAAACTCAAAAGAATGAAAGATAGGAAAAAGTATGAAATGCCTCATTGGAAAAACAATTGACCTGGAAAATGGGTCCAGAAGAGATAACAAAAGAATATTTGGACTATCTGAAAGCCATAATCAAAAGGAGGACCTGGACAGCATCTTTCAAGAAATTACCAAGCAAAACTGCATGAATATCCTGGAACCAGATATCCACTGACCTCCAGAAAGAGATCCCCAAAAGAAAATTCCAAAGAACATCATAGCTAAATTTCAGAACTATCAAGTCAAAGAAAAATTTTTACAGGCAGACAGAAAGAAACAATTCAAATACTGGAAAGCCACAATCAGTATTACACTTACCAGCTAACATTGAGGGATCAGAGGTTATGGAACATGATACTCTGGAAGGCAAAGAAGCAAGGACTATAACCAAGAATAATTTACCTGGTGAGATTAAGCATAATATTTCAAGGGAAAAATGATCATTCAATGAAATAGAAGAATTTCAAACTTTCATCAGAAGATCAGAGCTGAACAAAATTTTTTAAAAATTAGTATCCTATATTGAGATTCATGAAAAGCATAAAAAGGTAAAAAGGAAAAGGAAAACAAGGGATTCAATAAGGCTAAACTGTTTATATCCCTACATGGGAAAATGATGCTTGTAATTCTTAAGAACTATACCACTAATGGTACAACAAGAAGGAATATCAACATTAGGTGTATGTGCACCAAAGGGTATGGCATCCAGATTCTTAAAGGAGAAGTTAAGTGAGTTACAGGAAGAAATAGATAGCAAAAATATACAAGTAGGGCACCTGAACTGTCCCCTCTCAGAACTTGATAAATCCAACCAAAAAACAAAAAAGAAAGAAATTAAGAATGTGAATAGTATCTTAGAAAAGTTATGACAGATCTTTGGAGAAAACTGAATGGGAATAGAAAAGAATATACTTTTTCTCAGCAGCATCTGGCACTTACACAAAAATTGGCCATATATTAGGGCATAAAAACCTCAAAAGCAAACGTAGAAAAGGAGAAATATTAAATGTATCTTTTCCTAATCATAATACAGTGACATTCAACAAAGACAGTGGAAAGATAGATTAATAATTCATTGGAAACTAGATCACCTAATCCTAAAGAATAAGTGGGTCAAAGATCAAATCATAGAAACAATCAATGATTTCATTAAATAGAATGACAATAATGAGACAACATATCAAAACTCATGGGATGCAGCCAAAGTAGTACTTAGGGAAAATTTTGTTTCTCTAAATTCTTACATCAACAAAATAGAGAAAGAGCAAATCAATGAATTAGATATGCAACTTAAAGAAAAACTAGAAAAAAAATTAAAAATCCACAAATGAGTACCAAATTGGAAATCCTGAAAACCAAAGGTGGGATTAATAAAATTGGAAGTAAGAAAACTACTGAGCTATTAAATAAAACTAGGCACTGATTTATGAAAAAAAAACTAATAATATAGATGAGTTATTGGTTAATTTGATTTACAAAAAAAAAAATCAAAAATCCAGTATCAAAAATGAAAAGGGTGAAATCACCACCAGTGAAGAAGTTAAAGCAATCAGAAAATAAACTGCTTAATCTTATGCCAATAGATCTGACAATCTCAGTGAAATTGATTAAGATTTACAAAAATTGAAACTACCCTGGGGCAGCTAGCTGGCATAGTGGATAGAGCACTGGCCCTAGAGTCAGAAGGACTTGAGTTCAAATTTATCCTCAGACACTTGACACATACCAGCTGTGTGACCTTGGGCAACTCACTTAACCCCAACTGCTTCACATATATATGTATATGTATGTATGTATATATATGTATATATATGTGTGTGTGTGTGTGTGTGTGTGTGTGTGTGTGTGCATATATAAACTACCAATATTCACAGATGAGGAAATAGAATGCCTAAAAATAATCCCATCTTAGAAAAAGAAATTAAACAAGCTATTAATGAACTCCCTAAGAAAAAATCCCCAGGGCCAAATGGGTTCACAAGTGAATTCAATCAAATATTTAAAGAACGATTAATTCCAAAACTATAAAAACAATATGGGAAAATAAGCTAAGAAATTTATTTTATGACATGAATATGGAATTTGTAACAAAACCATGAAGAGCCAAAACTGAGAAAGAAAACTAGAGACCAACTTCCCTAATGAATATTGATGCAAAACTTTTAAATAAAATACTAGCAAAGAGATTACAGCAATATATCACAAGTATCACATACTATGACAAGGTAGGATTTATACCAGGAATTTAGGGTTTGTTCAATATTAGGAAAATTATCAACATAGAGCATAGACCATAGAGCAATCAAACTGTGTATAACCTTTGATCCAGCAATATCACTTCTAGGTCTGTATCCCAAAGAGATCATTAAAAAGGGAAGGAAAGGGGCAGAGCCAAGATGGCGAAGTAAAAGCAGGGACTTGCTTAAGCTCTCCCTTAAACCCCTCCAAATACTTGTTAAAAAAATGACTAAACAAATTCTAGAGCTGCAGAACCCACAAAATGACAGAGTGAAACAAATTTCTAGCCGAAGACGACCTGGAAGGTCAATAGGAGAAGTCTATTTCACAGGGCTGGGAGAAGGGCACAGTCCAGCATGGGCTGTACCAGCACAGACAGGGCTGGAGCAGGCCTCAGGGGATTGAATCACTGGCAGCTGTAGCAGTTTCCAGAATTCTCAACTCACAAATGCCACAGACAACTTAGAAGGTCAGTGGGAAAAGTCTGTCTGGACCTGGGTAAGAGAAGAGTGTGGTCCAGCCCCCACCCTGGGACAGTGGAGGCAGAGGTAGCAGCAGCAACAGCTACTGCTTCTGGAGCTCTCAGCCCACAGACAGTGTGGGTATTGAGCAGCTGATCAGAGGGGTATTGCAAGTATCTCTTTGCTGTTGCTGAGGTAAGATTCTCTTGATTTGCCCTATTTGGATTTGGGTCACAGTCATGGTTGGCAGTCCTGGGGTGAGGAGGAGTGCTGGTGTGGTGAAGCTTGTGGCCCCAGTGGAGAGGGAATCCTCCTCACGGTTCCAAGGCAGAAAAGAGTTCTTGTGGTCACTCACAGACCAGAGCACAGGCCAGGAAAGAAGTAAACCCCATTACTTTGATCATATTGCCTTGGAAAAACTGAAAATTTACAGGCCCCTAGAAGTATCTCTGAAAACAGCTGCACAAAACCCCTGAAGCTTGGGACAATACACCGTACATACTGGAAGCAGAGTGCTACCTTAACAAAGACTTTAAAAAGTCAAGTATTTGGCTGGAAAAATGAACAAACAGTCAGAAAAACTCAGACCATAGAATCTTATTTTGGTGACAAAGAAGATCAAAACATACAACCAGAAGAAGACGACAAAGTCAAAGCTCCTCCATCCAAAGCCTCCAAGAAAAATATGAATTGGTTGCAGGCCATGGAAGATCTCAAAAAGAATTTTGGAAATAAACTAAGAGAAGTAGAGGAAAAATTGGGAAGAGAAATGAGAGTGATGCAAGAAAATCATGAAAAACAAGTCAATGACTTGCTAAAGGAGATCAAAAAAATACTGAAGAAAATAACACCTTAAAAAATAGATTACCCCAAATGGAAAAGAATTCCAAAAAGCCAACAAGGAGAAGAATGCCTTAAAAAGCAGAATTGGCCAAATGGAAAAGGAGGCTGTGCCAGTAAGGCAAAATGGGCTTAGTTTAACGGGTGTGCTTAAGGAGTTTGGCTTTTGTTTATGGTGAAAGTACTTTCACCTGTTAAACGCTAAGCCCCAGGCCCAAAGCCCTATCAGGTGTGAAACCCCTGTGGGCGTAGATTAAAGACTTAAAAGGGGCCAATTCGGGAAGCAATGGGTCTCTGGACTCTG
>CM053624.1:239781968-239828397 GCA_028646595.1 Phalanger gymnotis
CAGCACTCCTCCTTCCCCAAGAACCCCCAACCCAGACTAGACTTAGATCTTCAGCAGGCCTAACCACAAACTCTATCACCCTGTCCCCAGCAGCTTTTCCCACTAACCTACTCTGTTGTCCTTGGTGTTTTTGGGTTGGGAAGTCTGGTAACTGCTGCAGCTCACTGATTCAGGGTGCTAGGGCATGCTCTGCTGGGCTCCCGGTCTGGTCAGTCCATACCACCCACGCTGGGCTCTGCTCCACTCAGCTCCGCTCCCAGCTCTGTATGGGATAGACCTTACCCAGAGACCATCCAGCCTGTCCTGGGCTACAGCACTGCTTCCCTATGCTATTTTTTTGGCTTCTGCAGTTCTCAAATTGGTTCAGAGCCATTTTTATAGGTTTTTGGAGGGACTTGGCAGGGAGCTCACGCTAGTCCCTGCTTTCCAGCTGCCATCTTGGCTCCCTGATCTTAGTCTTAAGGGGGATTCTGTATTCCAAAAGTTGCAAATGAATAGTGAAAGCATATCAGGAGTAGGGGACAGGCTGAGCAAAGACAAAAAAGTGGAGAGATGGGTTGATTTGTTTGGGGAGCAACAAGGAAAGATTTTAAATACCAAATAAGTATTTATATTTTATCCTCCCTGATCGAGGGAATGGGATAATCAGACCTTCGAAACAAATTTTCATGACAAATGATGATACAAAGTTGGGGTGTAAGTATCATCTCTATTTTATAAGTGAGGAAACAAGTTTGGAGAAGTTAAACTTCAAAATGGCAGGTGAAGTGTGTTTAATATTTTCTATATTTTACACTTTCTTTTGTCCCCTCCTGTACCTGTGATTTTGTTGGTATGAGGGAACTCTTGGTATGGAACTTCCCTTCCCTGATGCAGATTAGTAGCTCACTTGTAATGTATAGTCTTAGTGATTTGCCTGAGGTCACTAAAAGGTTAGGTTACCTGTCCATGGTCACACAGCTACCATGTGTCAGAGATAGGGCTTAAACACAGATCTTTCTGACTCTAAGGCCAGTCCTTATCCCCTCCACCATGCTGCTTCTCAGCTTAGTCCCTTAGGAATGTTAAACTAAATGGCATTTTAATCAAATCTCTGCACATTATGCACGTTTAATTTTGCTTTCAAGGAACAAACATAATAATTAAAATTGGCAGAGTCGGGAGAGATGTTAGAAGTCAAGCATTTTCCAAGCAATAGGGATCTGCTATCTTCACTTCAATGAATGTTTGATGATGATAAATATTGATGATACTTAATGACAAGATGATGATACTTAGGTGAAGAGACTTGCTCAAGATCACATAGCTAATTAATAGTGGAGCCAGGACTAGAATTCTGGTCTCCTGAGGCCTAGTCCAATGCTTTTCACTCCATGTGTGAGATAGGACATTGTTTCCAGCCCCTGCACCAATTGAATACAAACGGTTAACAGCTTGGTTTTGCTGGAAGTGAAGATCCAGCAAAGTTCTCACTTACCAGGATTATTTGAAGTGTAGCCTCTGTAATTTTTAGTTATTTCCAACTCCCTCAACTTCTAGACTTGCCAGAAGTAAACTTTATCTGCAGGCCAGTGGAAAGGTTGTTTCAGAATTGCCAGAAATGAAAGTATCAATTTGCAGAACCTGCAGTCTTGAAGGCACATGTGGCTTTCTAGGTCCTTGGGTGTTGCCTTTTGACCGAGTCCAAGTTTTACAGAACAAATTCTTTTATTAAAGGGATTTGTTCTGTGAAGTTTGGATTCAGTCAAAGGGCTGCACTTGAGGACCTAGAGGGCCACATGTGGCCACGAGGCCACAGGTAGTCCTCACTCCTGTAAAATAGCCTGTGGTAAGACAATGGGAGTGTCTGACATTTAGCATTAAGTTAGTATATCTTATTTTTAGTTTTTATTTTTATATTCTATTCCCTGTCATCTATTGTTTTTTAGGTTAAGCCTCTGTTACTTTGTATCCCCTGTTTGTCTGTCCTTGTGTGAAAATGCGTGACTCACTTTCCTTAATTGTAAAACATGTGGGAAGTTAAGATGATCTGTAATACCCTTTCCAGTCCTGTTTCAATTATTCTGATTTCTTTTTTTTTCTTTAGAGTTTCATAACACAATCCCTAATCTCTTTCCCCTCACTTTTTCCTTAGAGTTCAACCTGTATAAGGCGTATGCGATCTTCTTTAGAAGAGATATTAAAATTGACTCATGGAAATTCCTCCTTTCCCTCTCATTATTCTGTTTCTCAAAACCAGAACATACATTTTAGTTTCATAGCAAAAAATAAAGTTGAACTTAAGCTAAAATATGCTTCACATAAGTTAGTTGAATAAATTTCCCCAATCTTTTCTATTCCAATAACTTTCTGCTAGTTTCTCATTTGCTCATAAATCTCACACCTCTTCTAGATGCAAGAAAGCCCAATGCATGCAACAGGCAATCTATAGTTGGTGGGTTAAGTGCTAATAACTTCCTTTCTCTCACCACCAGCCTTTGAAAAGCACTCAATTTAATTCAATTAAATAAATATTGAGTACTTATTATTGCAAGGTATGTGTCTGGTTCAGAGAGAGACAGCAAACTTGTGTCTCAAAAAACTTGTAATCTTAGAAAGATAAGATTACAGAATATAACATTTAAGAATGATATCCATTCAACAAACACATAGTGAATTCCTCAAATATATGTTCAGAGCCGTATGTGGGCATGTACAAAGTTTAGTGATTGCTCTCAAGGAATTGACAATCTAGTAAAGGAAAAATATTGCTTGGTAGGTACATGAATGAGCTGAAAAAGTGGTAGGTAAAGTTGGAAGGGGGATACCATTTTGTACTCTTTAAAACTATTAAAAGAATCAGATGTAGAGCAAGTAGCATTTTAGTTGAGCTTTAGAGAATGGATAGGAATTCAATAGGTAAGGAAGGGAAAGGAAGGCAAACCTGGGATTGGGAACATGAACATAGACAGCAGGGCACATGGCATATTCAGGGAACAGTCTACTTTGGTTAGAGCATAGAATAGGGAGGACAATAATTTAAAGTACAGATGAAAAGAGAGACTGATGCCAAACAGTGGAGGGCCTTGAATTCTAGGCAAAGGTGTTTGAACTTTTTTTTAGTACACAATAGGAAGCAGAAAAGTAACACATGCAGATTATATTTGCAGTGTTGTGAATAATGGACTGCATGTAGAGAGAAAGGAAGCAAGAAGATTCTTTAAGAGGCTAATGCAGTCATTTAAATGTCTGATAGTAAGGAATGTAAGAGTGTAAGAAAGACTGGTGCTGGGATGATAGAAGTGGGAATGTAAAGGATGAGACTTGTGTGTGCAATGTTATAGAGATGGAATTGGTAACTGATATGTAATTGATCGCATATGAGAAATGAGAGGGAGGAAGAGTTGAAGATAACCTCAAAATCCCAAGCAGAACAGAATGATTGAATAATGATGCTCTAGAATGAGCCATTAGGAAGAATAGCAAAAGAGTAAGAATCATAATTTCAGAAAGTATAGAGAACAAAGTGAAATTTATATCGATGTAATTGCCAAGTGCTCAAAGTGAAGTCTCATCGCCCTCCTACAAGACAAGTCGAATGGACTTATGGACTCCATTCTCTAGGTTACTTGGCAGAATATTTGTTCTAAAAACAAAACAAGCAAACAAAATGAACCAGGAGGGCTTTGATGGAAAAATAAAGAAACATAATTTGAAAATGCAGTGAAGAATCTCAGTCCCCATTAGCAGGTGGTGAGTGAAAGAATGTCACACAGGAGACAGAGAAGAAGAGGAAGGTGATTCTGAACACTGGGAACTAAAAGAAAGCCATGAGGATCTTCCTGAGGACATGGAAGCTGGACACTCTGAAGAGGAAACAGTTAATTGTACTCTAAGAAATGATTGTGTGAAATCAAGTGACACCAGTAAGGCCCACAGAAAGAAGAGAATGAGTAACAGAGCTTAGTAACTTCCTTGGAAAAGCAGGTGATATTTTCATCATTGCTGCCAATTGAAGATGAGAGTTTCAGATGAAAAGAGAAGATTTAGGAAATGAGTAGTGGTTAAGAAGATGGTATCTAAGAACAATAGAAGCTTATTTTCTGGATGATGATTAAACTATAGGACAAATATACTGTAGTGAGAAGTGGTGTGCACATAACAAGAGCGGGCTAAAATATATTTGCCTAGTCTTTTAAATCTAACCCACAGGACTATAAACTGAAAAAGGAAGGAGGAAGAAGGAAACTGCTGACATATAGCCATAAGCTAGATACAATGTAGGAAGAAGAATGACAACAGAGGAAATTACAAATTTAAAGGAGAATGTTGTTGGACATTTTGTCCACCATGATTGTCTAGTGCTCACATCCCTACTCTAGCAAAATATTAAAGTTCATACTAGACTAAATAATGTCAAGAAATTCATTGAGAAACTATAGTGCATGATTGCTTCCATGCCAGAAATTCACAAAAGTCAGCCAGAAGCCCAAAGGAAATAGGAAAGGGGGCCCTTCTAGAGCAGCAAGTGCCAATATGACCAGACACAAGGCACAGTTAGCCTCAGGGCTCTATGTCTTGAGGCAGAAAACTAAAAAGCTACCTTGAGAAAGCTCCAGAGTGGTCAGAATGCCCCAGGACCTTGAGAATCTTGGGGAGTGGCAGCAACTGGTGTGGTGCTCTGATATGGATAGCCCAGGCCCAGGAGCTCTGAGGTTCTCAGCTGCTTTGAGGATTTGAAAAGGGTGAATAGAATGGAGAGTAAAGAGAAGAATACACTAGTGTAGAAAGGAGGAATAGAGGGCTAAAACTTGACATTTCTTATAACTGTGATGCAGGAAAAGAATATACAAACATGGAAGAAGGTATGGAGGGAATGGACATCATAATACACAGACGAACACTCAGAGTTTGGTTTAAAAGTGCATCAAACTCAACAGTGAAATAGATGTGAATGGGGAGGATAATCCAAGAGAAGATTAAATACAAGAAAAGATTAAAAGGGTAAAAAAAGAAACTCAAATCAAAAGAAATAACTCAGATTGTTTTAGACAATTGTAGAATGGTTGAATGAGTTGTGGTATGTGAGTGTAATGGAATATTATTGCACCATAGGAAATGACAAAAGAGACCACTTCAGGGAATTCTGGGCAATATGATCTAATACAAAGTGAATGAAATGAGTATAACCAGGAGAACAATTTATGTAAGGAAAGCAACAATGTAAAGGAAAAAATTTTGAAAGACGTAAGAGCTCTGATGATTGCTATGACCAACCATGTTTCCAGAGAACACCTGATGAAGTGTGCTACTTGTCTCCTGACTGAGGTGACAGATGCAAGGTGCAGAAACATGCGTCTTTGAACAGGACCGATTACATGGATTAATTTTGCTTTCCTATGCTTACTTGTCGCCAGGGTTTTTTCTTCTTTCTTTTGTAAATTAGAGCTCAAGCTTGTTTGCATAAGATTCTCCTTGTTGGTGAATGATTACTACATGCTCCATGTCTGTTTAACTCTCAGTGGGGTTGGCAAGAGCTCAGGAGAAGGGAAATCTTTTTTGCTGGCTTCTAGCGTTGAGAGAGGAAATGCAATCCCACATTTTCTTCAGAAATAAATCTTTAAAGGGAGAGAAAGAATCCAGGAAAAAGCCAAAATGTAGAGGAGCTGGCACCTAAATCATGTCCCTATTCCTGTAATATGATGCTAGAGACTTTAGGGGATTTCCCCTTAGGTGAGATCTGGGCTTTCTCTTTATTATGCTTGAGTTGAGATATATCACTCTTGATGAGAGAGTTTATTCATTGTGTATACTCACTGGCATATTCAATTCTGTATAACTTTTCTTATTTGTTTACTATTGGCATGAACAAATGGGCTTAGCTGCTCATTTCTGTGCATGAGGGTCTTTGTGGAATTGACTTTGGAAGAAAACGAATGAATATTTGGATTTATAGCTTGGAATACGCCTTCCATATTAAGTGACAAGGAGCAATCAGAATAGTGGTTTGAACCTGAAAATTATTTCCCCCAGACTAAAAATATTTAGATGAGAAGATAAATATGTTTCTATCCTAGTACCTCCTCTCTGAAGAGAGGAGAGAGACTACCTTCGTGTTCCCTTTCCCATTGCCTGCCTGACAGGAATCAAAGTCTTGCTTGGAGAAGGGTGAAAAGAGGTACTTCTGCTGTATCTATTTACATCTCTCTGCTAGCCATATCTAGACAGACTCATGTGGATATACATAACTTACACGGGCAACACACACACACACACACACACACACACTGACCTTATACTTTTGTTTTTAATTGAGTGGGGTATCAAAGGAAGAAGTATAAGCAATATTGATGCAAAAAGGGGCCACTTAAAATCAACAGAAGAGAATAAAAGAAATTCACAAGGAAGCATAGATAAGCAGGGCGGCTTTGAAAATAATGTATATTATTTATTATATTCTCTTAAAATGTAAAAGCAAGCAGAATGGAATAAAAATTCACAGTTTCATTTAGAATCCTCTTTTTATGGGCTGCAGTCTATATGGAAATACATTGTTTCATGTTTAAGTTAATAATAAAAATTCATTTTAAAAGTTTGAAGTAGACAAAAATCTTTGAAACCACTTAAAAAAAACTTGACTTTAGCTGCTCATATAAAAATGCACAAAATATAGGTAACAGAAAAGGTACATTAAAGGTCCTAATTAAAGGAAGCAAATTTGGATTCATATTACTGATATTGGATAGAATTAGATTTGATTGGAAGAGTATGCCTTATTCAAATGGAACAAGATATGTAAAAGTTGGGAAGGACAGAGTAATAGTAAGAAGACATAAAATGTACCAAACTTCAGAAAAAACGGGGGCAAGCATAGTGAGATTTGGATTAAGACTGATGGAGGCTAAAAGAGAAGCAATATTGTCATTGGCATACTATATATTAGATAGTGCCTAGGCAGAAAGAGAAAAAATGGATTATGAATTTGGAAAATAGATCACAAGCTTGACAGGAAAGTGTCAATCAATCAGACCCTAGGTTCAAAGCCTATGTGGGCATGAAGCCCTCAGGGTCCTAAGGGGAGTTGCTAAGACCAGAGCCAATAGTAGAAGCCTGAGTTCTGGTCGCTCGGATGACATTTGATGACGGCTATAGAATGTATAAAAAGAGAGAACAGAGCTATTTGCTTGGGGCTCTCACTCTTGGAGGTGTGTTGACGTGGAGACTCTGGGCAGCCATAGTTAAGAGCCCTCCAGCTTGTAAACCTGGATGCTGGGACTTTGTTAAACCCTGGTAACTATGCATTGAGATTTGAATCAGACAAGGTCTGTCTGTTGATGTTTGTAATTTGAATGTATTTGCTCTGAAGTTCAGGGTGCTAGCTTTTTCCTCTGAACTAAATGAATGATATTTGTATGTTCGATTAAACTGAGATTGTTAACCTCTTAACATTACTTTCCTTAGTAAAGCAGATCAAAGAACCTGTGCTGGCAGCGTTCTTGTTGTTGAGCTTGTGTTGGTCTTTCACCCCCAGAGCAGCTGCTGGCCAAATTGTTGCAACAGAAAGCATGACATGGTATTGAGGGGGGACCTTCAATTACCCAGAAATCTGGTATCTTTCTCTCTCTTCCTGAGGTGTGGCATAGTGGAAGGAGGGCTGGATCTGGTGTAAAGAACATGGCTTCAGAACTTACTTTTTCATTTACTGCCTTTGTAACTTAGGACAAACACCTCAATATCTCTTGGGCCATAGTTTTCTCACTTATAAAATAAGGAGGTTGCATGAGAAGGCCTCTGAGGTGTCTTCCAGTTCTAAATCAACTTAGCAGCTAACAATTTCCAAAATTATCTTAATGATAATTTTACATTTCAAAAAATATGGGGGTCTATGGGCTATTCAAGGATGACTAGCATTACTGGTTTGAGGGCTTGCTGAGCCCTTGCCAGGGCTGCTCATCCACCTTTGGTGTCCAACTGTTCACCCAGTTTTCACCCGTGGCTCCAAGAAGCTGTAGCATGCACTGCAACCCCACCTCACTGTCTTAGCAGATGGGTTAACCCACATGACGGTGACCAATGGGCCTCATATCTGTTGGTAAGTTAGGGGGATGTCTAACATATGAAGACTTCCCCTGTTGAAGTGGGCAGAAGCAGGCCCTGTGGACTTTGGTCAGACAGCAAGGATGCCAAAGTCATTCACTGCATCCTGGGCTATCTCTAGTCATCCTGACTTTTGTCTTGTCACTGGTCTTAGATGATTCTGGAAGAGAGATTGAGGCTGACAACTGTGTGCAACTCTGCCTCACTTAAATCCAATTCATACACAAGTCAGGACATCACCTCACGGTATCATTGGTCCTTTTCTAAAACAAAGGACAAACAACAATGTGCACATGCACACACACACACACATGCACACACACATACACACATATTATCTATAATAAATTGGAGATAATCTCAGAGGAAAGGCACTAACAGACAGATTCTACAAGCATGGAGAATTCCAGACTTCTCAAGATCCTATAGCTGCTTCTTTCCGTCATGAAGGTGCCCACTCCCCTGTCTCTCATGTATTTACACTGCTCAGATCTGTCTGTCATAAATAGCTGGCTACACACACATATCCTTAAACTCAGAGCTATCTATTCAGTTTATCAATGACTTATCAGGTCACTATGGAAGTGGTAGGTGGAGAATGTCCACAGGTATTGCCTGGGTACTCTTTTTTATGGTGGGCCCAGCTGCTGTAAGTGGAGGCTGATGGAGTTATGCTAGAGAATTTCGGGAGCTGGTATACAAATGGTAGATAGACCAGTAGAGTGGAGACTACTTGAAGGCAGGGATTCTTGCTTTGCCTTTCTTTATATTTTTAGTGTCTAGCACTTAATAAATACTTGCCGAATAAGTCAATGAAGACTGACCATTATTTGATGGGTTAGAGTGGGTGCAGCAGAGATGACTTTACTTGGTGAAAACAGATGATGTGCTTGAGGTAGGTGTTGTGGATAGAGCATTGGGCCTGGAGTTAGGAAGATCCGAGTTCAAATTCCACCTCAGACACTAGCTGTGTGACCCTCGGACAAGTCATTTAACCTCTATCTGCCTCCATTTCCTTATAAAATGGGGATAATAATAGCATCTACCTCTCAGGGTGGTTATAAAAGATACAAGATATTTGTAAAGTATTTAGCACAGTGCCTGACATGTATTTGGTGTTTAATAACTACTTGTTTGCTTCTTTCCTCCTTCCTCTAGAGAAGTATCAGAGTAAAAGGAACAGAACTGGAATGTGAAGTTTGGGTCTTAGGTGTCCTTTCTGTGTCTGTGTGTTTGTGTATATGTGCACATGTGTGTATGGATGTGTGTGTGCATGTGTTTGCATGTGTGTGTATGTAGCATTCACAGGTATCTGCCTGGATTCTTGTCCTGTACTACTAAAGCATCCTTACTCATGCAAATTGAGGAAGCAGGCAGTGTTGAGAGCAGGGGTCAGACCTGTTCTAGCTAAACTTATCACAATTGTACCAGCTGAGTTTATTTCCAGTGCCTGGGAAGCAGGGATGAGACGGGAGGAGAGCAGCGTATTGGGCACTCATAACACACCTGGGTTGCCATTGGAGCAGAAAGGGAAGCCAGAGAAAAGCCAGTCCCAGCTGGAACTTGCCCTATCCCTTACCCAGGGTAAAGCAAAGTCCAGAGAAGATCTGGCCAAGTAATTTATACTCCTGCTGTCCTTTCTCCTGGCACTATTCTCTCTACTATGAAAGTGCCTTAATTTGTCATTATGTATAATTGAAAAAATAAAATATTATTTAAAAATACATTTTTTAAAAAGTGCCTTGTTGGTGTGTATTTAGGGCTCTGCTTTCTCCTGTTGTCATGCTACCTCTCCCTTTCTCCTCTTCTCATCACCTCCCCACAACACTTCCCACCTCCAACTGGTTATCAGTCTGTGGTATTTGGGTCCTGTGGTTCCAGTTGTGCTTGCTGGCCCCACTGTGCGAAGAAACCAAGCCTTGTGTTTTGTGCTGCCATTCCATATGCCCAACGTGAGCAGGGATTCTTTTCAAATGATTACTATAGCAACTAGACTCCCTGCTCAGTTCCAGCTCTCTTCTGTAATAGGGAAAGGAATTTATTCTAGGAAATGAAGCTAACTTGGAACGTGTGTACTTTCCCCTTGCCCCTTTCATTATTGTATGTGCTAAAGGGAGGGGAGAAAAGCACTCTGGAAACTACAGAATAAACAAAGACAAAATAAGTAAACAATCTAACTCGTGAAGCAGAGAGAAGGCAATTGGTTCCCCCTGCTAATGGGTTTTCCTTATTTTTGGAATTGGTACTTTTGCCAACAAGGAAGGCAGCTGGTTTAAAAATGGCAGAAACCTGCAGGCTTTTTTTTTTCCTTCTGAGACATGGCTGGCCTATGCTGTGCTAGCTTTGAGATCGTTGTGTGGGTGTTGTACACCTGGGTACTGAATCCAATTAAAAATATGCCTCACTAGGGGTCCAGCCCAATAGTTTTTTTTTCATTTTAAAGAGCAGGCATCACTTCAAGTTTTGCATCTTGAAAGAACAAGACACCATTGGTCAAATCTAAGGAACTCAGGCAGCTGGAGATAGAACACAAGCTCCTTGAGAATAGGACTTTATTTTTTTCTTTTTAAGTCTAGCATCTAGCACAGGCTCTGGCATACTGGTGGTGCTTAATAAATGCTGTTTGAATTGGAATCAATTTAAATTGAGGTTGAGGAACTCGTGGATTGTCCAGAATGGTGGAAAAATGCTCAAATTGCCACTTATATCTGCAACTGGAAGTTGCTTTTGTTTCTCTTTGACAATGGCTGTTATCTCTTTAGTTCTTCAATGAAGTTGTGTGTTAGTGTGAAACCAAGTTTCACAACTCTTTACTCAGATTACTTAGATTCACAATTCCTTTCCACCTTCCTCCTTCCTACGGCAGGGGTTCTTAACCCTTTTTGTCTCATGGACCCCTTTAGTAATCTAGAGAAGCTTGTAGACCCCTTCTCAGAATAATATTTTAAGTATGTAAGATAAAATATACATTATTACAAGGGAAACCCACTTGTACTGAAATGCGATTATTAAAATTTTAAAAATAAAATTTGGGGACCTCATGTAGAGTTCCTGTCCTAGGAAGTCGGTAACACTTTTGCTTAATTCAAAAAAAAAATCAGCTCACAAAAGGACTAGATTTCTTTTAACAAAATCCTTTTGTTTCACAAAATCCTTGGGGGTAGGAAGGGAACTTTTGGTATCTTAAGTCTTATGTAGTTCTTGCTATGTGAAAAATAATATACAAGCTGGCAATTGACATCCATAGTCATGTTGATAGAATAATTGTAATCATAATAGTGAAACAACATCGATTTTATTTTAATGGGTTCATAAGTAATTATAAAGGCAAGTCAAAATCTCTCAAAAGAGTGTGTGATATTTGTCAGCTTATGTTAAATATTTGTTAAATTTACCAAGTTACCAAGGTATAGATAAATTGCTAAGGCCTGGCATGAAGTGATAGTTATTCCCTCTGGTTGGGACATTGTTGGATGCATGGAGCTAAGGCAGGCCAGATGTACCAGGCATAGCTGCCCTGGGAAAACAAAGCAAAGAATGTTTGCTTTTGAATGACCAGAGAAAGAAGTTTTGCCAGGGATACTCCATCAAAAATACTCCTCTGCTTTTCTGGAATGCCATCAGAGTCTTGTTGATCCCAGAGGAATGCCTACTCTAAATTGAATGAGGATGTAAATGGTGCCAGTGTGAGTGTGTGTGTGTGTGTGTGTGTGTATTAATGTGAGAAGCTGATTAAGCTCCTTAATCGATAACTCTGTACTACTAATAAATTTTTGAAAAGAATAATTCTGAGTCCATTGGCTGAGATCTATCCTTGTGTGTCTTTCCTCTGGTCTTTTAGATCCAGGAGCACTACAGGATTTTGTCAGTGGTAATTTTGACAGCTAAGATGGAGTAAATGATTATCATATTTTATATCAGCCACATATTAAAATTAAGCAGGATGGGCATAGATAATATTAATAAGAATTTAGAAGCAGGTTCCCCAGATGATCCCCTAGAGCTGACAGTATATGTAAATGGTATGTGAACTCAATGTCCACCTGTTAGGTGAATTCTAGCATCCTTTATTTTTATCTCACCTTGCCCAGAGTTTGGAGGTAAAAGAGATGTTACAGAGTACTTCACAGAAGTATTAAACAGTATTACACAAAGCTATGCTATTGGTAAAATATCAAAAGTAAAAATTTTCAGATTTTATTGGACATTATAAAATTATTGCCCCATCTAACCTAGAAGATGGTATGTATGTCTACGTGCTTCACAACTTACAGTCTTAGGTAGTTATCTGGAGGTCATGGAGAATTTAAGTGACTTACCCATATACCTATAACCATATATGGTATTTGAATTCAGGTTTTCCTGACTATAAAAAAACAACACAAAAAGACCAACCAGCAAATTCTGAAATTTTTATACATACATATATATATATATATGATTTAGAATTCCATGGATCCTACTAATTATGAAATATAAACACCAGTATTAACCGAAGAATTACATCCACATGCCAAGAGACAAAATATAGCAACAAACTGCAACTGAGGAGGTAAATTTTGTATTCTTTATCAGTAAAATGGTTTCAAATACAGGTACCTCATGACAGAAAGAAACTTAAAAAGCAGCAAAAACCAAAGGACTCCGAAAAGGAATAACTCATTTATACTTTGTCGTAAAGATCCAACAGTAATGGGATTTGATGGAGAATATCTCGGACACATATCATGAAATATACCATAGCATCCATGAGATGAGATTTGGACTTTTGAGTCTTATCATTACAAGCTGACATACAACAGAGAAAATAGCTGATATAGACAAGAATGATAAGAGGGCAAGGGGACAATCAGCAAAAATGTGGGTTTTTAAAATGCATTTAAGTGAAATATGTATTTATTAAGTCCTTACTATGTATCAGGCACTGATACATGCGGATACGAAGAAAGGAAAAAAAAACCCAGTCCGATGATAAAGACAACATGCAAATAACTATGTATAAACATGGCATGTATAGAGTAAATTGGAGGATGCACAAATGGAAGATATTGGCATTAAGGGGGAATCAGTAAACCTTCTGTACAATGTGGTATTTTAGTCGGGACTTGAAGTAAGACAAGAATCCAGGAGATAGAGATGAAGAGGGAGAACATTTTAAGTACCGGGATTAGCTAGTGAAAATGCTTAGAGTTAAGAGATTAGGTGTTTTGAGCAAGGAACAACAAGGAGGCCAGTGATGTTTGGATTATAGAAGATGTGGAGAAGAGGAAGATGTGGCTGAACATACTGGAAAGGTAAAAAGTGCCCAGGTTATGGAGGGCTTTAAAAGTCAAATGAATAATTCTCTATCTGATCCAGGAGGCAACAGGGAACCCCTGGAGTTTATTGACTGAGAGAGAAGGAGAGTGGGGTGTGTGACTTGGTTAAACCTGAGCTTTGGGAAGATCAGTTTGACAGAGTGGAAGATGGACTGAAAAAGGGCAAGATCTGAAGACCAGGCAGTAAGTAAGCCATTGCGTTAGTCCAGGTGTGAGATGATACGCATCTACACAGTGTTGGTAGGGCTGTTGGAGCAGAGGATGGAGCATACACCAAAGACTACGATGATTTGCGTATGGGGATGAGAGAGAATGAAGTGTTTAGGATACCGAGGTTGTGAGCTTGGGTGATTGGAAGGATGGTGGTACCTTTAACATTAGTAGGAAAGTTAGGAAGAAGTCAATCACATAACCAGAAAGCTAGTCTCTAGACTTTGGGATTTTGAGGAAAAGTTTAATACTCTCAGATATCCCTTGGCAGGAATACTGAACCTTGGTGCTTCCTTACTTCAGAGTAACATGAGGACTTTTAATTAAGGACTAGTAGTTTAGGGGGAAAGGGAGTAACACCAAGATTTGTTGTTTTTGCTGAAAACTTTTGACTATGAGAATTGGCCGACTAGAATGTCAGCTATTGTTGACTGTCATATTTAGCTATGACCCTACATAAATAATAAATACCTATTTTCCCTTAAATGGGGTTGTTGATATTTCATGGTGGCATTTATCTAAGGAATTATGACAAAGCAAAGTAGAAATGTACTTTCCCCCTCTGTAAGAATATAAGGTCGTGATCTTGGCTATAGGGGGATAAAAGCTGTTGGTTGTGAAATCTGATCCAAGATGTCAGTCTAGTGGCACACGAGTTATCAAATAGAACTTGTTTTTTTCAGGTGTATAGTATATAAGAGGCATCACATGGTGTGGTAGATAGAAAGTTGGCTCAGGGGTCAGTAATATATGGGTTCAAGGCTTGCCTCTGACAAGTACTGACTGTGTAACTCTGCACAAATAACTTGACCTTTCACTGACCTTGGGCAACTCTTTAAGGCTATAAGTTGCAGAGAAGGTGCTATTCAATTTCCCAACATGAATGAAATTATAAGTCTTTAACAATAAGCATGCTATTATTTATTAATTATTATTAATATAATTATTGTTAATTAACAATTGTTATCAATATTATTTTATGTAGTTATTAACAAGAGACAGAATTCTCAACTTGAGTTGAGAAGAAATTAAGTTTAAGCCCCATTTCTGATACTGACTATGAACTATAAAGAGTCTGAGGTCACATTTGAACTTAGGTCTTGCTGACTTCAGACCTGGCTCTCTACCCATTGTACCTCCTAGCTGCCCCAAGAAACCTTCATAAGACTCAAATTCTATGTCCTAGATGGGTCATAATCCCTAAGTGAATGCTCTTGCTCCTTATCTCAGTCTCCTGGCTTCCTTCAAGTCTCAGACAAAATCTTACCTTCCCTAGGAAGCCTTTCCTGATCCTTTTCATTCTAGTCCCTTCTCTCTGCTGACTATCTCCAATTTATCCTGCATATAGTTCATTTGAATATGGCTGCTGTATGGTGTTTCTATCACTAGACTGAGCTCTTTGAGAGCCAGAATTGTCTTTTGCCTTTCTTTGTATCCCCAGTTCTTTTCACAGTTCCTGGAACACAGGAGGCATTTAATAAATGCTTATCCACTGATTGATCCACGCTTGGTTTTGTTGTGCCATTCTGCTTCTAAACTGTTTCAGGGCTGAATGGTATAGTGGAAACATGCTGAACTTGAATTTAGGAAGCCCAAGTTCTTTAGCCAGCTCCAACCTTGTGTAGTAGGAAGGCCGAATTTATAATCTCAAATATAATCATGTTTGAATGGTTCGAAATCGCAAGGTATGAGAGATTCTCTAAGTAGAGAGCAACAAAACATTTATTTAGGCCCCACAGCAGCAGATCCGTGAACCATTCTGCCATCTTGACAAAAAAAACTCCAGGCCCAGAAAGCCCGCCTCACAAGAGTAACCAGGAGGCCACAGAAAAACAAGATAGTATTTAGCCAAATCATATTTACTGGCCTCAAGTCCTTGCTCACACTCCTGGGTCTACACACGGGTCAGCTCTGCTTCCGCAGCTTCCTGCTTTGGCTTCCGTTTCAACTGTAGTTGTCTCTTGGCTCGCCTTTCCTCGCAGCCAAGCCTCTGGCGTTCTCAAGCCCGGCCTCAACGACCAGAGTCCATTGGTTCCTGAGTTGGCCCCTCTTAAGTCATTAATCTACACCCACACAGGTTTCACACCTGATAGGGCTTTGGGCCTGGGCCTTAGCACTTAACAGCTGAAAGTACTTTCACTCAAAGTAAACAAAAGCCAAAACTCCTGAAGTGGCTTTCACTCAAAGTAAACAAAAGCCAAACTCCTGAAGTGCTAAGGAGCCCATTTTGCCTTACCCACACACCTTGTTATGTTGATTATGGCATCCTATGAGATCATAGGAGAGCCACTTCACCCCATTGACTCTCATTTTCTTTAAATAGATATAATAAATACTGGTACTACCTTCCTCCCAGGGTTGTTTTGAACAAAAGGTTTTGTAAACTTCATCATTATATAAATTAGAATTGATTTGACACTTTAGTGAGTTGTTGATGAAGAGTGAAGAGATTTCTTCCATTTATATAGAAGGTAACTATGTTATGTATTTCCACCCAATATGATTCTTACCTATGTCCTTGTTAAATCCTATACAGATGATCTACTCAATATGTTGGAAACCTCTCTCTATATAGTTTATCATTTCAAGCCAACCTCCTTTTCTGGTCATTCATTTGTATGCATATTAATGGTATCTTTTTATGTCACTTCTCAAATAAAACTCAATACTTATGTCTATCATGCATCTTTTTATCAGTCTGTGATAGATTCTTTAATGAATATGTTGTTTCCCATGATTCATACCCATAGAGCATCATTGGGAGAACATTAGAACTTAATAACAGACTGGTAACAGATTTCAGCTTGGGATTTCTGTGAGTACTAAGCAGTTCTCCAAATGTAATTCTGCCTACACTCTTACTCCAAATCGATTCTGAGCCCAGGTCACTTTCCATCTACGGCACCTTCCCAAAGACACATACTAATAGTGGAGTAAGGCAATGTTGGCTGTTACTGCTATTACTGAGGCACTGTAGTGGTATGAGTATGACTTTAAGATGTGTTTTTATCATCTCAGTTTGAGAGGCAGTATGGCATGATGGTTACAGATCTAAACTCAAAGCCCAAAAGACATAGGTTCAAGATCAGCCTCTGATATATACTAGTTGGGTAACTGTTATATACTATATATGCTGATATATACTAGTTGGGTAACTTATATACTATATATACCAATATATACTAGTTGGGAAACTGTTATATACTATATATACTGATATACACTAGTTGGGTAATCCTGGGCAAATGACAACATCTTAGCACTCCAGGAAACTTCCTAAGACAGTAAGTAGCAAAGAAGATGCCAACCTGCATTGGTCAAGGGAATTTTCTTACCTGAGAATTACATATATAGTGAAATCACAAGTTTGATCCCTATCTCGGTTCAGTGTGTATTTAAGTAGCCCCCATTATATGCTGGGTACAAGAACTACAAGAGCAAAAAAGAAGCAATCCTTGCCTCCACGAGACTTACATTCTTCATTTATTGAGTACCAACTATATGAAAGGAACTACAGAGGATAAAATGATATGTAAGGATCTCAAATGGGAACTCAACCTTCTTCCATTAGGGAATCTGACAGTTCTCCCTTCAAAAAAGACATACCTCTGAGTATTTTGCCCTCTAAAGTTTATAAAACTCTTTTTCTCACTACCAAACTTGTAAAGTATGTTTGTTGTTGCTGTTGTTCAGTTATTTCAGTCATGTCCAATTTATATGAGCTATATCTCTTCTTAATATCCTAGTCACTCTTCCCATAGAATATCAGACACATCCCATAGAATATCAGAGCTAGAAGGGATCTCAGAAGTAGCCCTGCTTATATCTAAGCAGTAATTTTGTCTATAACATCCCTGGCATGGTTATTCAACTTCCGTTTTGAAGTCTTCCCATGTTAGGGAATTCTCTAGCTCTTGAGGTAGTATACTCTATTTTGAGAAGGTGTCTGATTGTGATGGGGAGGAGCCATAAGGTGGAGAGATTCCTGGAAGAAAAAACTTGGAGGGGTGACTGATTGGGGGAGCCATGGTGTAGAGCTCCAAGGAAGAATTCCGTTCCTCCCCATGCCAAAAGAAATGTCTCTTGATGCAGTGTCCAAGGAAAAGAAATGGAATCACTCATGGCAATTGCTGAGGGAGAAATGAGGTCTAGAGCAGCTGGTTGGGGGAGTCATAGAAGTTAGAAGGGATCAATCAAATTCAAGATGGCACCTGGTTAGGAGGGGTCAGGGAAGAAACTAGGAATGGTTGATTGGAACCTTTAAAGGAGGCTGATGGGACAATTCCTGGAAGGCAAAAGGCATAATCATTACAAGAAATTAACTGGTAAGGGGTTAAGGAGGACACAGGGTCTGTAGTCAACTGAGGGTGGTTGAGTGCTTCTGAGGGAAGATACTGGAGTTCAGTGGTTGATTAGGAAGACTGAAGAGGCAGGGATCAGGAGAGCAAGTGATTGTATATGGGTCTTTAGGAAAAAGAGTGGTGTTGGTATGGAGCCTTCTCTCCCATCCCAACTCCCATGTCAGCGAAGTTGTCACAATTTCTTCCTCCTACGAACTGTGCCCTGTCCATTAGTCCCAAGCTCATCTTGTCTCTGACCTTCAATAACCCTGAGGCTGGAGTCACAGAGCTGAGTACAGGGAGGCTTAATTGGGAATATGGATCCCACTTGGAAGCTGTAGCAAGATTTAGGGCATAACTACCATGTTCTCCTCTAAGAGCTCCAGTATAGTAGACTTTTTTCTCAGTGCTGTGAGGAGCATGCCTTGTGTTAGAAAAATTATTAGAACAAGAGTAGAAGCTTCCTCATGGGCAGATAGATGGTACAGTGGATAGAGCGCTGGGCTTGGAATTAAGGAGACTCATCTTCCTGAGTTCAAATCCAGCCCTAGATACTTACTTGCTGTGTGACCTTGGGCAAGTTATTTAACCTTGTTTGCCTCAGTTCCTCATCTGTAAAATAAACTGAGGAAGGAAATGGCAAACCACTCCAGTGTCTTTAACAAAACCCCAAAATATGGCCACAAACATGATTTAAATACAAATGAATGACAACAAGAGGCCTCGTCCATTTTTGTCACAATAGTGAGGGAGAAAATGCCTCTAAAGTACACCCACTTATTTGAAATAGTTCCTGCTGCTGGACCTTGAAGGTTATCTCAAGTACCAATTACAACCCCACCCCCATCTCTGTGATTTCATACCAGCTTTTCTTCATGCTTAGAACACTCTTGTATCTAACCTTGGCCTCTTGGAATTCATGACTTTCTTCTTATTCAACTCAAACCCCGGTGCGTGCAGAAAGCCTTTTTCAGTTCCCTAGCTGTTAGAGCCTTCCCTCTGAGGTTGCCTTTTATAAACTCTGAACGTAGCTCACATTTACCTAAGTGTCTATATGTTGTCTCTCCAGGTAGAAAGTAAGCTTCTTGAGGGCAGGGACCACTCTACTCTTTTTTATTAAGATTTTTTTATTTTTAGTTTACAACACTCAGTTGACATGATTTTGAATTCCAGGTTTTCTTTGGTGTTTTAAAAGAAAAAGAGATCCTTTAAGGAACATGGACAGTAGCTAGCATTAATCAGATGACAAAATAGAGAAATGAAAGGAATGAGAATTCTACTTTCCCGATAATTCTCTAGACAGAAAGAAGAATTCTAAGTGTGTCTCCTGACCCCATTTCTGGGGCCAGTATTTAAGTGTCAGAAAACAGAGAGTCCCGGGAGGTTTTGTGAGAAACTCTGTATTGTAGGCAATCCCAAGATGCCCTTCTGACGTCAGGAGGCAGCACCTTCATCTCACTTCGAGGCTCCTGGCACACACACACACACACACACACACACACACACACACACACACACACACACCCGCAGGTTCATCGAGCTGCTAATGCATTTATTCGTGCATAAATAAGTAAAATGAACTATTAAGCAGCCACCAACTGTTTTATTATATTTTGTCACAATTGTGAAGGCTCATATTTCATATTTAGAGTAAGTAATGAGCCTTGTGGAGAAGTTCAGAGCTGTGCTGAGGAAATGGTATGCTCCCCCATGGTCTCACAAGGCACCGTAAACAAAGGGCACTTATCCTATAAATAGGGCTTGTGTCAGGAAGTGTTCCATGCAAGTATTAATAATCAATGCATTTCACAGTGTAAGGTGAGGGCTGGAGCTGCTCTGTATCTAGCTGGGCAAGTCTCCTTTTACCTCAGGTGACAGGTGGCAAGGACCCTGTGAGATTTCCCGTTTTGTTTAAATTTTTTTTCTTCTGGTGTTGATTTATCTCCACAGTTGCCACCAAGACACTGGGGTTTGCTCCAGGAATCAGCTCATGGCACCCAGTGGTTAGCCTTGCTTTCCTTTGCACACTCCCCATTCAACCTGGGAACAATGTTAGAGGAGAGCTCAGCTCAAGCTGGTCAGAGCAACCTGTGGCAGGAGAGAGATGCCTGAACTCTGAAAGTGCTGTGAGGCCCCACGACAACCAGCTTGGGCCCCTCTCACCCCCTCCCCAGCCCTGTGGTTGCCTGCTGCTGCTGCTGCTGCTGCTGCTGCTGCTGCTGCTGCTGTGGCTGTTGCTATCTGCACCTGTCCAAGCCCCTGCTCTTGGCAGAATGCTCCAGGGGCTACAGCTGGATTCCTTGTAGTGAGTACATCTGCATGAAGGTTGCCCAAATGAAAAACAAACAGACAAATCTGGTGAGTTGCTATGATTTCTCTTAAAGTTTCTGGAAATGCAAATACTATGTTGTGCTGAGGAGGTGAAAAAGGGACCCTTTTAAAAATCCGGGTTTCTTTGTCAAATGAGCTGAGGGTGCTTGGTTCTCTGTGGAGATTTTGTTAGGGAACTTTCAAGGAAGTCAAAGCAGAATGCTGGCGTGTTTTGAAGTCATCAGAATTGGCAAAAAGCCTTTATTAGAACTCAAAAGGTCCTCTTCCTATTGATCCCTAGGTTGGATGTGGTATTGATTTTGAGGCTGTGTGTTTTTTAATGATACAACGAATGAGATGAAGGTTTTTTGTAGTGTTTCTTTGACAAAGGAGAATAGAGTTTTAAGGTAAAATGTTAGGTCTCCAATTAATTGGTAAATACTTAGTGATGGGGGCAGTGATGGTGGAAAAAATGCAGTTTGAAGTTGTAAAGCTTTATTACATTGAAAAAATTATTTTTTCATATGAACTCAACAGTCTTCACCAAATATTTCAGTATACAGAAAAAAACAGAATAGACGATTTTATGTGAATTCGGGAACCTCTTTTATGCATAATTTGGCATTATCACTTTAAAAAACATTTTATAATAGTTGAAAAAGGAAAATTAATTTTAGGATCTGAGTAAGAATTCTTTTCTAGAAACATAAAGACAATTATATATAAAACGAGTTCATTGTTTTTTATTATATTGACTTCAAACGTGTTGTAGTCAACACTATGTTCTATTCGCAAATAATTTTCTTTTAAAATCATTTCTTTTGGTCCATTTGGCAGATACTTGTACTAGATATGTTTTTAATTGGGGCATTAGATATTCTTCCTTTGTTTTTAAAGATCATAGCATCATCTATGAACAGATGCAAAATTACTAGAAGGTATGGTTTGCAGTAGAAAAAGTGGGTAATTTAATTTGGAATGCTAACATTCCCTTTGCATACAAAACTTAAACCTTATAAAAGCTGCAGTTTTTTATTTTGACCCAGCTAGGTGAGTAGACTAACTTTCCCCTGTGAAGCATTTAATTGTCTTTGAGTAATTTCTGCTCCAATTTGGACATACTACATGCTTTTACTTTCATACACCCTCCTCCTCTTCCTTCTCCCAGATTAAAAAATAATTCTATTTGGGTATATGAAATGTGTGAATATAACAAGGAGTATATGTTGTCATTATCTTTTCTGTTACTCATGTCTTGATGTATAACAAATGTCTGCTTTAGTAACTGAGATTTTTGATATTTGTTGCCAAAAATAAAGAAGTTATTTCTAGTTTACTAGTAACATTTATCTGAAGCTTATTGGATGGACAGTTTTTCACTTCATATTTTTAATTTCATGTATACCTGAGAAAGGAATTATATTAAAATATTTGGGACTTATATGTAGCCTTTGAAAGCAGCAAAGGACTGAGGAAAGGTGGTTTTTTATTTTTAATATTTTTAGCGATGAATATGAAGGATGATTTTGAATTAAATAATATATGAAGGTTAAAATGCCAAAATACTTTTGACCATCTTTACAGTCATCTGAAAAATTAGACTGATCAAAGGAATCAATTCCTTCACTGCATGAATTCTAACCTCTTTTAGGTTTCACTGTTGCCCTTTAATCCATTTTTATTTTAATAGCCTCTGTAATGCTACTTCATCACAGGTAGGTTTGAAGATGTTATCACCAAAAGGTAAGTCTGCACTAGAAAGAACATGCAAGAGGAATTCTGAGTTGAAGTCTTGAGTTTCATTATTGGGGTACTTAGTCCTCTGGAGGGATCTAGCACCAGGTTTCTATATTATAGCTCCTAAGTGGCTTTTTAAGGCACTAAAACCATCTGATTTAAAAGGAAACAAATGTAAACATAACTATTTTTACAAGAATGACTATATTTTGTAAACTCAGCTGTATACAATAACTTTTGAATTTGAAGCTGTGTATTTTTTTGAGGCAGGTATCAGTAAAGGAAATTTTCATTTTGTCTTATTAAATATCTTGAAAAAATTTTAAAAGATCAATTGATGCTCACTTGCTAGGCAAAAGGTATGCACTTAGTGGTTAGAAACTACTGTGTATGTTTGTATAGATTGTGTAAAGAATGCATGAGCATTATGGCAAAATTCTGAATATTTTTCTCTTTGTAATAAGAGTCCGTCCTTTTCCTTAATCTTGGTCTCTCTGTGAGAAAGCTCTGTCTTCACTTTCTTCTTTCCTTTTGATCTACTGTTGTCAATAATATGTTTTATAGTATTAGAAAAACATTTCTGTATATTTTTATTGGGGGTATATATCTCATAAACTTCATATATCTCATAAACAGTGGAATTGAAGCTATTGAAATTACATCTAAATAGTTATTATTTTTAATCCAAAAATTCTCTTAAAAAGCCAATTATTTCCCATAACATGGGTGCTATGAGTGGCATGATTTTACTTGTTAGGGCTTTGTGCTTTAGATGTAGAAAATCCCACCTCTTTGATTTCTATACAACGTAGGTGCCTTTTTCTGTTCCCCCCCAAAAAGAAATCTTTCATAATGGAAATGTCTACCAGATGACATTTCTACGGCATATACATCCCGACTTCAGAGTCGTGAAAAATATATCAGGCATCTTTCCTCATACCTAAGTTGAATACACAGGGATTCTTACAAAGTTCACTTAAAAATTCCATGAATCCATTAAGGTCTGATGGAAACCTTTTGCAAAATAGTCTGCTGGGGAAGTCCTTTATAGTATTTGTTTCTTCGAGTTTTATATTTGTGAGAAAATAGGATACCTTGTTTTATGAGTGTTCTCCTGTTGCTTTTGACATCATAACCTTCTGTAACCCAACAGTGATATGAACGACTGAAGCTTACAGCTTTGGGTAGAGTGTATAAAAACAGCAGGGGGTAATAGAGTCTTTAAAATGAAATTACCTTGTTTTTAGTCATTCCCCCAACCAATAAAAATGGAACTTTCCTATGTTGGTTTATCCTTAATACTGAGTCTTAAGCACTAGTTGCTTTGGGGTTCTCAACATCTATCTATACCCTGCAAATATATCTGTTCCACTCAGCCCTCAGGTAAGACAAAGAAATGTTGGATAAGGGCACATTAGAGAAAGAAAGCTTCATTCATACATTACTTAAATCACCTTGGGTTATTGCTTCAACTGCTGAGATTATCTTTGTTCTCTTCCCCAAAGACAGTGGTTGGTTTGTTCCTTGTGGATAGTGCTCATTTGCCAAAGCCTGGTAATACATGTGTTATGGGGAAGAGAGATGCCATTCTTTGTTGTCTGGCCTTTTCTATGAGAGGACTCAGCCTTCACTAGATAGCCACAATAGAGTCCACAACCATGAGTAGTTATTTCTTTGTGACTTTTTTTCCTTTGGTGAAGGAAGTTCAGAGGAAAGCTCTGTGATCTAGCAGGCCAGGTCTTATTAATGTCTTTAATTGTGTTTTGAAGATGTAACACACCCAGGGAGATTTGTTCCAGATGGGTGCAGTAAAAAATGAAAAATAAAATAAAACTATCTCCAATGACAATATTGTTCTGAATTTTTTCTATGAGGCATCAGCAAGTTTTTAAACCACTGGAAGGCTGGTCAAGGGGGCAGAAATGATCTCCTTCACATTATCGTACCATTCCCAACTGCTTGTGTCTCTTTGGATTTTAAAGGTACTACTTACTTGCTCAGGCTCCTTTTGTGTAATTGAAAGTCTCCCCTATTCAAAAGAAAAAAACAACTACCATATCAAGGGACAGGACAATGCATCATGGAGCCACATTATCCACACCTAAGAATGCTAAAAGTTGACCTTAGTTTATGTGCTGAAGGGTTTTTATAAGTATACACATTTTTTTCCAGATCATTCTAGATCTCTCCTTTGTCTTGACCATGTTCTGCTTTGGATCATAACCTATTGTATCTCACATACTGTTACACTGTAAGGTCCTGAAGGACTGTCATTTTTTCATCTTTGCATCCCTAGCACTGAGCACAGTATTTTATGCATAGTAGTTATTTCATAACTGCTATTAAATTGAATTCCCTTAAATATTTCTCTCTCTCTCTCTCTCTCTCTCTCAATTGGTTACAGAAAGAAGACTATATGTAAACACTACATTTAAGGGAAAATATATTTCAAATATTATGTATGTATGTGGTAGAGCACAGCGTTATGCAGACACGTCTGATTCCCATGTCTGTGTATAATATGTATAAATAAACTCCAAAACTGAATTTGGATAATTGGATTATGTACTAATTGCTACTCAGGATGAAAGTAATTAGATTCTCTTTCTAGTGTACAAACTACAAAGTATAATTGGATCATACTTGCAATGGCCTTCATATTTAGTAAACAAAATCAAAATCATGTATATCTTTAGGGTAAAGGGGCTTGAGTTCAGGTAAAGGGATATTTTATTTACTCACTAATTTGGAGAGGGGTGAAAATCTTTTACTTTAATAAATACTAAAAGTTTAAGTTGCTACAAAAATCAGCTATCAAAATTGGTAATTATTGAAAGACCTTGGCTGAGATATGCCTCCATTTGGTAATGCCAAGTACCATTTACACTTGAATTCCTTTATTGGGTTCCAATCTCTTCCTCTATTTCCTAGACCCTTAAGATAGGGACAAATTATTAACATTTTCCTTTGATGTCTCAGAATGCTAGTTCTTTTTCCTATAAGATCTCAGAATCCTTAAAGGGTGCCTTATAGTTTCCAATATCCTCATTATATCTTTTAAAAAAGATTATCTCTATTTTCATCTTACATTCATTTGTGAATATATTCCTTTCTATTTTCTTACCTTGTGAACCACCTTTTGTAATAAAGATTAAGAAAGAAAAAAAACCCATAGTTCAGCAAAACTAACCACATTCCCTGTGTCTAACAGAGTGTGTATATACATAACATTCCAAATCAAAAGTGCTCTACCTTGGCTATGTAGATGAGATGTATTTTCTCAACTCTTCTCCATTATAATTGTAGAGTATTCAGGTTTGTTGTTGTTGTTTTTTCATTGTATCTTAGAAGCTAAAGAAAGGGTAGAAATAGGAATCAATGGTCTGATAAAATCCATTTTATTTCAAGTTAGTTTTTGAAGTTGTTGATATGTGCAGTGGTCAATAGGTGATATGGACCCTGCCTTTAACAAGCTCAGGAGCTAAGCTAGTTAAAGAGAAAACATAAATGTACTGAATGGGAAGCCACTTTATAATGATTACAAAATCTTCAAATCTTCAGATGGATTGATGATCTTATTAATTTAGGAGTTCCCTCAAATGATAGAGATTGAAACCTGTGCACACCGATCCATCCTATGAGTCTCTTGTCCATGTCCTCCTTTTAAAAATTTTCATCACAGCCTACTGGGGGCATTCCTTCATTTTTCCTAATGTTTTGAGGATACTTTGGCTCTTTACATGTCACCTCTCATTTGCGGTAAGAATGAGAGATGACAGGTGAACAGATATCTGTGTGACTTCTTTTATTCCTGATCTTTTTTTTACAGCTTCTTTACTGGTTGTATGTTGTACCTGTTCACAATCATTCTGTACCTCTCCATAATCCTCTGCATGATAATCACTCTATATTTTTTAGAGGTAGTTTTGTTCCATCACTTGCTGCTATATAGAAATACTGGTAGCACATTGGTGCTAAAAAGTTCTAGTGAATCAAATACTTTTTCATAATCAACAAACAAAAATACAATTAAATCTTATATGCTCTATATCAGTTTATTATGAAGTAGTAAATATGCAATTCACTGTTGACTAGTATTTGCAAAAAAAAAAATGACTGTTCCCTACTAATACCCTCATTAAATGCCCTCAATTCATGGATAGAAGATTCTTATGGAGATTTTGTATAGATGGGAAAGCAGGTGTATAGGTTAGTATTGTTAATGCTCTTTTTCTACCCTTGGCAGATGTTTGTTAAGTAAATGAGATGTTTGCTGACTAAGGGACTTTTCTAGTATTTTGGGGTCTCCTTCTAACTATTAATTAACGTTGGTCAAATTAATGTGTAAAATTATGATAGCTGGTGTCTATGTCATTTGTCCATTTCCCTCTTGTGATTTTTAATTATTTGTTTAAGTAGTTCTTGGTTAAATTGTTCCATTTGAACATCTTGTCTTTTTCCCATTATTATTTTCCTTTAAAAAATGAATCTTTAAAAATGAATTTTACATATACACATGTATGTAGATATTTATCTATATCTGTGTCAGATAGTGTCCTTCTTTAGTGTAGGGTAGAGAGGGAGATAGTTCAGAACTTAAAATGCAACCAAAAATAAATAAAACTAAATTAAAAAAATGAAATCTGACCTTAATTGATTGACTTAGGAATAACTACTACATCAACAAGAATTTTTCTTCCTGTCTATTAAGACGTATCTACTTTTTATAGTATTATTTGCTATTCATTGGGTCTGTGGCCTACCATTATTTTGAAAAAAGAAAATACGATGTGGAGATGTGAAGCTTCTGTGTAATCTATCAGTCTTTGGCCTTTTTAATTCTTTTTACTTGAACCACATTTCCAATGTATTTCCTTCCATTCTCACTTCTCTCCCCCACCTTTTCATTGAAGTAAACAAGTACCAGAATATATATTGATTTAATTTGAATGATCTTTCCAAGTTCTTAATAGAATTCATTACTACTATTTACTGTTCTTAGCAATTGATGTTGATGCATAAGCTGTTATTATTTTCATGATGGTATTTTTGTAAATACCTGTCATGAACATTGCAAATATGTGAAAATTAA
This sequence comes from Phalanger gymnotis, assembly GCA_028646595.1. NCBI lineage: Eukaryota > Metazoa > Chordata > Mammalia > Diprotodontia > Phalangeridae > Phalanger > Phalanger gymnotis. Next base: position 239,809,052 of record CM053624.1, read on the forward strand.
GTATGCCATGAAATAATATTTCTTCTCTTTGTTTATACAGTAAAACTCCACTGTTTCCATTCTTTGTTGCCCCAAGGAATACCTGTGAGCCAACTTTGGTTGCAATTTCCTTCTTCTGACTTCATTTATAGTACTAATGTTAATATTTGTGATTCACTACCTCCATCACCATACATATGTATATGTACATATGTATATATTTGTGTGTATATACACACACACATATATATTAATTTGTTAAGGATCTTACATTTAGAATATCACTAGTCAAACTTCAGTTTATTGATAGTCTAAAAACCAATTCTTAGTAATTTCTGTACCCTTTTCTCTAACTATGCTTACACCATTGGGAAAGCAAAAGAGGGCCACGTAAGCCATGTAAGGACAATTTTTATATTTTTCTTTTCTCATGGGCTACTATGGAATAAAAAAAAATCATTTTCTTGATGATGACCATCTCCATTGTTAACTATGTGGGTTCTCCAAAAACACTTTCAGTATATGGCTGGTATAACTATTGCCTTTGCAGTTCCATAAACATGCCATGACCTCCATACTACAGTGACACATCTGATTAAGACTTTGTGAAATGTTACAAAATAGAAATAAAAAATATGAATTAATACAGTACCAGAATAGTTTATCATATCACAACACTCATCTATGGGAACTGTTAAATTGGTGTGGCTGAGACAATTTGCAATGGACTTCTAATATTTGGTAAGCCCCTTGAGGGCAGGGACTTATCTTTTTGTTTTTGTTTCTGTAACTTAGCATAATACCTGGCTCCTGGTAGGTGTTTAATACATGCTTACTTGTAATTAAGTTGAACTGAATCACCCTCTTTCAGTTACTTCCCATGGCAATACAACCAGAACCCTTCTAACTAGAAATATCACAACCTTCAGAGGAGATAGTAGAATCTTTTATGAATTTCCAACGGCTTTGTATGTATCCTATTTCTTGATTAATCTGCAGATAACTTAATACTTGTTTCCCATGATCTTAGTGCACATTTATATAGCTCTCTAAACTTTCATTTCAGTTCAACAAGTATTTATTAAGCACAAGGCCTTGGTCTAAGTATTAGGAACCCAACACCAAAATAGAATCTCTTTGCCCTCAACGAGCTTATGTTCTATTATATTCTTTACAAAATGCTCTTCTGAGAAAGCTTGTTAATGGAGACAGTACAAATATTTTTTCCTCTATGGTGCCCACAGAGAACTATGGCTGATTTGGACTCAGTGGCTGGTCCACTAGTCACTGCTGACCCGAGACCTCGATCCAATTTTTCTCATTTCAAGTCTGGTATACCTGATAGTTTTTCATTGTTTGTCATGCATCTGAATACATATACATAAGGTGCTTATAGTAGTCCATCCCTCAGTGCAAAGAGGCTAGTTGGACTCCCAAAGGTATAGCATTGAAGCACAAAAACGTGTGTTCTAGTTGATGTGGAAAATTTGGGCCTTGGTGTCACTTATTGTTTTGCTCCTAATTACTCCTTATACATGACTCTGGGCAAGTCCCTTTACCACTTGGACTTTGGTTTTCTCATCTGTAAAATGGGGGAATAATACTTAAACTACTTACTAAGGAATGTCTGAAGGAAAGTCCTTTGTGAACTTCAAAGAACTAGAGAAATAAGTTATTCAGTTCAAGTTGAAACAAAAAATACCCAACTAAATATAATATACATCAGCATTGCTGACCGGAACCCTTATTTCTGCCTTAAGGTCATGACTGAATAATTTGACATCACTCTCCATATGATACTTAAAGGGAAAAAAGACTGTGTCAATTATCTACTTGAACGGACTTAGAAAATACCATCAGAAAATAGGAAAGTTTTTTCTGAGCTAGATATTTACTTTTCAAAACACTTCTTTATTTCCTCTTGAGAGACAGTGTTTACTTATTTATCTTGCTATTTAGCAGCTTCCAAGGCTGGTCATGTTTGAATGTTGCATTTTGCAAACATATAGCTGTTTTAAGAATTTACAATAGAGAGTGATCGTGAGTAGAGTAAATGAGGAAGGGGAAGAGAAGGGAATAAGCATTTGGGTAGTATCTACTTTGTGCCAGGCAATGAAAGTTATTTTTCCATGTAGACTTTCAGACTGAGCAGATTTTAATAGCTAATAATAATGATAGCTGACATTTATATAGAGCTTACTATATACTAGGCCCTGTGCCATGTGCTTTACAATATTATCTCATTTGATTCTCATGACAACCCTATTATTATTATTGTTCCCTTTTTACAGATGAAGAAACTGGGGCAAATGGAGATTAAGTGACTCGCCCAGGGTCATACAACTAGCAAATGTCTGAGGATGGATTTGAACTCAGGCACTCTAGAGCCAGTGCTCTATCCACTTTATCACTTATTTGTTCTGTAATATGAAAATAGCAGTGTTTGGTTTCAGTAAGAAGTAATCATAAATCCTTTAAAGACTTTCAAATGTGTGTACTCTATCCACAACTAAAGAGAGACATTTGCAGCTATAAACACGTATATGGGCTTTTTCCCATTTGAAAGGGAATTCGAGCCAATCCAATTCAATCCAACATGCATTTTGAGCACCTACTACATAGTACTGTAAGGTATTATACTAAAGGCTGGAGATGGAAAGAAAAAGCAAAAAAAAAAAATGGCTCTTGCTTTCAGTGAGCTTATAATCTGCTGGAGAGATACAGCTTGTAGATATATAAGTATACACATGGTAATTTGAGGTAGGAGGGAAGATTAATAAACAAGTATGGCACAAAAGACTTCCCATAGGAGGGAACACATGAACTGGGCCTTGAATGAATACAAGAATTCTAAGGGGAAGCAGTACAAAGGCAGTACATTCCAGGCATGGAGGATAGCCTATGCAAAGAACATGGAATGTCAAATTTAGGGAACAATTAGAAGGCCTGTTCTGCTGGAACATTAGAATGTATGAAGGGTAGTAATGTGAATTAAACCTGAAAAGATAATTCTGAATTGCCTTAGATGCCAACGTGCCAAGTTTGTATTTTATCCTGGAGGTAATGGGGAACCATGGAAGATTCTTAAGCAGGGGAGTTAAGGGAAGAATTTTTTTTTTATTTCTGTTGGTTTTTCTTAAAACCTCACATGGGATTTTTGAATGTTAGGAAAAAAAAGAGAAGAGCACAATTAATGGTGAGGGACATACAGAAAGTTTTGGAATGAAAATTATTTTTAGATGAAAAATGTTTAGGAGAGAATATTACTAACATATTTCTATAATGTCACTTTACAAAACATTTTTCCTTAAAATAACCTTGTGAACTAGGTAGTGACAGTATTATCTCCATTTTACAGATGAGAAAATCAAGGCTTAGAGGAGTGAAATAATTTGTCCAAGCTTATAGAATTTATAAGCAAGTCTCAAGTGGCAAGTCTCAAAACTAAATTTCACCACTCCAAATTCAGTGGATTTTTTTGGCTATACCATACCAATTTCCATCTTTCTACAATCTTGCCAGTTAAGTTCTTCAAATTGTTTTATATTTGAATCTTGAACTATGTAGAATCTATCTATTAATCTGTCTATCTGTCTGTCTAACTATCTATCCGTCCATCTGTCTGTCTGTCTGTCTGTCTGTCTGTCTGTCTGTCTGTCTGTCTGTCTCTCTCTCTAATCTATCTATCTATCTATCTATCTATCTATCTATGTATCTATCTATCTATCTATCTATCTATCTACTTACCTATCTATCTATCTGTCTGAGTGTCTGTCTATCTATCTTTGAACCCTAAACTATGTAGAATTTAATTTACTACACACATATGTATGACCTGGCAAGTCTTATGCATCTATACACACATGTGATTCTAGGTAAGTCATACATAAATGTAAATACATATACACACATGTATACAAATAAGCATATATGTATGAGACCTACCCAGAGTCTTGTGTGTATATAGCTGCATGTGTGTATATATATTATATGTAGATGCAGACATAGATGTATATATTACATATATTTATATAAACATGTATATATGCATGACACTTGCCCAGAGTCATGTGTATGTGTGTATATTTTACCTAATTAAAGCCTTCAGATTGTTTAATCCATATGTTATATATAATACACATTCAGAAGGTTGGGAATTCCACAAAAGTAGCTCTGGTTTTTTCTGCCTGTTGTATTTCTTTGTGAATTGATGTTATTTCTTTAGCCTGCTGGGACAAATTGGATCTAGATTGCAATTCACCATGTGTTGGCAAGCACAGGCGTCCTTTGCAAATGCAGTGAAATATTGCCAGGTCTCAGCTGATAGTTTGGCTGAAATGAGAAATCACCACTGTTGCGGAAAGGTGTCATCACCCAACGAAATTTTTTCCTAGGTGCAAACTGGTAGTGTGGCATCTGAAGATGAGGTACTTCTGAATTTGGTCTTTTAGGAACTGCGTGAAAAATGTAAGAAATAGTTGTGATGCCTTGGATCAAATAGTGATTTCTCTTACTCCCCACCCCTAGCTTTTCATTTGCCACTATCTATGCCTGCCATGAGTTGACTGTTGTAACTCTCTCCACCAAACTGCAGATGGTCTGTTTGAAAACAGGAAGAGAATAAATATCCTCTCATCATGTGATGAGTAACATTGATGACTCTCAATTATCCAGAGGCTGAGCTATACTTAAACCATTTCCCTCCTTTCTCACTCCGCTTTCAGTCTGTTTTACTGTGAATTGGAAGCTCTCAAAAGATGTCTCATATGGAAGAAACAAACTAAATGATTACATCTTTAAAAAATAACCTTGCTATCTTATTTATCCATGTTTTGCTATGATCAGTGGTCAAAGATAAGAGACCTGATTATAAGATAGCTACAACCACCCTGTTTCCTCATCTGTGAAATGAGGATGATAATACTACTGATACTTAGCTCATAGGGTTATTCTGATGCACAAATGAATTAATATGACCTTAAACTTGAGGAAACTTTAAAATCATTAAAATGCTACATAAATGTCTGGTATTAGTATGATTTTTTTTTAACAATTGCTAAAATATTACTTATGGTAAACTATTCTTGAAAGGTTTTTAAAATAATACCTTTTCTATGCTAAAATTATGTATTCTATACCAAGAACCTTCCTGTTGGGGTGGTAGGGGAGGAGACAAGGTAATAATTATACGTTAACAGCAGCAATATAGAAAACATATCCTTCATATTTGGCTCTGTCCTTTACAGCATAAAGAATTCTAGGGTATGAAGAAGACATGGAACCTGTTCTCAAAGAACTCATTATCTACAAAAGGGAAGGAGAGGAGGAAGAGGATCAGGAGGAATAGGAGGAAAATAAGGTTGATGTGAGATTTAGAATTCATAATTGCACAAAAAATGGGTCAAAGTCTGTGAACCACAAAAAACAGCAGTAAACTGGGCTCATGTTCCAGTTTTAATCTTAGTAGTTTTTTCTTTAAATTAACTGTTGATTTTAACAACTCTTAGCACATTAAAATGATAGGGAAAAACAGCAATTAACTTTAGTCCTCAAAGAGTGAATACGCACATAAATTATCATTTTTTCCCCAACCTAAACAAATGTCATGAAGGCAATTAAATAAGCAAGCCATTAGTTTAAGAGATAGTCCACTAATTTACTGGCTGAGAAATACTGGCTAGATTTTAGCCTTCATGTCTACATATGCAAAATTAAATAATCAAGTAAAAGCATCATATGTGTACATTGGAAAGTGACTGGTTCTGAAAGTATCATTTCAGTGAAGGAGACAATTTGGAGCCTGTTGTTTGGATGTAGATGAGTGAGGAAAAATTTTGGAAACGTTTGTGAAAATTCAGTGTTAGAATATACAGAGGAGTTTTTTCAAGGTGACTTTAAGAAGAATTAAGTTGTAGTCTTTAACCTAGGGCAGGGGCTTTCTTAGTAGTAAAGAGTACCATCATAATTTTGTTGGATTCCATTTAAGTTTTTAGAACTTAGAACATTCATTACAGAAGGAATAGATAGATTCAAAGACTGGAGGCGTTTGCCTTGCAAGTACGACCTACTGAAGACTTTCAGAGAGCCTGGAGATGAAGTCATCTTTAGGTCCTACCACAAAGCCAGCTTTGGTGCTAATAGATTTCTGCCTTCCTTTTGTCATATCTTGCCTACTAAACCCTATCATAGGCTTGATTGAGAGGAAGGAAGGAGGGAAGGAAGGAAGGAAGGAAGGAAGGAAGGAATGAAGGAAGGAAGGAGGAAGGAAGGAAGAAAGGAAGGAAGATAGGAAGGAAATAAGGAAGGATGGAAGGAAGGCAGGGAAGGAGGGAGGAAGGAAGGAAGGAAGGAAATAAAGAAGGAAGGAAGGAAGGAAAGAAGGAAGGAAGGAAGGAAATAAAGAAGGAAGGAAGGAAAGAAGGAAGGAAGGGAGAGAGGGAAGGAGGGAGGGAGGAAGGAAGGAAGGAAGATATGAAGGAAACAAGGAAGGAAGGGAGGAAAGAAGGAAGGGAGGAAAGAAGATAGGAAGGAAGATAGGAAGGAAGAGAGAGAGAGAGATCAGTAGGCAATTATTGTTCTGTTGTCGCAGGCTTAAGGTGGGCTAGAAGTGCTAACAGACAAACATATCTGCATATTCTACAATTTACTTACTTAAGGCAGGGAGCTTGGAGTAGTGGAACAAACTCTTGACTTGGAGTCTGAAGATTTGGGTTCAAATTCCACATCTGCTGCTTAGTAGCTGTGTAACCCCAGATGAGTCTTAGAATTACAGAATCTGCAGTTTCAAGAAAACTTTAGAGATAATTCATTGCAATATCCTCATTTTACAGATATTGATGCTGTTAAGTGGGCAAATCATTTAACTGTTGTCTGCCTCAGTTTCTTCATCTGTAAAATGAGGATAATGATAGCACATATCTCCCAGGGTCACTGCAAAGATAAAATGAGGTAACATTTTAAAGCATTTTACAAATCTTAAAGCACCACATACATGCTAGTTAATATTATTATTGCTGCTGCCGTTGCTATTGTTATTAGCAGTTGTGAGACTGAGACCCACAGAGGGTAATGACTTGTAGGTGGTGGATCTAGAATTCAAACCCAAGTCTTTATGAACAAATGCTCTTTACGTAATCCAATAGTTTCACCTTTCTGGGTCTCAGTTTCTTCCCCTGTAAAATGAGGGTTTAGACAATGTTATCTAAAGTCCCTTTATGTTCTCATTTTTGTGATTTGAAAGAAAAGCCTCTATTTTTTCCAGCTCACAAATGAACTCATCTTAGTGGGTGAATGCCATTATAAAGAAATGGAAAACTTTTCACATTCAAATTCTCTGTGCATGGAAAATGCCACAATTACACAATAAGGTGATGGAGTTTCCTGATAAACCTGCCCAAGTAGGTTTTTCCCAAGTTTTTGTTGTGCTTGCTGAGAAAACTAGAAGTGGTTACATACTATCTGAGCTTGGGAAAGAAAAAAAAGGATGTTTTGGTAACTTTTCCCAATTGCTTTTTAAATTTAATTTGTGTAATTTTCTAAGCTAATTTGTGCTGTGGGTTTGAAGTTAAAAAGTATAATTGAGCATCTCAGAAGAGGCTGATATTTTAGAGGAGGAACAAGATACTCCAGGGACTCGCTTTGTCTTCCTGGTGCCTTCTTACTCTTTTCTCATTTTTTTTAATCTCTAGAAGTTTGTAACTTTGCTTATAGATAGGGAAAATACTTTAACAGAAAGTATAGGATTTGCAGGCAGGAGACCTGGAGTTCTGGAGTATTGGAGACCTGGGAAGGAAGAAGTCCTGGGTTTGAATGTCTGCTTGTATAGTTACTGACTCCCTGATCCTGGGCAAACTGTTCAACTCAAATTAGTTCAACTCAATTAGATTCTACAGACATTTTTTAAACTCTTATTTTGGGCAAGGGACTACACTTTCGTCTTTGTAAAAGATGAAAATTTAGAGATCTAGGCCTAGGTCCTATAGAAGGGATTTTTGAGGTCATTCTAGGCCAACCTTAAATTTTACACTTAGGGAAACTGAGGCCATGGTGGTTGTCACTTGTCCAACGTTCTGTAGGTAACAAATACCAAAGTTTGAAATTTGACCTAGGCTCTATGACTCAAAATCCAGTGTTTTCCTCACTGTACAACAATGTCTCCCAAGCCTACAAACTATGGGAAGGGACATAGAATGTAAAACTAGGTCCTGATTAGTGTGAATAATGATTCCCATAAGGTGGTCAAATTCTCATTATTTGAAGTTGTAATCTTGTAAAATATGTAAATTGGTTTTAGCCCAACGAAAATACTCAGTATGAATTAAAATAATACAACTGCTTCATGAGGTTCATTATTCACACTAAGAGAGACCTGGCAAGAATAATTCAAAGGAAGATGTGATACAGACAAGAGTGATTCAGACAAAAAGTCTAACATCTCTGAGACTCAGTTTCCTCATTTGCAAAATGGTGATAATATTACTTGTACTGCCTGCTTTAGAGAGTTGTGAGGAAATTCTTTGTAAATCTGGAAGTACCATCTGTTTATAATTTATTTCTATCATTACATTGAAAGAGTTTACAATCAACTGCGAGTAACTTTGGAAACCAAAAGCAAACACTTTCTTGGACATTTTGCTTACATATTTTTGATACTTATACTATATGCTTCAAGATTCTAAAAATAAATGAACAAAAATATAGTCCCATAGGTGTGGAATGCATACATAAATCACTAGTTTTTTGGTCTGAAGCTTCAACTCCCCACTTGGAACCATGGCCAATGATAGACTTACTTTCCTTTGCAATTATCTCATTTTACTATGTTTTCCCTAGTCAAAGAGTTATAAGTATAATGCATGAAACTATCATTCAAGTATCATGAAGAAAATATTTTTCAGGTATAAGTCTGGGGTCAGTAAACTTTCAGAAGTGGCCCACCCCGTTATTCTGGGCACTGGGGACTTAATGGGTATATGGTGGCTAGGAGACGACAAGGGAGACAAGAAGTCCCCATATTTGTTAATTGATTGCTCAAAAAGTGACTATTCAGACATTTGGGTCACCTAGTTCCTCTTTTACAAAGCTGGTATCATCTGGAGGGCTAGGGTCATTCTGTCATTATTACTGTAAATTAGCAACCATTCATAGCACAAAGTATTGTGATCACATCGAGCTTCTAGTCTCTGCTCCTGATGATCTGAACTTCAAAGCTATGTCTCAATTGCTGTTTCATTCTGGGGCTTCCCTCTGAACTTCAGGCCTTCTCAACTTGGAACATCCCAACATCCCTCCAGCCACCAGGCCTGCTCCCTTCTCCCATTGGCAAATTCCTTCACTGGCCCCCATTTTGGGGAGGGGTCCAGGGCCTGCCAATCTTCATTCCTCTCCTATCTTTGCCGCTAGTTTTCTGGATTTCAAAACCATATCCCTGCATGTGTACCTTCATTTCCCCTTCTATCCCCCAATAATTTTCAATTCTTTTTTGCATGTTGTCTTCCCCCATTAGAATGTAAGTTCCTCTAGGGCAAATATTGCTTCACAGTCTTGCTTTTTGTTTATGTCCTCAACACTTAGCACAATGATGGCATATAAGTAATTTTTTTGACAGCTGTTAACTTTCCCTTCAAAATATAGCAGAGATTAATAGGGGGAGGGAATGGCACTTTGGACTGGAAGAGAAATGACTTGAGGCATCAGCCGGCCAAGAGTCAGCATAAAAGCACTAGGTTGGTTGCACAGGTAAGCCCTAGCAGTGGGAGAAGGGTGCAGAAAGGAAGATAGGAAGGCACCAGAAACACACCTTCTCTGCTACCACCTTTACTAGGGCCACAGTGCTGCCAACTCTGTGTGTGTGTGTGTGTGTGTGTGTGTGTGTGTGTGTGTCTTACTCTGCTAGTTGCCCAGTGATAGGTAAATACAGAATAGTTCAAAACTTCTTTCTATGTCCAATGTGACTAGATTAAGACGGAAACACTCTTGGAGTTGGGCACACTGAGCAGTCTCCAAAGTTTCAAATCCCTTAGTTCTGGGTTGGAACCTACCACAGGGTATGAGTGCGCAACTTCTAGAAGGAATGTCCAGTATCTACGGAACTGAAGTTTCCATTTAATTCCCCAGTTATTTGGAGGGCAGAAAATCTACCTAGCAGATGTATATTATCCAGAGGTCATATCAGACATGGAGATTTATTTCAGGGTGGAACTTTTAAGGTACCAACAAGTTAAAGCATGTTCATAGGAAGTAGCTAGGTGTCATGGTAGACAGAATACTGGACTTGGACACAGGAAGACATAGGTTCAGTTCTAGCCTCTGACACTTACTAGTGTGGCCCTGGGCAAACTAGCTAACATCTATCTGTCTCAGTTTCCTCATCTGTAAAATGGAGATAATACTAGCACCTACCCTACAGAATTTTTATGAGGATCGAATAAGATAAGAGCACTGGATCTGGGGTCAGGAGGACCTGAGTTTTAATCTGACTTCAGAAACTTGCTAGCTGTGTGATTCTGCCCAAGTCATTTATCCTCAGTTTAGTTCAGTTTTCAGCTGTAAAATGGGTATAATGATAGTATCTATCTCGCAGGATTATCACGAGAAACAAATGAGATAATATTTGTAGTGCTTGGCACATAGTAGGCACTATGTAAATACTTTTTTACCCTCCCCTACTTTCATCCAATAGTATTATCATCTCTTGACTACTCAGAAACTGAGCTTACAAGGTAGTTTATGAAATTACACAATTATTCAGTGTACATTCAGCCCGGATCTACCTGTCTGCAACTTTCACTCTCTTCCAGAAAAAAAAAAATCTTTCTTAAACTCTGCTTTCATCATACAAACCCCCTAATCCTTATATAACAGAGGCCTGGAAACCTTACCATATAATGATCCTATTAGTCTGCTCAGTGTCCTGGGCCATTCAGTCTGTTCCTTCCTCTTGTTCTCACAATCAGCTGTCTTCTTCCAAAAGAGAGTAACCAAGAAATAACTCAGACATCCACATTGCAGATACTAGGCAAAATAGATAGTTTTTCATCATTGCTTCTCACTGTTATAACTGGGTAAAGTGGAGGAGCTAGCAGCCAGGTCACAGCCCTATGCCTGTGCACAATACCTGTCTCCTTCTATTCTTTCTTTCCCACTTCACTTGAATGCTCAAACTGAATTGCCAACATTGTTCCTACTCACTCAATAATTTCATGCAGAGACACCTGGAACATTCCAGAACTGTAACTAAAGCCTCTCCTTGTTTACTGCCTAGCTTACAACTCCCTCTAATAATAATAGCTAACATTTATATAGCACCTTCAGGCTTGTAAAGTGATATCTATCTATCTATCTATCCATCTATCTATCTATCTATCTATCTATCTATCTATCTATCTATCTATCCATCTATGCATCTTTCTCTTTCTTTTCTTTCTTTTTTCTTTCTTTCTTTCTTTCTTTCTTTCTTCCTTCCTTTCTTTCTCTTTCTTTCTTTCTTTCTTTCTTCTCCTTCCTTCCTTCCTTCCTTTCTCTCTCTTTCTTTCTTTCTTCTTTCTTCCTTCTTCCTTCCTTCCTTCCTTCCTTCCTTCCTTCCTTCCTTCCTTCCTTCCTTCCTTCCTTCCTTCCTTCCTTCTTTCCTTTCTTTCTTTCTTTCTTTCTTTCTTTCTTTCTTTCTTTCTTTCTTTCTTTCTTTCTTTCTTTCTTTCTTTCTTGATATATCTATGGATATCTATCTATATTATATATACATACACATTCACATATATGTATGTGGATATATGTATGTGAATATATGTATACATGTGTAAATATATGTATGTGAATATATATATGTATGTGGATATATGTCTATATGAATGTATATCTATATATGTATATGCATGTATATATATATGTGTACATATACATATATATGTTCTTGTCTGATTCTCAAAAAACTGTGAGGTAGATATTATTATCTCCATTTTTCAGATGATTAAACAGTTTGGGAAACGTTCAGTAACTTGTCCAAGGTCAGGAAGTGTTTGAGGCAGCATTTGAACTCAGCTTTTCTTGACTCCAAGTCCAGCACTCTTTCACTGCACCATCTAGCTGCCCCTGAATACAATAGAATGCTTCCTAGAGGAGATCAGTTAGCCTCTCTCATCTTCACTCCCTTCATCTGCAAAGTGGAGGTAACAGCACTTCCCTCACAGGATGGCTGTGATAGTCAAATGAGATAAACATCTGTAAAGTGCTCAGCAAACACTGTAAATGCTTGCTACTGTTACAGTCTAACTTCACTCCTCTCCGTAGACTTTCCCTGGCACTTGCGTCCCAAGTTTGTAATTAGATTAAATTTAGCAAACATTTACTAGAGTGCAAAGCCCTGTGCAAGGTCCCGGGGGAGATAAAAAGGTAAGATCAATTTTCATGGAGTTTACAGTCTAGTTTGTATTGTATTAACTCGTTCTAGTTGATAATATTTCTTGAAAAATTCCATTTCTTTTCTTTTTTGGTGGCTGTCGGTTCTGCATTCTAAACAATTTTCAACCCTCTAAGAATGGGGACTATATTTCTATTTCTTTGGTTCCTCCTCCATGTTCCCCTTCCCTGGGCCTCATTTCCCTCATATGTAAAAAGAAGGCTTGAACTTAATGACTCCTGAGGTCTCTTTACACTCTATAATCTATGATCCTCTGCTTCCTAGTCATATCTCCTACACGGTATTCTTTAGATAATAAGTGTGCTACCACTGTTATTGACTGAACATTAAGGGTCTCATCTTTTCAGTGGAGACTTTGGAAAGCCACAAGGAGTCACTTTGCCATTGGTTAAACTAACATTCTACCTGGGGCTAAATTAGGGTGAGTTTTATATTTTTTGAAATATAATCTTATCTTAGCATTGCAAAGTCCTCTGTGTTCTGTGGCTTCAGAATCCAAATATTTTCATCCTTTTGTACTAACATAGTGTTCTGAGGACACCTTCAGAAAAGAACAAAAATATAAACTTTTCATTAAGCACAAACTCTATGTAATCACATAAATGCATGCGCTAAGTTGGCGAGGCCACTAAGAATGACTAGCAAACACGTTTCAGTTATTGCTCTGCTTTTAATGGAAAACCGCTGACTGTGGCCTGTGTCTTTGAGACTAAATAAAGCTTTCATCATAGCTATGGGTCTAAGGTTGCTCAAGATTCCCTATGGTGCTGCTTAAGAAAAAAAAAGTTCAATACTATGGTAATTTCACCTTGTGTATGCTTTAGAGAGGCAGCTAGGTGGCTCAGTGGATAGAGAGCTGGGCCTGGAGTCAGGAAGACCTGAATTCAAATTTGACCTCATACTCACTGGCTTTGTGACTTTGGGCAAGTCATTTAATCTCTATCTTAATCTGCTGGAGAAAGAAATGGCAAACCACTCCAGTACATTTGTCAAGAAAACTCTATGGACAGCATTGGCATGCTCTGTTCCATGGGTTTACAAAGAGTCAGACATGACTGAAGAAAAACAATGTGTGCTTTAGAAAATAAAAAGTAGCCCCCTTTGTATTTCACTGGACCTCCCTCTCAAATAGATGCTCTAGTAATGAGGGTTACATTTTCCAATTTGATCTGCATGCTTTCTTGTGGGGTTCATCTTTCACATTACTTCTAGTCTGTGCCTGAAATACTTAGTGAAATTCACATCTGTCTACATGTAGGATCATTGATTTAAAGCTAGAAAAGACCTAAGAGACCATTTAAGCCATAACTTATTTCACAGAAGAGAAAACTTAGGCACAGAGAGATTAAGTGACTTATCCAAGGTCGTACAGCTCTAAGTGCATTAGACAATATTTAAACCCGGGTCTTTCTGACTTTAAGTCCATTTTCCATCTACTAGATCATGGTTCCTTTCAATGTAATGAATTCAGGAGTTATGACATGGAAAACTCAAAGCAAAAGCAGGTTTGCAGGATGCTGGAGTGGAAAGGAGCCTTGAGTGTGAGTCAGGAGACCTTGCTTTTAGCTCTAACTCTGCCACAAGCTAGCTGGAAGTGGGACCTTGGTCAAGATACACAGCTTCCCTAGGCCCCCAGTCTTCATTTATGTAATGAGAGATCAGCATATATCATCCCAAAGGCCTCTTCCAGCTCTAAAATTTTATGGCTCTGTGTCTTTCTTGCTGAATCAATCTGATTTCTCTGGTGTGAATACTTTTGTAAGTCTTATTCTGCAGTATCACTAGACATCTCTCTATTAGGAAATTGTGCTTTCATAAAGAACCAGGCTTTCAGCTGCTATCACGCTGTCAGGCCAGCTTTTGGATTAGCCAGAGTACAAACTGAAAAGGAATAACATATTGCTGGAACTACCACAACTCATAAGGAAGGAAGCCCTTCTTTGTGTTTCTTGCCATGCAGATGACAGATGGGGAACATAGTAGAGAGAATGCTAGAATGAGAATGAGGAAGATTTGAATTCAAATCCTGTCTCAGACATTCATTAACTGTTAGAACCTGGGCAAGTTGCTCAACCTCTGCCTGTCTCAGTTTTCCCAACTATAAATGGATATAGTAGTAGCACTTGCATCATAGGGGTATTGTGGTGAAGGACTCAGGATGTAAACCTAGTGAATCTTGTATTCATGACCAGAGTGAAAAAGAGAAAGAACGAGAATACTTACTAACGGTGGATGGTGTGGAGGAGAGTTGGAGGCCTGAGACTTTCCTTCACAACATGGGACTCCTCTTCTTGGACCACCCTTCATCCACTTACCCTAGAAAGACTTGGACTGCAGAGGCCTCCCCCTTCATATCCAAACCCAATCCCAGCTGGGAATGGAAAGGAGCTGATAAATGAATTTAAGCTAATGTGCTGGTGATTAGTAAGAGCTAAATACGTTCTCCTCTTAGAAGTATTTGCATTTTAATAGAGGCTAATGCTTAATGAGAAGGCACAAATCTCTAATGGTAGAACTTTCTGACAGCAGCAAGAGTCTGGGATTGTTTGCCCAAAGTAGGCCACCTGGTCACCTGACTCTAAAGCTGAGGCAAGGCCATTCTCGGGATAACTTACCTCCCGAATATTCTTTAGCTATTGGCTGCCTTGCATTTGCAATTTGAGTAATTCAGAAGAGCTCAACTTTATTACTTGATTTATTGCTGTGTCATTTACCACGGAATAAGAAAGAGGTGAGCAACCCTTCATACAATGGTTATTGCCTCTATACTCCGCTGGAAAAAAAAATCTCACTACAGAAATATTTACAGAATAGAATTTCAGGAATGGAAAAGGAACAACATTGTTGGAACTACCATAACTCATAAATCTTGCCAAACAGATGACAAATAAGTGGTATAGTGGACAGAGTGCTAGAATGAGAGTTGGGAAGATTTGAGTTCAAATCCTACCTCGGAAATTTATTAGCTCTTAGAGCCTGGGCAAGTCACTGAATCTCTATCTGCCTCAGTTTTCCCAACTGTAAATGGGGATAGTAATCATATTTGCATCACTAGGGTATTGTGAGGATTAAATAAAATAATCTATGTAAAGCCCTTTATAAGTACTAACTATACCTATCCATCCATAATGCTGATGTCAAATTCCTTTAATTTTAAGGAATCACAATTCTTACCTTAAAGATTCCAAAAATTGTCTGAGTTTGAAAGTTAACCAAAAAGGAATTTTAAAAATTTATTTTTTTTCAAATCAGAATTTTGGGAAAACTAACAAAACCACTTCTGCAAAGGTAGAAAGTGCTGTGTAACTATTCAGTCTGCAGGATACAAAAGCAAGAGGTTTTTTTCCCTTTTAAACAAACTACTTTCTAAGTCTAACTCCTTCAAGGCATACTTTGAAAGGCATCTTTAGTGTTATCTCTTGGGGGAGATAAGGTCCTAAGGAGAATGATACTGTGCAGGATAAATAAATATTTGGTGAGTTGAATGGAATTATTCAGTTGAGTTGAAATGAATATACTTCATTCCACTTTTTCCTTATTTTTATTGACTGAAATATGGTTCATAACACAGTTAAGAAGAGACAAAACTTATGGGTCATAGTACTCATCCCACTTTTCCTTCTAATTGACAGCACTGGATGAAACTTGGTTAGTGCACATAAGAAAGGTTGCTGTTGCTTGTCTTTCATTCTGGAAGAGGACCAATGACATCAGGAAGGAGATGTCATGACTTGCAAGTGAATTCGATTTAAGTGAGGGAGAGCTGTGCAAAGTCACCAGCCTCACTCTCTCCTCTGGAGCCATCTGGGTCCAGTGGCAAGATATAGAGAGGGCCTTAGATATAGTGAGAGACCTTGGCCTTTTCAAGGTAAGGTCTTTCCCAGGTCTCAGTTTGTCTTCAGTGATTAAGATTAGGTAAAAATGAGACAAAGAATGGCCTTTAACCTAGTTAAAATAATCAATTTGGGAGAAGACCCTCAGGATTTCTGGCCAAAACAGAAACACTTGCTATTTACACTCACTCTGAACCATCAGAACCTGAAAGATGACCCAGTGAAACTTGGACTGGTACCTATTGTTGGCCAATCAATGAGCCAGAATGATTTGGGTTTAAGGCATAGTCCATAAAAAAATCTAGCCTGTAAACTTCAAGATACCTTTCTAGGTGTCAGTGATCAAAATTCATATTCCTTTGGGCAGAGTACCTGCAGGTAAGGGTATGATTCCCTATGTGGAAGGAGGAAGGGGAGGCAGGAAGAGGAGGAAGGGAGAGAAGGAAAGAAGAAAGGAAGGAAGGAAGGAAGGGAGGCAGGCAGGAAGGAAGGAAGGAAGGAAGGAAAGAAGGAAGGAAGGAGGGAGGGAACTGTGTTGCTCAACTGGAACTAGCCAGCTGGGCCCCCAGTGGGGCAGTGACTACTACTCATGGGTTGTTGTTTGTCCTTCATTCTCAAAGACGACCATGACATCAGGAAGATGATGTCATGACTTGCAAGTGAATTGGATTTAAGTGAGGCAGAACTGTGCAAAGTCATCAGTTTCACTCTTTCCACCAGAGCCATCCGGGTCCAGTGGCAAGATATAGATCATAATGACTGAAATGGCCCCAGGTGTAGTGGGGGACCTAGGCCTTTTTAAGCTAAGGTCTTTTCAGAAAGAAAGAAAGGAAGAAGGAAGGAAACAAGGAAGGAAAAAGGCAAAGGCTTCATTACATGAATTAACAAAAAAGCATTTATTAAATGCTAATGATGTGCAAAGCACTGTGATAAGTACTTAAGGCACAAATAGAGAAGCAAAGATAGTCCTTGCACTGGGAACAGTGGTGGAAAAGGATTCAGCAGAGAGCTAAGTTCTATTCTTGTCTCCCTCTGAAAAGTTGCATGACTTTGGGTAGGTGATTTAACCTCCATGGGCCTCAGTTTCTTCATTTATAAATTGAATGGTTGGATGAGTCTGAAGCTCCCATGTGTCTAATATTCTATGTTTCTTTGCCTGGATGATCTTCGAGGTTCCCTTTCTAGCTCTAACATCCTTTGATCTAGGATTTATATGCTTTATCCTACACACATTTAAGTTACCTTTCAAAATAATTAGGAATTTCCATGAATTTTGTCTGCATCACTTTTCCATCTTCTGGAAAAATATTATTTTGGCAGGCAGCTGACAGTCAGTCAGCTGTGGCAAAATATTCTCAAACAACAAGATTCCAGGAGGATGCAAATACCAGAGGCCTTACTTCTCACAATAACAGCAACTGACAAAGCATCTTTTATACATTAGTTGATTCAGATTAATATCCTATTTTTGTTGTTGTTCAGCCTTTTTTCAGTCCTGTTGAATTCTTTGTGACACCATTTGGGGTTTGGTTTGCCATTTCCTTTTCCAGCTCATATTACAGATGAGGAACTGAGGCAAGCAGGGTTAAGTGATTTGCTCAGGGTTACACAGCTAATATCTGAGGTCTAATTTGAAGTCAGGTCTCCCTGGCACCAGACCCAATGCTCTATCTACTGTACCACCTAGCTGCCCTATACATTACTTCGTTTCATATAATATTTCATTTTCACAGTAATCTAGGTAGATGCCACAGGTATCATTATCTTTATTTTATGTATGAGAAAATAGACTCCTAAGTTAAAAGACTTACTTGTGTCACATAGTTAATAGATGATAAATGAAGGATTTGAACCTAGAACTTCCTGATGCTGAGACCAGCTCTGTGGCCACTACTCAAAACTGCCTCTCTTTCCTCTAGGCAGCATCAGATGCAGTTTTTTTTCAGTAAAATGGGAGTAATAATTATTTCCATTGTTTGCTTTGCAGAGCTTTTTCCAGGTTCCAATAAGATACTTCATCTAAAATACTTTGAAGACCTTAAAACACCATCATAGATAGCAATAGAGAACATATGTTGGGCTATGAAGCTGTTTTTATATTGTTGTCATCTTGTCTGTAGCTTCAAAAAAGTGGCAAGGATAGAGAATTTCAAAATCCAAAGGTGGGATCTTCAGCCTAGAGTCTTAGTAGTTCTCAGTTTGCCCATCTTATTCATTATATTAGAGCTGGAAAGGACCTTAGTAGTCTTTTAGTACAGCCCCTTCATTCTGTAGATGAAGAAACTCATATCTGTGAGAGGGGAAGTGATTTGCCTAGCATCACACCTCCACTATGTTGGTGATATTTCAATTTTCCCCCACCTCAGGGATACTGAACTGCAAAAAACAAAACAAAATAAAAACAAAACAAAAATTTCAAAACTTAGATCTCCAAGATATACTTCTAATCTAATGAGGCACCATGACTAGAATGGATTAAAGGAAGTTATATCTGTCTTGGTAATGTCCTTTTTTATATATTTTCTTATTTTTCCTTTTTTGAGATTTTTTATTTTTAGTTTACAACACTGAGTTCTACATAATTTTGAGTTCCAGATTTTCTTCCGCTACCTCACCCCCTCCTTCCCCAAGATGGCATAGAATCCAATATATCTTCTACATGTAACTTTGCATTGAACTTATTTACACAATGGTCAAGTTGTAAAGAATAATTATGTCCAATGGAATGAATTGTGAGAAAGAAGAAACAGAACCAAAAGAACGCCCAAAAACAAAACAAAAAGAGAAAAAAAAACAAAGGGGAAAAAAAAGGTAAGCATAAAATGTGCCTCAATCAGCATTCATACTTCAGTTTTTTTTTCTGGATGTGGATAGCATTCTCCATCGTGGGTCCTTTGAAGTTGTTTTTGTACCTTGTGTTGCTGAGATGAGCAAAGTCTACCAGAGTTAGTCATCACAGAATCCATATACCTGTGGTTGTGTATAATGTTCTCCTGGTTCTGCTCTGCTCTCTCAGCATTATATTGTGTAGGTTTTTCTAAGTTATTATGAAGTCTGTATCATCCCCATTTCTTTTTTTTTTTAAATTTATTTTTGACATGTTTGGTTTTCAGCATTGA
>CM053624.1:239828897-239847876 GCA_028646595.1 Phalanger gymnotis
GGGGAGAAAAATCTGTAATTCAAACGCATGTGAAGATTAATGCCGAAAACTAAAGATGTTAATAAAAAAAAAAAAAAATCCCAAATGGAAAACTAGAACACTAATGCATTGTCAGTAGAGTTGTGAATTGATCCAATCATTCTGGAGAGCAATTTGGAACTATGCCCAAAAGGCTATAAAAATGTGCGTACCCTTCGACCCAGCAATACTGCTTCTAGGGCTGTATCCCAAAGAGATCATGAAAATGGGAAAAGGACCCACATGTACAAAAATATTTATAGCAGCTCTTTTTGTGGTGGCCAAGAACTGGAAATTGAAGGGATGCCCATCAATTGGGGAATGTCTGAACAAGTTGTGGGATATGAATGTAATGGAATACTATTGTGCTTTAAGAAATGATGAACAGGCAGACTTCAGAAAAACCTGGAAAGACATAAACTGATTCAGAGTGAAGTGAGCAAAACCAAGATAACATTGTACACAGTAACAGTCACAGTGTGCGATGACTGATTCTAATAGACTTAGCCCTTCTCAGCAATGCAAGGACCTAAAACAATTCCAAAGGACTCATGATGGAAAATGCCATCCACATCCAGAGAAAAAAGTATGGAGTCAGAACGAAGAGTGAAGCAGACTATTTTCTTTTTTGTTTTGTTTTGTTTTTCGTTCTTGTGGTTTCTCCCATTCATTATAATTCTTCTATGCAACATGACTAATGTGAAAATGTGTTTAATAGGAATGTCTGTGTAGAGCCCATATCAGATTGTATGCCATCTTGAGGAGAGAGGGGAGAGGGAGGGGAAGAAAATTTAAAACTTATGGAAGTGAATGTTGAAAACTAAAAATAAATAAATTCATATTTTTAACAATGAGTGCTAAAAATTATTTTGACATGTAACTAGGAAAAAATAAAATACAATAAAAATTAAAAATAAATTATACCCCAAAATGAATGGAATAGAATACTATTATTGTATAAGAAATGATGAGAAGGTAGACCTCAGAAAAACCTGGAAAGACTTGGATGAACTGATGCTGAGTGAAGTAAGCAGAGCCAGGAAAACATTGTACGAAGTAACAGCAATCTTGTACAATGACCAACTCTGATGACTTAGCTCTTCTGAGCAATGCAATGGTCTAAGACAATTCCAAAAGACTCATGATGAAAAATGATATCCACATCCAGAGAAAGAACTATGGAGTCTGATGCAGACTGAACTATACTATTTTTCCTTTTTTGTTTTTTTTTTCTGTCTCGTGGTTTTTCCCTTTGGTTTTGATTCTTCTTTACAACATAATTAATGTGGAAATATATTTAATATGATTGTACATGTATGGCCTATATCAGATTGCATGCCATCTTGATGAGGGGGAAGGGAAAAGATGGGGAGAAAATTTAAAACCAAAATCTTATAAAAGTGAATGTTGAAAACTAAAGCTTAATTAATTAATAAAAAAAAGAAAAAGAAAACCTCAAATAGGGTTCCGAAGAATCAGAAACAACTGAAATGACTGAACAGTGGGTTATAAAAACAGGACCGGGCTTTTAGGAGAAGGAAACTTGAGTTTGAATCATGGCTCTGATACAATCTGTGTCACTAAAAAATAGGATCCTTTACTTCTGTATGCCTCAGTTTCCTCACCTTCAAAATAAGCATGAAGACAAGACTTGTCAACTCTGTAACACTGTAAGATGCAGAAGAGTAGCCAATATGCACTAATAAAAACTTTTCTTACTAGAAGTTCCCTACACGAATGAAATCAAAGATATAGACCCCTTGCTAGTATCCCAATGCTCGTACTTCACAGTAGATAGTACTATATAGCTATGAAGGAAAAAAGTGATTTGCAAACCTTAAATTACTATGCGAGTTATTACTCATACCCTTTTGTTCGCAGGGCTATTAAAAGATGACTTGGCATACTTCCAGGCTTCTCTCAGAGCTATAAATTATTTTATCTTCAGAACTTCCAAGTACTCAATCAGATCTATTCATGGGCCCCTAGATTTCACTGTAGGAAGCTAAATGTCATTCCAAAGAACTAATCATTATTTTGTCAGTAATGAAACGCTATATTCTTGACTTTTTATGAATGCTACTGTGCTAACATTGTGCCACTCAGGCATCTAAGATTCTCCAAGTATTTATTTGACCAAATGGACAAATTTAGCTTGTCTTGGCCATCTTTGTGATTGATACACCTGACAGTTAAAATAATTCCAAAATACACCAAGAATGTATCATGCTTGACAGAGAGATTTTTGTAATGGGATTTTTTTATTAGGCTTTTCTACGATTTAATTGTATTCTTTGAAATTGTTTCCGATGGATGTGTGTAGGGAGAAAAGCAGGTGCTGCCTTGACAGAATTCATCTAGTCTCTGGGAAGGTTTTGACTTGTTTATATTTACTGAATAAATTAGGGCAACACAAACAGATGGATGCCAAAGAGCAATGATAAAAACTAAACTAAGAAGCTTCATTTTCCCTTCAACATCATTCCCAGGTCCATACAATGGGACCAAGTTATAGAGGTAGCATGGTGCTGAGGAATGAGCTCTGGATGAGGAGTCAGAAGAGACATCATCTGACACTTACTGGCTTCATGATCCAGAGCCAGTCACTTAATGCCTGTGACAGAGCTGTGACTAAGGCAGAACATCAGGGCACCGAAATTTAGAGATTACTGGCGACAATTACCCTCCTTCAGCAACACAGAAATAAGTGAATTTAACATTTTGTCAGTGAGAACTCTGCTCAAGTCAACTCCTACGCAATGCTTTTCCTGACCCTCCCCCAGCTGTTAGCTCCTTCCACACCCCCAAATAGAACCTGTATTTATTTTTGTTTATGTTTTGTATATATGTATAAGCATGTTGTCTTGCACATAGGATGTAAACTTCTTAAAAGTAAGGACTATCTCATTTTTGTCTTTGCATAGTTCTCCTGGTAAAAACGGGAAACTACCAGTTGGCATGCCTCATCCCTCCAGCAGTCATATTCCAAATGAACTCTGGTTACCTACCTTAGCTTTACCAGATTCCTCCCAAGAGTGGCAGGGTGGTATCAAACCCAGGATATCCTCTAACTCCAATTTGTTTTAAAAAGTTGATTTGAGACTTCTAGGTCATTTGAACAACAAGATGGTGCACTAGATTTTTTTCTCTGATTCCCACAAGCTCTCAAACATCTCCAAAACAGAAATAATGCACGAAATGTGAAGCAAATTCAGCTATTTTCATAGTCTAGGACATCCAGAATCCAAAAGAAGGTTGGAAAAATCAGGGACTGATGCTCACTGACCCTGAGCTTACTTAGCACCTTTTCCCCACCCCCTACACGATAGGCCATGAGGTTGTACTAGGAGACTCAAGGACACAACACAGGCTTACATCTTAGCCCATCTCTGCACCTTGTTTCTCCTCCCTCTTTCCAGTGCCATAGAAACCTCACCTCTTGGCTGTGGAAGTTTGCTCAAGTATCAACAGCCAGCTTGGCCATTGTCCTTCAGAAGCAGAAGTTGTTGCTAGCGGCTGTAACCCAGAACCACTATTACAAAGCTTTTAACTGTCGGTACTAGGATAAACAGGCTCTTAACTATCAGTGTAGGGCCAGAGAACTAAGGAACAGAGGGAGTGGAACAGGTAATCAGGACAAGAAATTCTATTTGTAGAGGTCTGTGCCAAGGGCGCGGCTCTCGTTCGGCAGGATGGGGTTTGTTAAAGTTGTCAAGAATAAGGCCTACTTCAAGAGGTACCAAGTGAAATTCCGGAGAAGGCGAGAGGGAAAAACGGATTATTATGCATGGAAACGTTTAGTAATCCAAGATAAAAACAAGTATAACACACCAAAATACAGGATGATAGTCTGAGTCACCAACAGAGACATCATCTGCCAGATTGCTTATGCCCGTATAGAAGGGGTTATGATTGTCTGTGCAGCTTATGCCCATGAGTTGCCAAAGTATGGTGTGAAGGTTGGCCTGACAAATTATGCTGCCACTTACTGCACAGGCCTGCTTCTGGCCCGCAGGCTTCTTAACAGATTTGGCATGGACAAGATCTATGAAGGTCAGGTGGAAGTGACTGGAGATGAATACAATGTGGAAAGCATTGATGGTCAGCCCGGTACTTTTACATGCTACTTGGACGCAGGACTTGCCAGAACTACTACGGGAAACAAAGTCTTTGGGACCCTTAAGGGAGCTGTGGATGGCAGTCTGTCCATTCCTCACAGTACCAAACGCTTCCCTGGGTATGATTCAGAAAGCAAGGAATTTAATGCTGAAGTGCATCGTAAACACATCATGGGCCAAAATGTTGCAGATTACATGCGTTATCTCATGGAAGAAGATGAAGACGCTTATAAAAAGCAGTTCTCACAGTACATAAAGAACAACATCACCCTGACATGATGGAGGAAATGTACAAAAAAGCTCATGCTGGTATACGGGAGAATCCAGTATATTGAGGTACCTAGCAGATGCCAGATATTAGGGAAACCAATCAGTCCTAAATGAGACCCCACTACTCTGTGTAAAACCTTTGGACCTTTGTTGGCTTTCCAGAGCTGCCCCTGTTGCAAATTCTAAGGACGCAATATTTGCAACTTGGCAATCATGAAATTCCAATCATGTGGGAAGAAGCTAAGTCGCTTAATATCAAGCTCCCAAGGAAACCACAGTCAGTAAGTGAATGATAAGTAAAATAAGGTGGAGAAAGAAGACTGAAAATACCAACAATTTCAAGAAGAAGAGATCTCAAGGACCTTGATAAATCAACAGGAAAAAGAGCAATGGAAGGAAATATGACCTCCAGATCCAGTAAACAAGTTCAGGCATCTATGAATAAGTACTACAAAATGAACGAAAATGATCTAACCTTGAAAAGACAAAGGATTCTGTGGAATTTGAGAACATAGAACCACAAAACACTGTTTCTAAGTGGCATAAAAGAGAAATGAAAAATTTGAGAACAAAATTTGTGTCCTGCACAGCAAAAATAATAAGCAGAATAGAAAAACAAGAATTCACCAGAGAAACAAAAAAAAGAATAGATTGGGAATATAAATATACCGAAGTGAAAGACAACCTAAAAGAAAAGTAGCAAAAAACAAAAATATTAAAAGAAGTTATGCTCACTATGCAAGTAAAACATATAGACCTCAAAGACAGGCCATGTAGAGACAAGGTAAGGATCATAGTTCTCCCAGGAGATAACAGGACAGCACAAAAACCGTTAACACTATAATAATGTAATGATGGAAGAGAACTATCCATAATTTTTGAATATAGAAAATGAAATCTCAATGGAAGGAATTCACAGACCACTTTTAGAAAAAAAACCAAGGCTGCAAACTCTAAAACTTACAGTGGTTAAATTTAACAATTCAATTCAGAAACAAGTTCTGCAAGCCATCTGGAGAAAAATTGTCAAATACAAAGGAAAGGACATTCAAAGAACACACAACTATTCCACACCCACTAGAAAAAGGAGGAGGGAATGGAACAATATGTTCTGAAGAGCATTGGAGCTAAGAGTGCAGCCCAATGTGACCTATCATGAAAATCTGAGTTTAACCATATAGGAAAAAAGATAGATGTTTAACAATAAAGAAAAGTTTCAAACATTTTTATAAATAAAACCAGAACTGAAGGTCTTGAAAACTCCAAATAACAGAATTGTACAAGGAGTGAATAAATACAGATAGCAACAGCAATAGAGAGACTTCTTTGTAAAGGCACAGAAGGAAACAGAGGTTGAAGATGGAAATCTGACAGAGGAAACAGTGAAGTGGCAGACTGGGGGCACTGTGGACAGAATCTGGAGATGCTCTGCCTACTGGTGAATGGTTCATTTGTAGGACTCGATTACAATATAGGAGGGCGTATGAAAGGGGGAAAGGAAACAGGCAGAAGGAGAGGAGTGATGTTCTGGGGTCAAATCAAAGTCTAGTAATAAGGAGAAGGTGACTTCTGTGGTCTCTGAAAAAGAAGAATGTATAGGGGAATGGCTAAGAAGGAGAGAGGAAAGATCAAAAAAGGAAAGAGGCCTTTCTTTTGGAGGTGGAAGGGGGTTCTACTGATGAATGCTTATATGGATGAAGGAAGATAAGAATCTCACAGAAAATGAGGCCTGGGAGTTTTGGTGCCTGAAAAGTCTACTTGTCATAGGAAGGGTGGAAGTTGAACCCCTGGGGACAACTGGCACCTGGAGGGGTGGGAAAATATAGACAGGGAGAAGACTTTCAAGTGAATGTGGGGCAGGGAGGGAAGTCTACAAGAAAGGCTATAAATCAATGAGAAGCAGAGGGGCAGAGTTGGGGTACTATCATGGGGCACTATCTTCTCTAATACCTGCAATAATTAACATTATTCAGAGAGTAAGGTACAATGGAAAAGAGGAATCCACGGGGTAAGCCCTTCAAGGTAGTGGCAGTAAATGCCTAGACAGTGGAACCTAGAATGGATACCTTGGAAGCTTTGAATGTATAACGGATACAGAGAAAAGAGAAAGATCAGTGATTATAAGAGTCATGAATCAGAGAATGAGGGTGTAAACAGAAAGAGAAAATGGATAATGAAGAGAGCAAGAGAAATTATTTTTGGAACGAAGTGTAAAAAATGAAAATTTTAAAATGAATGAACAGGACTGAATGAGGAGAAGAAGGGGGAATCTACTTGACTAACTGAGAGAAAAAAAGAGGGAGAAGAAATGTGTAACCATAAAATCAGGAGTAACATATAAGCATAACCCTAAAGGGAAAGGGGTAACAAATAAGAAGAGGAGATCAAGAGAGAGGGAAAGAGAGCCAGTGGGAACAGGGTTACCTTAAAAAAAGAATAAAACAAAATAATTGAAGGAACATAGCTCTGTGTTTAAAGCAGAAGGGGGAAATAAAAACTTGAAAAACAAACAATTTTAGAGACAGATGGAGGAAAATATATTCCTAATTCTAAGAACTTTAAATGTGAATGGAATAAAGAATCCAATAAAATTTAAAAAGTGACAGATCGGATAAGAAAACAAAACTCTAATCTACTGCTTAGCTTACAAGAAACACATTTTAAAAATGAAGACATACACAAAATAAAACTGAGGGGTTAGGGAAAAAACTTTACTATGCATTTAAGTGAATCAAAAAAAAATCAAGAGTTGTCATTATGTTATCAGACAAAGCACAAACAAACATTCAAAAAATAAAAAAGGACAAACAAGAAAATTATATTATGCTGAAAGAAACCATAGAAAACAAACCAACTCCAAAAGCATTAGCATCTAAATTCCTAAAGGGAATATTATCTGAGCTTCAAGAAGACATAGGCAGTTATTCAATAGTGACAGAAGATTTCAATATCCCTCAATCAGTTTTGGATATCTAACAGAAAAATAAACAAAAGGGAAAAATGGAACTGAACAAATTTCTGAAGAAACTAGAGTTAAAAAAAAAACTTATGCCATCTTCTAAATACATATTTTTGGTGCCACATGAAACATTTGCAAAAATTGACCATACACTAGGGCATAGATCTACTGCAAACAAATGTAAAAAGGCAGAAATAGTCAATATATCCTGCACAGACCATAATGCAATAAGAATAGTAATTGGTTCAGGGGTGTAACAACAATGCTACTTGCTGCTACTGTACCTGTGTAAGACCAATAATACCAGGACATAGGAGGGCTGCTAGCACAGGTTCTTTGATCTGCTTTTCTAAGGCAAGCAACTTTAAGGAATTTACAATCTCACTTTAATTAAACATACATATATCATTCATTCAGTTCAAGGGAAAAAGTCAGCACCCTGAACTTCAGAGAAAACACAAACAGAAATCACAAGCAGAAATTATATAAACAGAGGAAAATAATACAAATCTACAGACAGGCTTCTAGCTGTCTATCCAAGACATTACATACATAGTTACCAGAGAGAGAAGCACCAACATCTGGGTTTTTTCAAAGCCAGGGAGCTCCAATGGCTACCCAGAGTCTTGTCTGGTCAAATCACACAACATTCTTCCAGTGAGTGAGCCCCAAGCAAAATGCTAACCTCAGAGTATATATACACTTCTTCAGGGTCAGAGGGCATCACAACCATGTGACTCAAACCTATGTGACCTAAACCTTCCCATGACATAAGCAGGTCATCAAAGACTCACCATTCAATCAAAGACTCTTAATTGAAACAAAGTCAAGACTCAAAGGCATTTGATTGCCTTAGTGCAGAGAAACACTCCAAAACAAAAGACAACAAACTCTCACTTTATTTGCCATTACAAGGGACCACAAACAAAAGATACATACCCAAATGAAGACTTAACAATGAAATCTTGGATAATGAGTGAGTCAAAGAACAAATCACAAAAGCAATTAAAAGTATATAAAATGCTAATGGTGAAATTGCATACCAAAATTTATGAGATGCAGCTAAAGCAGTCCTCAGGGAAAAATTATACCCTTACAAACATACATTAACAGAATAGGAAAAAAAGATTAGTGAACTGAAAATGCAATTTTTAAAAATTAGAAAATCAACAAAGAAACCTAAAATAAAAGAGGAGATATTAAAAAATCAGAGGGAAGGAACAGATAAGTTGGAAACAAAAATAATTCCATAAGAATGACAGATAAGCAAGAATCTGCTTTTTAAAAGACTGATAAAATTGATAAACCTTTAACTAATCTAATTAAAGAGAGCAGAAAATCAAATGAATAAAATAGCAGATGAGAAAGATGAAATCACAGCAGAATGAGAAGAAATGAAAACAACCAGAATAAATTATTACGTACATGGTTGTTGTTGTTGGTTCTTGTGTCAATTCTTGTGTCTGACTCTTCATGACCCTCTTTAGAGTTTTGTTGGCAAGGATACTAGAGTGGTTTGCCATTTCCTTCTCCAGCTCATTTTACAGATGAGGAACTGAGGCAAACAAGGTTAAATGACTTGCCCAGAGTCACATACCTAGTAAGTGTCTGAGATCAGATTTGAACTCAGGAAGATGAATCTTCCTGACTCCAGGCCTGGCACTGCACCATCTAGGTGAATATTATGTGCTTTAAAAAAACCTGAAAGCACAAAAGAAATAGAGGAATACCTGAAAAATGTAAAATAACCAAATGATTAGAAGATCAGGTGAAGATATTAAATAACCTGATCTCAGAAGAGGAAATAGATCTAGCTGTAAAGGAAGAATCGAAGATAATAACGTTAGGACCTGGTGGATTCATAAGAAAAATCTATCAAACTTTTAAAGAAGAGTTAGTACCCATACTTCACAAATTATCCTCAAAAATTGAGAAAGCACCCTGCCAGAATCTTTCTATGAAACAAATATAGAGCCAAACTAAGTAACTATCAAATGCATAAAATATCTAAGGATCAACCTCTCAAAGTACACAATGCCAAAGTACACAAAATCCAAGACTTATATAGATCCAATTACAAACAACTCCTTAAAGAAATAAATACCACAAATAGCTGACACTCATTGCTTTGCTGTGCCAATACAATAAAAATTATAACACTACCAAAATTATTTCACACTTTTAATACTGAACCAATCAAATTACCAGGAAGATACTCTGTAGAGCTTGATAAAATAATGGAAAATTTATTTGGAAAACAAACTAGAATACCAAGGGAAATTATGAAAAGAAGGATGAAGGAGGAATAGCACCTATAGACCTCAAAGTATGTGATAAAGAAGCAGTCATCAAAACCATCTGGTACTAGTTAGACAATAGAGAGATATTTCAAGGGAAATTTGGAAACAATAGAATTCAATAACTCAGTGTTTGATAAAGTGGAAAACATAAGTTACCCTGGGGGAAACTACTTATTTGATTAAAAAAACTGTTGGGAATACTAGAAAGAAGTCTGGCAGAAATTAGACATAGACCAACACCTTACACCACATGCCACAAGACAGTTTAAATGGATATAGAATCTCAACATTAAAGATCATACTAAAAAAATGGAAGAGAAACAGATCATATACTTCTCACAGCTATGGGTAAGAGAAGTATTCTTAACCAGACAAGAGAAAAGAGGCAATTACCATACAAAAGATAAAATAGATAACTGATTTCTTAAAACTAAAAAGCTTCTGTGCATAAAACATTAACAAATGTAGAATAAGAATGGGAAATGGTCTATGCTATACATATATAGATCAAATTACTCTGATAAGGATTTGATATCCAAGATATATAAATAATTTGTGTGGATACATGTGTGTTGACTAGTAGTCATTCCCTACTAGATAAATGGTCAAAAGATATGAACAAAAAGCTCTAAAAAGAAAAATTGTAAAATATTCACAACCACATCCTCCAAATCATTTGTAATAACAGAAAAGCAAATCAAAATAACCCTGAAACTTTACCTCATACTCTGCAAATTGGTAAAAATGACAAAGAAGGCAGCAGTCAATTTTGGAAAAGTTGTAGAAGACAGGCACACAACTATATTGTTGGTGGAGCTGTGAAATGGTACAGCCATTTTGAAACGATTAAAATAAAGTGACAATAATTTACCTTTGAACATGAGAGTCCATGGCTGGACTTGCTCCCCAAGGAAGCCATTGATAAGAAAAAACTAACCATGTATGACAAAATATTTATAGTAGCACTTTTTATGATAGTTAAAAATCAGGAAAAAATTAGATGACCATCATCTGGGGAATGGGGAAGGGCTAAACAAATTGCGGCACATGAGTATAATGGAATACTACTATGCTATAAAACATGGTATGTGTACTGAATACAGAGAAGCATGAAAAGATTTATATGAGCTGATGCAGAATGAACTTAGCAGAACCAAGAAAACAATATATGTAGCAACCACCATAATGTAAGTGGAAAAAAAAACAATACACAAAAAAATTCACAAATAAGTGTAAAAATTATAAAAGCAAGTGGAACTCAAAAGAAGAAATATAAGAAGAAGCTTCCAACCTACCCCTTTCTGGAGATGAGAGGTCCACAAATGTAACACCTTGCACATGTTTTTGGACTTTTTCAATATATCAATCAATTGTGCTGATTTTTTTCTTCTCCAAAAATTACTATCTGCCATATGAGATAGGTTTTAGGGAGGGGGAAAGATACATGGTATATCATGGTGAAGTAAAAAACAGAAAATATAAACCTATTTTAAGAATTTTAAATAATAAAAGTTGATTTGAGGGCATATTTTATGCTCCTGGCCCCAAATATCAAAATTTTATTCTATGAACATCTATTTCCTTATCCACAAACTATAGGAAATTATGCTTGTACTATGCAACTCAGGAAGCTATTGTGAGATTCAAATGAAACAAAGTATGCAAAGTATTGCACGTGTTAACTATTATGTTTTATTTTTACCAGACCTGTTATTTCATTAATATAGGGAGATCCAAGTGAGGAAAATGTCTTTTCCAATGTAGATAAGCACCTTCACTGAAACTGATATTCTAGCAAAGTTAGTTGCTCAAAATGTTGAGAGATTAAATAACTTGCCCAGGATCAAACAGCCAGAATGTGTCAGAAGGAGAATTTGAATTCAGATCTTAATGGTTCCTAGTTATTCTTAATATAAAAAAGTAATGATGTGGCAATCTTTTTGTGATAATCCTTGAGGCCAAGCCAATTAATATATATTCGTTGATTGCCTACTGCATACTGTGCTGGTCACTGAGGGGAATGGCAAAAATCAATAAGATATCGTCTGCTCTAGAGTAACTTCCAAACCAAGGAGAAATAAATCAAAACAATAAAAGTATAAATAAATAGGAATAATAAAAAGCTAAAATCACAATAAAGGAATTTACACAGGACCTTCCATAGAGAAAGAGATAATATTTATAACAGCTAAATTAGTACCAACGTGGTATGTCATGAGTTCAGAGGAGGCAGAGATCATTGTAGACTGGAATGGGTTGGAAAGACTTCATGTAGAATAAAGGACCTGGGCCTTAAAAGATGATTAAAAATAGAGTAGGTAGAAAGGATATAGGATAGCATTCCAGGAAGTGACCAAAATGCATAGAGTTAGGAAAGCATAGGCATGATGGAGCCAGTCAACAGTACACGAGTTTGATTGCAGAAAGGTTTGTGTTACGGAGAAAGGCAGGTAGAAATAAATTATGGAAGACTTGAATGAGTTACAAAGGTGTAACTCCCTGAATTCTAACCTATAGGCAATGGGGGGTATTTAAATGTTCTTGAGCAGGAGAGTAACATGTTAATAGTGATGTTTTAGGAAGAGTCTTCTAGCAGTATTACACAGAATGGATTCGATATGGGGAGCCGAGAGGCAAGCAGGGGAGCTAGGTGGTGCAGTGGAGAGAGTACTGGGGCCTGGAGTTGTAAAGACTCATCTTCATGAGTTCAAATCTGGTCTCAGAAAATTACTAGCTGTGTGACCCTGGGCAAATCACTTAACCCTATTTGCCTCAGTTTCCTCATATGTGAAATGAGCTGAAGAGGAAATGATAAGCTATTCCAGTTTTTCTGTCAAGAAAACCCCAAATGAGGTCACAGACAGTGAGGCATGACAGGAAAATGACTTAACAACAACAGAAGCAAGTAGACCAGTAAGGAAGCTATAAAAATACTTCAGATATGAGATGAAAAGGTCTTGAACTAGAGTGGCAGCAGCAGGAATGGAAAATACAGATAAGACACAAAAGATATTGTTAAGATACACAGATAATCCCACAGCAAAGCTGATCAACTTATATAAAAGATTCAGTATATTAAGTAAAACACGTCATTAAAATCATGTATACATATATATGTTAATTAAGAATTAAAATCCTAGAAATCAATATAAGCAACTTAAAAGCAGCAAATCAGGGGAAATCTACCATGAATATGAATATGCAAGTTTCCAATAGATCTTTTCCCCTCATATTCAGGCTCATTTATTGTCATCAAATTATACTATTTACCCCCAAACCTCTGTTCAGATGGTATGTGAAAGGCAGTAATTTGTATTTTATTATACAAACTTATTGTAACCTTTGCAAGCTAGTGATAGATTATATTTGAACATTTTATGGACTTCTGTGAAAAATTACTAGTTTTGGTACTAAAATAAAGAAAAGACTTTGAAGCCGTGGGTTAAATCTGCCCAAGTCAAGCACATTGTAATTATAAAGTCATTAGTTTTTGGTTACCTACCTATGAAAGCTGTGTAAGTATAATTAGCTCTGACAAATGTAAAAAAAATCATTTTGTAAATTACTCATTTAATTGTTTTCGTCTTAGATATGGAGACGTTCTTTAATTAAGCATGAGTCAACTAACTTTTCAGTCAATTTTCTGATACCAATATAGTCTAATATAAGAAGCACAGCAAACTACTAGCAAAACTTTAAGGGAAAAAAAACATTGCCCTTTTAGTGTCCCGTGAAAAGGTTGTCCTGATTCTTCATTATGATGGCCATTTTCATTACATTTTATGGACTACTCCCTCCAGAGCTTAACAAAAATAAAATGCTGGTGATTGCCAGTATCAAATATCTTCAGTTATATAATCATTTTAGATCTCTTTCTAATCAACTATCAAAGATAGATTAGTTTTGATCTCTCAATTTCACAGATGATGCAACTAAAATCTGGAAAAAGAAATTGTGTTCCCAGAGTCACATAGGCCTAAAGACAAAAAGTAGGACTTTCAGTCTCTGTTCTTTAGCCTCCTGAACAAACACACCTCTGTGGTTGCCGACAACAGATTCCTTTTCAGGCCTGAAGTTTATAAATGTGATCTGTGATTTCCTCTAGGTAGACACTACTTCTAACAGTACAATTCAGAGCCCATGCATGGTTTTTTGTCCTCTGCAACTCTTATCCAAGCCCTCCCATAAATTCTCTATAGAGGTTCTACTTAATGGACTTGGAGTCTCCTAGATACAGTGACATTTTATGGATGCCAATGTAGTATGCAGGCTGTCATCAGTCACTCTTCACTTTGCTACATGACCTTTTGCAAAAGATATTTTTAAGCATCTAGTGTGTGAATGGGTCTTTCCTAGGTTCTGAAGGAGATAAGATTAATAAACCAATTTTTGTTCTCAAGAGGCTTACAAACTAGTAGGGAAGATAAGATATGTACATAAATATCAAGCAAGTAGAGTGTGACAAATACATAAGAGCTATGACTGAAGGGCTTTGAGAGTTCAGAAGCAGGAGATATCACTTCTTGCTGGCAAGAACACAGAAAGTTTCATGGAAGAATTAGCATTTGTTCTTGACCTTGATAGAGGACTAAGATTTCAATAGGTAGAAAAGATAGGAGAGGCCATGAAGAGAGGCAAAAAAAGCACCTGAAGTATTCAGGGACTGATGAGTAGTCCAATGAGCTAGTGAAAGGGTACAAAGGATAGACTTTTTTTTCTTTTTATCAAGTCTGTGATTTCATAGTCCAGAGAGCTCCCAGCGAGAAACTTCCTCTACCCTGCGGATTTGAGCCTACTCCGTTAATTGCAGTCCTGAAGAGTTACAAGTAGACAATAAATCTATGAACCAACCCTATATTTCTCTTTCAAAAGTAATAGATAGTTATTTTTTCTTATCTCAACCTGGATTTTCTTTCACTTCTCCATTCCACTACTTTCAAAGATAGCAAAGTAAGTATCAAGTTTTATTCTGAATTAAAGTGAACCAAGGACGTTCATAATGTTCTTTATCCAACCTCACAAATCCACAAAATCCCTCTAGCTTTCTGGGCCTGATGATTCTTGTGTTGGGGTATATACACCCCCATGTATGTGTGCCCTGTGCCATTTCTAATAAAGTGTTTTAAGATTTATAAAATGCTTTAAACATATTGTCTTATATGATCCTCACAACAATCCTGGGAGGTAGATATTATTGTTATCCCCATTCTTGCAGATGAGAAAACTAAAGCTGAAATAGGTTAAGTTATTGACCCTGGTTCACACAGCTAGGAGGTATCTGAGGCAGGATTTGAAATCATGTCTTCCTCACACCGAGTCCAGTGCCGTATCCACCAAACCACATTTATGCCAACTTCTATGGATGGAACTGTTGACACTGGAAATTGCCATTCCACCTGAAATTTCAGTAATTGAGGTACCTAGCAGATGCCAGATATTAGGGAAACCAATCAGTCCTAAATGAGACCCCACTACTCTGTGTAAAATCTTTGGACCTTTGTTGGCATTCCAGAACTACCCCTGTTGCAAAGGATGGAACCTAAGCATACATACCCAACATTATAATATGTAGCAAGACTCTGGAGGCATTTGGCTACCAAGTTTAAAGAGTGCATCTTGCAGCATCAATTCCCTTCCTACTGCTGCCAAGGCCTAAAGGTCATGGCCCAGAGAGTTCTCCAATGACTGAGTCACAGATATAGCCTGTCCTCTCCTGAGATCTAGTTGTATCTTTGTCTCTCCAGCAATTATTATTCAAATGTATTCTTTTTCCTATCTTCCTGTACTCCCTTCCTCATGTCCCTGTCTCAAGTTAAATCACCACCTTTCCTATGTGGGAGTCCTAATAAAGACCTAATAAAGGCTTATTGCTTTTTCTGTGTTAGCAGGTCTGCCTCCTCTGTGGAAACCTCTCAGTCCCGAAAAGCAGCTGCAATAGACCAGGACGACAAAAATATGGGCAGGAATTGCCTGGAAGTACTGCTGAGTAAATTCTCTGTGGACTTTGTGCCTATTTTCCCAATCACCTTTCTGTGTATTACATCTCTGCCACCTCATTAAGCCTCACTGAAATTACCAGCGCCTGCTAGCTACAGTAATAATTGCCAACTTATTAAAAACAGATCTAATTAGATTGAACAATGATGGCCTGGATATAAATATTAGTTTCCTGTGGATTGGAATTTCATGATTGCCAAGTTGCAAATATTGTGTCCTTAGAATAAATGGAAATAAGTATATTTAGCTCATAAGAGGTCTGGTTCACAAATGAAGACATGCTCAAAGGCTATCAGTTGAGATCTCTTACTTTAAAAGAACACAGAAGTGTTGAGGTACTTTTTCCGCAGCTTGTCATTTAGGGAATTCCTGAAGGCTTAGCATGTGAGCACGTTAGTAGTTGCCCAGGACTTGTACTTCCGGAAGTAGATCAGTTGTAACATGAGGAGTGTCACAGCCAATTACATAAATTGAATTACTGTGACAACTTCCTAGGTATCTCAAGAAATGTTGTACTTAAGATTCAAATCATTCTTGAATTAAAAAAATATCCCGAGTCCTTTTTGTCAAAGACCCAGTCTAACAAGGTCTTCTAGCCCTGAATACATAACACCAGAATGGCTATGAGTACTTAAAAAAAAAGGAGATACCTATAAAAAAGTGAATCTGAGCAGATTTGAGAGACTTAGAAGCCACTAGCAGTCTGAGTGGGGCATATTTCCAAGCCAAGAGAGTCCAAAAGGTCGACGGGATGGATCTGTAGGCTGGGAGAGCTCTTGGTGTGTGGAGCTGCACCAGACAGCACCAAAGCAGAAGCAGCTGAGAAAACCAGCCAGAGACCCAGGCTGGCAGAAAGCTGGGCGCCCAAAACCAGCAGAGATCCCCAGGCCTCCCAACACAGGACAGGAGTCTGTAGAAGTGACGAGAGGCAGCAGCACAATGCCACTGGCCTTGAGACATCAACTCCTGAGGCTTGCAGCCCTGTGTTAGAACCTTTGTTAGAAACTCATCTTCTTGAACTTCTGGCAGACATAATGTCCAGGTAAATGAATCTAATCCCTCCCCACCTCCCAACCAGAGAATTCCTTTGGGAAAAAATGCTGGAATAGAGGAGATAGAAGTGGGGCTTTAGTGGCCAAGCAGTGGGAGTTCCTGAGTCCCAGAGGGGCAGAGCCAGCAGGGATCAACACCAGGAGCCCAGCCATACTTTTGCACATCCAGGGGAAGTGTCAGACAACAGCACAGACAGCAAATGGCTAAGACCATTACTGAAGAGCAACAGTGCTGGAGAGCAGCCCCCAGGGAACAGGAGACTTCAGACAGCCAGATCCATCCTCCACACATCAGGAAGCTGAAGGCTATAATACACGAAGCCAGTAACTAGACTCACAATCCCCTGAACAAGAAACCTGTGACAGAGAGCCCTAAGCTTCAAAAGCAGAAATCCATTGTAAAGCAGGAGAAAGCTAACCAACATGAAGAAGAAAAAAACCAAGGACCATTGATTCTTTTTATGGAGACAGGCATGATCAAAATACCAATTTGGAAGAGGAGAGCACTGACACTATACCCACATCTGATACCTTAAAAGGGAATGTGAACTGGTCTCAAGCCCATAAAGCATTACTGGAAGAGCTAAAGGAAGATTTTAAAAACCAAATTAGGCAGGTAAAAGAAAAAATGGAAAAAAAAATCACTGACGAAATCAAAACCTTAAAAAGAAAGATTGGCAAAATGGCTATGGAGATTCAGAATCTAAATAGCAAAAATGACACCCTGTGGGGTAAAATCAACCAACTGGAAAAAAGAGACTCAAAAGCAAAATGAAGACAGCAACTCATTAAAAATTAGAATTGGGCAACTGGAAGCTAATGACTCTATGAGGCATCAAGAAGTAGTAAAACAAAATGTAAAGAATGAAAAAATAGAAGAAAATGTGAAATATCTGATTGGAAAAACAACTGACCTGGAAAATAGGTCCAGGAGAGACAATTTAAGAGTTATTGGTCTACCAGAAATCCACGATGAAAAAAAAAGACCCTTGACCATATTTTCAAAGAAATTATTAAAGATAACTGACCAGAGGTCCTAGAACCAGAGAGTAAAATAGTCATTGAAAGAATCCACCTATCACCCCGTGAAAGAGATCTCAAAATGAAAGCACAAAGAATTATTATGGCCAAATTTCAGAATTACAAAATCAAGGAGAAAATACTGCAAGCAGCCAAAAAGAAACTATTCAAATATTGTGGAACTATAGGCAGGATCACACAGGATCTTTCAGCTTCTACATTAGATGACAGGAGAAATTGGAATATGATATTCTGAAGGGCAAAGGAGCTGGGACTACAACCAAGGATCAACTACTCAGCAAAATTGAGCATAATTTTTCAGGCAAGGAGATGGACATTCAATGACATAAGGGAATTCCAGACCTTCCTGATGAAAAGGCCAGAACGCAATGGAAAACTTGATCTTCAAATACAAAACTCAAGAGAGGCATAAAAAGGTAAACGGAGAGGAAAAAACTCACAAACCTTATTAGTCACTAAAGGCAAATTATTTACATCTTTATATAGGATTATATAATCTTATATATGTTGTATATACATATATGTCAATCTTGAGAACAGTACAGTTATCATGACAATTGAAAGGGATACACATACACTGTGGATGTCTGTATAAAATAACTGATGTAAGGATAAAAACATAATTAAGAGATATAAATGGAGAGTTCTGAGAGAAGAGGTAAGGAGGTAGTAGAAAAGAGTAAATTATGGTGGGGGCGGAGCCAAGATGGCAGCTGGAAAGCAGGGACTGGCCTGAGCTCCCCACCAAGTCTCTCCAAAAACCTATAAAAAAATGGCTCTGAACCAATTCTAGAACTGCAGAACCCACAAAGTGGCAGAGGGAAGCAGGGCTCCAGCTCAGGACAGCCTGGATGGTCTCTGGGTAAGGTCTATCCTGCACAGAGTTGGGAGCTGAGGGGAGCGGAGCTGCGCAGAGGAGAGCCCAGCGGGTGCGGCGAGGACCGACCAGACCAGGAGCCGAGCGGGGAGTGCCCTAGCATCCTGAATTAGTGAGCTGTGGCATCTACCAGACCTCACAACCCACAAACAGCAAAGACAACAGAAAAGGTTAGTGGGAAAAGCTGCGGGACTGAGTTTGCGGTTCAGCCACCGCCCCTGGGGCAGCGGAGGTGGGGCAGCTTTAGAACTACAGCTGCAGTAGCTTCTGGGCCCAGGCCCACCTGGTGGGAGGAATTAAGTGGCAGATCAGAGCAGGAGTGAAGAGCCTGCTGAAGATCTAAGCCC
>CM053624.1:239848376-239863829 GCA_028646595.1 Phalanger gymnotis
CCCTCTGCCCCTTTGTGGGTTCTGTAGTTCTAGAATTGGTTCAGAGCCATTTTTTCATAGGTTTTTGGAGGGACTTGGAGGGGAGCTCACGCCGGTTACTGCTTTCCAGTCGCCATCTTGGCTCCGCCCCTGGGATTTTCTTAACAAAGATATTGTAGTGGTTTCCCATTTCTGTTTTTCAGTTCATTTTACAGATGAGGACCTGAGGCAAACTGGGTTAAATGACTTGCCCAGGGTGTCACACAGCTAGTAAACGTCTGAGGCCAGATTTAATTCAGGAAGATGAGTCTTCCTGATTCCAAGCCCAGTGCTCTAGTCGCTCCACCACCCATCTGCCCTCACTTCTCACTCTTTCTCCAAATATATTGGTCAGTGATGAGAAAATACTTTTGAATGAAACAGGTATCAGGAAAAAGGTGAACAAAGGGGTGTTATGGATTAAGGAAAGAGAAGAGAGAATACAGTATATTTTGAGAAGTTAGAAGCAGGTGACACTTATTTTAAAAGCCATGGAGACATTAGCTGTAATGATTTGGTTGGCTTCATCCCTCTAACATTCTAAGCCATAGCTATTTAACCCTCATCTGTGAGTTTAGGCCTGTCTAGTCCCTGGAATCAATATTAACCTGAAATAAGAAGGAACACAGAAAACCCTAGGTCAGTAACTTGCTAGTTTCTTTTGTGTTGTTGCTGGATTTGCTCTAATCTTGGTAATTTAGTTCTTCAGTAAATGCATTTTACTTTGAGATTGTTGCTCATTCCCTGACTTTTAACTTAGCTCCTTAATGAGTTGGTTTTCTTCCTAGTTAACCAGTGAATGGTATCCCACCCCTCCCCCTCATTCCACTCTCTCCCCAAATGAATCTCCCATTCATGAACACCAAATTCTTTGCCTCTAATACCTATTGCCAAAGCACTTTGAAACCAATCACCTGTCTTCCTAGATTGCAGGAGACTGGAAGATTTCCTACAGTCTGGATTTCTGTCAGTTGCCTTCCTTGCCCCTACTTAAAATGGATCTTGTTTTTTGTTTAGACCCTTCCTCCTCTCTGTCGGTTGATCCCACAGCTTTGGCATTTGCTTTAGACACACATTCCTCTGTACTTTCTTTTTATTTCTTTTTTTACTTAATACATTTTAATGAATAAAATGAGCATTTCTGTAGCATACTACAATAAAAAAGATGATTGTACATGAAACTGCAAATTGACGAAGCACAACTTGCTATTCCTTTCAAACACACAGCAAAATAATTGTCTAAGTTTCTTTTTTTTTCCCTGTTCTACTCCCCACCTTAGAGATGGCTACCATTAGACACAAATAGAGATACATGTATATTTGTACATGTAAAATTTTTCTATATATCATTCTATTTATCGGTTCTTTCTCTGGATGCTGATAGCATCTTTCTTCATATGTCCATTATTTTTAATTTGTGTATTTATAACAATGAAAATTATTTAGTCTTTCAAAGCTGTTCTTAAAACAGTATTGCTGTTACTATATACAAAATGTTATCTTGGATCTGCTTATTTCACTCTTCATTATTTCATGCAAGACTTTCCATGTTTTTTCTAAGATCATTGAGCTCATGACCTTTTATAGTAAGGTAATATTCCAT
Source organism: Phalanger gymnotis (assembly GCA_028646595.1). Classification (NCBI taxonomy): domain Eukaryota; kingdom Metazoa; phylum Chordata; class Mammalia; order Diprotodontia; family Phalangeridae; genus Phalanger; species Phalanger gymnotis. The sequence goes on from CM053624.1 coordinate 239,849,998, forward strand.
CACTATTATATACCACACCTTCTTCAGCCATTCCTCAATTGATGGACATCCCTACAATTTCCAGTTCTTTGTCACCACAAAGAGAGTTGCTATAAACATTTTAGAACATACCCCTAATCATCTTTAGAAATATGCCTAGTAGTGGTGTTGCTGGGTCAAAGGGTATAGACAGTTTAATAATTCTTTGGGCATAATTCCATATTGCTCTCCAAAATGATTAGATCAGTGCACAATTCCACCAACAACGAATTAGTGCCCAAATTTTACCACACCCCTTTCAACATTTGCCACTTTCACCTTCAATCATTTTAGCAAGGTTGTTTTAATTTGCATTTCTCTAATCAATAATGATTAAGAGAATTTTTTTCATATAAGTCATTTTGATTTCTTCATTGGAAAACTATCTGTTCACAACACCATTGCCTGGCCTTGCCGATAGAAAATGTGCTGGCTTTGGAATCAAAGGATCTGGGTTCATTTTATAGCTCTGCTAGTTACTAGCCACATACTCTTGGTAAGATATGTTACTTCCCTGGGCTTTAGTCTCACTGTTTGCATCTAGCCCTACATCCTGTGATCCTTTGTGTTCTAACACCTGTCATTTCAAGTATTTCATGGATCTGTCTAGACTCCTAGGACACAGCTTTCTTTTGTCTGGTCTCTTCCACTATTACTTGAGAATAGTCAGTCTTAAAATATCTAGCAACAAGGCTAATCCGATCAGCAGGTAGAGTAGAGATCAAACTGCTGGAGCGATTTGAGGGCTGCAAGAGTTCCTTGGACGAATACATACATATCTAAATATACATGAACACACATATATACACATACATGTTATGTTATATACTTAAATGCTATGACTGAAGTTTTTATGATTCAAATAATTCCTGGGGACTTTTGAGAAAAATGATATTTCTTTGAAACTGTTTAAAACATGATCATACTAGAGAGGGGAAACACAAAGTATAGTAATATACTTTGTCATCTAACTATTCAGGCTTTTTTCACTGGAAAGAAAACTCAGTCTTTAGGCAGCTGAGTTAAGAGTCAAGGACCAAAAGAGTCAACAGAGACCCAAATAGAACAGAGAGTTCTCTTCCTAATGGAATAATTACCTTTACCTCTTGTAGGCACAATCAGGGACTGGTCCTGAAGCCTTCCTTCTGACTCAGCTAAGTCTATAGGCTGTGGGTTTATATAAGTGGGATCTTTAAGTGAAGAAATAGAGGATAAGGGACTTTCCAAAATCACTTCAATTTTTAAAGTTAATTTGGTTATTAATCAACTTTACTCATCAGGATTGCATCAGGGTTGTTCCTGAACTAGATGGGAGCTTTCAGAGTCATAGAGTCAAGCCCAGATTCTCAGAACTGGATGGGTTCTCAGAGGCCATCTAGTCTTACAACACATGAGAGATACATTTTCATGGGGGAAAGGAATTGGAGAAGCCATGTACCATAGGGTGTTTCCCCCAAGGAAATAATGGATTGTGTGTGACAATATAAGTATGCTAAGTATCTATGGAAGATAGAGAAGATTTTAAAATAATAAAGACTATTTCATCTGACTCCTTCATTTTTATAGAGGATACTGAGGTCCAGAGATTTTTAAAATAGCATTTCATTTTTCCAACTACATGTAAAGACAATTTTTAACATGAATTTTTAAATAAAATTTTAAGTTTCAAATTTTCTCCCTCCCTCCCTTCTCCCTAAGACAGCAAGCAATTTGATATAGATTATATATGTGCAATCACGTAAAACCTGTTTCTATCTTTGTCACGTTGTAAAAGAAGAAACAGCATGCAAAACAATTACAGTTTGCAAAAGGAAAATGCCATGAAAAAAATAAAGGAAGTGAAAATAATATGCTCTGATCTGCATTCAGATTCCATCAGTTCTTTCTCTGGGTGTGGATTGCATTTTCCATCATTAGTCTTTTGGACTTGCCTTGGATCATGTCCAGAGACATTAAGTGATAATTATTACTCAAAGTCTCTCAGGGCTTTAGCAAATAGATGGATTTGAATTCAGGTCTTTTGATCCCAGCAATCTAAGCATAATGTTTTGGGGAATCATTTCCTTCTCCTCATCTTCTATGAGTGAGTGGGATTCAGTGCTTAGCACAGTGCCTGGCACATAGTAGGCATTTAATAAGTGCTTATTGATTGGTTGATGCCAAAACAAATTTCACCCACTTCATAAATTTTTCATGCATGGCCAACCCTGAAGAGGCTCCAGGTGCTTCTGCACGTTGTAATTAATTAATAATTCAAAAATATAGCTGAGGTGTCATGAAGTTAAGTTAATTTTGTTTTTTCAAATATCTACCAAATTAGGTTTCATCGTTCCCATAGCAACTCTTAAATTTTAAGTTGAGTATTTTTTTTGTTTTTACTGAGTACATAAAATATAAGGTGAAAAAATATATCATTTTGGTACCTTGATAAGATCACATCTTTCTAAAATTACTTATTGATTGGGATAACTGCTTTCCTTTTGCCTGCTTTATGCACTTTTGCTTCTCTGGTGATTCTTTTTTGGAAATGGAAATGGAAACCACAGGCCTCTCCAGTTTTTGCCATTTTGATCACCATTCATAAGGCTGATTTTTCTTACCTAAAGGACTTATTTTGTAAGTATAATTTATTTTCAGATTCCTTTTGGGAGTGAGATGTTACATGGATAATAACTTCACTTTTACTTCAAATGATTGTTGATTTTGTCCTGGAACATCCCCTGATATAGACGTGACCCATTATTTTGGCTTTCTCTCCACCCCCATTCCTCAAGTTCACAGGTGATTTCGAGTGTCTCAACTCCAGGCAATAATAGCTAACAATAGATAGTATTAGTATGGCACTTCAAGGTTTGCAAAGGGGTTTATCTCCTCTGGTTATCACAATCATCCTGTGAGGTAGGAGCTATTGCTAATCCCATTTTACAGATGAGGATGTTGAGGCTAAGAGATTAAGGTACTTACTCAGGATCACCAAGCTAGTAATAACTGTCTGGGGCTGGATTTGGATTCAGGTATTTCCAACAAGCACAGTTCCAATCAAATAATTTAAAACGTTTCCTAAAGAAACTGGAATGAAGCAGCATAAGCATAAACTTGGTGAGGCCTTGAAGGCGGCTTCCAAAATGAAATTCTTGAGTTGATTTCTTGACCTTTTGGCAGTTACTGCACTGAATAACTTTTCCAAGTGCACAACTATCTTGGAGGATGTTAATCTCTTCCATTTGGCCTGGCCATATCGTTGGGTGACTTGTTCTAGGTAGGGGTCTTGTGTTAAAGTTTCTGTTTATTTGTTTAGTTGGTTTCACAACTGTTTGAATATCTTTTTTTTTAATTCACTATACAATAAAACCCATTTGCATGATTACACAGAGTAGCACTGTCCTTTGGGTGTTTGTTCATATTTCATGACCCTGCCAAAAATGGCCTAAAATTCAAATTAATTTTTCCCACAAGCATACTTTTGCAAGTGTTCTGCTTTTACGTATGGTCTGTTGTGAAGTCACTCATCTTGTTTTCCCTAAGGTACTCAATATTCTTGGGCAGTTTTCTAGAACTTGTAAAAGACTCACAACAATGGAGAGAACAGATGTTATATAAACAGTTCTCCCCCCACCCCTATATTTTCCAATTTCCATTTTCCTTTCGAAAAAAAATGTTAGTGGATTTATCTCTGTGTGTTCTAATTACTGCTTTTTTAATTCCCCAAAACTACTAAAGCACCTCTCCCCTCTTTTTTCAGTTACAGTACACCTGGCTGAAGGAAATGTCCCCACCTAAAGCTTAGTTGACTGACATAGGTGTTTAATGTAAAGATGTAAAAAATATCATCATGTAAATTACTGTTTAAATTTTTCCCTCGCCTCCTACAAAACTTTTTGGAAGGATATGTTAAGTTGCAGTGAAGGCCAGCAAGTCTAACCCCATGTATCTGAAATCCTCAGCTTCTATTTACCACCTCATTTGCTAAAAAAGAAAAGAAGAGCAAGGCTTGGTGTCAGCCTTTGAACACGGAACATCAATATTGTATACATGGGCATATTCTGTTCTGCCAAATCAAACCTGAAATTCATGTGGCAGCTTTTCTTTTTCTTTGTATAAATCCTAAGACCACCCTCCCCCCTTTCAAAAGATTTTTAAAATAAGCTGTACAAACAGTACACAGTGGGTAACCTGGGGAGTGTTCTCATCTGAAATATTTTCACTCATAGGGGGACACTTTACATAACCCACTAGGAGCTTGGATTTGAACTGCCTGTTGCAAGAAATTTTAAGCATCATAATGTTTGTTCATAGGATTTCCAAAGCCATATGTGTGAAATATTAAGCATAAAAATTAAGTATTTGTTTATCAGATTCCATGTATGTAAACATGTGTATATATAACTATATATGTAAAATGTGTCTATGTGAAAAATTAATCATATTTTAAAATATTAAACACCACAATGTTTGCTCATTAGTTTCCCAGAGTCATAGATATGTGTAAGTGTGAGTGTGTGAGTCTATGTTCCATCCTCTATTACTGTTGTGCAACTTCAGTGGGAGTTGTGTAAATGTATAACTACTTGCCTGCTTATAGATATGTGTGAATATCACTGTCTGCTCCTGGTTGCTCTTTTCCATTATAGTTCTCCTTGTTATCTCTTTAATGTATCAGAAGATTTATATTTTGGTGAACATGTGGTCTCTTCAATATGGATATTCCCTCTACTAACGAAGATTGCAGTTCTTCCACATCTTCTTAATTCTGTGCAATTCTTGTCTGTGACTTTCTATAAATCTGTCAAGTGAACAAGCATTTATTAAGCTCCTATTATGAGAAGATCCAACCTTTTTTCTAGAGGCTCTCCTTTGAATCTTTTAATACCTCTGAAAATACTTCTGGCTGTCCATCATTTGTCTCATTATCCATTTATGTTCGTTAATGGAAGCTTGAATGCATCAATGAAAGAAATCAGTGTTAAAGTAGAATTTGTTTTGAGGCAATTCTGTATTCCAAGACTATGTTTCTAACCTCCCTTCTACCAGTCTATCAAATAGTGAAACCCAGAGACATCTTAATAACTATGCAATCTTATATAATAATTATTAAATTATGAGAGATTGACCACCATTCAGTTTAGATACTCATTGGATGAAAAATGGGAAATGGGAAGTTTTCACTTCTAAAATGCAATGTCAACCTGACTTTACTTTCTTTGCTTCACTTCACATTCCAAGAACCACAGAATCTCAGAGTGTAAAGAAACCTTACAGGCCATCTCATTCAGAGAATGTGTGTGTGTGTGTGTGTGTGTGTGTGTGTGTGTAATATAATACCCCCAAACTTTGCTTGAAGAATTTTAGTGTGGGAGACTCTGCTGTGTTTCAAGGCAGTCCATTCTGCTTTTGGACAGCTCTAGTCAATGGAGTACCAAACTTGGGATTCATATCCCAAGGATATAAATACTTGGGTTTACATCCCACCTTAGACCTTATTAGCTGTGTGACTGTCACTAAGTCAGTCACGCTCTCTTAGAAATCACTTTCATTATCCATAAAATGAGAGGGTTGGACTAAAAGACCACTAAGATCTACTCAAGTTCTAAATTTTTGATCCTATTTCTTCTTTCCCTTTAGATCTATCTGAAGCCAAATGCCCTGAAATCTACATGCAATGTTCTTAGTTCTGCCCCTGGGATAATACAAATTTAAAGCATCTTCCATGTGAAAACTCTTCAAATTCTTGAATATTGTTGCCATCTACACTCCCTACCCCCAATATTTCCTTCTTTAAGATCAACGTCAAAAGTCCCTTCAAGCTCTAAAACTTATAAGCTTAAAGTCTATTCATGGAATCTCCACTTCCTCTATGACTCTACTCCTCTTTAAATTATGGAACAACATGCCTCAGTCACTGATTTGCTTTGTGAACAATGAAAAATTGGCTAACACTGGAATATCATAGTTTTCAAATCCATAAATAGGTTTATAACCTGTTTCTATCCTATATCACAAAGACAAGGCAATGACTAATAGGGAAAATAATAGAATCATAGAAAGTCAGAATCTATCAATATTTTTGATTACTTAGGCATTAATACTTAGGCATAAGTATTCTATTTTTTCTGAGAACTCAATCTGAGAACATAGGGTGTTGAAAACATGAGAAGAGGTGCCCATCATGTAGTAGATGTGTATACAAAATATACACATGAGAAGATACAATTCTGGGTAACTTATTTTAAGAACATTTACAAGCTGGAGTGTGTCCATAGGAATATGACCAGCATGGTGAAGGAGCTCCAGATCTGTGTGATTTAAGAGTAATTGGAGGAATTGGATATGTTTAGATTAAAAACAGAAGACTTGGAAAGGGCATTGCATGTATTTCAAAGGCTTCACATGGATTAAGTTTCTTCTGTTTAAAGCCAGAGGACAATGAGTAGAAATTGCAAAGGGACAAATTTAAGTTTCATATAAAGAAAAAACTTAACAATTTGATCTGTCCAAAACTGGATGGACTACTTTATTGGAAGCTTTTAAGTAAACTTAAATATATGAGTACTCATTGGATATATCCTAGAGAGAATTCTATTCTAGGTATTGATGGGACTAGAAGTCTACTGACTTTCCTTCCAAAGCTGAAATTCTGATGTTCTGTGATTCCTTACTTTCTAGTGTCAACATTCTTAAGCACTTTAGAATGCTTTTGTCATAATACCAAAGATACTAAGTCTCCATTCATCTATGTTTAGCAGAGAAAGATGCTAATGATTAGTGGTCAAGTATGAGACATAAATAGATATCATAGTATAAAGGAAAGAAGAGAATCCTGGGTTCAAGTCCTAGTTCTCTCACTTAGTAGCTGTGTACCTTGGACAAATCAATTCAAACTTCAGCTACTTTATCTGTTAAATGGGTATAATAATAATCGTGTTACCTATATTGGAGGACATAATGAGGAAAACATGTCAATGATTATGTAAATTATTATGATTAATATTACTTTTATTAACCATAGTTTTGAAGTATTGTGTTAAATCCTATTTTTTAGATTTACAATGGAGCATCTGAAGGAGAAAAGGGGCTTTTTCTACAGTCACTATTGGCCATCTGATTATTATAAAACCTGAACCTATAGTATTGGTGCAATTTTAGGATTATTCATGCCTGAATGAAAAATGTGATGGAAAAAGCTTCAAGTGCTTAGGGGTAGGTAGCTTTGGGGAGTGAAAATTTTATATTAATGCTATTACCCTTGAACAAAAGGAGAGAAAAAATAGTGCCTGCAAGCTTACCAGGTTAAGGTTCCTAATGGGGTAGGAATTTTGGTTTTCTCCAGTGATGAATTTCAGGGGATACTATTCCATTCGAAGTCCAGGAAATGGTTTTTATCAGGGGTCCAAGGAATATGAGATAATTAGTTACACTTGGTTATTGTTCAATTATCATGCCTCTTCTTTTAAGCCAATAACAATTAGCACAGTGCTTTCCTAGAGTGCAAGTAGAGTGGATGTCACCAGAAGAATAATTGGTCCTTTTAGGGAGTGGGCTGAACTTTTGTCTCCCATGGCTCTATTTTCTATTTGAGGGTATGATCTGCTCCATTTAGCTTTCTTATGATCAGAAGCTTTCTATAGGGAGTTCAACAATGGTTCACAACTGAGAACTGCCTCAAAGTTTGATGTTGCTGCTGGAAACCAGATGTTAACCAGATTGTGGAGTTTTGATTTCTTTCTCAGAACCAGAGTTTCCATCATATACTGGGTTAACTTGCATGTGTGGCAACCCTGTGGCTGAATTTGAAGCCAACTCAGATTCCTATCTTCCCATCTTCCCATCTGCATGGTGTGCCTATAAAGCCAAAGAGAGCTCTGTTTATGAAATAATATGGAAGGTTTGGTCTTTAACAGTTCTTTGTTGTCTATTCATTAATTAATAATTTATGTGCAATGAATGTCAGGAAATTCAAATGGATTCTCCCCGGGTTGGTCATCTTTCAAAAAGAAATCAAATACACATTTCTTTAAAATCTGGTTTGGATTTACATGCCTGATACACCCAAAAGATTTTCTATGTATCTCAAAAAGTGTGTGGGGGCAAAATATGCAAAGGAAGTGAAAAAGAGGTCATCTTTTTGTACTCACACGGGCTGACATAAGAATATAAGTCATTTCTATGAGGGTAAGTCAAGGATTAAAAAATCGGAGATAAATATGCAATTTAAAGACATAAGTCCCAGCAAAAGGAGGCATGGGCTGGACTGGAAAGGCCTATATTTTAGTTGTGACTAGAGCTAGCTCTCTGAGATCCTTATTCTGTGATTTTTGTACGGCTTTAGGTTGGTTCTAAGGTACCTGTGAATCTATCACATGAAAATTATTTTTGAATTCAATTCAGCAAACATGTATTTTTAAAAAACTTCACTTTTAAAAGTATTTTTAAAATAATTATTGATATCTTCTGGTTTTATTTCGCCTTTATTTATAAGTATGTCCCTTTCTCCTTACCCCGAAGAGCCATTCCTTAGAACTAATACTAAAAAAAAAAAAAAGAAAGGAATGCAAGGGGTTCAGCAAAATTAACCAATACATCAACTACATCTGACAACATGTTTCATATCCACAATCCCTCTACCTCCTTAAAGAAGAGAGGAAGGTACATTTTTCTCCTCTCTTCTTTGGGGTCGAGCTTTAGCATTAGTTTCATTTTGTTGTGGTTGTTCTTTCCAGTTACATCGGGGTGGTCATTGTATGTATTGTTTTCTTGGATCTGTTTACTTCACTCTAAATCAGTTCATATGAGTCTTTACATGCTCTCTGCATTCATCATTTCTTATGGTTCTCAGCAAACATTTGTTAAATACCTGCTTGTTAAAATTACTGCACTAGGTCTTGGGGCATAAGGACCAAAGGATCATAGGATCATAAATTTAAAGCTCAAAAGGACCTCAGAGATCATGAACTCCAACCTCTTCATTTGACACATGAGGAAACCAAAGTCTAGAAACGTTTGATAGAATTCCTGTGCCCAAGAGCTTAAAATCTAATGTTGCATAGAGTAAGAACAATAAACAACTTTGAGCAACTAAGTCATTTTGACTATTACAAATACTCAAGTTAACTACAAAGGACCTATGAAGGAAGACACTATCTGCAGAGAAAGAACTGATAAATAGAAGCATGTATAGAACAATTTTACACACATACACACACACACACATTTGTGTCAAATGGTAACTATCTCTAGGGCTGGAGAGAGGGAAGGAAGAAAAAAAGAAAAAAAAGAGTAACATAACTATTATTTATTTTAAAAGAATAACAAGTTGTACGTAATAGGTTTGTAGTTTCATGTGCAAGTGTCTTTTTTCCCCTATTCTACTATGTTGAGGAAATGCTTGTTTTATGTCCCTGGGTTGTTGTGAGGATCAAATGAAATGATATTTGTAAAGCATGTAGCACAATGCCTGGCACATAGTAAATGCTATGTAAATGCTAGTTATCATTATAATTTAAGCTCAGTTGATTTTCTCAGAAAAAAGAGAGACTTTAATTCAAATGTTTACACTTGTTATTCTAGATCATAAGAACTGGCAGAGAAATTGAATTGAAACCTCTCTTTATTTTTCTTGGGACTGAGATTCACCAATATCAATAATCACCTTTCTTTATTTTGCCCATAGCAGCATCCCATTGTGTTTATCTACCTTGTAGAGCCTAGATGGAGGGAAGTATCATAGGAAAGACTCTTGACTGGTCAAATGTAATGAAGGCCATACTTAAGGCCTTAATTTGCCATTGATCCTTTCTTGTAGACAAATGTTCTGAAGTTCAGAAATCTCCCAACAAATGTTATCAGATAATGGAAATGTAGCTAACTTTTATTAACTGAATAATGACTGTAATGACAATAGCAGTGGTATTCTTCAAACATTTCCAAATCTGAATGCTTTTTTATAGATGTCCTTGTGGCCCATTGGGTCCCTACATGCAGAGTTGTAATTAGAAATCTTGGTGCCTTGGGCAAGCAGCATGATATGCATCCTGAAATTGATTTTTAATAAACCACAATGTTGAGCAGCATCTCTGGAGGAGAAACCCTGAGACACCATGATACTACTTCTGGGTAGGCCCCCATGGAAGGGGTAGACCAGGTCAGGATGGAGAGGGGCTCACTTGGTTGGCAGCCTCTAGTGGAAGAAATTCCACCTATTATCTTCCTATTTTATTTAACAACTCTTGTAAACTACATATTAAAACTCAGTTGTTCCTCCACAACATCTCTCACCTTCTCTCCACTCACATCTACCTTATCACATCTTTCACCAGGACTATTGAAATAGCATTCTGGTCTCTCCTCATTCCAGTCCAGCCTCCATCCTTCAATTGCCAAAATGATTTTCCTAAAGTGGAAGTCTGACCATGTTATTTTCCTGCTCGTTAAACTCCACTGGCTTTCTTTTATTGCCTCAAGAATCAAATACGCACTCTTGTAGTTGGCATTGAAAGGCCTTTGCAACTTAGCCACAGCCTAACTTTCTAGCCTTACTACATATTCCCTCCTTGTGTATTATCATCCAGCCAAACCGTCCTTCTTACCATCCCTCACACTTGATGTGCCATCTTTGTCTCTGGGTCTTTGTACAGGCCTGGAATCTGTTCTCTCTTCACTTCTGTCCATATTCTCTAATCTTTATTTTTCTTTGAGGTTCATATCAAATGCTAACTTTTATATGAAGCTTTTCTTGAAACCTTAAAATGCTAGTGCTGCCCCCTCCATAAAAATTACCTTAAATTTATAAATATAACATCTTTGAAGGCAGAGATTTTTTCACTTTTTTTTAAATTCTCATGGCTAATAGGGTACCTAGGATATAGGAGGTGCTTAATAAATTCGTGTTGATTGATTGAGAGTGGAGAGGAGCTCACCAAGATTAATATCTCCCTAATTTAACTCTCCTAGTTAACTAGGTACTGATCTCAGTTGTTTCTAAGCTGCTGAAGGAACGTAAGCTTCCTCTAAATTTCAGCACTTCAGAGCAAAATACCTATCACCCTTCCCCTGCTTGAGAGTTCTGCTTTCTTGCTTCTCTGTAGTGAACCTCTGTCACCAACCTAGCCTTTTGTAGCACAAGTCAGTAGCAGCAACACTAGCTGCAAATTCTACTGCACCAAACTTCCTTATAACTGACCTATCTGAAAGCTTACTGGCTGGCCACCTAACTTTTCATTCATCACTGGTGAGCAGGAGACTGCTCATCTGCATAGCTGTGCGTGCGTGTTCTCTCTCTCTCTCTCTCTCTCTCACACACACACACACACACACACACACACACACACACGCACACACACCTCCCTATCTCTTCCAGCCTCTTCCCCAGGGGACCACCCATTATTCTGTCACTTGCTGTAAACCCTTGTGTCAAAGCTGGTATGAAACTAAACAGTTACCCAGAGAGAACAGCTTTCTTGTCAAATGAGCCATGGATTTTAAAACTGCCAAATCAACATGAATTAACATGTTTCATTTGAAAAATGACACTCATCTACCAAAGACCATTTCTGGGAACTAAAAAAGCATTCATAGACTTTTTTTTACAGATCATTAATAAACATATTCCCACTTTAAAGATTATTTCTTATCTTTCAATGTCTGCAAATAACTCCCACACTCCCAGTTCTCTTATAAAAGTATAACTTTCTATAAGCTTACATTAGACTGATGCTTTGTTTATTCTTCAACAAGCATTATTTATAGTTTTCAACATTCACTTTTATAAGATTTTGAGTTATAAATTTTTCCCCTCACTCCCCTCCCCTCTCCCCAAGATGGCATGCAATCTGATAAAGGTTATACATGCGAAATCATATTAAACATATTTCCACATTAGTCATGTTCAACAAGCATTTATTAAGTACCTAGTGAATACTAGACACTGTGCTTAGGTCCTGAGAATACAAAGATTAAAAAAACAAAAAACAACCAGTCCCTGTCCTCAAGGGGTTTTCTTACAAGTACAGGTTTCCATGCCAACCAAACAATAAGAATTTATAAAATGTCTACCATGCGGTAGGGAATTTTTAAAAAATCAACAACAAAAGCAAAACAGTCCATTGAATTAATAACCACCTTGAACTCATTGTCATTGTGAATAAAGGAAGTAGAACACCAAAGGTCTCTACAACTGTAAACGTCTTCCTGATGTTTTTTCTTGTCACCGGGGCCAGAACTCAATTATAATCTCAGAAGTAGCAACCACATCCCCTTTTTATGTGTGCCCCCCAACAGAGTATAGCATGGTGCTGGGGACATAGCAGGTATACTATTTCCTTATAATTACTGAGCTCCTTACTGAGTATGCTGTGGCCCCCAGAAATATACAGTAATGGCCCATGGGCATACTTCCCTCATTTCTGCTAGTTCGCTGCTGCCTTGAATACGTCAAGGACCTGTGATTTCACTTAATCTCTCAGAGCTGCCTTAATCTACTTTTCAAAAATTATTGTCTTAAAAAAATAGCATCTGCTCCACCCACCTTCACAACTGTCTCTACCTAGTCATCCTGCTTCCTGCTACCACTCCCTGTATCAACATACTTCAGATACAATAAGCATCTGCTTGCAGAAAATATACTCAGAATCTTTCCTCCAATACACCCCTGAACATAGAAAAAGCCAATGAGTAGCATAATGGAGTGAATAGAGTTCGAGACTTGGAATCAGGAGATCTGGGTTGGAATCCTGGCTCCAGTAACTACTAGCTGTGTTACCCTACGTGAGTTACTTAATCTTTTGCTTTTTTTCCTTTTCAGTTATTTTGCTGTCTACAAAAATTAGGTTCATTTCTAAAAGTATCTGTCTTGATCAAGCTGGTAAGGCAATGATCATTCCCTTGTCCTAAGGTTATATTTTCAGTAAATATCTCTTTATAAAAGCTAATTGATGTTAATTGGTTAAATGAACTTGGAACACAACTCATTAAGTCAATCGATGGTACTAGTGATATTAAAGAGATATTAACTAATACTATTGTTATTGGGGAGAACACATAGGACTTGGAGCATGAACTGATAGTATTAGAGAAAACCCCACTGCTGCTCAGGGGTTCTAGGGGTAAGCCTAAGGGGTGATTTTTTCTAATGTTATAGGTTTGAGCCCCCATTCTGAGGTATTCCCTTCAATATAAATTACTAGTAATTAGCACTCCAGTATTATTTGCAAGTGCCAGATAGATCTCCCCAGTATCATTTAACCATTTGATATATTATTAATATCATGGATAAGCAATTGCCTTCCATTACCTTTTACAAAGGGATATTTAACAAGACCAAAGTACAGAAATATCCACCCTTCCTCAAACCACAGCACACTCTCCCCTCTACTACATCAGTTCCTGTGGATAGTGGGTTCAAACTAAAAGTGGCTGCCACATAGTGTGGCATAGTGGCAGAAAGGATAGAATCACCATCTTGTTTGAAGACACAATGTCTTAACTGCTGGATCAATATACTAATGGACTGGGTGAAGCGGTGTGCACCTTAGGGCTTGCTCTTTCCTAGACTTGGCTGTTAGACTTCTAACAGGCCTTCTGACATTTTGACATCAAAGAAAATAAGACAAAGGATAGGCGGCTGTGTTGTTAAGCAAAATTGTCTCATTAGCATGGCTTTTGTTTCTTTTGAGTGGAAGTACTTTCAGCTGTTAAGTGCTAAGCCCCAGGCCCAGGGCCCTGTCAGGTGTGAAACCTGTGTGGGTGTGGATTGGTGACTTAGGAGGGGCCAGCTCGGGAACCAATGGTCTCTGGTCATTGAGGCAGGGCTTGAGAATGCC
>CM053624.1:239864329-239938675 GCA_028646595.1 Phalanger gymnotis
GGTTCAAGTTTTTGCTGCGGTGGGGCCTAAATAAATTTCTTGTTGTTTTCTCCTTAGAGAATCTCTCATACCTTGCGATTTCGGACCATTCAAACATATACATGATTATATTTGAGATCATAAATTCGGCCTTCCTACTACAGCGGCTCATCCTAGACACAGGTTTGCATAGGAGACCATGCACTTGCTAGCTGTCTGTGGCTCACAGGGTGGTCCTTAAAATTTGTGACTAGCAGGAAGGAAAGAGCAAGTTTCTACATTGAAGTCTTCCAATGCACTCTTGATTCTGATTCAGCAGCCCACCTAAAGGATTTTCTTCACCATGTAGTAACTGGACAGGAAATAGTCACTGAACATCTATGTATGCTTTGAAGTCGTGTGCCTGGGCACATCATGATGCGATTCTAAAAACCAGGCTTACCAAATATGAATGTTGGTCCTCTGTCCGTGTTGTTCAAAGACTGGAACCTCATTGACAAGCCTCTCTCCTTCCCATCAGACTTATATGGTATTTTGGGAGAACTACTCACCAATCAAGAGGGGGAGGGGCCTCAGGGAAGAAATGCTTCCACATTTCTGGGCATGGTCTTTGGTGTGTGTAGGGAGGAGGTTGGCAAGGAGATTGTGAAGGATAAGTCAGATAGGTTGTGAAATAGATAGAGTTCCAGGCCTGGTGTCAGGAAGCCCTGAGTTCAAAGGTGGCCTCAGACATATACCAGCTATGTAACCATGGGCAAATCACTTAACTGCTGTCTGCCTCAGTTTCCTTGTCTGTAAAATAAGGATAACAATAGAACCTACCTTCCTGGGTTGTTGTGGGGATCAAAAGAGATAAGAGTTATAAAGCATTTAGCATAGCATCTTGTACATAATAAGCCCTATCAAAAAATTAGTTATTATTAGTATTAACATGTAGCTTTGGTTTCTACCTTGAAATGATGCCATCTTCACAACAGCAATCTGAGTTCAAAGTGGATGCTAACTCAATTTAAAGGAGTATGTCCTGTTTCATTTTTTGTGCTTTTATTTCCTGCCACATAGTAGACACTTTAAAAGAGTTTGTTGATTGATTGATGGACATGGAAACATACATGTGTAAATAAATTCCTTGGGACAAGAACGGTTTGAAATATAATCTTTGCATTCTCAGAATCTAAGTACATACTTGGCATATAATAGGTGCTTAACAAATACTTGTTTACAGTGACTAAAGCATGAATCTAATACAAACTAGAGAAGGTTAAACTTTGCTATTTTAAGAGAATTGGGGGAGATAGTATTACTTGCAGGCACTGGAAGATGAGAAAGAATATTTTAAATAGGAAAGTCTTTATCAATGATCCACAAAAATTATTTGAATAATTGATCAAACTCTCTACAATTATACATTTCAGAGCAGCTGCTGTTCTAACTGATAGAAGAAACAACATGAACTAATGAAATCACAGATCTCATTATTTCCTCATATCCTAACTCTACACCACCACAATTAGCGCTTATTAAATGTCCAATATTGTGCTAGGATTGCTAGCACAGAATCAGTGTAAGACAGAATAGCCCTCACCCATAAGTAAATTATAAGCTAGCTGAAGAAACTACATGCAATGCTGGAGGAATTAGAGAGCAAGATATAATTTAATAAAATGCTAAATTGTGCCATACTGATGATCAGAGAGCAAGATAGTCCATAATAAAGTTCCAAATGTACAATGGAAGGTGACGGGAAGGAGCGAGTGAAGACACTGAGTTTTGTAGCCTGGGACACTCTCAGAACTCTGGGGACTTTATATCAGGCTCCCATGTGAGCATCCTTCTTAACCCCTGAACCTTTACATCTCATCCCATTTATCAAGGATGCCCAACCACGGATTGTTCTCTCTTTGTTACAGAGGGAGTTGAGTGAGGTAGTAGAGGGGGATCATAAGATGGCAGCTAAATCATGCTTGGGAATCATGGGGAAAAAAGGTGGAGGGATAGTTCTGGTGCAAAGGAGACAAGAGAATGACATAGTCATTGTCATTTGATTTCCCAGACAGAGGTTACACTCTTCAGCCTGGTGCTTCCCTTCACAAAATGGCTTCCCTGTATCTGAGCTAGATCCAGGGAATACTTATCCAAGCTCACTATTTCTTAGACACCCTTTTCTTTCAAAGACAAAAATGTAATATGTTTGAAAGAACACTGAACTTGAAGTAAGGAGACCTGGATTCAAATACTGGATCTGCTATACACTAGCTATGTGATGGTTGGCAAATCACTGAACTTCAGTTTCCTTATCTGCAAAAGGAAGTTAATGGGACTAAAGCTACTTTTTATTTGTTGTTTTCCTCCATTAGAATGTAAGCTTCTTGAGGGCAGGGATGGGCTTTTTGCTTGTATTTGTATTTTCTACCCTTAGCACAATGCCTGACACAGTAAGTGCTTCACAGATTCTCTCCTTCCCTCCCTCCCTCCCTCCCTCTCTCTCTCTCTCTCTCTCTCTCTCTCTATTCATTTATCCATCTATCATCTATCTATCATCTGCCTATCTATCTGTTTAATTTATCTGTCTGTCTGTCTGTCTATCTGCCTGCCTGTCTGTCTGTCCATACATTTGTCTGTCCATCCATCTGTCCATCTATCTATCTATCTATCTATCTATCTATCTATCTATCTATCTATCTATCATCTTTCACCAGGGAGTTGTGAGGCAAGCATTTTGTAATGTAAATGTGAGTCATATTTTCTCTTTGAAATCTCTCTGTATTCTTCAGTTTCTTCCTTAAGGATTTTTTTTCCCTTTGGACCTAATCAGTTTGCAAATGGGTAGGGAGAGGAGGGAGAAAAGAAAAAGTCTTGCAGTTTTTCTGGGTAATTATCATTTTCCCCCTGTATTGTACTTAATGAGATGACTTATGTTATACAAATTGAGGATTATTGCTAGAAAGAAGCTTCTCCTCAGATGTTCAAAAATTGTTTCTTTTTTAAAGTTTGTGGGTGGTAAAGGGCACTGATAGCAAAACCCAGCTACATCTGAAGAGCTAAGTAAAAAATCCAAGAGTTCATGGGGTTTCTTTTACATCAGAAAGGTTCATGCATGATTAGTATCAAGAGTTCTTCTCTTTGTGCCACGTTCCCACCCCCCACTTGCCCCTCCCGTCCTAGCATCATGGAGGGGCATATTAAAAATATAAGGCTAAAAAAATTGAGATAAAATAATGGAATTAGAGATAGCTTGATGATTTTCCTAGAAGGAATTTGAAAGACTGAGTGTTGATTAGTTGCATTCCAGAAGGGTAGATTGAAAAATTATCCTGAATAATGTTTGTCTTACAATCTCTTTCTTTCCCATAATTTAAAATTATTCCCTTCTCTCTCTACATCTCTGTCTTCTGGCTTCCTTCAAATCTCAGCTGAAATTCCATCTATGAGAAGCCTTTTCCAATTCCCCTTAAAGGTACTGCCTTTTCTGTGTTGATTACCTCCAACTTATCCTTTATATAGCTTATCTGTACGTCATATTTCCATGTTGTCTTCCTTATTAGAATGTGAGCAGGGACTGGCATTTGCCTCTCTTTGTACCTCCAGAACTTAGTACTTTGCCTAGTGGTTAACAAATTATTGATTTGGCTTCACTAGACCTCAGAGCTCAACCATGATGAGAATAATGGACATTTTCCTTACAACACTGATATGAAATGGAAATTACTAATGCCACATTACAGACAACTGCAGTTATATGTGTCTTTTCCTGTTCCCTCAACCCACAGATCTAATCAGTTACGAAGTCCTGTTCATTATATTTGCAAAATATCTTTTGCACCCATTTCTCCCTTTTTATTCCCACTGCTGCCACCCTAGCTCAGGTCTTTATCTCCTCTTGTGTAGACTGTTGTAATAGCTTCTCTGACTCCATTCTCTCTCTTCTCCAAACTACATTTGATGTAGCTGCCCAAGTGATCTTTCTAATGCTCAGATCTCATAACATTCTGCTCAAAATCTGCTAGTTAATCCTATTGAATGAAGAATGAAGTCCAAGTATATCTCTAGTGGAAAGAGCACTGAATTTAGAATAAAGAACTGCAGGCAGAATCTGGGTTTATTACTTACTGTATGAATCTGAGAAATCACTTCCCCAATTTAGAGCTCAGTTTCTTCATCTGCAATGAATGAATGAATGAGTGAATTAGCGAATGAGAAAAGAAAGTAAGGAAGGAAGCAAGGAAGGAATGAAAGAAGGAAGGAAAAAAGGAGGAAGGAAGGAAGGAAAGAAAGAGGGAAGGAAAGAAGGACAGAAGGAAGAAAGGAAGGAAAGAAGGAAGGAAGGAAGGAAAGAGGGAAGGATGGAAGGAAGGAAAGAAGGGAAGAAGGAAGGAAGGAAGGAAAGAGGGAAGGATGGAAGGAAGGAAAGAAGGGAAGAAGGAAGGAAGGAAGAAAGGAAGGAAGGAAGGAGGGAAGGAAGGAAGGAGGGAGGGAGGGAGGAAGGAGAAATATATTACAATATTGCTAAAGAGGTTTCCTCCTCTAAACCCATGACTGTATAATCCAAACTCCTTAGCCTGTCATTCAAGGCCCTTTAGAATGTAAGCTCCTAAAATAGGGCCTGCCACATAGTAGGCATTTAATTAATAATTGTTGATTAATTCTTAGTCTGGTAGCACTCTACCCTCCTAACTTTCTTTCATGCTATTCCTTACATGTACTTGGGTCCAGTCAAATAGAGTTCTCTCCTTCTCCTCCCTACTCCTACTAATATCTTACACACTTTTGCTTGTACAGTTCCTTATACCAGGATGTCCTCCACTCTATCTCCAACTTTTTAAATCTTCCCTATTCTTTAGGACCAATTTGAATACTACTTCTTTATGAATTCACTAAGTTTTTACCCACTGATGGGTAAAACACTGTGCTGGGCACTGGTAATACAAAGACAAAATCAAAAGCAGTAAGAACTTATACCGGGAGATATAACATTTATACAGATCAAGTATTGTGTTCTTTGTCCTTGTATTGTCCTTGTATCTGTATACAGATCAAGTATTGTGTCCTTTGTTCTTGAAGAGAACCAATGACATCATGACAATGGTGTCTAGACTAGTATGTGAAATGTATTTAATTGAGGCACAACCATGCAGAGTCATCAGCTTCATTTTCTATCATTATAAAAATGTTATAGTCAATTAAAAAAGATAAATGACAAAATGATAAAAATTGATAAAAATATTAATTATATGATTAATAGTATCATTTGAAGAGGGAGAGAACATTAACAACTGGGAGGATTTGAAAAAGCATTTTCTAGGAAGGGGTATAAGAGCTGAGCCTTGAATGAAATTGAGAACTCTAAGAGCTGGAGATGAAGAAAGAGTGAATTCATTCCCAAAGTGGTAGATAGCCTGTGCAAAGACTCAAAATTGGGAAATTGAAAGCCAAGTCCAGGAAACAGAAATTAGGTCAGTTTGCCTGGAACGTGAAGCGAACTCCAGGGTAGCTGCACTGGATAGAACACTGGGCCTGCAGTCAGGAAGACATGAGTTCAAATCTGGCCTCAGAACACTAGCTGTGTGACCCTGGGCAAATCACTTACCTGTTAGCCTCAGTTCCTCATCTAAGATGAGCTGGAAAAGGCAAACCATTCTAGTATCTTTGTCAAGAAAACCCCAAATGGGGTCATGAAGAGTTGAAGATGACTGAAACAACTCAACAACAAAAAGTGAACTCTCCCCAGTTGGAAATAGTCCTTGCACAGCATATTGTAACATCTCATATATATCATGAATAATTTTACTTAAATATCTTTATGTGTTTACATCATATTTGTCCCATAAGACTGTCTGGGCTAATGAGCATTTATTTAGTACCTACTCTGTGCCAGACACTATGCTGAGGGGTGCTGAGACAAAGAAAGGAAAAAATAGTCCTTGCCCTGAAGGTGCTCACAGTCTAGTGGATTCTAAGCCCCATGAGGGCAAGGGCTATGTCTTTTCACTTTTTTTTAACCCTAAACACCTGACACAGTGCTTTGCATACTGTAAAAATTAATTTTCATTGCATTGAACTATATTGTAATCCCTTGAGGGTAAGGCTTTGTTGTTTGGTGTCCCACTTAACCAAAACACTGGGCGTTGAATCCATGTGAAATGACTTAACAGTGGTAGGTGGTATGTGTGGGGGGTCAGCTATAAGATCATTAGTGATATCCTTCTTTACTTACCTGAACATGTCATTTAATAGTCTATAAAAGATATAATAATAGTCAGGATTCCCAGAATCCACAATTTTATTCATTGCTTCTGACTCAAGGCCATTTGATCTAGTGATATTTTTTTATATCACTATGGCATCTTTCAGCCACTGGGGACACTGGGGATAAGATATTCTACTAGGGGCCAGAAGCAAATGCCCTGAGATAGGTAACTTGACATCAAAACATAAATATGTTAAAACAAGATGGAAAGGAGGTTATTTTTCTTCTAGATAGCTTTAAAAAAATCTGTTTACAAGCAGGATGTACCTTTGAATGGGAGATGATTTTATATACATATATGTATGTATGTATGTATGTATACGTGTGTGTATACACACAATTCATTTCAAAGGGAGATTTTGAATACATGTAGTACTGTATACCAAAATATACCAGTAATGAATAATGGATGAAAGAGTTTCAAGTCTAAAGGTAATACTGCTATTTTCTAGGTGAGAAGATTAGTCAGGACAAATTACTTATGCCTTATTTTGTAGTGAGATGTTGAGAATTCACTGAGGACTGAATCTCCATAAAGGGATATTTCTCATAAACTTATATACCAAAGCTATGGTTTGGTCTGCTTTGCTTCACTTATGTAGCCCAGGGCTCTATCAATGTGTCCCCTTCCTCAGCTCCATCTCAGTTTATGGTATTATTATGAGAGATGTCCAATGAAGAGCTTAGCTCTGAGTCCACACCAATGTATATCCTTTCACCTGACCAAACCAATTGGTCCAGATGATACATGTATTTATTTATTTTATTTTTCAAGTAACAAGTATTTTTAAAATAAATCTGTCCCTCCCAGTACTCCTTAACCTCATAATGAGCAAAACATGCATACACACACACACACACACACATACACACCAGAGAAACTAAAAAATATCTCATTATATTAGTCTGACCAAACAAATTCCCATGTTAATTGTACTTCTCTTCTCAACATTTTTAGAGAATAATAGATCTGTCTAAAGTTGGAAAGGACATCAAGTGACCTCTATTTTCAGCTCCCTCATTTTTACAAAGGAAGAAACTATGGTCCAGAAAGTTTAAGTGACTTGCCCAATGTTGTAAATGGTAGTAAGTAACCAGAGGCAAGATCTGAATCCAGATCCTGTAACTTTAGAGATAGTGCTCTTTCTTTTGATTCTTCTTTTTTTCCCTTAGGCATTTCCTTCTTTCAAGTACCTCTTCTGTGTTCCTTTATTGCTCAGTTGACTGTCAACCAGTCCTCAAATGAAACAGATAAAAGAAAGGACCATAAGGAGTTAAAGCAATCAGAAAAATGAAGGAGAAAGGAGAAGGGAAAAGTATGGTCAGCTAGGTGAAGAGAGAAAACAAGAGTAGAGAGTACTTAAGAGAAGGATCAGAGGATGGTCTGACAAATCTAACAAGACAAGTGACTAATTAAGTAGGAAGAGAAGCAAAGGGGTACAAAGAGGCAAGAAGTAGCTATTTGTTTAATTTCTTCTTGGTACCATCTTTCAGGCAACTGAAGGCAGCTTCTATTTACATTAGAGCTTTGGTTAGAATTATAGTCACTGAACAAAGGCAGGTGAGTAATCTCATATCCCATGGGAAGAAAAGTCCGAAAGCCCACTTTAAAGGAATAAAGCTTCCCTTAGAACCCTCCTTCCCCCCTCCAACTGAATCCTTGTTTTATTTGCTGCAAGAACTGGTAACAAGAATGATAAGGGACAGAGGTCTTAATTCTACGATGTGTGGGAATGTTGCAGTGACCTAGAGTGTGCAACGTTTGTGTTTCTGTCAATGACAACTAACTTTGTGTGCACAATGAATAGAATTGGCTCCCTAATAGAGGAAAAGGTGAAAGTGTTAGAGGAAGGCCCCTCTACTTTTTAGATTATTAGGACAAATCTATTTTTTCTTGGAAGAATGAAAGAAATACTTCAAAGAGAATAAGTTGGAAAAGATAATGAAGATGTCTGGGAGCCAAAATGGTAGAGTAAGTAGTAAATCACCATAACTCTCCCATTTTCACCTTCAAACAACCATGAAAAAGTACCCTAAAACAAATCCTGGAATAGCAGAACCAATAAAAAATGAGGTGAAACAATCTTTTAGCCTAAGAAACTTGGAAGATGTGTCCTAGCAAGCCACTGGTAAGACCCACCTCAGCAAACTAGCAGGAGATCCTGAGACCCAGTGAAATGGAGCAGGCAGACATCAACACCAGGATCCCCCAAGTGCCTCAGCATAGCCAGGGGAATGAGCAGCCTCCAGCTCCAGCATACCCCTGGGCAAACAGACAGCCCCAAAGTGCTTCAGTGTAGCCCCAGGGAAATGCAGAAACACTCCATGAGCCTCAGTACACACCAGATACCAGCACTAAGATCCTAGCTCAGCACCAGGCAAGCTGCCAGACAACTATACCTTCCAGCAGTACCAGCCACCCTTCACCCCCACAGCACAACACCAGAAGGGTTCCCTGTGGGCCTCAGGGCAACATTGTTACAGCACCAAGTGAACAGCCAATTCCTGCAGCCCCTGCCTTAAGAAGCCTGAGACAGCAACCCTTCCACCCTGGGGGCAGAGCTCAAAATTAAAAGAAAGAGAAAAGGCCAAAAAAGATGATCTAATCACACCCCACCCCCCAAAAAAGAATCTGACCATAGAAAGTTATTGTGGTGACAGGGAAGATCAAGACACAAACTCAGAAGAAGACAACAATATCAAAAGACCTAAGAGCAAAATGCCAAAGAGAAACATGAAGTTATCTCAAGCCCAGAAAGAACTCATGGAAGAGCTCAAAAAGGAGTTAAAAATAATGAAAGAGGATGGACTTCATAAGAACCTGGAGAGACTTATATGATCTGATGATGATGACTGAAGGGAGCACAACCAGGAGAACATTGCACACAACCACAGACACATTGCTTCTGTGATGACTAACTTTGATGGCTTGGCTCTTCTCAACATGCAAGGTTCTAAGACAGCTCCAAAAGACTCATGATGGAAAAGGCTGTCCACATCCAGAGAAAGAATTACAGAGTCTGAAAGCAGATTGTGGCAAACTATTTGCTCTCTCTTTTTAATTTAATTTAATTTTTTGTTTTGTTTCATCTTTCTCATGGTTCATTTCATTGTTTATAACTCTTCTTTACAACTTGATTATTGGGAATGTAAGTTTAATGTGAAGGTATGTGTAGAACCTATATCAGATTACATGCCGTCTTGGAGGGGGAGGGGAAAGGAGAGGGATAGGGAGAAAGTTTGGAACTCAAAAACTTGTGGAACTGAGTGTTGTAAAGTAAAAAAAAAAACCGTAATTAATTTTTTTAAAAAAATCATATAAAAGAGGTATAAGAAAAATTGGGAAAAGAAATGAGAATGATGTAAGAGAATTATGAAAAAACAGTCAACAGAATGGAAAAAGAAAGCAACTGCTTAAAAAAGTAGAATTGGCCAAATAAAAAATGTGATACAAAAATCCACTGAAGAAAACAACTCCTTAAAAAGTACAATTGGCCAAATGAAAAAGGAAGTACAAAAGCTAACTGAGGAAAACAATTCCTTAAAAGTTAGAATTGGGTAAGTGGAAGCTAATGACTATGAGACATCAAGAAGCAATCAAACAAATTCAGAAGAATGAAAAAATAGAAGAAAATGTAAAATACCTCATTGGAAAAACAACCGAACTGGAAAATAGGTCCAAGAGAGACAATGTCAGAATAATTGGACTACCTGAAAACCATAATCAAAAGGTGTACCTGGACAGCATCTTTCAAGCAATTATCAAGGAACACTACCCTGATATCCTGGAACTAGAGGGCAAAATAGACATTGAAAGAATCCACTGATCACATCAGGAAAGAGATTCCCAAATAAAAACCCCAAGGTATGTAGAAATTTACGTAAATGCTTTAGTAAACAAAGCTGAACTACCACAGAGCTCTCACTAAAACGGCAAATCAAAATACATTGTTTGTTGTTTCAATAAAAACCTAAGGTTGGACAGCCTTATCCCAGACCATGGAGACAGCTGACATTGCTTTATTTTTGGTGCATAATTTCTGTTTTAGAGAGGTTTGAAAGGTTGTGGGGATCAATGAAAATGTCTAGTCTTCTTGCTCACATGATCCTGTAAGTTAGTCTGTATTCTTAATTGGTGTCGCCTTTTATGTTATGTTTCTCTACTTAGCAGTGATACCCAGTATTTCTTAGCCAAGGTGGTGTCTGACCTCTTTTGGCCTTTGTTGTGGCAACTGTTATTGTCAAACTTCCCTAAGAAATTGTCATCTTTGAATCAATATCTTTCCCTTTACCAATTTCCAGCTTTCAAGTGTCAATAATTTTTTTAAGGATATTAGGTTCGAATTGTAATAGCACACAGCATCTGCTCATCTTAACGCTTTCTTTTAATTCAGCGTTGATTTTGATCTTTGCCTTAACTAACTGAAGTTTTATCTCTAAACGTTGAGCTGATCTGGAAAGCCTGCCTCAGAAAGAGGTACCTTCTGTCTGCTAAGAAGAAAGGCAGTTACTAAATGCCCACTATGTGCCAAGCCCTGTGCTGAGTGCTTTACAAATATTATATATTCACACAACAACCCTGGGAAGCAGGCACTATTATCATTCCCATTTTACATTTGTGGAAATGGAAACAGACAGAGGTTAAGTGACTCTCCCAGAGTCAAATAATAAGTGTCTGAGACCAGATTTGAACTCAGGTCTTCCTAAATTCAGGTTCAGGGTTCTATCCAAAGCACCACCTAGCGACATCTAGAAAAACCTTTGGTTTTCATAACGTTCATCGCTTTCCAACTCTCTTCTTGACAAAAGTATGCATGTACAAGCATGATGATTCTAGGCAGTCTTTAAGAAATTGACCTTTTTTCATTTCTTAAGCCTGGACCATATTTTCTAGCAGTTTATGTGTGTATGTATGTGTATATGTGTATGTGTGTGTTTTCTCATTTTCTCCTATGCTCAATTTTGCTTTGAAGCTACCAGATACTACAGGTAGTAATAATACCAATAATAATAATCATAAAAATCATATATACATATGCGCGCATATATGTATGTATATGTATATGTGTATATTATATATTTATATGTTAAATATATATGTGCATTATGTGTATGTGTGCATATATGTACATATGTATATATGTTTGTGTGTATATGCATGTGTACATGCATGTATGTGTATACATATGTATATGTTTGTATATATGTGAATGTATATAGACATACACACATACATATGTAAATACATACACGTGTGTATGCACGTGTATATATAAATATATAAACATATATACATATATATATATACATATAAAATACTTTTGGTTTTAGAAGAAGTTCAAAAAATTTCTCCACCTTTTCCTTCTCTGCAACAGACGTTGACCCATAAGCTCCTTGATTGCACTATCATGAATACTACACATTGAGATGCTTAAGGATACTATGAAATATATTTCTCATTGACTTTGGGCAGTTGATGAAAGCAACTCTGTCAACTCTTTATTTGCCATTTTTAAAAGAGTGAGCCATCCTTTCATTTGGCAGCAACTTCCTTATGTTTTCTGATTCTATTTAGAGTGAGAATGTCATATTGCCTTCATTCAATTCCTTTAGTAGTATATCACTCCAGGTTTTTGGATAAAAATCTCATGTTGAGAGTACAAACATTTAAGTCAATGTTTATAGACAGTCAAAAACGTGTGATCTTTAACACTCACTGTTCTACTTTCTATCATTCTGTTACCATCACTACAGAAAGAGAATGGGGCCACACAGGACAGGATTTTTTGTTTGTTTTGTTTCTTAGGTTCTAAAGAATTCATCTTCTACTGACTAAACTACTCTTTATAGGCCTCTCCATACTTATTTTTGGATAGTAGATACTATCATTGGTTCTGTACTTGAAAGTCTACCAACCTTCATGATATAATGTGTCATGATGAGGCATCAGAATAGTACTTTTGTGAATGAATGTTGTATTTTGCTACTTTAGGGTAAGGATTCTTAATCTGAGGTCCATAGACCCTCAAAGGATCTGTGAGTAGATTTCTGGGTAAGGTAGGGCAACCTGTGAACTCAGATGGGGAAACATTACATATTCATTTCAATATCATTGGTTTTCTTTGAAATCCAATGCATTTTATTTTATGCTTTTAAAAATATTTTTTTCTGAGAAAGGAGTTCATAGGCTGTATTAGACTTGCCAAAGGGGTTCATTAACATATGTAAAATATTAAGGACCCCTGCTTTAGAGGGCAGAATTTAAGAACCAAAAGAAATATTATAAAGAGAGGGCCTTTGAGAATATCTAATATGTTTCAATTTATTCAAGGAGGAAACTGAGGATTAGAGAGGTGAAATCAGTATTTGAAGGTCACACAGATAGTGGCAGAAATAGGATTAGGACAAGGGTCTCCTGGCATCTTGGCCAGTATTCTTTCTATTCCAATATGACTAATTCCAAAGATAATAAAAAGTAAAAGGCTGGGGCCAATTAGCAATAAAGGGTCATGTATCTCATTTAATCTATTGGTGGCTCCACACCTAATAATGGCTATTAAGCTAACACAGACATAGTTTTTCAGGTAATTTGAGCTGTTAGTGTTTGACTGATTAAATTCAGCATCTACAATCTCCCTGGGAGCATTCTGTCCATCCTCATCTAATTCATCACAGAGCGAAATGCAGTGCTCACTTTGAAACTGGGAGACAAATTTCACATAAAGTAAAATAGAATTCAAACCTCAAACACCCCTCTTTTGTTTTCAGTTTTTCAAATTTTTTCTCCCTGCAACTTGAGTGGGTTCTAAATCTGCCAATGGAAGATTCTTTAATGTACAAGCCTAGTGAGAATATTGAATATAACTATTGATGGGAATCACATAGGAAATAACAATCTGTCAGTTTATTTAAAGGTTTACTAGTATCATACTGATGATCCAGCAGTACTGGAATTCTATTCATTCCAATTATTCATTATGCTAAGATACAATAAATGAATATCTAGCAGGTAAATGACAAGCAAAGTCCAGTCAGCTTCAAACACAAGAATCAGTTTTATGGTAAAAGAGTTCGGCCAAAGCAATAATTGATAGATTCTTACATATATATAAATATGTATACATATATATGTGTATATATATGTATATATATATATATATGTTAATGGACCCCCTTTGTCAAGTCTAATAAAACCTATGAAGTGTGTTCTCAGAAAAAAATATTTTTAAAAGCATAAAATAAAATGCATTGGATTTCAAAGAAAACCAATGATATTGAAATGAATATGTAATTTTTCCCCATCTGAGTTCACAGGTTGCCCTACCTTACCCAGAAATCTACTCACAGATCCTTTGAGGGTCTATGGACCCCAGATTAAGAATCCTTACCCTAAAGTAGCAAAATACAACATTCATTCACAAAAGTACTATGCTGATATGTGTGTATATATATATATATGTATATATATATATATATATATATATGTTATAATTCAGGATGTAATAACAGTCCCACATGAATTTATAATATTACTTATATCACACCAGTGAGATCTTTCCAGGAAAGGATTTGGAGCCAGAAGTGGAACTGAAAGAGGCAGATTTCATTTTTATAGAAGGAAAAATTCAGAACAATTAGAATTGTCAAAAAATTCAAGAGACTGCCTCAGAAATTAGTGAGTTCCTCATCACTGGAGGTCTTCAGATACATGCCAGGGGTGTACTAGCTAAGCAAGTATTGGCATTTGAATTCAAAACCAGGTCTCTCCTGAGTGCAGGTGCAGTACTCTTTCTTCTACATCTTGACAGTAGCTTAAAGCCCACACCCTCCAGGATACATTTCCTGAGTCATCTATAACAAGCCTCTTCATCGAAGGTGGCCTAGCCATAACAAATCCTAAACTGTATTATAAAGCAGTAATCATCAAAAACTACTTGGTACTGGCTAAGAAACAGAGTGGTAGACCAGTGGAATAGTACACAAGACACAGTAGTCAATGACTATAGTAATCTACTGTTTGATAAACCCAAATACTCCAGCTTCTGGGATAAGAACTTGCTATTTGACAAAAACTACTGGGAAAACTGGAAAATAGTATGGCAGAAACTGGGCATAGACCAATATCTTATACCATATACCAAAATAAAGTCAAAATGGGTTCACAATTTAGATATAAAGGCTGATACTATAAGGAATTTCAGAGAGCAAAGAATAGTTTACCTGTCAGATTTATGGAGAAGGGAAGAATTTATGACCAAACAAGAGATAGAGGACATTACGAAAAGCAAAATGGAAAATTTTGATTACATTAAATTGAAAAATTTTTGTACAAACAAAGCCAATGCAACCAAGATTAGAGGGGAAGCAGAAAATAGGAAAAGAATTTTTATAACCAGTGTCTCTGATAAAGACCTCATTTCTAAAATATATAGAGTACTGAGTCAAATGTATAAGAATACAAGTCATTCCCCAATTGATAAATGGTCAAAGGATATGAATAGGCAGTTTTCAAAGGAAGAAATCAAAGATATTTATGGTTATGTGAATAAATGTTCTAAATCACTATTGATTAGAGAGATGCAAACAGACCTCTCCATCCCTTTTCTTCCTTTTTCTTTGATAAATATAACATAATAACAATAGCAACTAACATTTATATAGTGTCTACTATGTGCCAGCCATTGTGCTAAACATTTTACAAATATTAGCTCCTTTGATTCTCCTAACAGCCCCAGGAGGTAGGTGCTATTATTATCCCCATTTTATAGATGAGGGAACCAAGGTAGACAGAGAGAGGTAAAAATAACTTAGCCAGGATTCAAACAGTTAATAAATGTTCAGGCCCAGTGTTTCATCTACTGTAGGAAGGAATAAAGCCAGGAAAACTGAGCCAAGTCCTCTTCCTGACACATACAGGTGAGTCACAAACTCTCAGTGCCTTTAAGTAATTGAAATACTGTAAGTTTCAGAGAAGCTTCTGATTTGCAATGGAGGGGAAGTTTCTTAATAGGAGCCCCCAACATGGATGAAATCAACATTTCCAGTTTTAAAAGATAATTTTAATTATATAGCTTTACTATTCTTTGGAGGTACAAGTGTTATGATTTATATGTGCAAATGGATTTTTGCAAATGCAGGTATATGTGCAGTGGGTGTCTAAAAATAACTTATTTTATGTGTGGTATAGACAGATCTCTGATCTGGGATCTGTTCCACCCAGACTCTCAAGAGAAGTATGATTTCCAACTTTTGGAGGGACAAGAAGAGGGTTTTGGCTGGTTGATTTTTCTTTTCCTTGACTTTCTCCAGGAGAAGTATTGTTTGAGAAATATATCTATCTAGCACACCTTAAATGTTGGGAGTTAGGAGTAAAATAAAGGATTCAGGATATGTGCCAAATTCTCGGATTGCTTTTAAGGAGAAGAAAATGGCTTACTGTTACCAGTTTAGTTCCCTCCCACCTAATCATGATTACACAAATGACTGCCATGAATACATAGTAGTAAACCTTTATCAAAGTAAGCAATGAGTAGAAACTAGAGAAGTTATGTGGATTAGATGAGACAATGGAATAAAATAAAGCTTTTTAGTGTGGGAACAAGATAAAACACCTCTACGCAGCCAAGGAGAGAATGATCTCACTCAGAGAGACTTTCTCTTAGCAGTTTTAGGGTTGCCAGCAATGGAAATCAAGGATATGGGGGGCAGCTTGCACATATTTCTGACTCCTGAGAGACCTTCTGTCTCCTTATTCAAAAATCTAAGGTCATCTCTGCTGCTTTCTTTGAAGTTCTCCAACAATTTTGAGTGGTCCTTTTTCTACTGAAACAACACTATTGCCAGTAGCTGCTGTGGCTGTGCAAGGTCAATAACACCAGCACACAGAAGGGCTACCAGCACATGTTCTTTGATCTGCTTTTCTAAGGAAAGCAACTTTCAGGGGTTAACAATCTCACTTTAATCAAACATACATATATCATTCACTTCGTTCAGGAGGAAAAGCCAGTGCCCTGAACTTCAGAGCAAATACAAACAGAAATTACAAACATACGTTACATAAACAGAGCAAACATACGTTACATAAACAGAGCAAATAACAGAGCACAAACCAGTCTATCCATAGCAATACATAGTTACCAGAGAAGCCCCAATATCTGGGTTTTTTCAAAGCTGGGAGGCTCTTAACAACATCTGCCCAGAGTCTAGTCAAATCACAGGACACTCTTCCAGTGAGCGAGAGCCCCAAACAAAATGCTAACTTCTGAGGCTTCAGACCTAATCAGTAAAAGGGTGTGGGTCTGGGACTTTGCACCTAGTAAGACTTAATCAAAAGCACTCGATTACTTTAGCAGTCTAAAAAGAGAAACGGGTAAAAAAAAAAAAAGTCCCAACCTGCTTAACATTACATCTACTCATTCAGGTACTCATCATTACAGCTCAGAATTCTCTCAATCAGGAGTCATCTCCCTCTGTTTACACATCATACAGTGTCACAGGGCTGTCAACATGGGTAGACAGAGGTATTACATGAAACATTCATATAGCTTTGTCTCTTAATAGTATTCGTTGTTATTGCCTTCCAATTTTTTTACCCTTTTCCCCAGAACAAGATTTAAATCTGGATACAATGCCATATTCTTATCCCCTCCTACTTCCATGAGTATGAGTATTTTAAACAGTGATGATAATGTAGACCCTCTTCCTTCTTTTAATAATGAGAGCTAGCACATATAACTTCTTCAAGTTTGAAAAGTGCTATATGCATATTAACTCACTGATCTTCACAACCCTGTGGGAAAGGTCCTATTATTATTTCTATGGCATAGATAAGAAATCTGAGGCTAAGAGCAATTAAATGATTTGCCTGGGGCCATCCATTTAGGATGTATTTGAAGAAGGATTTGACCTCAGATCTTTTGACTTCCAGTTCACTCCATGAGGATATGGAGCTTAATATTGCCACTTTTTAGTAGGAGAATAGGCCAATGTATCTCCACCTTGCACAGTATCCCTATCTTGCATACATACTTCTGGTCCATACTGGACCCCTTCCCTTATTCTATGCTGCAAACAAACTGAACTACTTAATATTTTATAATGTGGTATTCCAGTCTAAGGTCTCCTCTTCCCCTATTCCCTGCCAAACATCTCAGCCTAATGAAATCCTTCTTTTCCTTCAAACCCAAGCTCAGGTGATTTTCCTGATCTCTGAAGAACTGAGTTTTTCCTTAAGTCTTTCAAGTCTCTCTGAACTTTAGACCTCTCATGAGCATATATTAGGGTGGCTAGGTGGTGCAGTGGCTAGAATGCTGGGCCTGCAGTCATCTTTTTTTAGTTCAAATCCAACTTATTAGCTGTGTGATTCTGGGCAAGTCACTTAAACTTGTTTGCCTCAGTTCCTCACCTATAAAACGAGTTGGAGAATGAAAGGGCAAACCATCTTTGCCAAGGGAACCCCAAATGAGGCCACAGAGAATTGGACATGAATCAAAAACAAAGCACTGATCATTTTAAGCATAGTTGAGCAATGACATCCTCTTCGCAGTCTCCTTGAGAACTCTTCATCTCTAGTGTTTAGCACAATGCTGTGGACATATTAGGCGCTTAATTTTTTAAAAGCTTGTTTAATTTAAATTTGATTTTGGCAAGAGTGACATCCCCTCCACACTGTTCCTGCTACTGGATTTTGTGATGATGAGAAGGGATCCGAAGAGCATCATTTAATTTCTCTCAAAGAATTATAGGAGTAGGTGAAGTGTATAGTGCCTATATGACAGAATTTGAGGAGTTCAAAGAAAGGAATTTTGAACTAGTGGGATCCTCGTAATAGTTATGGGCAGCAAGGTAGATAGAGTGCTGGGCCTACAGTCAGGAAGAACTGAGTTCAAATCTAGCCTCAGATACTTTCTAGCTATGTGACTCTGGGCAAGCCACTTAACCTTTATTTGCCTTAGTTCTTCATCTGTAAAATAGGGACGCCTTGGAGAAGGAAATGGCAAATCACTTTAACATCTTTGTCAAATGATAATCATTTAATATCATTTGAACCTCAATAAGGGCCAGAGCCTGAACTAATAAAACAGAAGAAGCTCCTTGGCCTAACAGATATCCCTTCTTTGCTCTCTGAATAACTCAGAGAATGCGTCTTCCTGTGTCAACAAGGCCAGATGAAGCCACCAGAGCATTCTTCTATTAATGACTACCAAGGACAAGATGCCGTAACTGGAGACATGGTCTTGTATAGTGAGACGTTTCTTATCTTAATATTTTATGGACATATACTATGTTATGTCATGTTAATGGTAAAGAAAACAGATATCCTGGGTCGTAATTTCATTGGACACTTTGTCAGTTCTCTTTTAGTATTTACCATCTACTCAATTAAGAAAATTCCTTTCTCATACTATGGTTAAACATATATGGAGATCATAAAATTGAGTCCTGAGCTAGGATTGTTCGAAAACGTATTTAAGGCTGGTCATTCTTTTCTCAGACAGTCAAAGTTTAAGTTTTGGCTCCATGATTATGTATCTACTAGCTTTAAGGGAATAAATAATATATAAAAAAATCACCTAGCCTGTTTGTCTCTTTAACCAAACTTTCAGATCAACACAAGAAAACCCTGTGGACAAGGTCCATGTGGTCACATAGAGTTGGATATGACTAAACTACTCTATAACAATAAGTAATAGTTTTAGGGCATATAAGAAAATAAATAAAATTGTAGGGAGAGATGAGATAAGCTTGAAGGTTTCCACCTCTGTATCTGTAAATCCTGTCACTTCTAGTAAGGATTTGGGTATATCTAATTGCCCTAGGGTGATTCTACTCTGCTGGAAGGCTTCCATTGTCACAAACACCACTGTGTGAAGGAGTTGATCAGAACCATTCCTCTTGACAAGAGGCAACCAAGGCAATATGTGAGCGCTAAGTGGCTGCAGGGACAGGGACACTGTCAGGGGTTAGAAAGATAAGTTAAGGGTACATAGAGTAATAGAGCACTGGGCTTCCAGTTAAGAAAACCTGGGTTGAAATCCTGCTCCAGACACTCACAAGTTGAATGACCCTAGTCTTCCTTAGCTTCCGTTTCCTTAACTATGAAATGACAGGGTGGGATTCAAGAATTTCTGAGGTCCTATCCATCTCTAAATCTGGCTGGCCTTCACTCAGAGTTCAAGAATATTTGTATTGTTGGTCTCTTCCAAGTGCTGTGTAGTCTGAAACACAAGTAATAACAAGTAAGTTAATGACAAACAAAATGAAATTATTTCATTGTTCAGAATGCCATTTTCAGGTTCTCAGGTATAGTACTGATAGCTTTCAGAATGGACTAGTAACAACAGAAACCAAGAAGAAGCTACCATACCTGAAAGATGTCAGGCCCAGCTGACTGCTATGAACATTCGAAATTAATTTCTTCCCTAGTCTTGCCCTTGAGAATGGCTAAAGGAAGGAAAGCACAGCTCTTAATTGGTCCTTCAGGCTGTACTTCATCCGAAGCATCACAGAGAGGGCATTGTAAGAAGCTTTGGTAGTCATTGGTCCCTATTCAATATGGTAAAGTATGTCCTAGGACCATTTGCTAGGTATTAGTGCCAATTTTCTGGTGAAACTCAGCCAAAATGAAAACTTTATTCAGGTTGAAAATTGACATAGAGGGCAACTTTTTTTTTTTAATGTATCTCATAAGCACAGTAAAGCGTAATTGCCATTGTACATCCAAATAAGCAAAACTGTTATTCTCTGGATTAACTTTAGGGATTAGTCTTAATTGTAGAAGAAGAATTTTAATGTCCATTGAAACAACTGGTTTCAGCAATTCAATTGCACAAGGAAATTAGAATTATCTTTTCACAGGGAAAAAAACAGAAAGAGCTTAATTTTTCATACTTGATACCTTTTCTCATTAATGTACATATCCCACTGGTACACTAACATGGACTATTTTAAAGCATCTAGGAGTCTCTTTTATCTTTTTGCTCACAGGGACAGATTTCGAAATTTTTTTTGAAAGAAGTCACAGGACAAGTTTTTCTGATACCAAGCAAAAACATAAATTACTTTATTATTTGAAACAATTTAATCATGATTCCATATCTTTGATTTTCTTCTTTCAGTTGCAGTTCTTCTCTGCATGTCTCTGGCCTGCAGGCCTCCTTGGAGGCACAGAGACCTTTTTTACAGAGGACATAGGAATAATGCCTTTCCAGCCTCTTTATGCGTTACTCTTCTTCATACACTCTACAATCCAGTCAAACTGGCCTTCTTACTGTTCTTCACATGCCCAACCCTCTAGCTTCCATTTTCTAGGCCTTTACATTGCTATCACCTATGCCTAGAATTTATTTCTTCTTCATTTAATCTCTGGGGCAACTAGGCAGTACAATGGTTAGGGTGCAGGCCCTGAAATCAGGAAAACTTGAGTTCAAAATTAGCTTTCAATACTTCCTAGCTGTGTGACGCTTTGCAAATCATTTAACCTCTATTTGCCTCAGTTTCCTCATCTGTAAAGTGGAGATAATAATAGCATTTAACTCAGGGCTGGTGTGAGGATCAAATTAGATCATATTTTGTAAAGTAATTAGCCCAGTGCCTGGCATACAGTAGGTACTTAATAAATGTCTGTTTCTTTCCTTCTTTCATAGGATCAACTTCATATAGAAGGGGGTACTTGAGTTGAAACTTAAAGGAAGAGAGAGATTATACAGGGTGGAGGTAAGGAGGGAGTGCATTCCAGACATCGCAAGCAGGAAGACTCAGTGATACAAAATGGAATGTCTTGGGTAAAGAGCAGGGAGAAGGCCAGTTTGACTAGATTGCAGAGTACTGGAAAGGAAAGCCATGTATATAATGAGGCTGGAAAGATAGGTGTGGCCAAGATTGTGAAGGGCTTTAAAATTTAAACAAAGTTTCACCTTTGGTTCTAGAGGTAATGAGAAGCCAATGGAGTATTTTGAATAAGGAGGTGACATGGTAGAATCTATTCTTGGGGAAAATTCCTTTGGCAGCAATGTGGAGAAAATTGGAAAGACATTTGAAATAGGGATACCAACAATGAGGCTTTTGCAATAATCAAAGTGAAAGGTAATTAGGGCCCAAGTTAATGTGGCAGTTGTATGAATAGAGAGAGGGGGTCAGAAGCAAAAGATGTCGTGGCAGTGGAATGGCAAGAATTGGCAATTGACTAAATATGTGGAGTGAAAGAGAGTGAGGAAAAGATAGCTAGGGTTATGAACTTGGGACACTGAAGAATAATGATACCTTTGTTAGAAATAGGAAAGTGTGGAAAAGGGGTTGGTTTTAGGGGGAAAGACAACAAATTTTGTTTTGGATATGTTTTTGAGATGTCTCAAGGACTTCCATTTTAAAATATCTAGCAGGTATTGAAGTCTTGAAAAGGAACTAAGAGTCATCAACATAGAAACAATTAGCCCACTGGGAACTAATGGGGTCACTAAGAGAGAGCATGTTAGATAGAAGAGAGTAGAATGCCTGAGAGAAAATCCTGGGGAGTACCCTCAGTTAGGGCATATGATCTAGATGATGGACCAGCAAGCAGGCAGAGGTGAGACAGGTAGGAGAAGAACCAGAAGAAAGTAGTATCACCAAACCCAAAGAAGAGAAAGTATTGAGGAGGATGATACATTTATTCATTCATACAGTGCGATGGTCCTGTGAGGTTGGAGTTGCAGACGTTATGATCCTTATTTTACAGATGAGTAAACTGAGGCTCCAAGAAATTTAGTGTCTTCTCCATATTCTTCCAACTAATTACCATTAGATGGGATTTGAACAAAGTTGCCCCAAACTCCAAGTCTAGCATCCTAGAGAGGTAGAAGGGGATACAAAATGGATGAAAATTAAATCAAGGAAATAACAGTCTACTAAAAATATGCTGCTCATCTTCAATTTTTGTGTGGACTGTGTTCCAAAATTTGTAAAGCAGCTATTCAGAACTCAGACTCCATTTTCCTAAAGAAACAATGTCATATAAATGACCATACCCTGTGTTAGACTTTGAGGATACCAAACCTTCAAAGAGGTTACAACGGAAATAAAAGACATGCCACATTTGGTTAAAATAGGATGAGTGCTTGAGAGAACTTTCTAAGCTTTGGGTTCTTTTTAAAAAATTATCATTTTTAATTAATAAGCATTTATTTTCTCTCCCAATTGGAAGTCCCAATGAGGAAACTCCTGTCAATTCAGGTAGGTAACTTTTCCCCAATTTAGACTTGCAAAGTTACCTAGAGCACCAAGAGATTAAGTGACTGCTCAGGGTCACATAATTATTTCTACCTCATGGTATTGTTATGATGAGGATCAAAGAAAATGATAGAATTATTAACTTAAACTAGAAGGGACCTTGATCAATAAATCAATTAATAAGCATTTACTAAGCACTTGATGGGTTGTTGCCCTTCGGTCTCGAAGAGGACTAAAACGACATCACTATGCTTGAATCAAGATTCAGTGTGTCCAACTGGAGCTGATCAGACCTATACAAGTTCAAATGTTCTACCATAGGTCTATGTGAACATTTAGGGTGGATTCTCTAAATTTGCTCATCTTGTACTTCTTCTGAGCTGTTTCAATTCTGCTTTGCTCACGGGGGACAGCACCTTCTCTGATGTGGGCGTGCCATGCTAAGCAGTCCTGTGCCATTGTCTCTCATGTCACACAATCAATTCCAAAGTTTTTAAGAGAGACCTTGAGAGTGTCCTTACATCGGTTCTTTTGACCACCATATGAATGCTTGCCCTGTGTGCCTACTATGAGTTCAAATGCCTAATTTTATAGATGAGGAGGAAACATACTCAGAAAGTATAAGTGTCAGAATGTAGAATTGGAACCCAGATCTTCTTGACTTCACATCCAGTTTTCTATTGCTCAAAGAAGTGGGTGACAGAAGTACATAAGATGAAATGTGCTACCAGGTTAAAGTGGTATTACTAGCCCAGCTATGATTTAATAGCCTATGTAACTAACAACGTGAGTGAAACCCTCCACAAAATCTTCTGTGAGGTGGCACTTACCCTGGGTTCTTGAAAGCTATGCCAGCAGAGCACAAGTTCTGGGACAGCATGAAGGAGCTAAAAGAGATCTTTGAATCTGAAGCAGGTGCTAGGCTGTAAACTTGCAATCTGAGGACCAATCTAGTTTTGTTTGAACAGGTTCACCACCAAACTGGTGTCATTCTGATTATTTTGTTTGTTTTTTTTTTGTTGTTGTTTTGGTTTGGTTTTTTGCTGCCATTGCAAGTCCTGAAAACCTGTGATCTGTGTGGGTAAAAGGACCACCTCTCTCTTCCTCTGCTACAGTTCCACCCCCACCCCCACTCACCCAAGGAAATCACAAATCCTTATATAGTATTTAATACAGTACACATAGTAAGTAGCCTCCAGTCACACTGTACTCTCCTTTGTCCTCTGGGTACCTCTGAATCCTGAAACCTCTTGAATCTCCCCCATCCTTGAGAAAAGAGAGGGGATAAATGCTGGATAAAGGTTAATCAGCTCCCTTGGAAGGATCTGAGAATTCTTCCTGATCCTAGGAAGGAAGGGTGGCAGGGACGTTCTGGTGATGGGAGTATGGGTCGGGTGACTAGTCCTGAGACAGTGGTTTCCCTAATCATTGCAAAATATTCCAGGAGAGAGGGGGTTTCAGTGACCATTGTTGTGTATGAGTCTTTTGTAAGTGTAATGTTAAACCAGGTTGGCCAGCAGGTGATTATTCTTTCTGGCAGGGTAGGGAGGGGCACAGCAACTCACAAGACTACTAAAGGCTGAATTGGGGTGGGGGTGGGTGGGTGGCAGTGGGGGTGAGGCAGGGTGAGTCCCTTCCTATTTTTAATTCTGAGCAAGTACTGCCTTCTTTGGGCAAAACCTCTAGTTTCCAAATCTAGCCATGTGTGCTCCCTAGTCTCAGGTACATGTTTAATGTACTTCATAACTATTTCTAGTACGCTATTAGTATAAAATTTCCACATATGATCCTAGTCTGAATTGTATCTGAAATAGGGAGAAAAACTTACTCTTTAACTTTGCTTCTAGTTTCAACAACCAAACTCTTCCCTACCCTCCACCCTCTTCTAGTCATTTATCTAGCTGCATAAAAATATCTTTTCAAAGGGAGTCCGGAATGTAATCAGCCCTTTAGAAGTTTGACTCTCAGGAAGTAGAAAATGAATACTACAAATAAAAGTGATGAGAATTAATTGCATGATGAAAATAAGGATGTATTTACAGAGGACAGCAGTCCCTTTCCAGGCCCATGAGGATCTATCTGTGTTCTCATAGGTATACAATTGTCTATAATAAGCATCTCCCTGTTGGAAAGCAGGAATTTAGACGATTTGCAACACTCTCCCAAAAGCACAGCTCTACCAGTCAGTCGTGTTCCTCTTTGTGAGCACCCATTATAACTGTGGAAAGATGCTCCCTTCGGGTCACACAGGAGGAATAGAAGGCACAGTTCAGGCCTTGTTCTCAAGAGGAAAATAAATTTAATGGGCAAAAGGCAGGAAGCACAGCAGATGCATGGGAAAGAAATCAAACAGCACAGATGAGTATGTCCTACTTTGGAACAAAATATATGAAACTCAGGATTTACTAAAGGACAGGTTAATCATTTCTTGCTTTGCAAAAGTATTTATCAAAGTATTCGTATAAATAACAAGTTCCCCTATAGTATTTAAAATGTGATTTAATCTAAACAAAGTTTATGAGGAACAAACACATCTATCACAAAAAGGATACAATATCTTCCCCTTTTGAACCAGATGTATGATTTGATTGGTTTGGGGGAATGCTGGTGAAATAATTCACTTTAAGAATAAGGGTCAGTATCTGTTCTGCAATTTAGTCTTAGAGACTTGTCCCAGGCAATAATAAGCGATTTGGGGCAGCTAGGTGGTACAGTGGATAGAGCATTGGGTCTGGGGTCAGGAAAACTCATCTTCCTGAGTTCAAATCTGGCCTCAGACACTTACTTGCTATGGGACCTTGTTTCCCTCAGTTTCTCACTTATAAACTGAGCTGGAGAAGGAAACTCAAACCGCTCCTGTTTCTTTGCCAAAAAAACAAAATACAAACCCCAAAGGGAGTCATGGAGAGTTGTACGTGACTGAAAGGAGTAAACAACAACATAGCCAACGTGTGTCTTAGGCAGGGTTTAAACTCAGTTCTTTTGGACTTTGAGTCCAGCCCTTTATCCACTCTCAGGGATAACCAGATTAAAATGTAATTGAGAAACGTTTAACAAAAAAAAAAATCAATAAAAATACAATACAACATAGATAAAGTTAATGTGTGGTTTTCTTCAGGGATTCATTCCTATTTGGGTTTAACACTACTATGTCATGTTTCTCATGTTATACTAAAACAAAGAAGATGTATAAACTTGTGCAGCAAGGTCGTAATGGACTATTATTTCAATACTTTAAGGCCAAGTGGCAGTGTGGATATAAGACTGGCGTTAAAGCCAAGAGGCAGCTAGGTGGATAAAATGTTGAACCTAGAGTTGGGAAGATCTGAGTTCAGAATCCATCTTAGACACCTAGTAGCTATGTGAACTTGGTCAAGTCACTTATCTTATCTCTGCCTCAGTTTCCCTATCTGTAAAATGGGGATAATAATAGCACCTACCTCCCAAAGTTGTTTTGAAGACCACAAGAGATGATATTCATAAAGTGCTTTGCAAACCTTAAAGCACTACATAAATGTTAGCTATCACTATCATTTGTAATAAGTTGCCTCTGCGATTCTAGGCAAATGATTTGACTTCTCTGTGCTCTTAGCCATCTTATAAGGATATAAATTGGAGAGGAAGTGCTAACCCGCATCAGTAGAGAAAGTTTCCTCTCCCAGGTTTTCTCTATGCCATTGAAATAATAACTACATCACTGTGGGCACAGCCCTCACTGATTCAGATGACAACCCTTTCATACCTTTAGTAAGCAGTCTTTGTAAGCTGCCATCCCCCCAGCTTCCTCTCCCATCCCCACCCAATTAACCCCTTGCAGTCAATATTCTGGTAATGAGCTTCACGACACTTGGCTAGATCAGTCTTGGGATGATCATACCAAATTTGAAGCCTTTCTAGCTTCATAGGATTTGCCAAATATTAAACTCAACTGGCAGTCCCTTAAGAATCCAGAGTCACTGCCGTAGCACAATGAAGCACTAGAGAAGGATTTTTATGAGGATAAAGTAAAGAGATATAAGGAAACTTTATATTGAACATCCCAACCTAGCCAAGAGAGAGTTTTTATAAAAGCACGAAAATTTATGTTAATTTTTTACTCGATCTAGGATCTCATTAATGTTGGTACTTCCTCTGGTCATGAAGATCATAACACTCTCATTTCCTCCCATAAATCCTCCATAGGGGATTAATATAACATTTTGGGGGGCCTTCCATTTGTTCACTTGACATTGTGTGGGTACCAATACAAGCATGTGTGCTACCTGTTATCTCTTGCTCGCATTTTGTGAATGGCTAGCTTGTTTTTCCAGTCAGTTATATCTTATAGTATTTTTTAATTATTCATTTTAAAATTAAATACAAAATGAGAAAAGAAAAAAAGGAACATTTACACGTACACAGTAGACCACAAGAGAGGATTCGATATAAAACAATGAATTTCCATTTCGAGAAAACCTATATAATACTACACATTGTTTTCAAAACTATCCAGCTTTTCTTTGCTTCCTTCCAGGTTTTCTTTTGTTATCTGATATGTACATTTTACTTTATTTTTTCTCCCCTCCCCAGAAGAAGGCTACAATTAAACACAAATATGTATATATATATATATATATATATATATATATATATATACACACACACACACATAGATATCTATAAACATACACATATATACAAATATACACTAATACACATATATGTAAAACCATAGTATTATGCATATTTCCACTTGCCATCTCTTTCTCTAGAGGTAGATAACACTTTCCTTCATAAGTCCAAGTCTTTCCTTATCTTACAGTATTTTTATATATCTTTTAACATGCCAACAGATGATTGGTAATATGTTGTGACTGATTTGTTTCTACCCTATGTCTTTTGTGTTAAGAAGAAAGATTTTAGTTACAGGAAAAATCTAGGAATAGCTAAAAATCATTGCACAATTTTTCAAATGAAATTTAACTCACTCTCTTCATCCTGTTCTATCCTGGACTCAGTTCATTGTCCATTAGCAGTGTCTCTCATCAGTGTCACACATTAACATGTGTGCTGATGGACTAGCTCCATGGGCTGTCTATCCAACTGCAGGAAAATAATCAAGGCTTATTCTTGATTAGAAGCCACAAGTGAAAATACTTAAGGTC
Organism: Phalanger gymnotis; assembly: GCA_028646595.1. Classification (NCBI taxonomy): domain Eukaryota; kingdom Metazoa; phylum Chordata; class Mammalia; order Diprotodontia; family Phalangeridae; genus Phalanger; species Phalanger gymnotis. The sequence continues at coordinate 239,891,906 of CM053624.1, forward strand.
TTTTTAAAATGTACTTCTCCTCAAAAATGGATTGGCTTTTAAAATCAAGAAGCTTTCCTTGAGCCATCCAGTTAGAAACAATTTTTATTCTCTTGATATTTGCAGAATAATTTGTGTCTCTCTTAGATGCTCTATACATACATATATATATATATATATATATATATATATGGTTACTTATCCCATAGTTATTTTTGGAGGCGTGTAATCTCTACACCCTATTTAAATCCTGGTGGGGTTATTCAGGAGCAGCTAGGTGGTTCAGTAGATAAAGAGCCAGGCCTGGAGTCAGGATATCTCATCTTACTGAATTCAAATATGGTTTCAGATGCTTACCAGTTGTGAGACCCTGGGCAAGTCACTTAACTCTGTTTCCCTCAGTTTCCTCATCTGTAAAATGAGCTGGAGAAGGAAATGGCAAAACAGTCCAGTATCTTTGCCAAGAAAACCCCAAATAGGGTATGAAGAGTTGAACGCAACTGAAAAATAGCTGAGTGGTAACAATAATACATCAGTTATTTATTGACTCCCAAGTTATTCTTCCTCCTTTCTTAGAATTCCATACTTGGTTTATAGTCTTACTCTTCAGAATAATCCTTGATTTTTATTTGAGGACTGCATTATACATATTGACATCCTCTCAAACATCTGGATCTCCCAATTCACCAACTTTGTCAGTTCCCATGCCGGGCACCTTCACTGAACTTCACTTAAAAACAAATCATAGAATTAATAAATTATAATTAATTTAATTAATTAATAGAATTATAGGATGGTAGCACTAGAGCTGAAAAAACCATAGAGCTCACAGGGATCGAGTTCAATCCATATCTGAAAGGAATCCCCTTTATTATATACCTTAGAAGTTATCATCCAATCTCTGCTTGAAGACCTCCAAGCAAAGGAAATTCATAATATTTGCTGGGCAGCCCTGTCCAATCATAGACATCTCTTATTGTCTGAAAGTTTCTCCTGACATCAAGCCTAAATTGAGTTCTTTGTAACTTCCACCAAATGCTCCTTGGCTCTGTCCTAAGTGACAAAACAGAACAAGTCTAACCCCTTTTTAAGATGATTCTGTGGTTCAGTTGTGTCCAACTCTTCATGACCCCATTTGGGGTTTTCTTGGCAAAGATGCTGGAGTGTTTTGCCATTTCCTTCTCCTGATCATTATATAGATCAGGAAACTGAGGCAAACGAGTGACTTGCCCAGAGTCACGTGGCTAGTATCTGAGGTCACATTTCAACTCAGGTCTTCCTGACTGCACTACTGTATCTACTGAGCCACCTAGCTGCCTGCTTTTTAAAAGATAGTCCTTTAGATATTTGAAGACTGCTATCCTGTCCCCTCTGAGTTGACTCTTCTCAAGGTTAAATATGTCTAATTCATTTAATTGCTCCTTGTGATTTCCTTTAAGGCAGGGACTATCTTTTGCTTCTTTACGTATCTCCAGAGCTTAGCATAGCCCCTGACTCGATAGACACTTAATAAATGTTTATGAACTGACTGATAAGGCATCTAGTCTCTTAACTATCCTAGTTTTCTTCCTCTGAACACTCTCTAGCTTAACCAATGTTTTTTCTTAAACTGATGCCCAGAACTCCAGTGAGGTCTGACAAGGGCAGAGTATAGAGGGAGTATCATGTCCATTCCTTGAATCTATGGCCCTCAATGAAGCCCAAGATCTTATTAGCATTTTTTTTGGCTGCTGCTATTCAAATTGCTTACTTTGAGCTTATGGAAAAATATTGAGCTAAAACCTTCATATCTTTTTCAGAACTATTCTGCCTCTCCCAACTCAGGCTTGCAAAATTGATTTTTCTTTTTGTACTCAACTGAAACACTTTACATTAATCCCTAGTGAAGTTTATTTGAATAGATTCAGCCCAGTTCTCTAGCCTGTCAAGATCCTTTTGCAATGTGGTACATTACTATTTTTTTCCAGCTTTGATCATCTGCAGATTTGATGAGCATACCATCTAATGGCTTTGTCTAAGTCATTGATAGAATTCTTTACCGGCATAAGAACAACCAAGCAGAAATCTCTGGAGAACTTCACTGGAATTCTTGTCACACTGGCAACAAGCCATTAACAATTCTTTTTTGAGTCTTGCTACTGGCTAGGCAGGGCAGCTAAGTGGCACAGTGGCTGGAGTGCTGGTCCTGGAGTGAGGAAGATGCATTTTACTGAATTCAAATCTGGCCTCGGACACTTACTAGATGTGTGACCCTGGGCAAGTCACTTAACCTTGATTGCCTCCGTTTCCTCATCTATAAAATGAGCTGGAGAAGGAAATGGCAAACCCACTCCAGCGTCTTTGCTAAGAAAACCCCAAATGTGGTCACAAAGAGTCTGATATGACTGAAAATGACTGAACAACAACAATAACTGGCTAGTTGACTAGCTTTGAAACCATCTGTAATCTATATCTGTCCATCTTCTTCATGAGAACAGTATGTACTTTCTCAAAAGTTTTCTGAAATCTAAGTAAAGTATATCCATGGTATCCTCCTCATCTACTAGTTTAGCCATCATGAAAGAAAAGGAAATGAGGTTTGCCTGGCATGACCAATTCTCAATGAAGCTGTTCTGGCTCCTCCTCCTCAACGAATGCTTCCCTATCTACATGTTCGCTATCTCTTTAATGATCTATTCTAGAATTTCCCCACCAAAATCACATGGTCCCATTGATCCCTTATTCTTTATAATCATTATCTACTGGATCATTCCCTGCTGACTACAAAAGGGTCTAGATTTAATAAACAAACCAACAAACCCTTCACACAATCCTGCCATCCCATCAAACATTTTCTTGGCCACAACCCTTTGATTTCTTCCTTTTGCATACCAAATGAAGTCCTTTTCACCTTAGCATTTATGACGCTTTTTAGTCTGGATACAACCTGCCCTTCTGGTCTTTTTTGTTATTATTGCATTATTCCTCCTAGGTGTTCCATTCTGAAGCCAAATGGAACTATCAACCCTTTCTGAATTCTATGCCTTTGTGTATGCCATTTACTCTGTCTTGGGATGCCACCCCTACTACCCACTTGACCAAAGTCATAGAGGTAGATGTTGAAAACTTAGGATCTAAACCCAAGTTTTAAGCCATACCAGAGCGGTCAGCACCTACTATGTGCCATGTGCAGTTCTAAGAACCGGAGAAAAAAAGCAAAAATGAAACAGACTTACATTCTATTAGGAGAGAATGAACTGTCCACAGAAAAGTAAGTACAAAAATATATGCTACACTGAATCAAGGAAATTTCTGGGGGAGGTCAGTTGCAAATGGGGTGATCAGGAGAGGTTTCCTTTAGGAGTCAGCCTTTGAGTTGAGCTTTGATGAAAGCTAGGAATTCTAAGAAACAGAAGTGAGGAGAGATCGAGGACATGCTAAGCATGAGGAACACTTATAAGAAGATGCAGAGTAAGGAGATGAAGTATCATGTTTAAGGAATAGCAAATAGAGTAGCTTGATTGGAATACACTTGAAGAAGAGTAATATTCAGTAGGAGCAGGTAGTCTACAGCCAAATTATGAATTATTTAAATGTCAAACAAAGTTGTTGCCAAATAGAAGCAAAAGGGAGCTCCTTGACCTTCCTTGAGGGCAACTAGTTGGGGCAGTGGAATGAGGACAGGTCTGAAGACTGGGAGACCTAAGTTCAAATATGACCTCAGATACTTACTAGTTGTGTGACCTGGGCAAGTCACTGAATTTCTGTTCTGCCTTAGTTTCCTCATTTATAAAATGAGTATAATAATAGCACCTAAGAGTGTATAGAGCATAACATAAGAGTACAACAACCATGGGTGAAGATCAAGTGAGAAAATAATTGTAAAGCACTTAGCACAGTGCCTGGCACTTAGTAAGTGTTCTATAAATGTCAGTGATGATGATGATGATGATGCAGAGTAGCGAAGTGGTCAAATATATTCTTTAGGAAATCCAATTGGGCAGCTATTTGCAGTATGTATCAGAGAGGGGAGAAGCTGGATGCGGGGAGACAAATTAGGGGACCATTGCAGTAGTCCAGGCAAATGATAATAAGGAACTCAACTAGGATTAAATCTTTGTGAAAGTGGGAAGGATTTGAGATACTGTGTAGGTAGAATCTATAAGACTTGGCAAAATTAATTTGATATTGGGGCTAAGGGATAGGGAAGATCTAAGGAAAACTTCAAGGGTGCAAATGGGAATGGAATAATAGTGATGTCCTCAACACAACTAGAAAAAGAAGAGAAGTTGATTTGGGGAGGAGGTGGAGAGAGGGAATAATGAGTTCAGTTTTGGACATGTAGAATTTGATCTATGAGTTGTCTGTTTGGATATGTCTGCAATGTAGTTGGTGACTAAAATATTAGCATTAAGAAGGCAACACACTGGAATGGACAAACTTAACATCAAGTCAACCTGTATGGGCTTCAGTTCTCTCATCTTCAATATTAGCAGACTATACTAGATGACTTGTAACATCCCCTCCAGTTATATTTGTCTATCTGTCTGTCTGTCTGTCTGTCTGTCTGTCTGTCTGTCTGTCTGTCTATCTTTCTAAAATCTATAATTATGGTTGGCTGGATGTATTGGTTTTATACCAAGGTGATTGTTGGATCATCCATGGGAGATGAGATCCCTGAGAGAATGTAGAGAGAGGAGGAGGAAAGGGCCCTACCTAAGGCCAACAAAAGATAATGTGTGGCAGAGGTGAGCTTCAAACTTATTTCTTCTTTGCTCCACAATCTGCAGTCTGTCTGCTACCCCATGAAAAAAGAGTTTTCTTGATTTGAGTCTAGCTGTCTGCTGGCCGCAAGAATACGTGCTATGCCATTTTTGAACAGAAAAGTTTACTTAACATTTCATCTCTTGATCTGGGTCTTTTTTCAAAATGTGTTTAATACTTTGAAAGAAACCAAAAGAAATAGCAAATTCCAACGAATATTTTATTGATAGGAAGTTCAATACCATCATTAAATCTCTAGTGTTTTCAAGTTTGCGTTACTTATATTCTTCTAAGCCAACAGTTAGCTATTTCATTCCCCTTCATCTCAAGAAGGAGATAATTTAATATATCTGGTATAGCCTTTTCTGTAGCCTATGAGCCCTGGTGTGTGTGGCGATGACATTTAAGAAATCAAGATATTCCTGAGGGAAGTAAGGCAATATATCTAAGAGAAAGACTTGATATTTCCTTTTCAGTCTCTTCTTATTTGGATTTCTAGAAAAACTGTTTGAGGTCATGGTCTGAATGTACTTACTTCTGGCTGATACTTATAATTCTTTAATACTCAAGCTGTCACTCTTGTGGTTTTTCATGTCATTATACCTTAGGATTTATAGTATAGAGTCAGCATGGTGTAATGGATAGAATTGGCCTTGAAGCCAGAAAGACCTGGGTTCAGATCTTGCCTCTGGTATATGCTGGCAGTGTGACTTTGGACAAATCGCTTAACCTCTCAGTGCATTTAGCAACTCTCTCAGACTAATAATAATAATAATAGCTATCATTTATAAAGAGCTTTTAAGGTTTTCAAAGTGCTTTATAAATATTATCTCATTTTAGCCTCACAACACCCTTGGGAGTTAGGAGCTATTATTATTACAGAAGAGGAAATTGAGGCATACAGTAGTCAAGTGACTTGCCCAGGGTCACATGGATGGTGAGGGTATGAAGCTGAATTTGAACTCTGTTATTCCTGACTCCAGGTCCAGGGCTCTACACACTGTACCACCTAGCTGCTTATGACTATAACTTGCTGAACTGCATTGGCTGAGGGTGTTCTTCACCATAGAACACTCTCTCTTCTTCTCTTTCTCTCTCTCTCTCTCTCTCTCTCTCTCTCTCTCTCTCTCTGTATACACACACACACATATATATGTATATAAAATGTATATGCATGTATAAATATATACACATATATTTGTATATATGTGAGCATGTGTACATATATACATATATGCACATGTGCGCATACACACGCACACACACATATGTATATGCTCTTAGGTTGTCACTATCTCAGTTAATATCTTCCCCCTTTGGAATTCTCCTTACTATAACAATACCTTTCTGCCCAGGTGCCAGAAAGATGGAGAGCGGAGTAAGTTTACAAAGAGCTTTTTTCCCTTTAGAAAATCGTTGATGCATAACTTGTTTAGCCTGTTCTGGTTATCGGTACCATAGACTTTTCCTCCAAATAAGGAAATACCTGAAGCCTTTCCACAGTTTTATGTGGTCTCTTCCCATTCTGCTTGCACCTTGAAGCAGGAGCTCAGACCTGCAATGGCTCCAAGGTTTGGTGCTTGGGAAGGCTACCTGTGATATAGTGGACTGAATATTGGATTTTGATTCAAAAGATGTGGGTTTAAGTTGAGATCCTGCTACCTACCTGGTAGGAGTCCTTGGGTAAATCCTTTCACTACCTCTGAGACTGAGTTTCCTCATATCTACCATGAGGATAATGATGGATTCTAGGATCAGAACTGGTTGGGACCTTAGAAAATATCTTGTCTAGTATCCTCATTTCACAGATGAAGAAATGGAGGACTAGGGGTGCAGCATCTTTTATGAGAATAAAAAGGGATGTAAAGTGCTACGTAAATGTCTGCTTTTAATATTTGTTCTCTGTTCTCCAAGGATGCAAATGAAATAGAGCATTTCCAACCATGACTAGTACTTTCCATTTCGAGAGGGTGAGAAAAGATCCTAAGTGTGAGATAGTTCAGGCGAGGCCAGTCGTTAGCATAGTGAGGGCTACTGGACTGGGGGCAGCATGAGGACCCTGGAGGTGCGTTCTCCATAAGGAAGGAAGAAATCAACAATAGAACTAAGGACATGAAAAAATAATTAGCCCACTTTACAATTTCATTTAGGGTAGTCCTGAGCCAGGTTTATCTACCAATATTAATTCACTTATTTACCAATTCCTTCAACGAATTAAATTTACTATTTATTGATTGGCTCTGTATGAAGCCCAATATCTGTAGGGAATTCTTGCCATTGTCTGTTACATTCTAACTTGGATGAGTAACCCTGAAAAAGGCTCAGCAAAGCCTCATAGCAGAGGTGCTAGTCCTCCCTTAACATCTTATACATCCCCCTTTGGTGTCTACCTGGCACTCAACCCGCACCTGTGGCTCCAAGAAACTGTAGCATGTGCAGTGGCCACACCCTGGTAAAACCATCTTGGCAGAATGGCTAAATCAAGTTGAGGGTAACTCACAGGCTTCAAACCTATCAGTGAATTAGTGGATGTCTACCCCAAACAGGTGAAGAATTCTTCTGGCAGAATGGGCAGATGAGAGCCATGAAGGTGGCTGAAGTAGGAGCTGTGAAGCTCATAGAACTTCGTCAGACATTGAAAACCACTGCGTCCCAAGCTCTTGCCAGTTGTCTTGACTTTTGTCTTGCCACTGGACTTCTATGACTCTGGAAGGGACAATGAGGCTGATAACTTGGTGCAACTCTGCCTCACTTAAATCCAATTCATGCACAAATCAAGATATCACCCCACGATGTTAGCCGTCCTCTTCAAAAATGAAGGACAAACACCAATTATATTCTAACTTGCTATATTCCCTTGTGAGTGACATACAGTAAGGAAGAATGAAGGGAGAAGGAAGTTGGGATGTTAGGCACTGGAAAATTCCCTGAATGGTGATAACGTATTGTGGACAGTATATATATACATGCATATATACACCATCATACACATACACAGAAATGAAGATTGACTCAAATGTGCTTATGTACAGTCAATGTCTGTATTAAGGTCTGGAGATACCAAGTAAGGTGAAGGCAAACAAGACAAACAAAAAAGTCTTTGCCCTCAGAGAGCTCACCCTTTAATGGGGGAGATGATGTGCAATTAATTACATATAAACAAAATATATACAGGATCAACTGGGGATAGTCAACACAGGGAAGGCACTAATATTAAAAAGTATTGAGAAAACCTTACGGAACATGAGATACTAGTTGGGACTAGATAGATAGACAGATAGATAGATAGATAATTTAATAATAAGTGATTATTACGTGCCAGGCACTGAACCAACCAAGGAAGGCAGTCATCAGAGAGCTTTCACTTCCAGTGGGGGAAGAAAACACATAAAGGAGTGCTGTAAAAGAGAAGAGTAGAAAGAAGAAAGGTACATATTAGGCGACCTGAGGTGGAAATGGTTGAGAAATGGCAAGGAGGTGTGGGCCCCAAAAGGTGAGGCAAAAGTTTGTCTATCGGACTCAGGGAACACAGGGGCAGAGTTCAAGGTTGTGCTGGAGGGATTTGAGGATGATGGCCAGAGAGCGGATACTGTGTTATGGTAGCAATAGATTCACGGACTCCCCAGAAACCCTCGAAAGGTTAGAACTATAACATAGAAATTTTATAAGCTGTATGTGAAAAATAAGTCTAGTTCTTTTATAGTCACGCCTCAACCAAATAAATATGTGGAGTATATGCTCAACATAGGGCTAGGTGAAAACAGCATTCAATTATGCCTGGCAACTGCAACTGTAGATAATTGGGGTATGTGTGTATGTAGGTGTTGGGGTATGATGAGTGCTTGGATAAGGCTTAGCATAAGTTAATTTACAGTTCATGGATGAGGTCATTACATAGCTATGGACTAAAAATACTTTGACCTATCTAGTATTTTTGAAAACATTTTCCAAAGCTGAACAAACACAAATGAGTACAGTATATGTGTTTTGTGCCTTTGTGTGAATATAAAAATATAATAGAAATAAATGATCAATTAATAATATATACATGTATACATAAATATAATTAAAATAAATACTAAATCAATAATATAAATATGTATATAAATAATAAATATAAGAGATATAAATATGTATTTGTATAGAAATAAAATTAAAACAGATCTTCACATAGTCGCAAATCTTTTAAACATAATTCAAAGGGACAGGGGAATATGTCTAAGACCTGTGATTTCACTACTGTTGCTCCACCAACCATCTATATCTTAGCAATATCAGAGAAAATTGTCTGATTCAAGCTCAGAGTTTAAGTGATTTATCCATGGTCACATAACTAGTCAGTGTTAGAGGAAAACTTGAATCCAGGTCTTAGGGATCATGAATCAAGCGTTGGAAGGGCCCGTGTTATTGTCATTTAGTTGCTCTTCAATGATGTCTTCCACCAAATGCTCCTTGGCTCTGTCCTATGAGGCAAAACAGAACAAGTCTAATCCCCTTTTAAGAGGATTTTGTTGTTCAGTCAAGTACAGCTCTTTGTGACTCCATTTGGGGTTTTCTTGGTAAAGATACCTGAGTTCTTTGCCATTTCCTTCTCTAGCTCATTTTACAGATGAGGAAACTGAGACAAAAAGGGTTAAGTGACTTTTCTGGGTTCACACAGCTAATAAGTGTCTCAAGACAGATTTGAACTCAGGAAGATGAGTCTTCCTGAGTCTTCCTGACTCCACCTGCGGGGGGAAGGGTCCATAGAGGTCAAAATCTCCTTGTTTTATAGATGAAGAAACTGTGGCCTAGAAATGTCAAATGATTTGTCTAAGGCCACACAGGTAATTCTGAGGCAAAGTTTGAACCCAGGTCTTTGAATTCTAATGCCAGTCCTTTTTCCACTGTAGCAATTTTCCAGAGTCAGTATCCAGTGCTATCTCCTAGGCTAAATTGCTTCTTGAGGTTAAGGGGAGGGAGTAGGGGAAGAGGATAAGAACCACGAATGAAAGCCTAAATTTTAAAAAAAGCAATAGCTTAAACTGGCCTCATAGCAGAAATAAAGTAAAAACATCAGCTTCAAAAACCGAGTAAAGACATTTCTTTGCTATGGTGCTAAAGTCAAAATGATTGATTTGTTCTTGAAAACACAAATGAGACTTATATGTCGTGTCAATAGAGCATAGGGAAAGTGGAAAGTAATGTAAATAAAAGACGACCTGAGAAAGAGAGGAAGAGTTTGCTTCTTGTGTTTAGCTGGCTGAATTATTTGATAAGATTCTGCCAACTTAGTATTGAGGAGAGAGAAGGGTGTATAAATGGCCTTTATGGTTTCAGAGTCTTCAAACAGAGTTTTTCTAATTTACAAAACATTTTGGAATGTGTTGGTGAGGAAAACAAAAAACAAAAGAATAACCCAAACTTATTACCATGGGGTTCAAAAGTTGCTGAGGGAGGGATAAGGAGGAACATGTAAGAAGAATCAGGAGAAGTCTGTTTTAGCAACAGGAAGGTAATTGCTTCATTTTATTCTGCAGCAAAATCAGAACCAGGTGATTGGCAGCAAGCCCACATGTGAAGATGTTTCTTAGTTCACAGATGATGTGCCATGTATGCTTTTAGATTAAGTTGGAAGAGCTGTGAAACAGCCATCTGGTGGCTGGTCATAGCGTTGAGCTTGTTATCTTTCTTACATCCAGAGATCTTTCCTGCTCAATCACCTCCTGGTGGACGACTTTATATCAAAAATAGCCAACATCCTGGGTCCTACTTACACACTAACCAAAGGAACAAGGGAAGCTATTGAATCTACATTTGTTAAATCCATTCTACTGCTCTTCACTATATTTGAGAGATATGGATGACCTTCACAGTGACATCCACATATCATCCCTAAATATTGTGGGGATTTATGTCCTGAGAAGATAGACATTGAATTGCTTCCTCCTTCTAGCTATATTTGACTCCAAACTTCCCAGCTTCCATCCCATCAAAGGGTTTTGCAATGGTTGTCTGTGCTCCAGGCCCTATTATGTTTTAGAAAGGATTACTCTGGATGAAGGCTGCCATTGCATCTGGCTCTAATCAACTGAGAAAAGAGTATGTATATATCAAACAATTTTTAATTCAATACTTCAACAAAGCATTTATTAATTATCAAGGTCTAGGAGTTAACAGAGATTAAAAATGGAATGGTTCCTGCCCTTGTATTATACTGGGGAGAGGATGGACAAAACATGGGTAGAGATCTAAATACAAAGTAGAATTATGAACTGGGCCTGTGATTTTACTGGTATATTGCATTCTCATTAACAAATTCCCTTTATCAGTGCAAGTGCATACACTCTCTCTGCAACTTATGTTCTTAGAGAGTTGCCCAGGGCTTTGGGAAGGAAAATTACACAGCTGGTTTATTTCAGAGATGGACTTGAACTCAGGTCTTCCAGTAGCACAGATCAAATGTGTATTTCTTTCTATCCCCTATTTCAGCTGCCTTTCTATAAAAGGTAAAACTATATCATTTCAAGTAGAAGATATTAATAACTAGTGAGATTAATAGAAAAGAATGGCATAGGAAATCAAAGGATCTATCTGGACATATTATTGTTCAGTCATGTGTTACTCTTGGTGACCCCACTTGGGGATTTCTTGGCAAAGATAACTAGGGTGGTTTGCCATTTCCTTCTCCAGCTCATTTCACAGATAAGGAAACTGGGTTTAAGTGACTTGCCCAGGGTCACACAACTAGTGTCTGAGGCCAGATTTGAACTCAAGAAGGTGAGTCTTTCTGACTCCAGGTCTGGCACTCTACCCATTGGACCACCTAGCTGTCCATATTTAGACAAATGTACACAAATAAAGAACAGATGACACAGTTGAAATATGGCCGTGTTTTCTAGTTTAGTGGCTTTTATGAAAATGCTGGCAGTGACCACAGCAACATGTTCAAAGCTGTATCTGGAGTCTGCTTTTGCTCATATTGTCAACTTTTCACTCTAGATTTTGTGGGAAGTATGACAAGGGTACTTGCATATTTTCCTATTCCTCCCTTTGGAGGGTGACCTTTTGCACTCTTGTTTTCTATATGGAAGGTACAGAGTCGAGTCCCAGTCTGTACTTCCCTCTCCTTGTTCTGCTCATGCTTTTTATCTATCCTGTATTTGTTTGGTTGACTGTTTTTCCTTAGTGTGTTTTACTACCTCTCTGGTTTCTTTTGTGCAATTAGATGAGAAGATTTTTGACTAGTGTCTGTCTCTAGTGACCTAGGCCTGGGGTTCAATCCTGAGGCTACCCTGGCACCTGGAGATGTAATCTAGCCAGTCTTTGAGTGCCTTCGGTATCTGAACAACTGCTGAGCTGTGGGAGCTGTCATGGTGAGACAAAGCAAGACTGAGGACAGTTAATGGATTTCAGCACTTCATCAAGAACCTAAAATTACAGTTGTCTGTTACTAAACAACATTTGGAAATTGTTATAACATATAATTTTTGTTAATTGCTTTGTGTGAATATTGTCTATTAAAACCATGGAATTTTAGGACTTTAAGAGATCTTAGAAAATAACTACTGCTGTTGCTTCTTTTTACAGATAGGGAAACAGAGGCCCAGAGAGATTAAACCACTTAGCATTTTAGCAGCTGGGCCATGACTAGAACTTTTCAGTCCAGGACTCTTTTTACTAAACACACTGATGTAGCTGATTTACATTCTGGGTTTGTTAATTTTGGTGGTATGTACACTTTTAACTTCTGGGACAAAAGAACAGAGCCTGAGAACAATAATCCTACAAGAGCAGAAATGAAAGCCATGCTGGCTCCCAATATCTCCCACTTACACCACATTATGAGCTATGAGTCCTATTTCTCTTTGTTTCTAACTTAGGTAGCCACTCTTATTCTTTCTCTTTTTGTTTTCTCTTTTAATATATTATTTTAAAAGTCTGCTTCAGAGAGTCATGGCTGTACAAAGCACATCTGGAGGCAGCTGTGTGAAGGCCTTTGTATTACACTTGAGAATCACTGATTCAAGCTATAGATCGATGATCTAGTTAACAGGGGCAGATGCCTCTATTGTTTTCCTTTTCATTCTGAGATGATTTTTTTTTCAAAAGAAAATTTATTTATTTTTAGTTTTCAACATTTTGAGTTTTTTGAGATTTTAAGATTTTGAGTTCCAGATTTTCTCCTCATTTCTCCCCTCCTCCCCATCCCAAGATGGCATGTACTCTGATTACTCCTTCCCTCAGTCTGCCCTCCTTTCTATCATATCTCCCCGTCTCTTATTACCTTTCCCCTTACTTTCTTGTAGGGCAAGATAGATTTATATACTACATTGCCTGTATATCTTATTTCCCAGTTGCATGTAAAAACAATTTTAACATGTTTTTAAACTTTCAGTTCCAAATTCTCTCCCTTCTTCCCTCCTCATCTTCCCTCATTGAGAAGGCAAGCAATTTGATATAGGTTATACAGGTGTAGTTATATAAAACACTTCCATAATAGTCATGTTGTGAAAGACTATTAGTCCCTCCATTCTATCCTGCCCCCCATTTATTCTATTCTCTCCTTTGACCGTGTCCCTTTTCAAAAGTGTTTGCTTCTAACTACCTCCTCCCCCAATATGCCATTCCTTCTATCATCCCCCCTTATCCCCTTCCTCCCTACTTTCATGTAGGGTAAGATACCCAATTGAGTGTGTATGTTATTCCCTCCTTAAGCCAAATCCAATGAGAGAAAGGTTCACTGATTCCCTTTCACCTCCCCCCACCTTCCCCTCCATTGTAAAAGCTTTTTCTTGCCTCTTTTATGTGAGATAATTTATCCCATTTTATCTCTCCCTTTCTCTTTCTTCCAATATGTTCCTCTCACACCTCTTAATTTTATTTTTAGATATCATCCCTTCATATTCAACTTGTCCTGTGCCCTCTGTCTATATATATGTATGTATACATATATATATATATACATATACACATATGTATATATACATATATACATATACACATACACATATATAAATATATATATTAATATATATATATATATAAACATACACACACACAGTCCCTCCAACTACCCTAATACTAAGAAAGGTCTCATGAGTTACCTTTCCATGTAGGAAGGTAAACAGTTCAACTTTAATAAGTCCCTTATGATTTCTCTTTCCTGTTTAGCTTTTCATGCTTCTCTTGAGTCTTGAATTTGAAAGTCAAATGTTCTATTCAGCTCTGGTCTTTTCATCAAGAATACTCGAAAGTCCTCTACTTCATTGGATATCCATTTTTCCCCTGAAATATTATACTCACTTTTGCTGGGTAGGTGATTCTTGGTTTTAATTTTGGCTCATTTTACCTCTGGAATATCATATTCCAAGCCCTCCAGTCCCTTAATGTAGAAACTGCTAGATCCTGATTGTGTTTCCACAGTACTTGAATTGTTTCTTTCTAGCTGCTTGCAATAATTTCTCCTTGACCTAGGAACACTGGAATTGGGCTACAACATTCCTGCAAGTTTTCCTTTTGGGATGTGGTGAATTCTTTCAATTTATATTTTCCCCTCTGCTTCAAAACTATCAGGGTAGTTTTCCTTGATAATTTCTTGAAAGATGATGTCTAGGCTCTTTTTTTGTTGGTCGTTGCTTTCAGGTGGTCCAATAACTTTTAAATTATCTCTCCTGGATCTTTTTTTCCAGGTCAATGATTTTTCCATTGAGATATTTCACATTATCTTCTATTTTTTTCATTCTTTTGGTTCTGTTTTATAATTTCTTGATATCTCATAAAGCCATTAGCTTCTATTTGCTCCCTTCTAATTTTTAAGGAATTATTTTCTTCAGTGAGCTTTTGGACCTCCTTTTCCATTTAGCCAATTCTGCTTTTTAAGGCATTATTTGCCTCATTGGCTTTTTGGACCTCTTTTGTCATTTGGGTTAGTCTATTTTAAGGTGTTATTTTCTTCAGTATTTTTGGGGGTATCCTTTAGCAAGCTGTTGACTTATTTTTTCATGATTTTCATGCATCACTCTCATTTCTCTTCCCAATTTTTCCTCTACTTCTCTTACTTGATTTTCAAAATTCTTTTTGAGCTCTTCCATGGCCTTCTACCAGTTCATATTTTTCTTGGAGGCTTTGGATGTAGGAGCTTTGACTTTGTTGTTTTCTTATGGTTGTATGTTTTGATCTTCTTTGTCACCAAAGTAATATTCTACAGTCTGATTTTTTATGCTGTTTGCTCATTTTCCCAGCCAATTACTTGACTTTTGAGCTCTTTGTCAAGGTAGCATTCTGCTTCCAGAGTGGAGAATGCACTGTCCCAAGTTTCAGGGGTTTTGCTCAGCTGTTTCCAGAGATACTTCTAGGAACCTGCAGATTTTCAGTTTTTCTAAGGTGGTATGACAAAAGGAGAGGTGTTTACTCCTCTTCTGGCCTGTGCTCTGGTCTGTGAGTGACCTCAAGCACTCTTTTCTGCCTTGTAACTGTGAGGAGGATTCCCTCTCCACTGCAGCCACAAGCTCCACCACACCAGCACTCCTCCTCAACCCAGGACCGACAACCTAGACTGCAACCCAGATCCAAGCAGGGCAAAGCAAGAGAATCCTGCCTCAGTGCCAGGTAAGAGATCTCTGCAATCCCCTTCTGATCAACCACGCGATTCCCTCAAAGTCTTTGGGCCTGGAACTCTGGAAGCAGCAGGCACTGCTGCTATTGCTGCTGCTGCCACTGCCACCTCTGCCACCCTGGGACTGGGACCAGGACTATACACCTCTCTCACCCAGGTCTGACAGAATTTTCCCATTGACTGTCTTTCTTTTTTTTTTTTTTTAGCATTTTTAAAAATTTATTTAATATATTAAGTTTTCAGCATTGATTTTCATGAGAGTTTGAATTACAGATTTTCTCCTCATTTCTACCCTCCCACCTACTCCAAGATGGCATGTATTCTGGTTGCCCCATTCCCCAGTTGGCTCTCCTTCTGTCACCCCATTCCCCTTCCATCCCCTTTTCCTTTACTTTCTTGTAGGGCAAGATATATTTCTATGCCCCATTGCCTGTGTATCTTATTTCCTAGTTGCATGCAAAAACTTTTTTTTGAACATCTGTTTTTATAACTTTGAGTTCCAAATTCTCTCCCCTTTTCCCTCCCCACCCACCCTCCCAAGAAGGAAAGCAATTCAACATAGGCCACATGCATATCATTATGTAAAACTCTTCCACAATACTCATGTTGTGAAAGACTAACTGTATTTTACTCCTTCCTAACCTATCCCCCTCTATTGAATTTTCTCCCTTGACCCTGTCCTTTTTTGAAAGTGTAGGCACTAAGGGGTTAAATACTTTTCCCTGAGTCAAATAGCCTACACACACACACACACACACACACATGTATATATATATGTGTATGTATGCATATACATATATACATACATATATATGTATGTATATCCTTGAGGGAAGGAGCGGTTTCATTTTTGTCTTTGTATTCTTAGTGTCTAGTACTGTGCCTTACATGTTATTATTTAGTCGATTAGTTAGGTTTAGCTCTTCGTGACCCCTTTTGGGTTTTCATAGCAAAGGCACTTTAGTGGTTTACCATTCCCTTATCCAGTTCATCTAACAGATGAGGAACTGAAGCAAACAGGGTTAAGTGACTTGCCCAGGGTCACACAGTTAGTAAGTGTCTGGGGTCGCATTTGAACTCAGTTCCTCCTGACTCCAGGACCAGCATTATATCCTCTACTGACACCTAGCTGCCACTAATCTAATGTAATCTAATTAATATAATATAAAATGCAATGTAATATAATATAGTGTAATAATATAATATATTATAATATAATGTAATATCATATATCATATAACATAACATAATTAATGTAATATAATAATGCAATATAATATAATATCATAGAATAATATTTTTATATCATTGATGTCTTGTTCAATTTTTTTTTTTCTGAGAGGGTTATTAAGTATTCTATTTTCCTCTTCTGTTTGTCTAAACAAGTAATATAATACACATCATAAATCCTTAATAAATGTTGAATTGAATTGATAGATAGTAAACCACTTAGTCTTACTTGTCTCTACTTCTTAAGACATAGACAGATAAGATACCCTACCAGGTATTTCAATGTAGTACAGGGAACAGTGGGCTTAAGAATTAGGAAGAACTGGGTTCAGGCTTTTCCTCCTGATACTTAACTACTTTTATTTTAAAAAGTAGTTTATTATTTTCCAATTACATGTAAAAACATTCATTTTTAAAATTTTGAGTTCTGAATTCTTTTCTTCCTTCTTTCCATTCCTTCTTCCCTCCGTTAAGAAGGCAAGCAATTTGATGCAGGTTATATATGTGCAGTCATATAAAACATATTTTCATATTACTCATGTTGTGAAAGAAAGCACAGACCAAAAAATAAAAACCAAGGAAAATAAAGAAAGTTTTAAAAAAGTATGCTTCAATGTGCATTTAGATTCCATCAGTTCTTTCTCTGGAGTTGGATAGCATTTTTCATCATGAGTCCTTCAGAATTGTTTTGGATCTTTGTATCACTGAGTCATTATCAGTGGATCATTGCCCACCATTGCTGTGTATAATGTTCCCATTGACTGTCTTTCTTTTTCTTAGCATTTTTAAAAATTTATTTAATATATTAAGTTTTCAGCATTGATTTTCACGAGAGTTTGAATTACAGATTTTCTCCTCATTTCTACCCTCCCGCCTACTCCAAGATCTGCTCATTTCACTTTGCATCAGTACATGTATGTCTTTCCAAGTTTTTCTGAAAGCATATTACTATGTTGACTCAGCCTAACCATGAACAATTAATATTTTCTAATTATTTAGATCAGACTTTGTGTGAAAAGTGTTTTACAATTGTGTTCATATAGGTCCTGGGTTTGTCTTGGCAGGAAAACTCCCAAGTATTTTATCTTATCTACAGTTATTTTAAATGGAATTTGTCTTTCTAGCTCTTGCTTCTAGACTTCATTGGTAATATATATAGAAATGCTAATGGTTTATATGGGTTTATTTTATATCCTACAACTTCACAAAAGTTGTTAAAACTAGTTTTTCTAATTGTTTCTCTAGGATTCTCCAAATATGCCATCACATCTGCAAAAAGAGTGATACTTTTGTTTCCTCATGGCCTATTATAATTTCTTTAATTTCTTTTTTGCTATAGCTAGCATTTCTAGTATAATACTGAATAATTATGGTGATGATGGACATTCTTGTTTTACCATTGATCTTACTGGAAAGGCTTCTAACTTATGTCCAATAAACTTCCAGCTGATAGTTTTAGATAGATATCACTTATTTTAAGGAAAATTCCATGTATTCCTATATTTTCAGTGGTTTTTTAATAGGAATGAGTATTGTATTTTGTCAAAAAGCCTTTTCTGCATTTACTGAGATAATCATGATTTGTGTTGTTTTCATTACTGATGTGGTCAGTTATGCTGACAGTTTTGCTAATATTGAACCGGCCCTGCATTCCAGGTATAAATCCCACCTGTTTATGGTCTATATACCTTTGTGATATTTTGCTATAATCTCTTTGCTATTATTTTGTTTAAAATTTTTGCTTCAATATGCATTGGGAAAATTAGTCTATGGTTTCTTTTCTTTCTTTTTGTTCTTCTTGCTTTAGCTATTAGCATCATATTTATGTCTTAAAAGAAATTTGTTGTCCTTCTACCCCAATGTTTAGTAAAAGATACAATGGAAAATTCTTTTAACCTATTATTCATCCGCTTAGTCATTTACTCCTTTAATTATGGCTCTTGTTTGGACTTTAAGCCTAGGCAAGGATTTTTAACTACTTGTCTGATCTCCTTGCTACCTGTGGGCTGAGAGATCTAGAAGCTTCTCCCACAAATTCAGTTGTGCCCAAGGCTTGCTGCTGGTTTTCTGGGTCAAAGCCTGTGCTAGACTGTGCTTCACTCTCACACCAGTGAGACAGATCTTTCTTGCTGATGTTCTAAGTTCTCTTGGGCTGGACAGTTTTCACGCCATTCTTTTGTTAATTCTGCTACTCTCGAGTTCACCTTTAGGTGTTATTTTAAAGTTGTTTGGAGGGGAATTTTGGAGAACTTAGGTGAGTTTCTGGTTTTGCTCTGCCCCACTTAACTATCTTTGTGATCTAGAACAAACCATTAATCTTCTCTGTTTCCTTGTTTTTAAAAAGGGAGATAAGAATGGCATCCAGATTGCATGGTTATTGTGATGATCAAATAAAAAAATACATTTAAAGACCCTTACAAATCTTAAAGAACAATGTTAATTTTATTTCAGGGGAATAGCAAGAGCAGGAGCAATCTGAAGATGTCATATTCATCTAAGATGGAAATTTAATTAAAAATTGTAAAGGATTTGACTTACACAAGAAAATACATACATACAAATAGCACTTTAAGGTTTAAAAAATATTTTCCATGAGGGTGGGTAAATCCTGAGAGAGTAGGTAAAGCAAGCATTTTAATTTTTTACAGATGATGCCTCAGATCTTCCTAAAGGATATATGTGACCATATTACTGCACTACTCAGTAAACTCCAGTGATACCCTGTTACCTCCAGGATCAAATATAAAGTCCTGTGTTTGGCATTTAAATCTCTCCAGAACCTGGTCCTACCTTCTCACACTTTACTTCTCTCCATGCATCCCACATTCTAGCAATGCTGGCCTACTTGATCATGATCCATTTCCCAGTTCCTAGCCTTTTTCTTGGTCATCCACCATGGTGTTCTGCCTCTTCACCTCCTCCTCTTAGTTTCTCTGGCTTTATTCAAGCCTGAGTTCATAATCCATCTTCTTCAGAAGGCCTTTCTAGGTCCCACATCTTTCCCAGCTGCTCTCACCAAGCTGCTAGTGTGTTTCCTTTTGATACTACTTTTCATCTAGTTTATATAGGTTTTGTACATACCTAGTTACTTTCATGTTGTTTTCCCTACTACAATACGAATTCCTTGAGGGCAGTGACTACATTTGCCTTTCTCTGTATTTCCAGATCTTAACACAGTACCTGACATATAGTAGCTACTTAATAATATTTTGTTGACTGGCTACGTAATAGAGGAGTTGGATGACTTGCCCATCATCATGCAGCAAATGTATCAGATAACTGGTTTCCTGATTTCATATCTAGCACTGTTTCCCCTATACCCTGGTATACCTTTCTAACAATGAAAGTTTCACTGAATCTGTCTATGAGAAAATATCTGAACATCTTTACATGATATATTAACTGAAATTCAGGGACACTTGTTGGCTGCACCTGGAGATTCTGTCTGGAGAAGAAAATATTTCAGGAATCATTCAACTATAAAAGGTAAACAGAGTTGTCCTTAAAACAATATTGCTGTTTTTATATACAATATTCTCTTGCTTCTGCTCATTTCACTCTTCATTATTTCATACAAGTCTATCTATGTTTTTCTAAGATCATAGGGCACATCATTTCTTGTAGCACCTTAAATCCAATTCATTTGAAACTCAAGACATCACCTTCCAGATGTCATTGGTCCTCTTTGAGACTGAAGGACAAACAACAGTCTGTGAGTAGTAGTAGCTGCCCCACTGGAAACCTAACTGGCCAGTTCCAGTTGGGCAATGCTGCTCCCTCCCTCCTCCCTCCCTTCCTCCCTTCCTTCCTTCCTTCCTTCCTTCCTTCCTTCCTTCCTTCCTTCCTTCCTTCCTTCCTTCCTTCCTTCTTTCCTTCCTTCCTTCCTTCCTTCTTTCCTTCTTTTCTTCCCTCCCTCCTCTCCTTCTGTCCACAGAGGGAATCATACCCATAGTTGAATGTGTGTGTGTGGGGGGGAACCGGAAAAAAATTTGGCAAAGTAAAAGGTTTCTGAACATGCAACCAAAAATTAATTCAAAATCAAATGCATAATGAATCTGAGGTATTTCTGGCAGCATCTGCCTGTGTTGCATCACGCAACTTCACTGCAGCCTTGGCTCTGAACATACAACATGTGTACTTTGCACTGTGCATACTGTCATGCCATGCAATGCCAATGAACACTGCCAAAAACAACTTGGCTCAGTTTTGAAACTATTGTATGTTATGAATTGCAGTGTTTTTACTGTACATATAAAACTCTTAAATGAATTTTGGTTTGAGATTAGGACAGAATTTCCAATAATTTCTGAAATGGCCCTAAATATACTTCTGCCATTTTGTATTATATATTTATGTGAAGTGGTTGTTCTCAGTATTGATGATTATAAAATCAAAATATCGTTCAACTCTGAAAAATGTTGGAAGATGCTCTACATCCTGCAGTATCAAATATTCCACCAAGCACATTCATCTCATTAGTATGCAAATTTGCTTTCATCTTTAATAAATGGTAAAATTACATATATGTATATGTGTGTATATGTACCAAAAATTGCTTTAAATACATTTCTTTATGATTTATAATCAGTAAATGTTTGATTTTACATTTTACTATTACTATTACATTTACTATTTTACATACCTATGTAACCAAGACCACCTAAAAATTCCTTGGATGAAAAGAGGTAGTGAGTGGAAAAAGTTTAAGAAGCCCTGACATAGAACATTCAACAAAACTTCTGCTGCCAGGGAAATCATAGTAGGAGTTAGGAGAGAAACCAGTATTAATCAGCTCCCTGTAGAGGCAAAGTAGAGCTGACTGCCTGGAAAGCCCACAGGACTCTGTGGGAGTAGGGACTGGACTTTCCCACAAAATGGTGGCCTTCTGAGTCAGAGAGAGTGCTGGCCAGCTTAGCCTCCTCACATCAAATGAAGGCACTGAACTGGATAATCTATCTCTATGGCTGTTTCTGGCTCTGAAAATTCTATGATTCCTGGTTCTTCCAGTGAGACACGAAGACAGAGGAGATAGCTTTAGTGTGAAGAAGGCGAGATCTGATCCTTAATCTGTAGCAACCTCTTAGCATTATCTTCAAGACCCCAGAAGCCCATAGCTTCTGTACTAGCTCCTCACCTAGCTGGACTCTGCTAAATCCCAGAGTTTGGCAGAAACCAATCTGAAACGGTCATCAGTATTCACTCAGATGCAAGGCAAGAACACTGAATTCTTTAGTGAAGTTTTTAGAAGACTGCACTTTGTTTACCCAGGTCTAGAACACAAGTTTGAGCCTTGGAGACTATCTTAGACAGTTACTAGTTCTGTGACCCTATTTTACGGGTCCATGAATCCTATTCTATCTCTCTAGGCCTCAGTTTCCCCCTTTGCAAAAGTATGATGTTAAATTAGATGGTGTCCAATGTTTCTTCCAGATCTAAATCTACAATCTTATTGTTGACTATTTTACTTTGGTCACTCAGAGTCCAATGTTAAATGACTCCTTTTGTCCATAGCAGATGTGTCAAATGTGCTTCTCCAGCCCCAGAGGGTCAACAATAATCCCAAGTCCAGCCTAAACCAGATTAAAATGTAATTCAGAAACATTTACCAAAATAAATAAAAAATAAAATGGACACAGATAGTATCACTATGTATTTTTCTAAGTCACTACGTGGCCCACGGGTATCCCTATTTAGGATTTAGAGGCCTTCTTCTATTTGAATTTAACCTCACTGCTCCATAGCATTTCCATAAATCTTTAACCTCTTGTCTCCCTGCTTCCTTCCTTGGTTTAAATATGTCCCGTTCCCTCTGAAAAAAAATGTTAATAAATTCAGCGTGGTGTTGGTGGTGGTAGTGGTAGTGGTGGTAGAAATATAGTAGTAGTTGAAGAAGAAGAATGATAATGATGGGTCACATTTATATAGAATTTTAAGCAGTGGCCATCACAATAATGCTGTGAACTGTGTATTGTTATCGTCTCCATTTTACTGATGAAGTAACTGAAGCTAAGAGATTAGGTGAGTTGTTCAGGATCACACACTAAATAAGTATCTTATCTTGCACAGGGAAGGCCTGGACCAAGGTCCACATGAGAGGGAGTTGAATAAAGGAGCCAGTTTGTCCATACAATTCACTTAACTGGAGATAATAAGAGTCTTCTCCATTCAATCAGCAGATAGAAAGCTTGAGGAAGAATAATATTTATTACAAATTCCAAGTTGTTTCTCTACTTTTTCACTGCGGTGAAGTTGTTCTGAAGCCAAGTAATTCATGCTTTTCTTCTCTGAATTAGGTGACTTCCTAGAGTTGAAACACTGAGGCAAATCTTTTGGCCAGAAGAATTTTTTGTGGAGGGGGTGTGATGAATTTGTTTCTTTGTTTTTTTCTTACCCCCTCCCTCTCTCTCTTGCTTACTCTTTCTTGTTTTCTCTCTCTCTTCCTTCTTCCCTTTCCTTTCTCCCTCCTTCCTTCCTTCTTTCTTTCCTTCTTTCCTTTCTTCCTTTTCTTTCTTCCTTTTTTCTTTCTTTCCTTCCTTCCTTCCCTCCTTTCCTTCCTTCCTTCCTTCCTTCCTTCCTTCCTTCCTTCCTTCCTTCCTTCCTTCCTTCCTTCCTTCCTTCCTTCCTTCCTTCCTTCCTTCCCTCTTTCTCTCTCTCTTTCACTCTTTCTTTCCTTCTCTTTCCCTCCTTCCCTCTTTCCTTCCTTCTTCCTTTCTTTTTTCTATCTTTATTTCCCCACATCATTAAGTTCCATAACATATAACTATTTCTGTCTATCTCATCAAATCCCAGGTCAGCCAAATAGTGAATACAAAGCCCTTTGGCCTGAAGCAATAACTTTCCCCTGAGCCTTAGTTTCCTCGTCTGGGAAATTAGAGGGTTGAGTTAGATGATCTCAAAAGGTTTTGCCAGCTCTGCAATGTTATGATTCTAAAGGTGAGGGAAAACAATAGTGTTAGAAATATAAGGCTTGTAAATAATGTGTAGGCTAAGCTTGGTTTCATAGCTTCTATTTTCTGTGCTGTCCTACCTATCTCTCTTTGAAAAATTTCTTCATGTGCATAGTGTCACATCCTCTATCAAATCTGGCTCTCAGGAAAAGATATGAAATAGGTATTTACAAATTTGTCAATTCATTAACACTTCCCAAAGCATTTACATTTCAAATTGAGTTGTCTTGACAGGTAAATACAAGCTCACTTAGCGAAGTGCATCTAGTCAGCTCTAGAACATAGAATGCTTCATATCCAATCCAGCACTCTTGTCCCCTTCCTCATCTCCCCTTGCAGGCTTATGTCACCTGGGCATCCTCCCTCTTTCTTTCAATCTTTTGCTCCAGAAATCGTAATCAAATCCATAAAACTATTGCTTCTGGAAAGTGTGTCCATTGCCTACCCTAAAGCCTTGTGATTCCCCTGACCTTAACTTCTTTCTTTGACTGCTTACTCTCCTATATCTGTTGTTTCCCCCATTAGAATGGAAGCTCCTTGAAGGCAAGGTCTGTTTCACTTTTGTATTCCTAGCATTTAGTATAATAACACACAGCCCTCTCCCACTCCTACCACAAGACAATAAAAACTTAGTAAATGCTTTATCAACCATAAAGCCTCATCTCAAATTATAGAATGGCAAGGTTTTCCCCCTGTTCTTAAAAAGAGATTTTAAGCAAATGGGGGCCTATATCTTATCCTGGAAGCAGAATTGAAGACAGGAGACAAATGATGAAGAAAAGGAATTTTCTTTCCACCCTTGAAATTATAGCATCTAAGCATCTATCTGAGAAACCTATGAGAAAGGCCAGCCTAAATCATTTCCCTTTTTAATTTTAAGTAACATGATTCTCCCAGAGAGAGTGTGGCTTAACAAATAGTGACCTATGTACACTGGACATTATTAAAGATTTCACAAAGGCTTTTGTCAGACAGATAGCTGTGATGCTACTTGCTCAAAGTCCCACTTCATTACAAAAGGGATGCAGAAGTCTCTTAGACCGTCACTTTTAAGACCTGGCAACATAATTGTAACAGGTAAAATTGTTAGTACCTGTGTCTATCCTTTTCTCCCTTTCCCCACCCATTATTATTTGAAGACTTGATGAATTTCACATGAAGAGCCAGAGGACCGAGGCTGTTTGGAAGATAATAGCAATATGTTGTATTTATATCACACATGGTCCCCTTCCATGTTTTTTTTTTGAAGGAGTAGGAAAGGCAATTGGGGTTAAGTGACTTGCTCAAGGTCACACAGCTACTAAGTGTCAAGTATCAAGTTTCTGAGGCCAGATTTGAGCCCGGGTTCTCCTGACTCCAGGGCCAGTGCTGTATTCATTGCACCACCTAGCTGCCCCTCCCCACCATGTGTAGTGAAAGATACAATTGAAAATTCTTTTAACTTATTATTGATCTGCTTACTCATTTCCCCCCTTAATTATGGCTCTTGTTGGGGGTTTAAACCTAAGCAAGGATTTTTTTAAAAAAAGAACTGATTACTAATTTTCCTCAGCTACCACCAGTTTTTCTTTTAATATTGTTTTATAGAAAAGGCAAAACTGCCAATATAGCGAAAAGAAATAATTAGGGGTGGTTGTAGGGCATTTTCTTTCTTCAAGGCAGGTTCATCTACTGAAGGAGCAAACACATCAAATGCCAAAACAGTATTAGCCCTGAGAATACATTAACTTGCAATAGGATGCTCAGAGCTCCATGGTAACTATTATCAGTAGAATTCAAAATATATACTTTTTGAATTAAGATTCCAATCTCTTTTTAGGAAACATAGCATCCATAGAATTAGATCAGATGGTGAAATAAAGAAAGATTATTGCTTTATTATCAGGCTATGTCCATAGTTAATGCTTTCTTTTAGATATGCTAGTGTTCTTTTTCTCTTTTTTTTATTTCCTTGTTCATTGAAAGAATATAGAATTGCATGCTTACTGTCTGTTGAGGGAAAGTGTGTGGTGATAAAGCAGGAACAGTATTGCATTTCAGCTCATAAAGTTTATTATGTCCTCAGAATAAGGCATAAAAATGAAATTTCCTCTATAGCTTCTTTATGAAATAAACTCAGTAGATAAATCTTTTGATGTCTTCATTTAATTAGCTTGAAGCCATATTCTGCAAGTCAAGTCTCAGAGTTCCATCCCAAAGTCATCTTACACTGAGTAGGGAGCCATTACTGATGTTGATCTGGGAATGAAGGATGTGAATAGTATACCTCCATGAGTCTAACCATTCCTGAGTTGCTGAAGCAGGGTTGACCAGGATTGCGCTCTTGTAAAGGCATGTAGACAAGAAAGGATGCTTTGGGCTGAGAAAGATGTGGAGAGATGTAACTGTACAATATATACAGTGATGAACTGGTGGGAAAAGAATCAGTGAGTTTTTCCACTAATTTTTCATGCTAGTAGCAATTCCGGCTTAGGCTTTTGGAAAAGGTGAATTATTTGCTCAAGTCGAGGCCACACATTTCTTCTCAACAATCCTTTGATTTCTTTTCTAGCTCATTACTACCTCTGAGAGTATGAATAACAATTAGCTAGTCAGACTTTACCACATCTTCTGCACCTTTCCACTTACCATTCCTAGGTCTGACCTGACAAGGAGGCAGGGTAGGTGGCTACTTATGAAGTTCAATTTTAGAATTCTCGATCCAAAATATCTTCTTATATGGACTTGCCAGATTTCTAGGAATGACATGATTAGCAATTAATTCCCTTGGGAATCAAAGGTTTCTTAGCTTTTATGGGTTTCTTTTTGAAATGCAAATACCCTGGAAACTATAATGAGTCCAGCTATTATCAGCTAACAATTTAATAGGGGTTAGTTAACATTGAACATACAGTTAAACTTAAGAGACATACCTAAAATATTGAAAATGGAAGCAAAAAAGGCTGCAGCCTAACAAGAGCGGAAGGATTAAGCAAGAATAGAGAAGCAGGCAGTGGAGCTTATAATAGAAGGAGAGGGAAGGGTATTTAGGAGTTGTGTGGTCATGATGGCTTCAAACCCATGAAACACAGATTAATCCTAATGACCATGGAGTTGGGTAAGAAATGTCAGCTCTTCTACCTGCCCAAGGCTTCAATTAAATTCCAGAAGGCAGATGAAATGACAGCCTATCCATTTACCACTAGGGACTATGGGTTTTATAGTGACTGATTCCATTACTATTGAAGTGAGGTATTAATAATAATGTGTAATTATATTTAATTAATAAGAAGAGTTATCCCATTGGGTATAAGATAACTCAGCCAAACCTAGAGAGTTCCAGGTCTCACTCAAAGGGAAAATTCACTGAAGTCTCTGATGTAGGAAGCTGTGAATGGAAAAATGATTAAATCTTTTCATGTTGCCTTCTGCCCAGTCTTTATCTCTTCAGGAGGGCTGAAGATAGCTTGGAATGGTATATCCTCTCTCTCCACACTGGAAACTAGAAGAATCTAGATTTCTCTTCTTTCTCACTCTTGCCAACTTTCCCTGCCCCTCATCCAGGCATGGGACATTGAGTAGTCAGTCTCCACCAATGACGAGAAAATCCCATACAATTGGAGCTTTGAGCCAAGGGTTATATTTGTGTTTTTAACTCTGTCAGTAACTTCTCAAATTTTCTCATTTGCAATATCATATCTTTTCTTTCAAGGGAAAAGACTAAGTTTATCAGGGATTTACCACAATGGGTTGTCTTAAGAAATCCCACCCTTCGTGACGCCTGTTTCCACAAGCGGGCCAGATTCAACCTACTGAATTAGATTGAATCTGAGCCAATATCATATCTTTTTGAAACTGGGTTTTCATCATGTGGTGTAACAAAAGGCAAATACTATGCTGAAATCAATGTGCAACAAGAAATGAGGGTGGTGGTGGTGTTCAATTTAATTACAAGGTTTGAGAAGCTGTATAGTGCCCAATAGGCACACACATTCCATCAGTAATAGTGTTTTTTTTTTTCAAATGGCTACTAAGTTGTTAGAACATAAATACTTATTAAGTTGTTTGGAACTAACTACTTAATAAATGGAATTGTTAGGTATTTCTTTTGGCCTAAGGGTGTCATGAAAAAATTATTGAGATGATAAGAGAGCCTCGAACCAAGAAAGTTTGGGAACCTTTGATATGAAGCAAAGCTCTTAAGGAATAGGACATGGGATAAATTCCTGGGGATGCTATTATTGGAGAGAAGGTCATTAATATGGAGGTAGGGGGAGAGGTATAGGAAGTGTCATTTTCTCTATAGTTTGGCCCATAGTCAACATAACTATTCTCTGTACTTGGAATGGCCTCTTCACTACAAACTGCTACAAATATGTTTTCCTTCATTTTTTCCTTATATTTACTAATATAATATAATAAATAAAATGTAATTTCCTTACATTTCCTTACATAATTTATATAATTTCCTTATATTTACTAAAATCAGGATGTATATCAGGTCAATTATTCAGGGACTTTTTTGGGCGGGCGATGACAAATAGGGGATAATATACTCTTTGTGGATGGCTAATGATCTGATGAAGGACGTAACCAGTAACAGAGAAGGAGATACCAGTTGGTGCTAGAATAAGACCTAAAGATTCTATAAATAGTCAGTCTCACTATTAAATTAAGAGGTAACATGGTACAGTGAAAATCGATTTTGGAGTTGGAAGACCTAGGTGACAACCCTCTAGTAGTTTAACTTTGGGCAAGTCATGTCTGCTCTCTGTCCTCCAATTTCTATGTCTTTAATGAAGGAATTAGACTAATTGATCTCTAAGATGCCTTTCAGTTCCACTCTTTAAACTAAAGCCAAGATGATAATATTGGCCTGCCATTTATTGTCTTTGCCCATCTTTCTGGAATATGAAGCCTCCTATTTCTCTATTACTTTGCCAAATAAATAAATATTAATACTAAAACTGTATTTTTAGGTTCAGATATGGCAGAAATCATTTTATATACATTATCAGACAGAAATGATCAAAGTATTGTATTGTCTGATATGGCTGCCCAACAAAACTTCAGCTAACATTTATGGGAATCTTGAAGAAGGAAAAGATATCTTGAAATTCAGGCCAAGTTAATATTTCAGAACTGAACAACCAATTCACTATCCCATTCCTCTTGTATCAATCTCTTCTACCTAGAGTTACACAGAAGGACCTCCTTCTTTCCATGGTATATTAATTTTTTCTCAATGAAGAAGGGTGCATACTAGCCTGCCAATACGTTCATGTGGGCAAGTAAAGAGGAGACTGACTGTCTTAGATGGGTTAAACAACCAAATAACTTCAGGGGAAGGAAGGTAATGATATAAAGAAGACAATGATATGAAGACAAAATCTATTTACCTAAGAAGAACCAAGGGACTTAACCAAGGACTTAGGAAGGGCTCTAGAGGAAAAAAATATTTTCTTTAATATTTCTAAGGAAATCAAAAAGGAGTTTTTTAAAAAGCTTTTATAATTTTTAAAAAGAGTTATTTTAAACATTCTTATTTTTATTAATTTTGAGTTCCAAATTCTCTCCTTCCCTCCCACCTCTCCTTCACCCACTGAGAAGCCAAGGTACCAATTATGCATGTGAAATCATGAAAAACATATGTCCAAAAGCTTTAATAAATTTCAAACTTCATATGATCATTTGGCCAAGTCATCAAGCATTTATTAAGTGTCTACTATCTTCCTAGCACTGTGCTATTATCAGAAATACAAAGAAAGGCAAAAAACAACCCCTGCTTTCAGAGAACTCACAGTTTAAAAGTTCTCTCTCTGTGTGACTATATACAAACAATTAAATACAAACTAGATTTTTACAGGATAAATTGGAGTTAACCATAGAGGGAGGGCATTAGCATTAAAGGAATTTAGGAAAGGCTTCTTATAGAAGGTAGGATTTTACCTTAAAGACTTAAAGGAAGCCAGGAGGCAAAAATGAGGAAAGAAATAACTGTAGGCATGTAAGACAGTACATGAAAATGCACAGAATCAGGAGATGGAGTCTTATGCAGGGAACAGCAAGAAGTTCAATATCACTGGATGATGGAGTAAATAGAGTAAGGTATAAGAAGACTGGAAAGATAGAAAGGGTCTAAGTTGTGAAGGACTTTAAAAATCAGAGGATTTTTACATTTTTTCCTGGAGGTAATAAGGAGCCACTAGTGTTTACTGAATGGAGATAGGGGTGAGGTGTGACATGGCCAGCCATGTACTTTAGAAAGATCACTTTGACATCTGAATGGAGGTTGGCCTGGAGGGAAAGAAAACTTTAGGCAGGAATACCAACTATAAGGCTATTTGTACTAATCTAGGCATATGGGACAGTGAGGTGGCACAGTAGATAGAGTGCTGGGCCTGGAGTCAGGAAGAACTAAGTTCAAATCCATCCTCAGACACTCACTATGTGAGTGTCTCTGACCCTGCACAAGTCATTTAACCCTGTTTGCCTCAGTTTCCTCATCTGTAAAATGACCTGGAGAAGGAAATGGCAACCACTACAGTATCTCTGCCAAGAAAACCCTAAGTGAAGTCATAAAGAGTTAAATACAACTGAAAAAATACTGAAAAAAAACCTGATAAAGGCCTGTACCAGGGTGGTGGCAGTGTCAGAGGATAGAAGAGGATCTATTTAACTATCTATCTATTTATGAATAGTTAGATATGAAATTATATGACTGAACTTGACAATAGATTAAAGTAACTAAATGCTGATATTATTTACTTAAGATGGCCAGGTACTAAGCCACTGGAAAGTAGGAAACTAGATAAAATCACTTAGAAATTAAGGGAAAGATAAAAATAGTTTATGTCAAACATCCAGAAGAATATAAGCTATTGAGGGCAGGACATTTTCACTTTTTTTTTTTTCTGGAGCATTCCCATGTTTATTGGAAAGAAGGCAAAAGTAAATATTAAACAGCTCCTCTTGGTGTTTTGAAGTTCATCCCAACCGTGGGCTGGGTAACTTGCAGGTTGGACAAACTGCCAAAGTCCAGGAGTTTCAACATTTCTTTGGTGTCAGGGTTCACTTCAATAATTTCCTGATCCAAAGCAGAGACCTCTGGGACATAGTTATCCCTCCTTTCTCTTTCTTCTTCCTGCAGTTTGATAGAGATACCTCTCACAGGGCCTCTCTGGATCCGCTTCATCAGATAAGTAACATATAGATCCAAACAGAATACTATGAAGCCAACAACCATGTACTTAGGAATCACTTCCTCCGTGCCAGGAATGCAAAGGAAGGCAAACCAAGTTCCAGCTCTCAATGATCTCCGCCCCGCGATCTTGTTGCGGAGCTTCTTGCTAGGGATGATGGCGATCTCCTCGCACACGCGCTTGTTGGTGTGGAAGTCATTGCCCAGGCGGGTGTAGTACTTTTCGATGATTACTCGCGCCGCCTTCTTCACGGTCTTGGTCCGAACGCGACCCATGTTGGCTCCGGAGGGTGAAGGGCCATTTTCACTTTTTTATTGTAGCTTCTCCTCATCCCCCATAGGGCTTTTCATGTAGTGGGTGCTTGATGTAGGTTCAATGAATGAATGATTGGATGAATTGAGTATAGGGAGGTATTTTTAACTCTTGTTTCAGCAGTTTTGTGTCTAGTATTAGGAGATCTTAATCTGGAAAAATAAAATGTGATAAGTTCATAAACCAGACATATTAATTATATCCAAATAAGTCAGAAGGTAGGTTCTCTCTCTCTCTCTTTAAAAAAAAAAAGGAAAATAATTAATAATTAACATAGTAGGAGGAATTGAAACGATTAAAAATAGATTTACTGAGAGAGAAGTAGGCACTCTCCCAAAATATTTTAAAAGAACATCTATAAATTTCTAGTTTCTTGGTGGAAAAACATTGTATGTGTGGAAAATAATCAGTAAAGTTCAGTCAGTTGAATAAATATCCACCTACACCTGACTGAAGAACCTTTCCTAGAACTCTCTACTTCTCCCACACCCCCTCACAGTTCAAAAGATTGATATGTTTGAGTGGAGGGGACATAAATGAGTAGGGAGATTAAAAAAAAATCCATATTAAGGCTTTTCATTTCTATTATCAAGTAGGAAAATAAAACCCTCTCAAATATAAATTTAAGTTAAAAATCATAAATTGGGCAATTGGTCTACCAGAGGCTATAATAATGTTTATTGTAGGTGCCAAACAAACATTTTAGGCTTTAGAAGGATGACTAGTTAAAAGAGATTCAAGTCAGTTTTCAAAAGGCAAAAAAAGAGAGCAAGCATAGAACGTAAGCACTTTCCAAGAGGAACTTGCCTTTTGCTGAATTATGTGCTATAGTAAGAACACAAGGAAAGGGCAGCCAGGTGGGTACACAATAGATAGAGAGTTGGGCTTAGATTCAAGAAGACTCAACTTCCTGACTTCAAATCTGGCTTCAAATACTTCTTTGCTGTGTAATCCTGGGCAAGTCACTTAGCCCTGTTTGCCTCCATTTCCTCATCTATAAAAATGAGCTAGAGAAGGAAATGGCAAACCACTCTGGTATCTTTGCCAAGAAAACCTTAAATGGGGTCCTGAAGAGTCGGACATGACTGAACAACAAACAACAGTAAGATCATAATTACTCTCCTGTAAGCAGAGTAGAAATGGACTCTGCTGGTTGAATGTGTACCTAATGGAGTATGTAATTAACCCATATAAAGGAATCAGATACCGATAAATGAAGATTGCTGAGCCTCTTGCCCGTCTGTTTCTCAACTTTTTTTTCCTTGTGAATGCAAAAGAGAAGCAGGGTATGCAGGGGATTGAGTGTTGAACTTAGGCTCATAGGATCGTAGATTGAGAGTTGGAAGGTGCTCCAGAGACTACGTAATTCAGCTTAGAGTGGAGAAGATCTAAGTTCAAATCCTGTCCAATGTTTAGGAGCTCTATGACTTTGGGCAAATCACTTAACCTCTGTGATTCTCAGGAAAATTCTCAGGAAAATACAAGTCTGATTGTAACTACAATGTTTCACATTTCATACCCATCCTTCTAAAGAAAGGGAAAGAAATACATTGTCTCATCCTTGTTTCAAGGTTAAGGCTGGTTATTATAATTGTACATTGTAGACTTTTTGTTATTGTTCCTTCCATTTACATTGCCACAGTTATTTTCTGCTGTTTTCCTAGTTTTGCTTATTTTACTTGGTATCAGTTGATATAAAGCTTCCTGTGTTCCTCTGAATTCTTCATATTCATCATCTATTAAGGTACAATGATGTTATCTTGCTTTTGTGTATCACAATCTATGGGTATTTACTTTCTTTTCAATTCTTTACTACCATCTATGGTGCTATGGTGAATAATTTGGTCTATATGGGACATGGCTTTCTGACTTTGACCTCCTAGGAGTGTATACCTAGCAGTAGGATCTTTGTATCCAATGTTATTTTAATCATTTTCTTAGTAGTGTAATTTGACATTGCTTTCCAGAATATTTTTCAGCCACTTTCTTAGCGTAATTGAAATTGCTTTCCAGAAGCATTTTATGGTTTTATATTGCAGTAGGGTTATGATCTGGCTTTGTGGGGGGGAGATCCTTCCTGCATTGAGGAAATCACAGGCCATTGACATTGATGATTGGAGCCTCTGAATGTTAGATGCTAATAATTTTTCTCTGTTGGGTGCTGAAATGTTGATGATAGTTCCTTCTTGATTTCTTGACTGGCAAATAGCAGCTGCATGTTCAGCCAGTGAACAGTGAATACTTGATGAAAAATTAGGATGCTCGAGATTTTAGAATAAAAATATAACTGTATCCTAGCTATGCAAATTATTATAGGTCCAAGGTCTCATAGAATCATAAGATTTAGAGGAGGGAGGGACTAATCCATCCCCCATACTTTTCATCTGAAGGTATTTAGACCCAGAAGCTTTAAGTCACTTATCCATAATCACTCAGGTAAAAAGTGTCAGTTATACTTCAAACCACATCTATTACTCACAGTGTCTCTAGAGCAGTCCCTCTTATCACTCAATCAACAAGCATATAATAAGTACAAATATATACCATGCACTGCGCTAGGTTCTAATAGGTGGAATATTGGATAGAGTATTGGCTCTGGAGTTTGGAAGAAACGAGTTCAAAACCTGCTTCAGATACTAGCTGTAGGATCCTGTAAAAGTCATTTATCCTCTCAGCCTTAGTAAAAACTATCTCAGAGAGTTGTTATGAGGATCAAATTAGATTATATATATATAATATACACATATATATATCTATATATAGTATATCCAGATACATAATATATATTTACGTACCCACATATCTCTTTTCAAACTATATAAATACTAGCTATTACTAATGATACATTTTAAGGAGACTGAAGTAGATAAAACTATAGATACCCAATTATTCAAGAGCATTACTGAAAGTAACTTCACATCAGATTTGAATATTAGCTGCTCAACATGCCACTCTTAAAATTTACTAATGATTAGACAGGACCAGAGAACTGTTATCTACCCTCTTGCCTCTAAGTGTTAAGTGGTATGAATTATGGAATATCATTATTTTAAGAGAATTACAATTATGCATGTTTCAAAGGGGAATGGGATGGTTAATTAGATGTATAAGAAGGCTGACTCATATTACCAACATTAACTTACATGTGAGGAGTATGATAAAATGAGTAACTAAATATTTATTAAGTGCCTACTATGTGCCAAGCACTGTGCTAAGCATTGGAGATACAAAGACAGGCAAAAGACAGTCTCTACTCTCAGGAAGCTCACAGTCTAATGATAAGGACAACATGCAAACTGTAATATACAAACAATCTTTTTACAGTTTAAATTGGAGACGATAAATAGAGGGAAGGTACTGGAATGGGGGGGTTGGGAAAGGTTTCCTGTAGAAGGGGAGATTTGTTGTTCTTGTTCGTCCTTTGGTTTTGAAGAGGACTAATGACAAAGGCAGAATTGAACAGAGTCATCTGACTCTCTCTTCTAGAGGCATCAAAGTCTAATGGTAGGACAAAAGTCAAGATGATTGGTAATGGCCTGAGATGATAAGGACCTACAACAGTACAGTAGTATTGTCAGAGGATAGAAGGGGACAGGGTCTGACAGCAGTGTTAACAAAAGGTAAAATCAACAGTACTTGTTGAAAGTTATATGTCATCAAAAGCAAGCAGGACCAGAAAAGGATGTGGGCTCATCACAGTGAGAGTGTAGGATAAATGATGTTGCATTGGTGTCTACGAATTATTAAAAGAAACAATGAAACAGTCTAGCAGATTGGGTGCCTCTTTTATGGTGGATTTATGAAAAGATACAAACATGAATCACACAGGATGAGAAGGTGTGAATGAACATAACAGAGGAAGGAGACCCTCCACACTGATAGATCACAGATGAACTAAAAAACTGAAATAAGTTTAGTGTTCAACTTACCTTTAAACATTTATGTTACAAATGTAACTTTAGAGAGAATTAATAAAACATTCAGGTATTTCTCTATTTAGCTGAAAGAAGTTAATTTTCAGACATTCTTTTCTTTCTTCAAGGTTCAAGCTAATGGATGAAGATGCTGAGAAAATGTTATCTTCCCTTTTATTTAGAGCTTTTCATACTGTGAAGTATGTTCCAATGGGGATGCAAAAGATCTGCTTAGTAGGGAGAGAATGAAACAGTGGTCAGCACTATTGACTGTTTTTAGGGCCACTCTGGCATAAATATGTCCTCGTTTACAAATGAAAACAAAGATCAACCTAAAGTTCCCAAAAGGAAGATTACTAGCGAATTTACTCCAATTGGCATCATAGTAATTACTTAACACAGAATGGGTAAGCAAAATAAAATTTAAGTTAGTTTGTGTAGAATTTCACTATGGGGACAATATATCAGTCAATGTAGGCTCATGACACAAATGGAATGTGTTTGGGGGATTTAAAAAAAATAACAAATTTCCTTTGGATTCTTGGTGTCCTAGAGCATGGAGACATTGTCTTTGACACATACTTTTGGTTTTTAAGAGGTCATTGGGATCAGAGAAAAAAAATATCTAGTCCTCCATCTTGTTGCTCACATGACCTGGAAATGATAAAGTATGTTTTAAGATGCTTTTGAGAAATATGAGTGCATTTTTAAAAGTTATTGCAAGAGAAATCAATTTTTATTTTAAAAAACTCCATTAAATGAAAGGCTCTTGGACAAATTTTGATTACATGAGGGTAAAGTCAAAGGCATTTCTATATTATTGTGAAATATACTGGCTTTCTTATGACAAAATGCTTTAAAGGATATTTGAGCTAAAAGAAGCAATTGTCTTTTTCCAAGTGATAATAGTTTCCTTCTCACTTTCCTCATGTCTGTCATTATTTTATAAGCCAATAAGGGTCAGTTTCCAATAGAACCAGTATGTAAATCTATATCTACCTACATCCATATCTATCTCTATATTTATATTTATCTATAGTTATATGCTATATAGCATATAATTTGTAAATATTTCTATCTAAACACTACATTTAGAATAACATTTTGGAAATTAAAGTAAAAGATCTATAGCTATAGATAGAAAGATTATCATTATAACATAATTGTATCTAATACATAAATATAAAACATATGTATGTATTTCTTGTGAAAATTATATAATTTCAAAAAAGCATTCTCTCTTTTAGAGAAGCATTTTTGACTCAGGTAGACCAGACTGATTTGGTGTAAAGGATAAAGTCCTTTTCTTTTCCTCTCCTGGGTAAAAGATTAGCCTAAAAATAAGAGCAAATGTCTTGGGGAAATTTGTTAGTAAAAAGAACGATCTCTTTGAAAGCTTTCTGTGCTTTTGGTTGTTCTGGTTCTCGTTCCCTAAAGTCAAGAGTATAAAAGAAAACTTTGTCAACAACCTGGCTAGATCCCTTGGGATAATTTTCACTAGTGGAAAATATTTTCCTCTAAGATTTTCTGAAATTAAGGAAAGAATATTATAATTATACTATTGACAAGAGGATTATCACCATTATTTTCTGATACCTTCTATTATTCTTTTCAGACAGAGGGGGAAAAGCATAAAAGGCATGGTATTTTGAGTAACGGGGGTGAAGTAAAGAAGATTGCTCTTTTTCTCTAGTTTGAGGAAAAAATAACCCCGATGTTCACAAATTATAGCAACATGAAATCATAGAGTTAAAAGAGAATTCATGGATGACTTAGTTTAATACTTATACAAATTATGAATGCTGTTTACAAAATTCTTGACAACTTTCTATCCAGGTGCCATTTAAACATTTCCAATGACAGAGAACACACTAAGGGAACCCAACTTTTTAGTTCTAATTATTAATATTTTTTCCCTTTTTGTTGGACACAATCTGCCTTTCGGTAACTTCTACCTATTAGCCCTACTTATACTACCTGAGGCCAAATAAGACTAATTACACTTTTACATGACCATACTTTAATTATTGGAACATTGCTATCATGCTCTTCCCAGCATCCCTCGGTTTCTTCTCCAGCATAAACACCCCTAATTTCTTTAATTGATCCTAGTCTTCTCATTATCTGGACACGCTCCAGTTTGTCAACATCTTTACCAAAATAGGGCAATCAGAATTGAATACCATCTTCCAGATGTCATCTAACTGGGGTGGAGGACAGTGGCACTATCACCTTCCTCATTGTGAATGCTATACTTTCATGAATGCAGAGTAAGGTCACATCATTTGGTCTGTAATACCACACAATTGCATCACATTGTATGTCACTAGAACCCTTAGAAATTTCTCACATGAACTTCTTAAACTTTTCTTTAACCTTAATACCTTCCCCTACTTAGTGGAATTTACTAATTTTTTAACTCAAGTTATTTTTACTCATTAAATTTCAAAATGTTATTTACTAACTTCGCTTTTCCATTCTAGTATTTTGATAACACTTTATATGTTACAGTTATCACTTACTGTATTAGGTATTCCTAATTTTATAAGTATGACATCTATTTTTTTTGCAAGAAAATAATACAAATTTTGAACAAAACAGATCTAAGGACAGCTCAAGCCTTGCTACTACTCTCCATTAGAGACTTCCATCCAGGCTGCCAATGAATCCCTAGTCAAACCATTGGGTCTGGCTGATTTTTTTGAACCCACTTAACTATATTATTATCTAGCCCACATCTCCCCATTTTGTCCATAAGAATATCATAAAAGACTATTAAAATCCAGATGCAATATGTATATAGCATTCCATAGTACATACAAAGTCTAGGAAAAAAGATAGGCCAGTAGTTATCAAACAATTTGGTCTCAAGAGTCCTTTATGCTCTTAAAAATTATGAGGACCTGAAACAGCTGGTTTTTTGCAGGTTGTCTATCAATATTTATTGTATTAGAAATTAAAACATCTTGGTAGTATTGCAAAAGTAGTTTTGAACTTGTGGAACCCCTGAATGGGTATCCAGGACTCTCGGGGCTCCCTGGACCACACACTGAGAACCTCTGGGTTAGCCCAACATGATTTGTTTTTAAAAATCCATTGCATTTTTTAGTGATCACTTCCTTCTGTTCTAAGTGTTTAAAAACTATCCCTTCAGTAATTTAGAATTTTATTACATATAATTCTTGTTCAACCTTATAGAATTTTATAAAGAAGTTACATCAAGCACATTGGACCATTGTTTGGAATATCTACTCTCTTTCCCGTTTATTAGGAGAGTTGAGACATTTGCCTGTTTGCACTCTTAAGATACTTCTCCCATTTGCCACAGTTCTTCAAAGATTACTGACAGCTACTTGACAGTCATTGGCAGCTCAGTGGTAGAATGGATAGAACATTAGCCCTGGAGTCAGGAGGACCTGAATTCAAATTTGGCCCCAGACATTTCCTAATTGTATAACCCTGGACAAGTCACTCAACTCTGTTTGCCTCCATTTCTTCATTAGCAAAATGAGCTGAAGAAGGAAATAATCCACTCCAGTTAGTTCTTGAAGAAGACCAAAGACATCAGGAGGGTGATATCTTGACTTGCAAGTGAATTGGATTTAGGTGAGGCAGGGCTGTGCACATTCATTAGCCTTACTGTCTCCTGCAGAGTCATCAGTCCAATGGCAAGGCATAGTTCAGGACTATAAAATGAATCAACAGCTTGACAATAACATAGTCAGTCATACATTCTTTCAGTGCCTTAGGATGTAGTTCATCTCGGACAGATAATTTGAACTCTTTGAAAGCAGCTAAGGCCTTGCCTACCTTCTCCTCTTGTGTCTTAGGTTTCAAGGCCTTCTTAACCATTTTTATTCTTTTCTTTTTTGTCCTAAGATCACTCTTCTTGATAGAACAGAAACAAAATAGAAACTAAACAAATCTGTCTTCTTGTCATCAATTACCATCCAATCCCAAATCCCCATTCCAAGCACAGGCAATCTTCCATCTTTGATGTTCTCCTTGACTCCAAATTAACTTTTTTTAAAAAAAAAATCCCCTTTTTATTTGTTTTTGGAATTTATTGCAAAACTCAGCTCATGTAGCATGGGCTTTGTAGCATTCCCAAAATTGTTCTCACAGTATTTCCCACCCTTTTGTGGTTATCCACAGGTGTTTGGTCTTGCTTTCATTGTTTTATATAATCTGTAAAAAACAAGAATTCGTTGAATTCCATAGTTCTGCCATGTTGACTTCCCCTCTCCTATGCCAAATCTGCCTTTTTATTTCATGGCAATCAGTTGAAATTGCTCCAGAGTTTTATTCCTGAGAGACTTCCATTCCTCTAAAGTGTATTTTCCTCTTATTTTACCTATACACGCTTGAACATCTAGGGTACACGTAAAGATATGCCTATGATTCTCTTCTTTATCTACTACAAATGTTGAGGACTAGGGTTACAGCCTCCAAAGGTTTCCACCATTTCCTTTCACCCATTTGTTCTTATTTATCAGAATCAGAAACTGTTAATTAGAATGGAATAATGAAAATTATTTAGCTGTATACTAGTTTGACTGTCACTGGGATATGATCCAATATGGAGTCACAAAGTTTGTGGGTAAAAGATTACTTTAAAAAAAAATAAAGGTTGGATTCATTCCTAAGTATAAGAGTAGAACAGCAGGGTTGTTAACCTGTAGTCCCTATTCTGATAATTGTATTTCAACATCATCCTATGTATTTTATTATATATTTTTAACAACATTATTCAGAGAAAGGGTCCATAAGTTTTGTCAGACTGCCAAAAGGGTCCATGTCACAAAAAGGTTAAGAATCTTTGTTTGAAAAAGTGATGATAGATTCTATTCCAGAATCATCCTTGGGAGGCCTAATGCCATATCCATACTGGTCTTATCTTGGGATATTTGTAGCCATGAAATCTATTTTGGAATAATTTTGGAATGAATTTTATCTTATAAAAGCTCACAGATCTTTTGGGGCCACTCTGGGACAATTTTTTTAAGGTCTGTGTTGGCCTGTTCTTATATTCCCTAGACTGCCCTGGAGAACATATTAGAGGTGGAGAAAGGTTTTCCTTCAGCTTAGTTAGTGCTTGTCTGACATACGCCACATGGATCATTACATTACCTTCATGGCTTACCATTTCCTGGCATGCGTTAATATACTGTATGTTATTTGTTGCCTTTACCTGCCTTTACAAGCTATTACTATACACACATCAGGCTTCTGCACTGGAAAACAAATATCCT
The DNA here is from genome assembly GCA_028646595.1 of Phalanger gymnotis. Lineage (NCBI taxonomy): Eukaryota > Metazoa > Chordata > Mammalia > Diprotodontia > Phalangeridae > Phalanger > Phalanger gymnotis. The sequence continues at coordinate 239,932,061 of CM053624.1, forward strand.
ACTTCTGATTCTGTTTTAAAGCCCTGCAGAGGAGACAAAAATCCCCACTTTTTGGAAGAATATAAACATCAATAAGTAAATTCATTGTTTACAACCATTGGGAGACTTCCTAGGGAAAGAGAGAGGAAATTAAGTCCAGAAAAGAATAGGATAGTGAGAGAAATTTCCTGACTGATTAAATAGGCTGTTAGAAGAGCTTTTTAAAGAAAGTAGGAGATGCCTCTAGGGTTTGGGCATAAGATTTCCAGTAGACTGGAAAAGGAAAATGCACCAAACAATGGGTTAGAGAAAGAAATTTGGTGGAACAATGAATAGCTTAAATGAATTTTCCTTCCTCTCTAATGTGGAAAAACTCAGTCTAACTTTCTCATTAACATACTAACCCTCCTCATAAAAACATCACTCATTTTTTTGCTTTATTTATTCTTTTTGTTTCTTTTTTCACCATATCCATTTTATTATAGATGTCTCGCTCCCACACACACCATTCAACCCTTCTGTCTGAGAAAGAAAAACTTAAGCAAAACCATCCAACAAAAAGACATATCTGATTGTATATGGAAGATTTCAGTCTCTTAGCCTTATGACTGGGGGAAGTGCTTTAGCTTGTTTTGAGTAGATATTTCTTTGAGAACAATGAAATTTTCCAAAGATCTTAATCCTTAAGATGATTATTTACTTCGATGAGTAAGTCGATCATTTACTTGGCTGAGTAAGAAGTTGATGGAAATTGAAAGAATTACAATTGAAAGAAATTGAAAGAATACACGACCTCAGGTATTTCACCAGTTAAGGGGTCAGTTTTTCCATCTATAAAGTGGGGATTTCGTACTAGATGGACTTTGCAGTCCTTTCTAGCTCTAATTCTATGACATGCTCAATAATGACTTGGATGCATTGCAATAAAGGATTCTCCATTTACCTCTTGATTTTTTAAAGACAATCGAACAGAAGCTTAAATTTTGATTCAAAAATATTTGAAATCATTATTTCCCCAAAGCATGCATGAGGGAAGAAATAGCTGCAATGTGATACAGGAAATGAAAATGACAAATAGAAATGTTAGTGCAAGTTTAGGAATTTGATTTTGTGAATCCTTTTCAAGTCAGATATTCCATGAGCAAATGTGTATTAAATTAAGATTACTGAGGTTCCATTTTCTGAACATTACAAAAAATAGAAAAATTGTTTTTATTGAAAAAAGACCAGGATGTTGGACTTTAATAGAATGGACTTCCCTGGACTTTTAAAGTGGCCTGAGCTTGTATGTTAGCACTAACATTGTCTTTTATATATAAATATGTGTTTATATATGTGTGTCTGCATATGTGTATATACATACATACATACATATATATATATATACATATATATATATGAGGAAATCCTATATTAGTCTGTGTTTATTGTTCCATTTAGATTTTTGAACCTGAAGTTCGTCCTTCTCCTCACTCCCAGCCAAGCCTATCTATCTCCAATGGAAAGAGAAAGAGCTAGAATTAACAACTGTTATCCTTCAGTTAATGCGGGGGACTTCTAATATTTACTATTTGCCCTGCTGATGAAATCTACTTTAGTTTTAATTGTTTGCTATCACAAAAAAGTACTGCTATAAAATTTTTGATGTGTATAGGAACTTTTTTCTTATTAATGGACTTCTTGGGTTATAAACCTAGTAGCGGAATCTCTTTATTTGCATAATTCCAAATTGTTTCCTAAACTAGTCATATTGATTCACAGTCTACTAACAATGCCTAACTTCCCACAACCTCTGCAATACTGACTATTCCCATCTTTTGTTCTCTTTGCCAATTTTCGGTGAACTTGTATTATAGATATATGTGTGTGTTTGTATGTATACACACACATAGCAACAACAACAACAATAGCCAATGCTGTTTGCTGCATGCCAGGCATGGTACTAAATACTTAATAATTATTATCTCATGAGAGGTAGATGCTATTAGTATGCCCAGTTTATAGATGAGGACACTGAGGCAAACAGAAGTGAAGTGACTTGGCCAGGGTCATATAACTGGTAAGCATCTGAGGTCAGATTTGGATTCAGGTCTTGCTAACTCCAGGCAGCACTCTGTCCACTGTGCCAACTAACTGCCTCAAACACAAGTATACACATACACACACATACACACATATGCAACATACATGTATGTATATATGTCATATTTGTATGTCTATGTACCTCTTTTTTCCTCCTCCAGTTAGAATGGGAGCTTCTTGAGAGCAGAGACTGCCTCATATTTCCATGTGTAACCTCAATGCTTAACACCTGTGGGGCAGGGGAATACTTGGCACATAGTAGGTGCTTAATAAGTGCCTTTTCATTCATTCTAATGTTAAGCGGAAATCTTTTGTTTCTGTTGCACTTGTGGACCTTTGGCCTCCCACTCAACACAACTTGAGACTCCTTTAAAGTCAAAGGATTAGATGACTGACATAATGTAAGCTCAACTATAGGGAAAGTTCCCATTAACACGAAGATATCATTATTCCTCTCCCTCCTCACAGAATACATGAAAAAGTGTGTGTCCTGCCCCAGACTTCTGGTCTGATTGCCAGTTAGAATGGTACAATTCTCAAGCCAATTCTTGGAAAAATTCAGGGAGTTGTGGTGGTGGTAGTGGAGGTATAGAGTACTTAAGTACCTTTTGTTCTTATTTTGGTGTGGTGTTTTCACTGCTATACCAACACCAGTAAAACGTTCTAAGATCCCTTAAGTACATAATTTTGGCTGTTTGCCACCAAAAACACTTGAGGTGACATTTTACAGACTGTCATATTAAGAAAAATATGTGTCTACAACACTTAATATGCTTATGACTTCATGTATGAAAGCATGGCAAAGGAAAAGCAAATGATGATTTCACTACTTAGGGAACTAGTATAAAGCACTTGATGTGAAGACAATCAGTGGTGTAGATGTTTTCTACGCATTCTAAATGGTTTAGTGACCATAAGAACAAAGTACACCATTGTTTAGAAAGCACAGTGAAGGTAACAAGATGCTGCTGACTGTATCTAGAGCTAACCAGAAATTAGAAATGTGGGAAAGCCATAAAATGGGAGAATCAGGACAGATTATTAAGGAATAGAAGAAAATTATATGAACAGATGTGTATGTGTCCACACACATACACATATATGTATACACATGTATGCATATGTCATTAGAAAAGCTAAATCCAGAAAAGGAGATCAAATTTAAAAGACACTTAGGTAACAGGAAAACTTTTTTTTTTTTTTGCTGATCACTGGTAACAAGGTGCTGCTGACTATATCTAGAGCTAAACAGAAATTGGAAAAGTATGTGGGAAAGTAATAAAAAGTGGGAATCAGGACTGATCATTAGGGAATATAAAAAAAATTATATGAGCAGATACATATGATATTAGAGAAGTTGAATGTAGAAACAGAGATTGAATTTAAAAGTAACAATTGGAAAACTTTTGGATTTTTTTTTGCTAGTGAATGATAGAATACTGACTCATGGTAGAAGTTTTTTTTTCACTTTTGGTTACACAGAAAATTTTAATAAACTATGAACATTTAATCAGAGCAACAGCCACTGGAAATGAAAGAGTAGAAAGTAAAGTTAGGATAGGTAACAGAATGCCTGAAGGCTGCTCAAAAGCGTAAATGGATTTATGTTTTCATTGATTTAGAAATCCACTCTAGTGATGCATGCTGAAAATCATCCTCTTGTCTGAGTCTCACGAGTTTGCCTTATTGGGTCCACCCACTGCGCTGGAGGCCTGTCTCAATTTTTGCTGATGTCTTGAGAGTTGACAACTTATTATTCCCTGATGATATATTTTATTCCTTTTTCTTCAAAATTTCTCATCAGATGTATGTTAAAGCCTTTTCACATACCCCCATACACCTTTCCATTGACCTTTGTATCACAGTCATTTGAAATATCTTCAATGTTTCACTGCCACATTATAACAATACCAGTAAAAACATTGTATTGAAACTATGGGCCTTAAATTTCCTGGGAAAGGAGATTTGCACTTAAGTGAAGGCAGTATAAGTCCTTTCTTCTACTCCAGGTAAACTCTGGGACCAGCTCATTTATGTATTCTGTCTCTAATATGTGTACTAATGGATGAGCTTTATAAGTCAGAGTTTTTTAATCTGGAGTCCATGAATTTTAAAAAAAATTCATATTTTGATAACTATATTTCGAAAGAGTTGATTTCTTTTGAAATCGTATGTTTTAAAATGATGTTTTGAGAAGGGGTCTATATACTTTATCACACCTTCTAAAGGGCTCAAAACCCAACAAAAATTGGGAAATTCTTATATAGGCTTTCCATCCAAATGTATATATTAATCTGAGAAATTGTTATGCTTCATCTACGTGGCATTACCTGTGTCGATATTCAGGCCAAAGTCTTTGGGGTGATTATGTACCCCTTTCTGGAGACTCTACAATATTGCAACACTAAATTCAATCAGCACAATGTTATCTGCAATCAGAAACACCAGGAAGATGTCACCATCCATAGGAGATCCCTCTTCAAGTTGGCCTCTTTTTTGGTATCAGAGTGGTATAGTGAATGGAAGGCCGGCTACAGAGCAAGGAAAATACTTGATGGAATCCCACTTCTGAAATATACTGACTATATTATCCCAGGCAAGTTACTTATCCTCTCTGTGATCTAGGGTATATAGTCTAGGCTTAAGATTACACATCACAGAGATCATGTTGACCTATGTTGGGGGAAGAAGTTTCTTTACTTGGAGTTTCCTATGCTAGTGAAATCACAGGCATAGTCTCAATCCCTATCCTGATATCTTTAGAGGAATTTGGAATGATTTTTTTTTAATTCCATACTTTATTATTTGATATTTTTTAGTCTTCAGCATTGATTTCCACAAGATTTTGAGTTACAAATTTTCTCCCCATTTCTACCCTTCCCCCACTCCAAGATGGCATATATTCTGATTGCCCCATTCCCCAGTCAGCCTTCCCTTTGATCACACCACTCCCCCTGCCCCTCAATCTCATTTCCCCTTACTTTCTTGTATAGCAAGATAGTTTTCTATGCCCTGTTGCCTGGATATCTTATTTCCTAGTTGCATGCAAAAAACAACTTTTTTTGAGCATCTGCTTTTAAAACTTTGAGTTCCAAATTCTCTCCCCTCTTCCCTCCCCACCCACTCTCCCTAAGAAGGTAAGCAATTCAACATAGACCACACATGTATCATTATGTAAAACCTTTCCACAATACTCATGTTGTGAAAGTCTAACTATATTTCCCTCCCTCCTATCCTGTCCTCCTTTATTCAATTTTCTCCCTTGACCCTGTCCCTTTTCAAAAGTGTTTGCTTTTGATTACTTCTTCCCCCTATCTGCCCTCCCTTCTATTGTCCCCGCTTTTTATCCCATTCCCCTACTTTCATGTGGGGTAAGATACCCAATTGAGTGTATATGTTATTCTTTCCTCAAGTCAAATCCACTGCCAGCAAGATTCACTCATTCCCCTTCACCTGCCTCCTCTTCCCTTCCAATGAACTGCTTTTTCTTGCCACTTCTTTGTGAGATAACTTACCCTATTCTATCTCTCCCTTTCTCCCTCTCTCAATATATTCTTCTCTCATACTTTAACTTAATTTAATTTTTTTGATATCATCTCTTCATATTCAACTCACCCTGTGCCCTCGGTCCATGTATATGTATCTTCCCTTCAACTACTCTAATACTGAGAAAAGTCTCATGAATTACACTCATCATCTTTCCATGTAGGAATGTAAGCAAAACAATTCCACTTTAGTAGGCCCCTTATGATTTTTCTTTTGTTCTTTCATGCTTCTCTTAATTCTTGTGTTTGAAAGTCAATTTTTTTTGTTCAGGTCTGGTCTTTTCATTGAGAAAGCTTGAAAGTCCTCTATTTTATTGAATATCCATATTTTGCCTTGGAGAATGATACTCAGTTTTGCTGGGGAAGTGATTCTTCGTTTTAATCCTAACTCCATTGACCTCTGGAATATCATATTCCAAGCCCTTTGATCCCTTAATTAGAAGCTGCTAGATCTTGTGTTATCCTGATTGTGTTTCCACAATACTCAAATTGTTTCTTTCTGGCTGCTTGCAGTATTTTCTCCTTGACCTGGGAGCTCTGGAATTTGGTGACAATGTTCCTAGGAGTTTTCTTTTTGGGATCTTTTTGAGGAGGAAATCTGTGGATTCTTTCAATTTCTATTTTATCCTCTGGCTCTAGGATATCAGGACAATTTTCCTTGATAATTTCTTGAAAGATGACATCTAGGCTCTTTTTTTTGATCATGGCTTTCAGGTAGTCCAATAATTTTTAAATTATCTCTCCTGGATCTATTTTCCAGGTCAGTGGCTTTTCCAACGAGATATTTTGCATTGTCTTCCATTTTTTCATTCCCTTGGTTCTGTTTTCTAATATCTTGGTTTCTCATAAAGTCACTAGAATCCACTTCCTCCAATCTAATTCTTTTCTTTTTTTTTTATTTTCTTTTTTTTTCTTTTTTTCTTTTTTTATTATTAACATCTTTAGTTTTCAGCATTAATTTTCACATGTGTTTGAATTACAGATTTTTCTCCCCATTTCCACCCCCCCC